>OX392516.1:7517011-8717011 GCA_947623375.1 Apotomis capreana
TCACACACACACAGTAGACATTGAAATTACTATTTTTTTTTATAGTTGACGTGTCCGTGTTATGTGATTGACCCTACTTAGTCCGTTTTATATTGGGAATGCTTGTATGGAGAGGTATACAATTTTGAGTACAGCAATGCCATTTGGCACGAGTATTACCTATACACGTCTACCTGAGCCCAAAACACCCGGTAGCCAGTCTGAACACCGCGTCAGAAGGGGGTAGGGGGGGTTCAACATACAGTGCTCCCGTCGTTCAGAAAAAAAAATCTGGTGGATTAGTTTGGACCTTTAAGTCAAGTTTGGTAACGTTATCCGGTAATTAGATGATACCCAATTCATTACCTATGCCAGTTTTTTAGGGTCCCGTAGCAAAATATGACGCAATCCTTAAAATAATAAACTTTCAGTACTAACTAAATGTAAACTAACCCTTATTGTTTCATATTTTTTGTATTAAACTTGGTATATAAAAAATACTATCCAAAAGCCAATTTAATACAGATTCTAAAAACATTTAACAATAAACATAAATTTGTCTATTTTCAATGAAAAATAAAATATTGAAAGTACTGCAACGTTCGTCAGCGCAGCGTAGGGAACGGCAAAAAGACCCGAATACTAAAGTAAAATAAGTATTACTAACAAAAAAAACCAGTCAATTGCGAGTCGAACTCGCGCATCGAGCGTTCCTTACAAATTTTAACCTTTCTCATCCCATCTTAACTGGTAGGACCCGGTTAAGTAAAATATTTTTTGACCACGGGGAACACCGTGAGGTGCAGCTAGTATATTAAAAAGAAGAAAGATATTTGTAAAGAGAGAAAAATACTTTTGTTTTACTTAATAATAGATAATAGAATATCAATTATAATTAATATATTATTTTAAGAAATTTTATTTATAGATATTATGAAAGCTATAGATATCTTATTTTTAGGGTTCCGTACCTCTATCGGCAAAAACGGAAACCTTATATAATTACTTTGTTTTCCTTCGGTCCGTATGTGTGTCAAAACCCTTATCTCGGGAACGCGTGGAGCTATCAAGTTGAAATTTAAACCATATACTCAAGTCTACAATCCCTTGAAGTCGTGAAAAAAACCATTTTCTTAATTAATAAAAAAAAAGAAACGGTCGTATATTTATATTTCGCCACTCTCAAGAGAATCAAAGTATATAGGGTACTTTCCGTTGACCTAGAACTATGAAATTTAGCAACTAATGTCGTCTTATACCACCAGTACAGGTAATTATCTGAAAACTATACATTTATAATTAAACATAAAAAAATGTGCTTCCAAAAGTTATATGAGGACTACCCGTTTGGATTAAGTTTACACCTCATTTGTATCCGGGGCCATACGTACCAGGTGCAAACTTAACTTAACCGGGTCCTACCAGTTAAGATGGGATGAGAAAGGTTAAAATTTGTAAGGAACGCTCGATGCGCGAGTTCGACTCGCAATTGACTGGTTTTTTTTGTTAGTAATACTAATTTTACTTTAGTATTCGGGTCTTTTTGCCGTTCCCTACGCTGCGCTGACGAACGTTGCAGTACTTTCAATATTTTATTTTTCATTGAAAATAGACAAATTTATGTTTATTGTTAAATGTTTTTAGGGTTCCGTAGCCAAATGGCAAAAAACGGAACCCTTATAGATTCGTCATGTCTGTCTGTCCGTCTGTCCGTCTGTCCGTCTGTCCGTCTGTCTGTCCGTCCGTATGTCACAGCCATTTTTTTCCGAAACTATAAGAGCTATACTGTTGAAGCTTGGTAGGTAGATGTATTCTGTGAACCGCATTAAGATTTTGATGCAAAAATAAAAAAAATATAATAAATATTGGGGGCTCCCCATACTTAGAACTGAAACTCAAAAATTTTTTTTTTCATCAAACACATACGTGTGGGGTATCTATGGATAGGTCTTCAAAAATGATATCGAGGTTTCTAAAATATTTTTTTTCTAAACCGAATAGTTTGCGTGACAGACGCTTCCAAAGTGGAAAAAAGTTGGTCCCCCCCCTCTAAATTCTAAAATAAGAAAATGAAAAATCTAAAAAAAACATATGATATTTATTTATTTATTTATTTATTTATTACTATAAAAACTACCAACGAAAATTGTTTTGAACGAGATCTAGTAAGTAGTTTTTTTAATACCTAACTTTGCACCTAATTTATATGGGGCGCTATACATACCAGGTGCAAACTTAACTTAACCACTTAGGGATGGAAAGTGTTTGTACGGAACCCTTGGTGCGCGAGTCCGACTCGCACTTGGCCGGTTTTTAGAATCTGTATTAAATTGGCTTTTGGATAGTATTTTTTATATACCAAGTTTAATACAAAAAATATGAAAATATAAGGGTTTGTTTACATTTTGTTAGTACTGAAAGTTTGTTATTTTTTAGGATTGCGTCATATTTTGCTACGGGACCCTAAAAAACTGGCACAGGTAATGATTAATGAATCGGGCATCATCTAATTACCGGATAACGCCACCAAACTTGACTTAAAGGTCCAAACTAATCCGCCAGATTTTTTTTTCTGAAACGTGAGCACTGGCTACCGGGTGTTTTGGGCTCAGGTAGACGTGTATAATACCCGTGCCAAATGGCATTGCTGTACTCCAAAATGTCATACTGTTTCCCAATAGAAAACGAACTAACTATCCTGTGGAGTAAATTAGGTATACGTATAGTCTGCTCGATCTCAAAGATCAAATGAAGTCACTTTGGCAGAAGGTACAAACAACCGTATACATGTAAATTTAAGGTAGTTTTTAACTTGTGCCAGTTTGACAGAATTTGATCTTAGAATTCCGGATAGACTATACCTATGTACTAATTTCTTACACGAGCTTAAAATGGTCTCCTCATCAATTGTGTAACATTTAGGACGTATATCCGAACGTGTATATTATTGATCGTCGCAGTTGGTTGACGCAGCTGTGAGCAGGCCAAGCCAAGAGGGTGATGATGTGGGCTAGGGAGGGAAGGGGGGGAGAGGAGTCGGAAGATGAAATGAATGTCGGGCGGTCGATGATCGCCTTGGCCAAAGGGGGAAGGGGGGCCCCATGTTCCAGAATAGTCTTTCTCCTATGAAAATCATTTCCAAAAGGCAAACATGATTGATAAAATGTAACAGTCTGCAAGAGTTGCTTAAATCAATTTTATTTAAGGCACTTAAGTTTTCGTTATTTTATTAGAAACGGTAAGCCAAATTGGTTATGGCTTAGCCATGAGTAAGCTTGACGCTGCGAAAATTATTGTATTAGGTACTAATACTAAGGCACTTATAAAAAGTATTGGAACGATTAACGAATTCATTCCAACATAATCGACATTGCGGGCTTCCTTAAAACTAGCTGCTTCATTTCGATACTTTCATTAACGAATTAAATAGTCGACTTTCCATCATTAGATAAGTATACTTAATTCTTCGATAGGTAGCTACGTTGTTATCACGGTCCACAAATACCTAATAACTACGCCATCATCCTTATTTTGTAGAAATAATTTTGTTACTGTTAGTTATTTTGAGAGACTTGTCGCGGGAATGCCAATAAAACGGGTTTAGACACCCTACAGGTAGAAAAGGAACGAAACCCTAATGAAATACAATGGACCAAGGGGAAATAACAAGCCCAGGTAGGTAAAACGTGGGAATTAAAAACGGTTTTACCGACATTTTGCCAACGACTATATTATTGAGTATTGCAAAGTTAAGTAGGTACCTATTTATGTTTCATTGTATTTAGCAATAATTAGGCTTCAAAGAACCTGTTAAGACATGCAAAGGCATGACTATATCTATATTGAAATAATGAAATGAAATGACGCAGTTATAAATCGAGGTTGGAATTTTATTGAGTCATGCGATAAGAGTCAACGTACAGGGAACTGAACTTAACACGGACGTAATACGTTCTAGAATCGTCTAGGTTTCTCAAAGTAGTAATAATATGGCATGCGCACAGCCGGTGACGTCATCTGTTTTGTGCGTGCTCAGTTGACTTCTTCAAAAGCAAAAGGTAGTAACATTCTGTATAGTTGAAGAGTGGTATGTTGTTTTTGTCTGGATGAGAGAGCAGCTGTTTGCAACGGACTCTTGTGAACTTCAACGAATTGCGCGCTGGCCTTCGTACCTTTGTTGCACATACGCTATGTAAGGAAACAGGGAACCCATACAACAGTAAACTAAATCGCTGGTCGTTATTTATTACTATTAACCGCGTAAAATAAGCTAATTTTGGATATCCACTCAATTGCTTTTGGTAACTACGGCTACCTGTCACCGATCTTATTCAATTATGATTATAAATTGAGTCCCACTCAAAACTCGAAGAAATTGGGTGGATATATTATATATAGTTCTAGACCTCAGTACCTAGTAGAAATAGCTAAATACCTTTAGCTTATCGATCACCTCAAATACAGGAACTTCCTTTTTAGGGTTCCGTACCCAAAGGGTAAAAACGGGACCCTATTACTGAGACTTCGCTGTCCGTCCGTCCGTCCGTCCGTCCGTCTGTCACCAGGCTGTATCTCAAGAACGGTGACAGCTAGACAGTTGAAATTTTCACAGATGATGTATTTCTATTGCCGCTATAACAACAAATACTAAAAATAAAATAAAATTAATATTTAAGGGGGGCTCCCATACAACAAACTTGTTTTAGATTATATATATATATAAATATATATAGGTACGGAACCCTACATGCGTGAGTCGGACTCGCACTTGCCCAATTTTTGCTATAGCAAAGGTCACGCGCTCCAGAGCTACCCACACGATTATCCTCATAGTCTACCTCTATAAAACATGGATTCGTTGAGCATTGTTATTATTCGCCCACCTAACTACGTCCGTTATCGTTTAATAACAACTTCAAGAAATGAAAACAACACGCCAGTGCTAAATTGAACGTGCTATTCAAACGACGGAAAACAAAAGAATTCTAGATAATGCTTTCATGAATCATGATCATGATACGTAGAATATAATTCTTAATGCGCAATAATTTACCTACGCGTGATTGACATAAATATCACGGTTATGTTTGGAGGAAAACGGAGTTGATGAATATAAACAAATAATTACTCAACCTAAAAATAAAAGGTTATTTTAAAAAATATTGCCCGAGCGAACGTAGCGGTTTCTTTTCAGCTTGGCCCAAAAATCTTTCGTAGGTATGTCCGGATGTTTGATCGTCAAGCTTTCCGGCTGTTCTCGACTAGAGGTCGCATTTTAAACCGACTTTCATGAAACTTTGTGAGTAGGTTCGATAAATATATAGTTTTTCGACATTTTTCAAATAGCGCATACTTAGGGGATGAAAACGTAGGTATAACTATACAAATACACGTTTCAAAACAAACTCGCGAGGTCTACCTACAGCTCATAGCTCACTTAGTTAATAAGATGTTTGATTTCTATTTGTCTGGGGTAAAAAAAGGAGATTATTATTATAACTTTATATGACCATTTTGCCCTCCACGAAGCAAGAGTGTAAAACAAAGTTGGGAATTTTAGCACTCTTTCATCATGTTTGTACCCGACATCGTAAACATCAGGTACAAACCTAAGTAGCAGGTAGTATCTGCATTTCTTTACATTCAGTAAACCCTGTTTTAGATCAAATTGTTTTTGTCTTACTGAGTTTTGAGAAATTTGGACGTCGCGTTGATTGTAATCTACCACGCATATGGTGACTCATTACCTAAGCTAGTTGTTAATACCTATAATTTATTTGAATGCTCGTGAGATGGCAAATGAGATCTCATTTCATTAATGTTCATATTAGTTAATCTTTTAATGAGAGTCGCTAAATACCCTACATAATTAGGGAAATCTCCGTTAGCGTGTTGTTTTTGTCCCGTGGCCGTATATTGTTCCCACAATAGTGATTAAACATCTTAGAAAAGTGCTGATAATTTATATTACTGGTATAGTGAGGAGATAGTCTACTTAAAAAGGGCTTATAAGTGATGCAACTACAAAGTTTTTGGTAAACATGAAATAAATCAATATTAAGGGACAATCTTACACAAATCGACCTAGTCCCAAACTAAGCAAAGCTTGTACTGTACTGTGGGTACTAGGACTAAGTACTAGGCGACGATATACATAATATATAAAAATACATTTTTTTTTATATAGATAACATCTATGACCCAGGAATCGAGTTTTTCAGACAAATATTTGCCCTAGCCGGGATTCGAACCCAGGACCCGGCGGTCGCTTAGTAGGCAGCTGCACTACAAACCGAGCCAACCGCGTCGTCAACATAATCACTTACAACATAGGTACCTAACCGCCGAAATCGTAAAGCCTGACCAGAAATAAATGAGGATGCGCCGTATTGCGGAATTAATTTCTTACACTGGCAATGCACTGGCAATAATTTTATGATGGTTGTCAACAATGTTAATGTCATTCGTGGTGGTTTCTTTAAGACAAATATTCAAAAATATCCAAAGAAAATGCCGAAAACCATTCACAGTCGTAAACGTAGTATTATAAATAAAGTGTACCTACACGTGTTTGCTACATGAAAAAAAAGTCAGGAAAAAAGTGCAGTGCATTCCATTAATTGATATTACGAGGTGACCATAGTAACTGACAGGTATTTAAAATTAGTGTCATTAATTCATTATAGTGCGGTTGCCATTGGTTGCAAAATTGTTGCCATATAAATCTTATAAATAGCGCCCTCTTGCCAATCCTCATATATTTCTGGTCAGGCTTTAATTATCATCGTAGTTTTAAAAAGTGGGCTAGGGGACATCCACCACCGTGGCAACGAGCAACAGAATAAAGTTGATTGATCCAAGTACTATATTAATATTACATTTGATTCGTATTTTTCTAACTGGGTACTGTAGATATGTATTTGGTGAAGCATACACGGCAATCATTCTAAATGGGTCAGTAGGGAGAAGATAGAAACTATAAGGGAATCGCCCTGTATATCAGTTGTAGTTAGTAAACATGATATACAAGGTGGTCAATCCACATAAAATAAATGACAAATACATTCTTATTATTACAAGAATTTATTGTTCACGCATCGCACAACCTACTAGTACAATTAGCATATCCACACTATCTAATCAAAATAAAATAATTTAGGTAAAAAAAAACACCAACACAATAGACAGTAGTAAACTAAATACACTTTCAGTCAACGTCAACAATTCATTGTTACAAAATAACTGCCTTCGTTTCCTGAGAAATAATAAAGGGCAAAATATTTCTTCGTTATAAATCTCAGAATCCTTACCCTAGCTGTACACTATTCGCGAAGTTGACCGAGGTAACTAAGTTACACCCTTTGGTGTTACCTGCTCATCCCAGGGGAACACTATATTATATCGGGGTATAAAGGAGCCTATATTAAAATTGGTCCAGCCGTTTATGCGTGAAAAAGTAACAAACGTACAAACACACACACAAACTCGCTTTTATAATATGTGTGATATAAAATGGCAGTATAAATAATAACAAGCCAATTCAGTAGCATCTATACTACGATCGCCATATAAAATAACAATACACCACCTACTAGAACAATTCTAACAGGAGTAAACGGACATAATATATCGATTTATTTACTCCTGCGTTATTCTTGAACGATGAACGTCTTTTCTTAATATTGGCTATATAATTATATTGTGTTAAATGCAGTAGTACTTAGATAATGTTATCAACAATATTATGTTATGGGTATATTAGCAACCCCAGTGATATATATATTGCACGCATCCTCAGGTACACCTACTAGCCTAAACTGGACCATATTTCTTCACCTATTCCCGCCATACACCGTTATTTGACACCCGCCGTTTCTTTTCTTCGATTTACGTTGTTGCATGCGACATGATCATTTTCTGTAACAAAAAAATTACATATCAGTATATTAGTTTAAATCAATGACATGTACAAATTACACATAACCGGGAAATAGAGTTATTGTGTTATAAGGTTAATATGTGTATCTGTGTGTCGTCTGTCTGTGGCATGGTAGCTCCCAAACGGTTTGAGTACGTTATTTTTTTTTAGACTGACATGTCTGTTGAGATGGTTATAAGTTACGTTTTATAGAAATAGGACTAGTAGTTTCCAAGATTTAATTGGAACAAGTGACAAGCTCTCAAATTTTGTAGTTATGATCAGTTTTAGCAGAATTTTCTATATCACTCATTGAATGATCTTATGATGACCAGCGGTGTCGGGGGTGTTTTAAATCTTAGGTAATATTCATTCAGTAAAATTTCTGCCCCATCTTCACAAGCGAGGGCTTTTATGTATTTTCTTGTGACTTTCTTACGGAGCTTACGTGAAAACAACCTTAACAAAAACTAACAAAACGGTATTAAAATAATAATATATTTCACGTAATTTTTAATAGTCTGTCGACAATGCGAAGCAAACTGTAGTCAATTACTAAACGTAGTAAGCTTTTGTTATCGGGGATAAGAATTTCTCTTTCGCAATTATTTTTACAAGATTAAGATCGCTACAGAGTGGAAGCCCAGCAGCTAGAAACGGAGACGGGCAGACCTCATCGGCGATGGCGGGACGAGCTAGACTCCTTTATTAAGGAATGGCCAGAAATAGCCCAAAACCGAGAACAGTGGAAGAAGAGTGGGGAGGCCTTTGCCTAGCAGTGGGACATCATGGGCTCACAATAATAATAATATTTATTATTATTTTTACACGTTTCACTGAACTTAATTCACATCTATATTATTTTAAAATGAAAATCAGCGCCACCTGTTGGTAAACATATAAAACGCGAATAACTTTCTGTCAGCTCACGCACTGTAAGTACCTCGTTTGTATGCAGTGTCATCGATAATAGGTCGCACCTTTAGAATTATAGTGACCTAATTCAAAATCGTTGACACTTCCATTTTTAATTTTATATTTAGAATTAAAGAGACCTAATTACAATTAATTTTATATTTAGAATTAAAGAGACCTAATTCTAAAACTCCAAGATTTTCACCTGGTGAAAACTGAACCCAACCGCGTAATTTGACACAATAAATAAATACAATTTACTAACTCGACTACCTGAGGAGCGTTGGTGTGCTGAAACCAAGCTCCTGGCTAGTACTAGCGGTGGCAGATCCAAGGTGTACCGTCTTTGAAGAGCGTTCATATTGTCCATAGCAAACTGAATAGACCCGTGTCGCAGCCACGTGTTGTGAGATGATATTATACGAGCTCACGCTAAGTTTGTACCTCGTTTGTATAGGGCGCCATTAAAAACCAAGTGAAAACTTAACCGGGTAATTCTGACATAAGTAGATATAACATGGAGACGCTCCTTGTTTGTGGTTGTAGTTGTAGAGCCGCCATTCCAATGGACTGATGCAGTTAGAGCGAACCAGTTACATAGAGTTTTCTATTCTATTCTGTAAAACTATGACTTCAGATAGTCGCTACACTTAAACTCGGATTTCTAATTCAAGACCAAAAAAACTACGTCAGAATTGTCAAAATTGACAACATTTAAATGACATCTGAGTTTGTTTCTTGGCTTGCACCAAATGGACAATGTTACAAGTACAATACCAGATTTTGTACCAAAAATCTCCGATGTTTAAGTTTTTATCGTCTCTCGTAATTATGTAATAATAAATATTTCTAGTTATTTTGTTAAAACATAGAGTTAAAGTTACCAATAAATCTTAGCGTGTTTAAAAAATAAAAAGGAAATTTACTATTGTAAAAATATTTTATTATAGTGGCAACCTTGTGGTAGTTTTTTTGGTCTTGAATTAGAAATCGTAGTATAGCTATGACGGTGAAGACCTAACCTTGACTGGCTGAATTGCGTTGGTTAGTTGGAGCCCTAAGCTCCTGGCTAGCACTAGCGGAGGCAGGTCCAAAGCATACAGCCTGTGGAGCGCGTCCACAGCGAGCTGAGTCGGTACGTTGTGTCGCTGCCGCGCTGTTTCATACTTCTCCAGCCAAGTGTTGTGAGCTGAAAACGGAATGGGATTTTGTTAATGAAATAATGAACTATTCTGCAAGTAGGCCACAAGGGCACTTTTACGTGTCTGAGTCTACCGGCATTTCACAAGGGGAGAACACTGTTGAAAGAAATGCCGAAAGAAACTCAACAGTCAGTCATTTTTCAGAAACTTACTTAACTATTACAGTTATATAAACTTAATTTAGTTTGTACCTATCTAAAGAGTTAGAGGATGGTAAGTAAGCAATAAAAGAACGTTTTGGTTTTTAGGGTTCCGTCCCTCAATCGCAAAAAACGGAACCCTTATAGGATCACTTTGTTGTCCGTCCGTCTGTCTATCTATCAAGACCCTTTATTTCGAGAACGCATGGAGGTATCGAGTTGAAACTAACACCACATAGTCAGGTCTACGGTCCCTTGAAGCTATGAAAAAATAGAACTTCTACTTTAACGTGAAAAAGATACGGCCGTTTATGTCGCAAAAAACGTACATTTCGACACTATCAAGGGAATCAAAATGATATGGTACTTCCCGATGACCTAGAACTGTTAGATTTGGCAAGTAATATCGTCACGTACGACAAATACTTTTAAAAATCTGAAAACTATACATTTGTAATAAAATCGTTAAAAATATAGTCCTTTTCAAACATCATATTTGGAGAACTCGGTTGCGTTAAGTTTGCATCTCGTTCGTATGCGGCGCCATACATTTCAGCAGGTGTAAACTTAACTCAACCAGGCCAATTAAGATGGGATAAGTGAAAGTTTGTACGAAACCCTCGGTGCGCGCTTCATTCTAAGTATATGTTTGTTAGTGAGTTTCTCTTGGAAGTCTTTTGGGCTATGTCCAGCAGTGGTCGTCTACGGTTGAAAGGACAATGATACAGACCCGGCCTCGGGGTCATAGCGGCATTGGCGAGCAGTGGCTATATGTGAGAGCCTTAGGTCGGTGCCCGGTCTCCCGAGACGTCCCCACGTCCCCGAAGCCCAGGTTCACGCCCTGCCCCGCCAGCGGGTGCAGTCGCCGCGTCTCTGCCGACAGTACTCACTGACGTCCAGCCCGCTGTAGACGGCGTCGGCGAGGAGGGCGGCCAGCTCCCGCACGTCCCCGAAGCCCAGGTTCACGCCCTGCCCCGCCAGCGGGTGCAGTCGCCGCGTCTCTGCCGACAGTACTCACTGACGTCCAGCCCGCTGTAGACGGCGTCGGCGAGGAGGGCGGCCAGCTCCCGCACGTCCCCGAAGCCCAGGTTCACGCCCTGCCCCGCCAGCGGGTGCAGTCGCCGCGTCTCTGCCGACAGTACTCACTGACGTCCAGCCCGCTGTAGACGGCGTCGGCGAGGAGGGCGGCCAGCTCCCGCACGTCCCCGAAGCCCAGGTTCACGCCCTGCCCCGCCAGCGGGTGCAGTCGCCGCGTCTCTGCCGACAGTACTCACTGACGTCCAGCCCGCTGTAGACGGCGTCGGCGAGGAGGGCGGCCAGCTCCCGCACGTCCCCGAAGCCCAGGTTCACGCCCTGCCCCGCCAGCGGGTGCACGCGGTGCGCCGCGTCTCTGCCGATACGGATGACCACTGATTAATTCTACGGCATACTGTACTTATAAAATTAGCTCAATGTGTCATGAAACAAAGAAAGAAAAGCCAAAAAAACATTAACGGACACAAACTTTTCACGGTGAAAATGGTAAATTACTTGTTCTCTACATACAATTATTGGTACCCATAACATATAATGACGTCACGATTTGGTGGCCGTTTGTAGCATTTTGGCGCTTCTAATTCAGTGAATAAAGGATTTTGACCTTACAAACGGTCCGGTAGTTTTGAATTTTTGATATGTTGTCTAGGATGGTTATTCAGTGCTTAAAATGCAAAATGCACAATTCTCCCCCCTCCGCGCCCGCCGCCATATTGAAAAAACCGGCACTCTCTTCATATTTTTGCTCATACCTTCCTTTAGGAGCATTTTAGCTAGAAGAAAGCTTCGACAATGTTATAGAGTTAAATTTACTACATTTTTCATTTTATATTTTGTTTCTAGGACAGATAGTTACGGAGATATGCACATTTAAAAAAACTTAAGAAATTGCGATTTCCAACTCAAAAACATACTTCTGGATTATATCTTCGTTTAGGAGCATTTTAGCTAGAAAAGTGCTTGAGCAATTTTGTAGAGAATTAAATTTACTATAATTTACATTTCAAATTTTGTTTCTAGGACAGATAATTACGGAGATATGTAAAAAATAAAGTCACGTTTTCCGAAAATGTATGTAAAAATGGACATGAGTTTTATAATAATTATAAGCAATTATATTTCTTACATGTTTTAATTTGTCCTAGACTAGTCCATAACTGATTGACAGCGTTCTAAACCAAGAATTTTGAGAAATTTTCGGAAAATTCGACTTTTCATGTTTTTTAAATGTGCATATCTCCGTAACTAACCGTCCTTGAAACAAAATTTGAAGGGTAAATTATAGTAAATTTAATTCTCTACAACATTGCCCAAGCTTTGTTGTAGCTAAAATGCTCCTAAACGAAGATATAATCCAGAAGTTTGATTTTCAGTAGGAAATTGCGATTTTTTACGTTTTTTTAAATGTGGATATCTCCGTAACTATCTGTCCTAGAAAAAAATATACGAAATGGAGAATGTAGTAAATTTAACTCTCTATAACATTGTCGAAGCTTTCTTCTAGCTAAAATGCTCCTAAAGAAAGATATGAGCAAAAATATGAAGAGAGTGCCGGTTTTTTCAATATGGCGGCGGGCGCGGAGGGGGGGGGGGAATTGTGCATTTTGCATTTTAATCACTGACGAACCATCCTAGACAACATATCAAAAATTCAAAACTACCGGACCGTTTGTAAGGTCACACATAGCACTTTAGTCTCTATTCACCGTATTATTCGTAGGAATATTGAAATTTTACTGTCATTTCTGACTTATGTGTGGTTCGTAAGACACACTGTATATCGGATATCACTCACATTATTGGGTTTAAGGTGTTGTTATCAGCCAGCCTTAGGCACTTCTTTTCTTGCTAAAGCAGACGAGCATCTCAATTCAGTTGCTGAAGAATTAAGAATGTCCCGCTTCGAATCTTAACTTATAAACACAACACCAGGAGCGATGTATCTTGTGCTATGTCCGAATCCTAGTGGGAAGGCAGCGCGGGATTTTGCCGCGAGCTGCTGGTCCCACTGGCAGCTGCCGCGCCATGTGTACCGAGATACTAGATGGGTCTTTGTCGCATTTGTCAGACATATTTCTACGTTCATGGTCTTACTACTTTCAGTTAGAGCTATACATACCCTATTAGAGCGACTCCGGGAGCGATGTATCTTGTGCTATGTCCGAATCCCAGCGGGAAGGCAGCGTGAGACTTGGCCGCGATCAACCGTACAGAAGAGGTTCTTCAGCATGAAGTAACCAAGTTTACCGAGATACTAAATGGGTCTTTGTCGTGTGACTCAGTCATATTACTACGTTCATGGTCTTGCTACTTGTAAGTAGAACTATGACCAGTTATGCAGAAAGGGACCAAAGTTTTTTTTTCATAATGCAAAAAGCGACCGAACTCATTCATTAAGGCAAAAATCTACGCCGGTAGCTTTCTGCATAACTATGTTCTACGACTATGGTCTACAACTCTACATACTATTAGAGCGACTTCGGGAGCGATGTATCGTGTGCTATGTCCGAATCCCAGCAGGTTTGTCGCGTGACTCAGCCATGCTACTTTCAGGTGGATTCATTTATTAAGGCTCAAGTCACTTTGCTAAAAAATCTATGCCGGTCGGTTTCTGTATAACTATGGTCTACATACCCTATTAGAGCGACTCCGGGAGCGATGTATCGTGTGCTGTGTCCGAATCCCAGCAGGTTTGTCGCGTGACTCAGCCATGCTACTTTCAGGTGGATTCATTTATTAAGGCTTAAGTCACTTTGCTAAAAAATCTACGCCGGTCGGTTTCTGTATAACTATGGTCTACATACCCTATTAGAGCGACTCCGGGAGCGATGTATCGTGTGCTGTGTCCGAACCCCAGCGGGAAGGCGGCGCGGGACCGGGCCGCGATCTGCCGCACGGACGGCGGCAGCTGCCGCGCGGCGCCGTCCGGCAGGCCCAGGTTCTTCAGCCACGAGCCCAGCCACGACGTCATCGCGTCCACTGTGCCGCTGCGAGGGTATTGCTTCCACTGAAAATATAAGCAGTTTCATTACTTTAATTAGCTTTTACAGTGCGTGAGATGTCAAAATTCGCGTTTTATACCAGTTCGGCTCGCGTTTACGCGATACAGATACGAACCTTAAATTTTTCACCCGAACCCGAATCGCAATCTGAGACCTAATGAACTGTATTTATCTCCACGTTGGTGGACCAGACGAGCGAGCTCTGCCTGGATTTGAGTGGAAGTAACAACACATTACCGAAAGAAGGAACAGTTATATCGTCAGCAGTGTTTACCAAGGCATCGTTGAGCGCATCGACGAACTGCTCCTCAGGTATCTGGAGCAGCTGCTTGGCGTGTTCCACGTTGGTGGACCAGACGAGCGAGCTCTGCCTGGATTTGAGTGGAAGTAACAACACATTACCGAAAGAAGGAACAGTTATATCGCCAGCAGTGTTTACCAAGGCATCGTTGAGCGCATCGACGAACTGCTCCTCAGGTATCTGGAGCAGCTGCTTGGCGTGTTCCACGTTGGTGGACCAGACGAGCGAGCTCTGCCTGGATTTGAGTGGAAGTAACAACACATTACCGAAAGAAGGAACAGTTATATCGTCAGCAGTGTTTACCAAGGCATCGTTGAGCGCATCGACGAACTGCTCCTCAGGTATCTGGAGCAGCTGCTTGGCGTGTTCCACGTTGGTGGACCAGACGAGCGAGCTCTGCCTGGATTTGAGTGGAAGTAACAACACATTACCGAAAGAAGGAACAGTTATATCGTCAGCAGTGTTTACCAAGGCATCGTTGAGCGCATCGACGAACTGCTCCTCAGGTATCTGGAGCAGCTGCTTGGCGTGTTCCACGTTGGTGGACCAGACGAGCGAGCTCTGCCTGGATTTGAGTGGAAGTAACAACACATTACCGAAAGAAGGAACAGTTATATCGTCAGCAGTGTTTACCAAGGCATCGTTGAGCGCATCAACGAACTGCTCCTCAGGTATCTGGAGCAGCTGCTTGGCGTGTTCCACGTTGGTGGACCAGACCAGCGAGCTCTGCCTGGAGTTGAGTGGTAGTAACGCAACTGGACCGGTGGGGAGGAAGCGCTGCCAGGCTGTTGTGTTTTCCGTTTCCTGAAAATTATGGATTATACTGATAAAATATAAAGTGATGGGCCAGTATACGATGCACTTATTAACAAAATACAAAGTCACACATGCACTGGTAGGAAAAATGCACGTATGTACTAGGATATACCGGGTGTGTAATAGGAGCAATAAATTAAGACATAGATATAAAAATAGTTTTTATAATAACCTAATGATACATATTATTAAGCTGCTACATGTGAGATCATATAATACGGTATTTGACTATAGTGAAAATAAATCATCATCATCATCATTGAAACTACTAAACACACGTTTAAAAATACACGGAGCCCAATAAACTACCACAAACTTTTGGACATTATACTATTTTTAATTAGAAAAACTAAAAAGAAGACGTGATTTGACTACTGATTTTTTATGACGTCACAAGACAGTATCTTCATAGAAACTTTATATACTAACAGATCGTTTTTGACATTTCATAATCAGTAGCTGATTTGAGCTGTTATCAAATACCTCTCTCTGTATCAATGTCAATTTGCATCATTCAACTTGTTGGTTCTCCCTGTATAACTAAATAAATAAGCTTGTACCTCAGCTCTCTGTATCAATGTCAATTTGCATAATTCAACTTGTTGGTTCTCCCTGTATAACTAAATAAATAAGCTTGTACCTCAGCTAACTCCAAAGTGGCTACGACACCCATTTGGTCGTAGCTCCACGAGAGATACTGGACGCCCATCGCCTCGCGCACGGCTGATTTGGCCCCATCCGCGCCGATCTGAAAATGGTTAATGTAACGCATATCAATCAGTGATCACATTCACAGCGTTCATTCTGAACTGCACTTTTGAGCCTATAAAACAAAAGAGCATCTCGATACACTCATTTTCATCTCTGCGCTTCGCTTGTAGCGAGTTTATGGTGCACATATTCGTGAAATACGACAGTTGTACGGTTCGCATCCGCACCCTAGTAACTTTGTGTCTATATAGGGCGCACTTAGAGACGACATTTTGTGTGGTGCTAATTATAATAGTTACGGCCGTATTCATTATATGGGGTGTCCGGATTACAGCACAGGGATGGCGTGACGTGACTCAGTCAGCAGTTTCTAGCATGTATCAATAGAAATAAGAATAGTCATGTCAACGTAACACGCATTATACATTGTACAGATCACAAATGCGAAAGTTTACACACTCTGGTCGAGATTCAATCCTACTGAAGGAAACCTATATTTGCCTACCAGCAGCAACCCTCCAAAATAAATCTTAACTGTTTATTTACATACTGCACAGCATTTACATTGTGTTTACCATGCCAAAGTGGGAAATAACTCATGTCTAAACGAGCTACCAACATAACAATGGCGAGAATATACGGAAACATTCACGGTTACATTTTCACAAACATTTTCAATGAATCCGATACCAATTATTATTTCGGTTGAGTTTATTTGTTTTCAATCGGAGTAAGATTTACCGAATGGCTGCAGTGGCTCGGGAGTTCTCATAGGGAGCGGTGTTCGATCGATACGGATTTTCTAACGGTTATTTTGAAATTTAGAATTCTCGACCGCTAAAACGTGTCGCAAGTTCTATTTTCTCGAATTCATACACCTGGCCCGTATTTTTTAAATTTCAAGCCTTTTTGTTTCGTTTTAAAGGTGGAAAACGCATCTTATGTTTCAACGGGTGCGCGAGTGTTATTGTTTTGGTTTCTTCGCGTCAAGTGTGCGAAGTTCTAAGAAAAATCTCGCTAATTTGTTGGCTTTCGACAATTTCCGGCCACTTAACCTCAATTCGGAGCAGGGTTTTAAATTAGGCCAATGAATGAGTTACCGTGGATATTTCAAAAATACCGCAGATTTTGAAAGACACATCCACCTTTGGACGTGTGAGTATGTTATTGCGGAAATATAGACATTATGTTGTGCGAGGCAGTTTTGGATAATATACAACCGGTAAGTAGGCTTCCTGTTATTTGGTATACTTAGATAAATCCACTCTCGTAGTACTTAAATAGTATGTTTTAAAGTGTATTTGTAAACGGAACGAATCAACTCCAACCGATAACTATTAAAAACTTACGAACGGTAGAGCTTCGAACATATTAGTTTCCCCTCTGGGTTGGAAGGTCAGATGGCAGTCGCTTGCGTAAAAACTAGTGCCTACGCCACATCTTGGGATTTAGGTAGCCGACCCCGATTGAGAATTCATTCTCTACAATATGGGACAAAGGCTAGGAGGATGATGGTAGAGCTTCGAACATATTTTTTTTCATTAGTAAAACTTAACATCAAGTCTTACTGTCCTTAAGCCTTTAATACAAAGATCAAAGCTTAAAGAAAAAATTAATAAAAATTGGACAAGTGCGAGTTCGACTCGCGCATGAAGGGTTCCGTACATATACATATATATATAATCTATAACAAGTTTGTTGTATGGGAGCCCCCCTTAAATATTTATTTTATTTTATTTTTAGTATTTGTTGTTATAGCGGCGGAAAAATAAAATAAAATAAATATTTAAGGGGGGCTCCCATACAACAAACTTGTTATAGATTAAGTATATATATGTATAGGTACGGAACCCTTCATGCGCGAGTCGGGCTCGCACTTGCCCAATTTTTATTCCTTATGCTTTGTGTGTCGATATTTGCATTGTTTTATTTGAAAGGTTTTTACACCTTAGGGACCTCTATGTGAATACGTTAATATTCACATCTTACCGCACCACTTTATAGTGGTGAACGAGCAAGCGAGAGAGGGCGCTGTTACACAAACTATAAATAACATACAATTTTATAATATCAATATCACAGAACAAATTAATTGTATCAATACCTACATCAAGAGCTGGCGTTGTGTTTGTACAAAGACTTTGCGCACGTGTAGTGAATCTGCTTACACCTGAACCGACCTATAGATATCTTAATTTTAGGGTTGTTAAAATCAATATATTTGTTGTGTGTCTAACTAACAGATAATCAAGATAGATTGGTTTACAGTAAAATATTTTTTCTTTTATTTAATAAACAGTTCGTGTATATATTAAAAGGAATTTGTCAATTTCAACTAATAGCGTTACATTTATTCTAATCACTTCAAAAGCGAGAGAACATAAACATATTATATATCTTCCGGTACATATGTGTTTTTCTTTACTTGGTTAGATAAAGGCACGAAGATACTGCCGGCACGACGGCAGCGCCTTCATTGGTGTCTTAACCTTCTGAGTTCCAATGTTCCAACGTGAGTGGCGTGGAGTCAAACAAAAATTCAGGGCAAGCATGAGGTAGATTCACTCACTTTTTTATCAGCATCAATTGAGAATGATGCTCAATTGCCCTGAAGTGGGGAAACCAATAGGAATCGGATTTAATAGACTCCATGCTTCTGCTTCACATGCTTCACATCATGTACATAAACTTCAATTAATAGCTAACTTCTGTCTCTTTGACTAGGCTTAAATGAAACTGATATATGATGAATGCTCGTAGGTAGGCACGGGGTTAATGGCCGTATCTGCCTATAGTCTTCATAAAGCGTGACAGTGTGAACTTTTTTTTTTTTTTTGTGTCATAGGGGGCAAACGAGCAAACGTATCGCCTGATGGAAAGCGATACCGTCGCCCATAAACACCTGCAACACCAGAGGAGTCACAAGTGCTTGCCTACTCGGAGGACGAAGATAGAATGCCTCTATGCTAGTAATTTCACCGGCTATCTTACCCCCACACCGGAACACAACAATGCGAACATTGCTGTTTGGCGGTGGGTTAGCAGGCAAGACGGTAGTAACAATCCGGACGGACCCTGCACGAGGTCCTACTACTCCAAAAAACTGTGTTATATTCACTAGTCTAGTACCTATATTTTGTACTATAAACAGATGATATACAATCGTGGCTAACGTACTTTTCGTACTTTTCTAAAATATTATGAAAACGAGGATCCTATCGAATATACAAGCGTGCTACTGGTATAGAATAGACTATATTTGTCAAACATAGGTGTGACCGGACCTTTATTCGACAGAAGGGAACACCACGCTCGAGGCGCTTCAGTCGGACGTGTGTCTAAACAATTGCTAAAATAGACGTTACCTTTCATAATGTAAACATTTGCGTACATAAATATAAGTGGGATATTGCAACAGGCTGGTACTTCAGTGAGACGTCAGATCCTTGGGTAAGCAAAAAAAAAACGTTTACTATTTCTTTAAAAGCGGTAGTGTCAGATGTTCAGATGGGTAGTGTAAGACAGTAAATAGAAAGCGAATATTTCCAGGCATTGAGGAGATTCTTCATCTTATTCTGGACTCCACGCACGAATTGGATTGTCCGATCTAAAATATTCAGTTTTTAGGGCTTCTACTACAGGGAATAGGCGTGTAGACAATTTTTCTAAAGGATTTCAATCGATACTATTTTTCATTGGGATTAAATGTCTGCAAGGGACTAACTACACTTAGACAGCTTTAAAAGTCAGAAATGACCGTTAGAGTTTAACATTCCTACGGAGCACTAAAAACGCTCCATACAATTGGCCACCTACTTGTGACGTCATTTGTGGGTTGGGTACCAATATATGTATGGAGAAAATAAGTAATTTGCCATTTTCACTGTGGAAAAGTACGCTTATGTTCATGGTTGTCATACAATTATTGTTTAATTCGATTATGAGGATTCTAAAAACAGTTTCAAAATTATTTTGGGTTAAAAAAAGAAATCATAAAACGTTTGTACCTTTGAAGTCATTTCAAAAAATAGTTTTTGGTTTTTATTTTTTTTCTTTGTATCATGATCATGACATATATACTATTTTTTTTATATAACTACACTACGTTGTATAATTCAACATCAGTCTACAGTCTACACCCCTATTTTGACAAGCAGGTGCTGTGCCCCGCGCCAGCCGTATTTGTCTTACAAATATTTACTCATTTACATATTATACGATTCCTATTTACAGCTAAAGCTAACCCAAACATTGTATTTAATAGCAGAAACAATATATAATTTAGCAAATAATCAACCCACTTGCTTGCTCGTAAACTAAGTTTGTTGGGTGGATATATGGCATGGCCCGTTAAACGATCTGCACGTTCGCTCTGCGATTAACATCCGAAACTGTCGACCTATTCATCGATTTCTAAGAACGTAACGCGAATTTCAGTTTTTAGGTTAGTCACAAATGTAACGCGTTACTTATTTTAGTTGAGTTGTTCAACGGGGAATGAATGGAAAAACATGATATTTGGTTTGTAAATAGTTGTGAATAATCCCCTTGATTCCAAGAATAAAGTTACAGATTTTTCAACCGTTGAAAATGGCCTTCCGGACCCTAGGCAGAACTACTATGACCAACTGGTTATGCCGTGGGCACTTTTGATTTTTCAACCGTTGAAAATGGCCTTCCGGACCCTAGGCAGAACTACTATGACTAACTGGTTATGGCCGTGGGCACTTTTGATTCCCTTCAGCACAATTGATTTATCCTCTGGAAAAAAAAAATGAACCTATGGCTAAATTGACAAAACCTCGAATCGCTAGTTATGCCTAGGGTGCTTTGATATACGGGTCTCCCTCGCGATCCCTTATAACGTTTGTCCTAAAATCCACTTGCCCTAACTGTTTTGTCCTAATGGGCATTAGCCTTAACGATCAACTGTCCTCACTCGCGGTTAAATACTTGTAAGTTGTACTTGCAAAGGTGTCTCACTTCTTTCAGGAACTGTAATTTGTATGAGCTTAATATGGAAGCATCGTATTTTTTTATTGAATCATTGATACAAAGATCAAAGCACGAAGAAAAATTTAAACGCGTTATCTGACGGAAGAGACGGAATGGAACCCGGTACTCCTACCTCTGGATTACCGGTCCAACGCCACCACCAGTGGCACCATTGCAAAGCCAGGTGACCTCGCGAAAATTTCCCTATACTTTGTGTTGATTTTTGCATTGTTTAATTGAAAGGCTTTCACACGTTAACGACATTTATGTGAACACGTTTAGATTCACATCTTATAGCAGTGAACGAGTAAGCGTTCTCTCCGCCAGGTGACGCATTTAAATTTTTGTTTGTGCTTTGACCTTTTAATAGATGATTAAAAAATTATGAGCGTTTATAATATTTTCTTTTATGAAAAGTTGCCTAAATGCTACTTTTCAGACAACTTTCAATAAAAAAGAAAAAATACGATGCGTGTAGCAATAAACCAACCATATCAACTTGGCTGCGGAAACTTAGGTATGTGTATGCACGCCCTGATTGCTATTTCGACGCTGGAATAAACTACTAAATTCGCTCTGATTTAATGGTCTCCACAAAACAGTTAGAATTCAGCTGTATTGTATGTTGCAACTTTTAGCACCTAATAGCTACTTACGAATAGTTTCTACGAAAAGATGCGTCACTTCAACACAAACAATACAAAATATATAATCACAATTCCTAAAACAGCTAGCGCTAGCGGGGTCACTAGTGTATTTCTCTTTTTTACGGTCTTCACCCCTACTATTGTAGGGCCAAAATCAACTTGCCGAAAGTGTAATAAATCTCTCTCGCTCGCACTCGTTGCTTCTTCCATAGAGCGAGTGGGACGTTTCGCCTAATGTTTATGACTCCATCGGCACGTTAATTTTGGCCCGCCAATATACCTCTAGCATAGTAATTGTTACGTGCGACACTGTTGTACGACAATGCTTATTTAGGCATGACGGGTTTTGCCAGTCGAGCGATCAGTAAAGTCGCGGAAAGTTGTGCTAGACCGGCTGGAACGAGTGTCGTAGTAACACACACACACACACACTCGCCAGACCCATCCCATTATAATGCAAGGTGAGAGATCGTGATAGTTTATGTTATCGATCTAAGAATAAAGAGTAGATCATAATGCTTTTGCTGTAACATCGTATTTTATAAAGAATCTACGTAACTAATGGGTTCGTAGTTTAAAATATTTTTATCGTTACATATTTGACCCGATTTACGTCTACTGAAGGTATAGGGGTCGTGTTTATAGTACAAGATTTCAGGTATACGTAAACTGCTGAAACACTCCTACAATTCATCGAGTGTACCTGTACATGGTCTGAATCCTTAGGACACTGATTATTTAAGCCAAAAGAACTGTACCACCATGCTGTCATTTATTAAAAACTGATTACGCCAGCTTATATCGGATTGCGACATATTTTCTTAACCCGTGACATGTTTTCCTATCGACTGAATGAACAATTCACACATCATATAGTTATTGTGTTATGATCTCATAATCATAACTAATGAGATTAATAGTACGGTATGTTAAATGGAATCTATAATATACTTTTTTTTAAACATAAAAGCAATCCCGGTTAAGTTTTATATCAGCTGTTTCACATAAGTGTTTATAAATAACATTTTCTTTCATCCCATATCAAATGATAGGGCTGTGAACGACATAGCTGTCGAAATATTGGTTTAAAATAGTAACCAATGCAAATAATTTTATATAAATAGTGTCACGGGCAGACACTAGGCAGACGGCGGCGGAACACGACAAACATAAAACGATTCGCTACTGAAATTATAACCTAATAAAAGTAAATTTTATAACAAGAGTTTTTAACAACTAATGGGGGTTATTTTAGGACCCGTATACAATCGATGAAAAACTAGCTCTAGACAGCTCTAACGCATTAACAGTTTTTTCAAACAATGCTAATAGATTTTAGCTTGGTTTTAAGAAAAGACTGCAATCAGAAGTAGCTCTTATTCCCGAAATATGATTAAATCGGTCGGCTTGCGCGGGAGTCGCTTCAGTTTTATCGGAGGCGCGATCCGGTCAGTCGCGGAATGTCCAGAACCGCGGGAAAGAAAAACCAGAAGAAGGTTGTTTGTTATTGTTTATGCCCAAACATGTTTGTTGTGTGATTATTTATGGAGGTTAGAAGATGTGATTTGTGTCGAGGATAGTTTATCGCAGTTAATAGAACTTTACCACATGAAAAGTGAAGTTGTGTCTGACAAACGAACAAGCGATTATATGGCATTGTTTCATATTTATACAAATATTATAATGTTTTTTTTTTTGTGATAAGTCGGTGTATATTAGATAAATGATTAATATCTCAGATAGAATCAGAAATTATTTTAGGCAAAAAATGCAACTTATCACACGAAGAAGTTTCTTTTGAGGAAACACAGATGTGCCTTTTAATAATTAAATATTTGATAGTGTTTTCAATTTCATCTTTAACATCAGTCAATACTATCGTATATGTACCTATATTTAGTAAATGTTTGAATCTCTGAAAAACCCGTTCAATTGTCATTGCTTCTGTAATTAGAGCTGTTAGTTTAGAATTAAGTACAGTAACGTTGATCATCGCACTTCAACAGGTGTATTCAGACAGACTGTGCTCTATTTTTTATAGACATTAAAAAATAAAAGTTCTGCCACACAAGTGAGCGAAATTATTTCAACTGTTACAAATTAAACCTTGCCTATTCAGGCAAACATTAATTAGTGTCCCTTCGTGACGGGACGCTGACAGTTCAGCCAAATCTGCAATCGCGATTATGGTAAAACACACAAAGTTATGGGAAATAGTGATAATGATCCCAAACACTTGGGACGCCCTATTCTGATTTGTATTTGTATTATGTTATGTATATCTAATAGGTGTACCGACAAGGCAGTGCACGATGGTGCGTCGGCGTAGAGCAGGTGACAGAAGACTCGGACGACCTGGAGGCAGGATACATATCCAGCGACGAGTCTGCGAGGGGTATAGATTTGGCTGAAAGGATCAGAGTTAAGCCCACTAGAGACATCTGGCCTATAGGTAATCTTCTTATTTGTATGACATCAAGGCAATGCACGATAGTGTATAACATGCAGGAGGTACTTAAAGGACCTAAGACTAGGGAGTCCTAAGGGGCTTTCGGGGTTCCATTGTTCATTATTTTGTATTAATATACGTAATGTCCTCCTATATGGTTTCCTATAAAAGGCAATTCTTATTCAACAACTGCAACGTAGGTAACTCAATATTGAGAAAACTATCAACTTGTTGTTTGGTTTAAAATAATTAACTTTTCAGAGGAAATACAATCCGTGTTGCGGAAGCTTCCACATGCCGAGACAATATCGGCTCTAATCGAAGAAGTTCAATATGATAAAGTGATCCAATTAGTATTGCAACCTGAGGAAAGAAAGACAGCCACATTATGGGCTTGTTGGTTGGGACGGAGTTCTTTATTATCGAAAATTTTGAAGCTTGGAATCGATCCTAATTGGGCTGATGATGATGGCAGGTAAATACGTAAAAAGAAAAGACAGTAGTATGGCCTCCCCCACAAATTCAGTTTCAGAATTAGTAAGTTCAACTAGGTTTACGATACCTGAATATGTTCCGTTATTAAATACAGTTTTTAATATAAATTTTAGCCAGTATGCGTCGATATTGATCAAGAAGAATGCAAGTCGTGCGTTCAAAATGGTACCATTATGTCCAATCGGATTTGGACTTATTGTCAATCCACTAGCTGTCTTTCGAAATGGATTTTAACGAATACAAAATTACCATTACATTGATATGAAAACCGATCAGGGACAACATACCGATGGATTCGATCTGTCGTCTCTCTATCTATTGAACGTAGAATATTAATTAACTCTAAGGGAAGATAAACGGGTAGCCATTGTTTTGCAGGACTTGTCTGCATTTGAGTTGTTTAGTGGCGAGTGAAGAATGTGTCAAACTGTTGTTGGAGCATAAAGCAGACCCAAACAGATGGGATTATTTCCACGAACGAAAAGCTACCCCACTTCATTGCGCGGCGAGTGCTAAGAGTTTGGCTTGTGTTAAGGTATTTTTTTCTAGGACTTTTAATATTGCGTAAACCATACCGTGTTTTTTTATGTGAATAAAAAACACGTGACTTAAGCTATTCGGCCCATTCAAATTCTGTATCCATGATACACCACTGGCAGTATAATCTGTGTCCTATAAAAGCAAAAACGAATTTAAAACCTTTTTTAGAAGCATTATTTAATTAAGTAAGTTATTCAACATTTCTTGATTCGACCTAATCTTTAGGTTATACCCCATTGAACCCTTAAAAGAGAAAATACATTTTCAGATACTACTAGAAAACGGCGCTGACGTAAATGCAGGCTTGAACGAACGTTCCCCACTGCACTACGCGGTTCTGAGTGATGCGCCGGACGTAGTCAGTTTGTTGTTGCAAGCTGGAGCCTGCCCTGACACTCCACAGGTGAGTATGGCCATTAACACAATCTGTATATTAGCGTTTGATGTTCATATCTATCATATTTTCATGAAACATGCACGTACAGTCGCTAGCGCAGTGTAATGAAATGTCTTTGAAATATCGCAGTGCTTTGATGTTTGAAAAATATAAATAACAAGCGGACGAATAAATGGAAGTAACGGTGTATAAACTTCTGTCTATAGACCTAACGGATGCGTTTCAAAGGTTACAAATGTATTCCAGACTCTTTAATTATTGTTATCGCTTTGCTAAATATACTACGCTTTTTTTTATTTAGTTTTGTTTTTAATGGAAAACTAAAAAAATATACCGAACAGCCTCACAAAAATCTAGTCTCACAGTAACCTCTTGTGTAGGCTCTCCCCTCTCCTCTTATAGTGGCTTTGAAGTGATCACAATGAAAAACATTTTTTAAACAAGTTCACTGCTTCCCAGGTCTTCACCGAAACGCCTCTCCACGTAGCTGCGTCTCTGGGCTCAGCCAAGTGCATGAAGTTGCTACTCGACGCAGGGGCTGATGTAAGGGCTGCGCTTGGTCCAGTGAAGGCCACTGCGCTCCATCTGGCCGCGGAGGACGGACATGCGGAATGTGCTCGACTGCTGCTTGACCATAATGCGCGAATTGACTGCCCTAATTATAGGGAACAGACGCCTCTTCATTTAGGTATGGTGTTTCGTTTCATTAATTTTGCATCGCCTACACATTTCTGACGGTTTATTTAAATTTCGATACCCAAAGGTTGTCCTTAAGAGATCGCTCTTTAGCCGCCTGTTGTTGACCTTTATTGAATTTTACGTGTAATATGTGGTATTGATTTGCCGTTGTGGTATGCTACAAAGAGTATTCTATTTTATTACAAGCGTTTATTTAGCTTGCATGGTATGTTTAAAGTATGTTTGTTCGGGTGAAATCTTGCAACTCAATTTTGAAGCAGATATCGTCAACCGATTGAGCTGAAATTTTGCATACATACTTAACTTTGATGACAGTACAATAATATGGTACCATGGGGCTGATCTGATGATGGAGCCGAAAGGTGGCCATAGGAACTCTATAATAGAAAAAGCAATCCTACCGAGCTTGGGCTCTTTAGAATCGTCTCAGTGAGCATTTGATGGATATCTAAAGAAAAGTACAGTCGGCTATAAAAGCTTGCCACTGAAATGTCATTTTTGACAGAAACTTATTAGATACACAAGGTGCCTTCATTCCATTGTTGAATACAATTACAATGAATAAGTTTATATTATAAGTCTAAGCAGCCGTGTGTGTGCGGTTCACCGTGGCGTCACCGATAGGTTTCACTGGAAGACCAGCGCTGGTTCCGGCCAGCATTTATGCTGAGGTGTGACCTTTTCGTGGCTTACACAACGATTTTATTTTATTTCTAATATTATAATATTTGTTCTCCACTTTGTGTATGTTAACGAATAAATTTTCATCTAAGTGCTTGTGGCCAAAATTTATAAGAATTTTCGTTTTAAAAACGTCAAGGATTGTATTTGACTGGTCCATTCGATATCTTAGCTATTCGCAACATGAATATCTACTGAACCTCAAGAAGGCGTCAGCGAAACGGAGAAGACGGAATCAGCTCAGAGAATACTAGAACACACTCGTCTTGGTGCAGGACGAAATGTATCTGGTAGCATCACATATTTGACATTGAATAGAAAATTTCTTATTTTTCTAGCGGCATTAGCACAGTCTGTGGAAGTCGTGGAACTCCTGGTAACCCGAAGAGCCGACGTCCATGCTAAAGACGTTGACGGACGGACTCCCCTCCATGGCTCCATCGTCCGAGGGGCGAGAGCCTGCGACGTTGCAAGAATGCTGCTCACATTCGGTGCTAATCCGAATGCACCAGACGAATTCGGATATACGCCACTTCACATAGCCGCCTTGAACGAGTTTTCGGCGTGTGTGCTATTGTTATTAGGTAATATTTATGTGAAATTGTGTTTTTTTTGAGAATTGCATCCCTCGTGTGTCTAATTTACTAATACGTTTGAGCAATAAGCAAGGGAGTCGGCCTATGCTTATTGCAGGCGTAATAATCAGTATTAATGTAAAACTATGTTGTATCAAAATAAATGAATGAATGGGAATGGAACCATAGGAGAATTGAAGTTCAGTTAATCATGTAAAGCAATGACGTGTCCAAGCGTAAAGAGAGAGAACGGGATGGCCCTAAAAAATGAGCAATGTCTGAACTAAGAATTTGCTCGGTTTTCTCATGATATATAACAATAATAAATATAGGAATGTAAATTTTATTTCACAATCTAGATTATGGAGGCGATTTGACACTACGCACCAACGGCGGAGTGTCCGCACTATCCTTCGTCGTCCGCAGAGTCCCAGATGTAGTACCTCGATATTTGTGCAAGTTTGATGAAGCCGTGCATATGAGTGAGCATGAGCTCGGAGACGTAGACTGCGAGTTGACTGTGGACTTCACACCGCTCGTGCCGTGTCTGGCCCGGGGGGAGGCCGAGTTGCTGATGGCTTTTATAGAAGTAAGTATGAAAGCATCATCTTAAGTATGTGTTGGTTAAGACCAGACTTCTCTAGTACAAACAACGGACATGGTGCCAGAATACTTTTACAACTTTGACGTCTTAACTATCCTAATAAAAATTAGGCAAGTGCGAGTCCGACTCGCGTATGAAGGGTACCATAATCTATAACAAGTTTGTTGTATGGGAGCCCCGCTTAAATATTTAATTTATTTTATTTTTAGTATTTGTTGTTATAGCGGCAATAGAAATACATCATCTGTGAAAATTTCAACTGTCTAGCTATCACCGTTCTTGAGATACAGCCTGGTGAGAGACGGACGGACGGATGGACGGACGGACAGGGAAGTCTCAGTAATAGGGTCCCGTTTTTACCTTTTGGGTACGGAACCCTAAAAAGGGTTACACCGTGTTACCATGTCAAACTGAGAAACTCCAGATATATGTATAACTTATACGAGTACGACTTTTTTTTTCAGGTGGGACGTAAAGACGTCCTCAAGCACCCAGTAGTCGAAACATTCCTGTTTCTCAAATGGCGAAGAATAAGAAAATTCTTCGTGCTAAGTTTCATCTACCATGCTTTATTTATTACGATGTACAGCGTTTATATACTCCGTAAGTATATAAATAAATACCGTACGGAGACTACGGAGAGATAGAATTTTCTGCAAATTAGAATGGATAACGCGAAATTAGGTTATGTTTCATAAGAAAAGAATTTTCATATTCATTTGACGACGCGTTTGGCTCGGTTTGTAGACACCTGCCTACTAAGTCGGCGGTCCCGGGTTCGAATCCCAGCCGGGGCAAATATTTGTGCAAATATTTGTTCTTGGGTCATGGATGTTATCTATATATTGCTAGTGATAAGTCTGTATAATGTAAATCCGTAATTGGCCAATGTTAAACAAATATGTATCTGTTAAAAAAATATTGTAACTTGTGCTGTGGATTTTGTATCAATAAATAAATAAATAAATAAATAAATAAATGTATTTATATATTTTGTATATCGTCGTCTAGTACCCATAGTACAAGCTTTGCTTAGTTTGGGACTAGGTCGATTTGTGTATGATTGTCCCTTAATATTTATTTATTTTTATTCATTCCACGACTTATGCATATTTATCACGTAACTAATTTGCAAATACTTGACAAAACCATACAATATTTCATTTTCATAAAAAAAAACATAAATTATTTAAACAGGGTTCGTAAAATGCGAGCAAAATTCATTGAAGTTGTCAATGGTTGTCACTAGTCACTTCAATCCATAGATATAGTATAGTCTTCAATCGATTTAGCTAGCATTTTATGGTCCATGATTATAAATTCCAAAGTAGTGTGTGAATTAACAAACTTGAGCAGTCGTGCGATGCAAGTCAAAATTTAATATAAACTAGGTCGATGCAGAGTCAGCCACCGGCTAAGCTTGCACCTTAGATTGGAGCGGTTTTTTTTTCCGAATTTTTCTCTTCGTCACGACCTAGCGAAACTTAATTTGTGCATTTTATAACAAAATTTTCTAAAATCGGTTGAGAACTCGCTGAGATCTGCGCATTGCTACGAAGTCCATTCGAGTCGATCCATGGGAGCTTCGCTCGCTTCGCTCGCTCCGCTCGCTTCGCTCGCTCCGCTCCAATAAAATGTTTCGAATGTATGTTTCAGAAATATACCTATGCGAAGAACTGACGTGTGACGTCTCGTCGTCTCTCATCCCCTTACAGTATTTAATAATATTGCTAAACCTCTGCTTTTTATGTAAGGAGATCTTCCAATCCTGTCTAGACTGGAACGCCTACATTAGACAATGGGAAAACTGGTTACAATGGATAATTATTTTGGGAGTTTTTTTGAGCACTGTAAGTAATCATCACGTTAAGTGTACAATTATATTCATATTTCTTATACTTTCGAAGCTGTCTGCTTAGTTTTTCTAGAATACTGTAAGACGTGGCAACTACGTAAATATGTAGGTATACCTCATCATATCCAAGACTAAAATTTTCATCAAAATCTTTAGAGCAACTCTCGGAAAAGCAGAATCTTAATCGCTTTTTTATCAGTTATATTCAGCCTGTGGCAGGCTAGTCTTCTCTATTACGCGGCCCGAAAAAGGGGCTTACACAATATAAATTAGTCAAGCCATCTTTGTGTTAATTGTATTTACTTCAATAATTATCAGACTGCAATTTAACAGTTAAGTTATAAAAGAGTATAGGCTAGACTATTGCGGCCCGTAAGGTACAGTAGCAGTGAAGTGACTGAAGTTTGCTGGATCTCAGTCTCACCTCTTACTCTTACAAATTGTTCCAGATACCAATTTGGGAATTGAGAAAAGGGACCACACGTGCTACGTCAGACTGGCAGCATGATGTCGCGGCTGTCACGATATTCTTTTGTTGGCTGGAGTTAATGATGATCATTGGCAGATTCCCAACTTTCGGTCTTTATGTTCAGATGTTTACGACGGGTAAGCGCCAAACCGAATTCCTTAAATCATATTTAAGGAATAGTTTTTCTATATAGAGATGCCAGATTTAAATGGACGTGGTCGGAACACATGTTCGTAAAACCCACGGTCTTTGGGGCAGAAGGGTTCGACTAATTGCTGTGGTTATCCTTTATCCAGTAGTCGAAATCTATCGATTGATATGACGCTGAGTTTCTGTTTTTGATTCTCTATTATGTATCTATTTGTTTAATTTTAATATTGATGATTGCTAAATAAATTAAAATTGTATGGACTTCACGTGTACCTGTCTGTAAGTCTGTCTGTGATATTTCGTTATTTTTTTATTTGAAAAGATGATATGATTGATAATCAGGGCCGTCGCTGGTTGTCATACGTCATTTTTCATTTTAATGGATTTTGCTCGTATTTTACGAAGCCTGATTATCAGTCATACCTGCTGTAGTCTTAGCGTATGAATTAAGAAAACCTGTCCAGATATTTCTTTTAAGACGTTTTCTTTGGCGTTTCGACGGTTACTTTTGTCTAATAAACCCATGGATGATACTAAGAGCATTTGTTTTGCAGTGACATTAAACTTCGCAACATTTCTACTGGCGTACAGCTGTCTCCTAATCGCTTTCGGTCTAGCATTCAGCGTATTATTCAGTAACTACCCGGCGTTCCAACTGCCGGCCGGCCTCGTCAAGACAGTCATGATGATGTCAGGGGAACTGGAGTACGAGGACATATTCTACAACAACTGCACCAATTCTCAGATCCAGTATCCGCTGACGGCGCACGGAATGTTTCTGGTGTTCGTCGTACTCGTCACTGTTATTTTGACGAATTTGCTGGTTGGTTTGGCAGTTAGTGATATACAGGTGAGTTTGGAATTAAATTTGGTTCAATTATGTAAATGAAGAAACGGAATTCGGAATCAGAAAAAATCTTAAATAAGATTACAATTCGATTTTCAATATCATATTCTTGACGCAAGTTCTATTCAATGCTAATTATTTCAACCCCTGATTCAAAATTATTACTGAAGTCTTAAATATATTCGTCCGTAGATCGTAGATCTATCTGCCGTATCGTACCTTATGATAGTGAACGATATGAATCTAGTTTTCTATGTTCGACGACTTTACTGTGGTAGTTCCTTAGCTACGTTCGATAAAGAACATTTTAGCATTTCTAGTCCAACTGTGACCCTCATTGTCGAGTGACAAAGATCATCTGTGTCTTTGCAATGTAGTGCAAGATCCAATTGGAAGGTTTTTCATACAATTGGAAGATGTAAGTGTTTTAAATATGTGATTTAGCTTTTTACATTCATATTTTCTTTCAGGCACTACAAGTGTCAGCTGGTTTGGACCGGTTAGTGCGAACGACGCAACTAGTGGCACATCTAGAGAGCATGCTATTCAGTTCTCTGCTGTCATGTGCGCCGAAGCAGTTGCTTCTACTTTTGCGCCGTGAAGCCCTGCTCACAGCGTCGCAGTATACGAGGACCCTTAATATTAGGCCTAATGATCCGAGGGAGAACAGGGTAAGTTTGAGAAACTTAGGATTAGTGAGGAGAGAATTTTGTTTGGAATCTAATACCTGCGTCTTTAGTTTGAATCGAAAGTGATTGACTCATCGTTTCGTACGTGTTGTTACGCCCATAATCTCAAAAGCTGGCATTTTAATGTAGAATACGCTGACATACTTCTTTATTAAAATATCGCAATTGGGCGAGCCCTGACCAGCCAGTAGTTGAGTACTCAGAGCCGTCATTTTTCCTTGAGAACTAAGAATACTATCAATAATATCTGAACACGCTTCTACGCTGTTAAACAATACAGCCGAGTTCACATATTTGTGATAAAATTTATGCTCAGAGGTTTAAGAACTTGTCGCTACATGAACTCATATCGCAACGCATATCAACGTGTCGTGCCTGTTCGGTTACGATTTAAGACTGATATATGTAGGTAAAACCTATATGTACATCTAATGACATGATACTGATTTTCAGATTCCAAAGGATTTAATATCATCCATTTACAAAATGGTTGCCAGCCGTAAAGTCACCAAGCGTAGTATACGAAAGAACAACAACTATGAATGTCGAATAAAATGCAAAGAAGAGTTTGAAGTTGAGAAACCTCAACTTGCTAAAAGAAGAAGCAATTTATATGACCGATATTCATCTGAGGGACAGAATGTTGAAAGGCGAAAGAGGACCACTTCAACCTCTGACAATAGAAATCGGCCCATGTCAATGAATATTAATGCTATACAAGAAATATGTATGGTGGATATAAAAACCCAGTTAACAGAATTAACAAAAAGAATAAATAAGCTGGTTGAGGCTACAGATTCCAGATTAAGCAACATTGAGAAAAAATTAGACATCATTCAATCTCCTTAGATATTAAATTAATCTACTTTATAAAGATGCATTAGATGATATAAGTACTAAGATACTCTTGTATTGTTGTGTTAATATTTATTTGTGAATAAGATTTTAAAATAAACGTTTGAAATATCACTATACTTTACCCATTTCCCACCCAGACTTTAAAAAATTTCAAATTTGTTAAACATATTTTTTACTAAAGCTGTAAAGTCTGCTAGCATTACCCAAATGTTTATACTAAAGTGAATAATTTAAAAATGTATGCTTTGAGCAAGATTTAAACCCACCTCTCCACAGCTTTACGGGTCAAACGGGTGAATTGCCAGCTATTCTATCAAAGCCACTAGCTAAAGTATTTTTTATGGTTTTATTATTATTATTATATTGAGCCTAGACAGTTATGTCCTACAACTGGGTAAAAAGGCCTCCTCCGTTTTCTTCCAGTGATCTCAACTTAAGGCTATTTCTGGCCAATCCTTCAAGAAGATATCCAAGTTATAACTTTTGCTTAGTTATGATATTAAGTCTTCTGATTATCGGTTTTTACTAAAGAAAAGACATTACTGCTGTCCCAGATAAAGAATAAACTCTGAGCGCACCATAATGTACACATCCTCTTCATGTACTCATATGATGAGGATGTGTACATCATGGTTATAAGGTGACAATGTTTATGAAAAAATAAAAGAAGAACTTACCAATAATTTGCAGGAGTAACAATCCCCATTATCCAGCTTCACCAAGCTGTCCATTTTGGTATCGTTCGGTAGCTCGTAACCGGAAATCTTGGCCCCGTAAATGACATCCACATTCTTTACTTCCGAAGATGCCAGCTCTGTATTCACAGCATGCTGTAGGACGTCATTTTCAACAATGTATGCAACATCATCTTCCATAATTTCTGCACTGCTGAAGGATATTAGAGCATCGGAACATGCATCCCAGACCTGAAAGCAAGAATAATTTATTGATGATGTTATTATTTAATACAAGAAATATTTTATTCTGTAGCAAATCAAATCTTAATTTAAAAGCATTATTCTGTATACTTGACAGTGACACTGGCGAAGTTGAGGAGCCTGAATTGCCATTGATGGGTATGTCAAGAGACGAAATTTACTCTTAAAAACATTTATTTATTCTTTATTGATACAGAATGTGACAATACATTTTTTACCAATCCACTAGGCAATGTGTTATTTTACCTTGAATTTGCATATTTGACAGAAATAATATTGGAAGTAAATCAAATTTGATTCAATCCTATTGTGGCCTAATAGAATAATTTTTTTTTTGAACCACTAGAATAATGTCAAAACAACATATACAAATGAATATGGAGGTAGGTATAGAAATAATCCTTTTTCTTGAGCGAATCCACTTAGCTTTGTACCCGATGAACAATACTCATTATCTGTATTGTAAACTGTGGCCACAACTGCCACTTCAAAATGTAAGGCGTTATAAGTGCAAATTACTTTTACACTAAATTAGTCTTTAAGTCAAACGTAATAAGGTTTACTCTTAAACAAAGAGAACACAGATGTTGGTCACTTCATCGTCATCCTAAGCATCCATACGAACTTCACTGCTCTTTCACTTACGAAGTGACCAACATCTGTGTTCTCTTTGTTTAAGAGTAAACCTTATTTCATTTGACTTAAAGACTAATTTAGTGTAAAAGTAATTTGCACTTATAACGCCTTACATTTCGAAGTGGCAGCTGTGGCCACAGTTAACAATACAGATAATGAGTATTGTTCATCGGGTACAAAGCTAATGGGATTCGCTTAAGAAATGGAATTCGAACTATACTTTGCATGCATTTTAATTCTAATGTGTTGAGGGTTCCCAATGACAAGCTAGTGACCCTCATGAAGGAAGAATTTAGTCTGAAAGGTGTTTAATTCTGGCATTTCAGCTGGCTTCCCAAGACCATGGACTTGCATTGCACATTACAGAAGAAAAACGTGAATTAGAAGTTTTCTATTTGTCTTAACATACATGTTAGCTTTTTGGTATATTATCTAGGGGCCACAGTTGCCTGAGAATTACTATCTTACCTGCATATGTCGAACGGGTTGCAAACGCAACTGTTCCACATGTCTCCATACTTTGAGAGAGTTCATCAAGGCCTTTGTGTTTTGATTCAGCGCTACCACCCTGTTGCTGTATTCAGGCTTAAGGCCAAACTTTGGAATCGGGCTGCCCTCCAGTAATAATACTTTTAAATTGGAAAGTATTGAATTCTTACCTGAAATTAAATTAATTTATATTATTGCTATTAACAATACATGTCTGCAGTCTAACGATAAATTTGTATGATTATTTTGATAAAAAATATTGCCTCTAGTATGAGAAAGACTTGCTGAGTTATTCATGTAACATTTTATGAAAAGCATATTAGACCTGTATGTGTAATTAAATATTCTTACCAAGAGCACAGGCCATGGTACATCCAACCATCCCCCCACCGGCAACGATTACATCGTATTCGCTTTTGATTTTATACTGCGAATTCGAATCGATGTTTAAATTACGTCTATAAACTATAGGTCTGGAGCAAGATCTTATTTTTTTCACCAGAATGAAATCCCGGTAAATATTGTTTGGACGCAACATTTTGTGTCTTATTTAACACCGTAACACACTGTAACGTTTCGTTCTCTGTAAATTAAAATATATGAAAAATGCTACTATTCAATTCGGTACTTTTCGTAAGTTTAGGTTATTATTTTTATTTTCAATTTGATTTGACATTTTGACAACGACATTGACAGTGCCTGCAGTTCTTTTACCCCAGCTCCACACTTTGTTATACGTTAGGAATATGTAACGATGTTTAACTGGAAAATAACGAATTACTAACGAAAATAGTTTGTTGTTCCATTTAGTTTAGATATTTCTGTATTGAATATTATAATATTAAGTACAAAAATATAGCTATTATATTGCTTATTACGGTGTGAAATTTTTTATTGTGGCTATAATTTATCTTTTATAACGGCAACACTAGTTTACTTCACTTTTTTTTTAATTTCGTTCAAAAACCATAAACATATTTACAGAGCTACCTGACAGACCGATCCAGTCAGGTCAACTTGGTCGACATGTCGTTATCGTCCCCAAAAGCGGCTCCTTACTTTCTCATACTATCCGAGTAAGGCCGTCTTAAAGAATGCCGAGGCCCTGGGCATTTCATATTTAGAGGCCTCCTCATTGCGCAATTAAAAAAAAAAAAACCTCATGTATGGTAGGGTCCTGAACATGACATTAGGGGCCATCGTGAGACTGGGGGCCCTGGGCACGTATGATTGACTTGACTGACTGCCCAGTGGGAAAGAGGGGCCAGTATACAAGGCTTTGATCGGTCACATATTTGAAGGCTATTTTCTATGAAGTAAAGTAAAACTCAAGTTTTGTATGGGTTTTTGGTACTTGCACGCACTTGTTTTAATTACATGATTCTTAAAATAATTTTGTCACTAACTAATCGCATTTGAAGAAATCGCGGGAGAATATAATCAACTTTCCTTTTATTCAATCAAATTAAAAAGTAGAGTGTTTAACTTAAAGTTAAAAGCCATGAAATTCATGTTTACTTTATAACATGCAAAACATAAAACAAACTAATAAACTACTTATAAATAGGTAGTTTGTTTTATTTGACTTATAAATAGGTAGTTTGTTTTGAGTCACACCGAATACTTTTTTAATACTTACATGTCCCATAATGATGTGATTCGTGATATAATATTTTGTATTTACTTGTACTCTAGATCCTCTCTGTACCATCAGATTTCTAATTTGCACCCACTTCTAGTATCTCTGTTTGGCCCTATGGTTGACTGGTAGAGAATGCCATTTGGCATTAAGTCCGCCATTTGTACTGACTTGTTTTGTGCAATAAAGTTTAAATAAATAAATAAATAAATATTGCGCGCGCTCATGATTAAGGTTTACGGACTGGACAAAATTAGATATGTCGAGCAGTACCTACTCGACTTTAAGAACGTCAGTAACCGTTTATAAAGTCGGTAAAATTCGATTGTAAGTCGGTAAAATTCGAAGTAGCTAATATCCTTTCAACCGAAACCACGGAATGAAGCTTACTTACCTGCAACCTTAGAATGATTGATATTCAGTTACCAATAGTTACTAACTAACAAGACCTTTACGTATCAACAAGTTTAAATGACCAACTCTGAATATAATATATCCTAAATATTTCATTCATTTTGCATCAAACATGCATGATGATATCCACAGAGAAAGAAAAAAGTATATTTTGTTACGCCATGTGGTGAATTCATAATATAAGACAGTGAAGTAAATTGTGATAAAAGGTATGTATTGAACCCAGTAAGTAGGTACATATAATTGTATTGAAGTATTATAATATAACATTATAGTTATTATACAATCTCCTAAAAGCACATCCATCTAATTGTTATGTGTATTGTGTGTATTAATGGATGTGTATTAAGGCTATTAACCATTAACAATCAGTCCATCACCTAAGTATGCGCAAAGTTAAAAGTACATGCGCGGATACCCATAGCAACGATTGCCCTTCATCCACGTTCATAACCAAGATTTCATAACCAGTTATGAATATGGATTTTTTTTCACTGTTTCATAACCAGTTATCAATCAAAACTTTTTTTTCCATTTTTACAACCAGAACCTCCTATACATGTCTGGTCTCCTGGTACTTTTCTGAATAATAAGAGTTTACTCAAACATGCAATTGGGTATGAGATTCAGTTAAACTGATAAGGTGAAATTAAGTCTTAAAATACAAATTTAATAGTAAAAAAACACTTATATGAACACGTAAAACTTAATCTTGTCAACTTGAACCCTTCGGCCGCGTACGAAACCGCAGGTTCGTAACCAATTGCGGCAGAAGAAATAATCTACTTTGCACGACACTAGTTACAACGAAAGTCTTTTTTTTACTCAAACGAAGCCTAGTAATTCATTCGTAACTGGATTCGAGCGACAACTTTTATGTTTTTTTCCGACACTAGATTCTTACGAGGGTAGGAGGAATAGTCAGAAACAAACTCTTAATGAATATAATAGAAACTTAAATCTTCAATATTCTATGGTGTATGTGAATTTTACTTCATTGTTTTCTTTTGAAATAAATAAAATACTGCTAAATGCTCGTAACTGTTATGTATTTGCCTTCACATATTATTAATTAACAATTTGTTACAATGTACTGTTAGGTTCTTACATAACAAGCTAAGAATAAAAAAGAAAAGATGAGGCAATACCATTAATTTTCAGCAACGCTTGTCTCATAAGGTTTACTATGTCTTTACTATTTTCGTGTTCATAGTTATAAGTGTTTTTAACTATTAAATTTGTATTTTAAGACTTAACTGAATCTCATACCCAATTGCATGTTTGAGTAAACACTTATTATTCAGAAAAGTACCAGGAGACCAGACATGTATAGGAGGTTCTGGTTGTAAAAATGGAAAAAAAAGTTTTGTTTGATAACTGGTTATGAAACAGTGAAAAAAAATCCATATTCATAACTGGTTATGAAATCTTGGTTATGAACGTGGATGAAGGGAACGATTGCTACAACAAAATTGTCCTTTAAGTAACGCCTTACCAATGTAACGTGGGCAATTTGTCGTAGTCGTGCCTTGATTTATATCTGCGATATGAACCATCGCTGTAGTGTATTTGCTAATGCGTGCCTTAAACTTCCAGTGGATCCCGTCAGTAAAATGCCCAAACCAAACTACGAGCGTAAAGAAAAATATGTAACCGGCCAGAATTCCGTCGACTCTTCTTCAACCTGTTCGGTTAATACTTTGAATGCCAATGCTGTTAATGTGAATTCGGAAAAAATAAAAGACTTCTACCGCAGCATTCCTGACTACAATGAGATAAATCATCTACCGGCCGAAGAATTTTATTCTACCTTAAAATCTTTGCGGCAGAAAAAGAAGGTTATGCTAGATTTTGCGGTTGATTTAATAGATGATTTGAATGGTGATCATATGCAACGAAAGGAAGAAGGATATAGTCTCGAGTCTCAAATATCTAGTAAACCAAATAAATCGAATTATAGCGGAACACTTAGGCGTAAGTATAGTGCAGAGAAAAAGGATCTAAATTCGGCGTTCACCGGAGCAACAAAGAGCAATAGAAGATCTAGCATTCTTGATACTGCAAATACCGCCAAGAACATGACTGTGTCAGCCTTGAAACAACCACCTAAAAAACTAACTGTAAGCAATATTGAAGTCAAAATTGATGATGATCCCAAAAATAACCCAATGAAATGCAGTTCAATGAAAGAAAAAAGAACAAATAAACCAAAAAGAAACCACTCGGCCTGTTCCATATCTTGGAATGACGATAAAATCGAAAGAAAAAATGAAATAGATCAAAAATTCGATAAATTTTTCGACGGAGCAGAATATTCAAGATTGAAAAAAGTTAATTTAGACGATGATGAATTCAAAACTCAAAGTATGCCTTCAAGTCCGCTACGCACGAGACGATTTGGCTCACCTCAAAGGAGGCGTAAAAGTATAACCGTACCGAAACCTTTTAAGATGACAGAAAGGCAAGTACAATCACTATACAATCGCAAAATTTTGATTAGTTAGATTTTTACGTTACATTAGATGGTTATAATTATAAAGTTATTATAATGTGTAGTGTATAGTGAGTTTTGGTGGTTACGCACCTAATCACTTAACATCAGGTAATATAAGTTTTCGCATGTTGATTATGTTTGGGTGTCATAATCATGATCATGACCGAAATCGGTCATATTGATTGGTGATTGCAGTAATTCAAGAGCACACTGGTGATTTGCGGGCGCATTGAAAACGAATCGAACGCGCAACGATTTCGCGCGCGCGGCGAGTTTGCCTAGTGTAAAAATAATATAGCGGCAGGGTTGCCAGATGGTCGGGATATGGTGGGATTCTCCCGAATTTTTGTATGTCCTCCCGACTCCCGACAAAGTAAAACATCTCCCGAAAAACAACTTCACTTTATAAAACTATAATTTTAACAGGAAATACCACTGCTAATTTTTCCATAAGTACTTATAAATAAATTACCTTATATTATTAATTTATTATAGACAAAATTATAACAATGAGAAAACCATTTGATGTTTCTTTTGTTAGTATTAATTTATGCAGACATTTCTATCGGCAGCGAACGACGTTGTTTTTAATATATTAACTTTAATGTGATTCAATTTTTGTATCTCCCGACAAAAGTCACAAAATCCCGAAATAAATATTGTTTCCCACTATGATAGGGTCATTCGATCTGGCAACCCTACGGGCCTGGCCACATCACCACGGCACGGCGCCGTCACCGTGAAACGGCGCGGCGTCGTGGATTTTTACGTTGATTTTATTAGCGCACAACGTAAAAATCCACGACGCCGCGCCGTTTCACGGTGACGGCGCCGTGCCGTGTGGCCGGGCCCTATATGGCGTCCTCACAACGAAATCGTCGCTCACAGTGAATTCGCTGTATGTTCACCTTGCTTCCAACTCACCCACAAATCGTGTGCTTAGGCTCCTAAACGCAGACATTTCTTATCATGTTTGAGTTAACCAATAATTAAGTTAACCGCTAACCGCTAATGGTAAGACTCATGAACGCACTAAAGTTTCTATTATATTCTAATTTGTCTTCGTTTGTCCAGAGACGAAGAAGAAAGGGCAGTAAACGAGCTTCGCAGTCTCCAGAAGTCATTTTCAGAGGACATGCTTCATAGGAAATGCGATCGGAAGCCGTTCAGAACAAAACCCGTGCCCATAGAGTCCCGGATACCTCTCTACGATAAGATACTTGAAGATCAAGCGATGAGGTTTCTATCTGTTACGGCCCACTCGGCCCAGCCACGACTTTGGTGGCAAGCGACAGCGGCGAGCGGCGGTCATACGAGTGAGTGAGACAACGCGCTCGGACCTTCCGCTCTCATCTATGGCCACCGCTCGCTGCTGCGCTGCGCTTGCTGCGGAAGTCGTGGAATCTCCGATATGCAGTGTGCGTCCGAATAAATATATTCGTGCCATTCTTGGTGTAACACCGCCTCTTAATTAGAACTTATTAATAGTAGAAGACGGAACTTTGGCCAAAACATTCCAGTATTTTTTGTAATGATTTGGTTTAATTGACTTGACTAAAGTTCGATTGTCTATTAACTTTCAATAGACAATTAAGGTTTTTCTATAGTAGATTGTTAACCAAGGGTAGAAAGTTAGCCATTGCACCCGAGATATTTCTGGCGCTCGAACGAAGTGAGAGCGCCAATAGTTCGAGGGTGAAATGGGTAATTTCACCCGAGTTGAACACTCTACTTTTCATTTTGACTGCGAGGAAAATAAAATACTACACGCACATGTCATGAGTGAGTTAAATTAATGTCCATGTGATTTTTAACCAATAATCACTAATCAATAAAAGACATGGTATTTATATTTAATCTCGTGTTCCCGCTTTTTCTAATTATTTTTAATAGAAAAAAAAGTTAAATTAGGTATACGTACCGCCAACATTTAAAAAAAAAAACAAATCCAATAGTTTCAATTTTGTTTTTTATATGAATGTACGATTCTATCAATAAATGAGGGACGGAATTATATGTGTTAGAAATATAATAATACATATATATTTATATTTAATAATTGGATATAAATAAATTAAGCTTGCCTATATCTAACCATTGGAGATTTTTTTTAATGGCTACTTACCACGGCCGACTAGATTGTACCTAATTGGGTTGGTCACGACGTGCATCTAGATGGCAATTGTCTTTGACTCCGCGGCAATTACAAAAAAATACTTTCCACCCTAGGGATGGAAAAGCTATTTTCCACCCGGCTATATACTCATGAAAATGACACTTTCCGAATAGGAGAGATGAAAAGTATATTTTCTAACCACCCTTAAACCACAATGATTATTTTTGTAGTATTTTCAGTTGGCTTGTTTATATTTACAGGTTGTTTTGCAGATCTTCAATTAGAGCGCGACTTTGTTTAGGTATTCGTATTTTATAATAATTTGCTGCTAAAATATTGTTTATTAAATTTAAGTTACTTTTTGTAGAGTCCTTAGAACCCGATATACCTTACCTTTTATAATATCACATTTTCCTTTAATTTGCAGTCTTAGACTATATAAGTATATGTTATTTTTGTTCTAGGAAAGCTAAGTAGGCATAATATATTTGTAGTGCTACTCTGCTTTGTACAATTATCATGAAATTTAAATATAAAGGGTAACCAAGAAACACATTTAGAATACTAATTATATTCCTTGTCGTTTAGTTCTTTATGTTTACCATGGTTGGCCATGTAGCCTGTAAAATGTCAGTTTCTATAAAGTTAGGTTACCTATGTTAAGTTTTTTGAAGATATAAATATATATTTAATAAAATTATATTCGTTTCCGATAGTCCTTGCTACAAGGATCTACAAACTGTTTTTTTTCTTACCATGGTTTTTCCAAAATATACCAGCATATTTATCTTTTTTCCAATTGACCATTACAATAGCGATAGGGTTGTCTTTTGGTTCGTCAATTGACCATTCCAATAGCGATAGGGTTGTCTTTTGGTTCACCTTTTGTAACTTGCCAGTTTGGACTATGAGAAATAAAATATTTACATTGTTTTCAATACAGTTTCTATACCCTATTGACTATTGTGATTGTGTTATGACCTGCTGTGCTTGAAATATATACGAGTACAATGACGCACAATAAAAAATACGTGTGTTTTCTAGACGAGCTATAACAAAAATCAACAGTGAAGCTGAGCTTCGCGCCAAGATGAAACCGTTTAGTTTTACGAAGAGGGAAGAAAATGGTATGGAAGCAGGGAGAGCATGTGATCGGGCCATCCATGCGTTGCCGAAACCCAAGAAGAAGAAAAGATTCCGCGCCAGACCTGTGCCTAAGAACTTATTCTCCAATTATTTTTACGATAAAATGAAGGAGGACGATTTTTTCCGGTAAGTATACGAAGAACCACGTTTGGCTCTAGAATTTGATCTTTGGAATAGTACATTACATCAGAGGCCGGGAAAATGAGGATTTCCGGCCAAGTAGGTATATACGAGGCCGGGAATCCGTTTTCACGACGAGGCATGTATAGTGCTTTTCTCAAACATACAATGAAATAAAAAAATATACTTCAAAGAATAACACTTAATATTGTTTGTCCGATATTTTCCGAATTTGACCGAATTTTAAAAATCCGATTTCAGATTCTGACTCAGGAGCCCCAAAAACCCCCGGATACCGAATTTCAGCCTCCTAGGACCAATTTGAAATTTTCTCCATACAAATCGTTTTTTTTTTCGATATTTTCCGAATTTGACCGAATTTTCGGACAAGATTTCAGATTCATATTTTTGAGCCCCGAGAGCCCCCCGATACCGAGTTTTAGCCGCCTAGCACCAATTTGAAATTTTGAATCGTTTTTTTTTCGATATTTTCCGAATTTGACCGAATTTTCGGACAAGATTTCAGATTCATATTTTTGAGCCCCGAGAGCCCCTCGATACCGAGTTTTAGCCGCCTAGCACCAATTTAAAAAATTTGAAAAAAAAAAGCCGCCATCTTGATTTTTTTTTTCCACAAGTGTCTAACAACCAACCTTTAAAAACAAAACCTGTTTTTTGTCAAACCAGCCAGCTGTGTGAATGACCTTGTTGTTGAAACAAAAAAAAAGTTACTTTGCAGGCCTAGGCCTGAAAAGCAGTATGAAATCCCTTTACAGTCCTCTCGAGTTGTTCCGCCCAAAAAGCGATACTTCCGAGCCTATTTTAAGGAACGTAAAGACAATATTTCATTGGATGTTTGAGAAAATAGTTTTTACAGAACTATCTGATCGATTTCCAAGCTAAGGGATTGGGAAACGAATTAATGTTTGATGTTCTAATATCTGAAATATACGTGGTGGATTATCAGTTGAGTTTGGCAATCTCCTTTCGAATTTGGTCATCTTTGTAGGTCCATGAACCGTCGAATCAGATCAGAAGAGATGCTCCGCAGCGCCAACCTCCCTGGTTCCATGGCCATGCGAGACCGTAGTCGTCTGTCCACGCCAGCGGCGCACAGTGACCTACCCATCGACCCGTCCCCTGGTATCCCGTCCGTCAGCTCGTCTGACAGGCAGAGAGCCAGGAGCCCGATGGGAAAGAGGGACAGATACGAGAAATCGGCGAAAGAGGACCTTATCACAACCACTCCAAAGCCGTTTAGGCTTTATACCGCTGATAGAGCGGCGAAGAAGGTTAGTGGCCGTGGCTAATTAACCCTTTGACCGCCAAAGACGGCAAATCACGTCATCGGGAATTCGTGCCACTGACGCCAACGACGCCTATTGACGTCAAAAATTTCAATGGTCAAAAACATGCTAATTCAAACCACTATCTGTGTTTTTCAATCTCTGTTGATTTTGGAGGACCTTTTTTTTTTTTGGTTTGGCGTCAGTGGCACGGTGAATTGCTTTGCCGCTTGGCGCTCAAAGGGTTAATAACTCTTAAATTGTGTACTACTTTTAGTTATTGTAACCACATAGTATAATATAGTTCTTATATAGTTAGAGATAATTTGATTTGACTGTTGAGCTCGTTTATAAATGTTCATGTGATAGAACATGATTCTAATGATCTCCGACATGACTTCAATAGATAATCTATGTTTTGGCCTCAGAATCCGTTACCTATATCATTATTAGTTTGAACGATCTTCGTATCCAGCTTTCTACTTAGAGAGCACGTAGTGTCTTGACTACTTCATCCCTTCATCGGTATCTGGGCAATTGATAATTTCTAAACGTTCAATTAAGAAAAGAGACTAAGACACGGTATTTAATATTTACCTAATATAAAACGATACTGACACCACGGTTATGGTTACAGTTGCAAGACGTAGCGAAGAAAATGTCCCAAGAAAGCAAAAGCACCGAAAGCGTTGGCACTAGCGGTGATGTGGGGGTCATGCGGGGATTCTCTGCTTTAGAGTTGCGAGCCGCAGCCTCGGGGCGGTCCAATCTGGCAGCTCTGCTGAGGGCAGAGGCGGTTCGGAGGCGGTTCGAGATGGACGCGGCTAGTCGGTTGGCGGAACAGCGGAGACGGCATGAAATGCGCTATAGAGATCGCTTACTGAGATCGAACCCTGCGTGGACTCTAGTTAAAAATAAGTAAGACTCTTACTCTTTTACAATACAAATACGAAGACTTGCACAAAGGAAACGATACAGAAAAAAATCTAGGCATTTTCCTATTTTACCCTTTTCCACGAAAGTGACTAAGGATTTGTTTTACATCAACTACGCACCTAACGTTTCTAATTCGCTGGGTGCGCGATGACAGCGTCAACTAGCGGTTACAATTACGGCGGACTTTTTAATGTCAAATGGCTGACTGTCTTTACGAATAGTAAGTAAACAATCAAATAATTTCAATGAAGTATCGTAATTTTCTTTCATTTTATTCGATTATGTTAATCTATAGTGTCGATAAAACGTTGACCTTCTTTATTTCCCGTCTAAAATGGCAAAATCAATAACTTTCAGATGTAATTCACACGGACCTTTTCATGGCTGTCTTCACGAGAAGTAAGTTACAAAATAAACAAATTTAACCGAAAAACGCATTTCATGCATAATGCAACCGATCATTTATGACTGTATTTTCGTAATAATACAGATTATTTGGTATTTTCAGTTAAATATGGCCAAATTAATTATTATAACTGTATTCTGTTCAATCAAACACAACATCGCTTTCAAATCCCAAACTACAATAAAATGGGAAACAATTAGTTTTTGCTCAACATGTCCAAAATGTAAAAGAAAATAAACGCATAAACATGCTACTCCCTACAACATACAAGATATTATTATAATATTAAAAATGTTGTTCTATAGGTTGGCTAACTTTTTCCTCTTGATAGCGATTATCCATTTAATTCGTTGTTCTCGTTTCCAACTTGCTTGTGGAAATTTATTTATTTATGATTACCTACTGTTTTTGAATTTGTGATTACTGTTTTTGCCATTATTTTTGCAATTAACTACGCTGCAGGTTTCGTGCCGCATATGTATTTATTTTTAGATGCCTTAATTTCGCTAATAAAAAGTGACAGTTGGCCTGACATAAGTTCCTTCTTTGGCCACGGCGCGCGCTGCACTCGATTCGTGGTTCCCCACCACCTACTTCGCACCCAGCGAATAGGTGTTGTTTCCCAAATTCCGCGACAGGCCATGACAGGCATACCTGACACAACGACATCACTTGCAAAATATCGACCTAAAATGGAAAATGCTCACACGGTTGCCTATAAGTATACTTATAGTTATAGGTGGTTATAGGTACCTACCACACGTGTGCACACCTATTACGCTGGTGCAATGACTCAATTATTATTATTATTATTATAATTAGGATCATGGTGTCTGACATAAGAGAGTGTCATGCTCTGTTTTGCGCCACTTTGGTTTTACTCTGATAGCAAAAATTTATTTACAGCCACGAGGAAGACATCGCGATGCGCCTTCAAACTCGTAGGGACGAAGAAAGGATGAGACGAGAAGAGTTCCTTCACGAAATGGAACTTATGTACGGACGAGTCCAGCAACAGCCCTTACTCTTCGAAAGATACTACGCCCCTCGCTCCCACTCGGCGCCTGTCGACTACATACAACTATCTCCCAGGAAACCCAAGAAAAGGAGCTCGAGGAAATATAGTAAAACTTACCACTATAATACTCCCAGCAGATCCCGGAAAGACTCTCTGAATGACTTCAACGGAAATATGATGGATTACTTGAATAGGATAGAAAATGATGAAAAATCGTTCTCTAATTCGGAAGACGCTATTGATAGCCTGGATGGTAAATAACTTAATTGCAGCTTAACGAGCTTTAAGTAGTCAATACATTTAATGATGGGACATCATATTAAAACTTTTTAAAACTTCAGAAGATCTGCTAGGCATGTTAGTCTCAAAGTACAGTAAAAAATTTGGTGTTTTGAAAATATGTTATTCACTTATTTGGGAACAATAGTACATATGTACATGGGTATTTGACTGTGTAGACATAATATGATTAGTGTGAAGAATAAAACGTCAAATGTATACATCTTAATTTTACTCTGTTTTATTTTACTATGGGTACGAACAGATGTAATGGCAACATAGAATGGTAAAAAGGTATATATATATTCTTGAGTTTTGGGTCATGCACCCAATACCTAAACACAAGCATGTATAGGTATAACGCTCTCATGTCCCTAATTATCTTACATTAGTCCACTACCTCTCGTCACAGATTTACACAAAGGCAGTGGAGATAGGAATTGACACTAAAATTATCAACATAATACACTATGCACGACTGTACAGTACATCTCACTATCATTCATGCTTTAACCAAATTTTTCCGCGTGACTATTTGGAAGTCGCGAGAATCCCTTTAATCCAATCCATGTAATAAGTTATCCGGGTATATATACCCGGAATGCCCTCGCTACCGCATTGGTTGGAGCCGAAGCTTGTGACTCCGAATAAGAACCAGTTGACTCGGCGGTTCTCACTGACGAGGCCGACTAGGGGGCCGCCTGAATCGCCTGCACACGTGTCCTCGCCTTTCCGACCACCGGCACAGATGGCGCTGGCCGCTAACTGGTCGGATGGCCATCTGAGCGCCGCTCTACATGTTTGTATAGGTACAGCGTTTAGTCTTATCTTCCGTTTAACTAAGGACCTTGTCTCTGAAAAATAAAATATTCATTAAGTCTAACTACACTACATAACTAACATATATATTATGAGAGATGTCTGAACTTCGCGGGTGACCGAATAAATATGACCGTCTGGAAAGCTAACACTCGATTAGGTAACGAACCCTTTTAGTTTTGCTAAATAAAAGTCTGTGCACTGCGGTACTCTCCGCCAAACACTACGCTTTTCTCCGGAACCAAAAAATATTTCTGGATTTTTGTAATCATTGTGTAAAAACCCCATAGGTTAGTTTAAGTTTCGAGGGTTGCGTGATCAAACCCGAGAAGTCGAAAAACCCTTTTTAGACCATTCCCTACCTAGGTATACATTTTGCTCGAGAATGCTGTAAATTGACCGTCTGCTTCGAGTACAGGAGGCGTACAAAGACCTGAGGAGTCCAATCTTCTTGAACAATGAACGAAGACAGACATCACTTCCCCACAGTAAGAATGTTCAGTTCAACTTACCATATTCTGTTTTGCCCCATCCACCTGTCAAGTATTCGTTATCGGGCTCATAGTCTATTCGTGATATGTAGTCTGTAGTTGGTAAACAAACTGGCCGGATGAACTCTGAAAGATTTTCACATCATTACTTATTTATAGAGTTAAGAAAATAATTATCCCATCAAAAACATAAATGTAAAATGAGAGCCAAGTTCAATATCGCGTGCACTTCGCCGACAAAAGAATTGAGATCTGCAAGGGCGCCAAGTTCTTTGCTCTAAAATTTTTAGATACAAGGACATGCGACATACTCAATGCATTTATTTTACTTGGGGAGTAATTCAATATCAAGATTTGACTTGGCTAGTTTTCACAAACTAACTAAATTTTATAAAAGTAACATAGTCATAGTCATAGTTCATTATCAAGCTAACAGTATAAGTAACAAGACGTACACTAACTTGCGTACTTACCTTTACGAAAATAGGTTAATGATTTGATTGATTTTGATTTATAATATAAATTTATATTTTAAAACTAGCCAAGTCACGTCTTGATATTGAATTACACCCCAAGTAAAATAAATGCATTGAGTATGTCGCATGTCCTTGTATCTAAAAATTTTAGAGCAAAGAACTTGGCGCCCTTGCAGATCTCAATTCTTTTGTCGGCGAAGTGCACGCGATATTGAACTTGGCTCTCATTTTACATTTATGTTTTTGATGGGATATCATTACTTTTTGTACAGAAATTATTATGATGTGTAAATTACTTAATTATTATTTGTTAATTAGTTCTGTGTGCTATTCTAGTACATCTTTTGAAAGTTTTGAACAAACAAAGAATTTTCCAAAACGGTTAGTACGTATTGGATTGTTATGTGCATGTATGTGTAAGTGTGTGCGTGTGAGTGTATATGCTATTCTAGTATATCTTTCAAACAAAAAAAGAATTTTCCAAATCGGTTTATAAATGACAGAGTTCTGAGGCAACAACCATCAATAATAATAATAATAATAAAAAACATAAAAAAATCACTGTTTTAGATTTTTATATGTATACACACACAATTACTAAGCTGGATGCCAAATTTCACCTTTCTAGGTCACCTGGAAGTGGGTTAGGTTTTTGATTACTAGTCAGTCAGTCAGTCAGTCAGTCAGTCAGTCAGTCAGTGATAAAAATACCGTTTTTTGGACTTTAATATCTCAATAACTATTTAACCTATATTAATGAAATTTGGGGTTCTACTTGTTCTAAAGGATCTTAATACATAAGCCAAATTTCATTTTTTTATGTTAAATAGATTTGGAGTTATTGGGGGGTCAAAAGTGGCTCCAAACGGTTCGTGTAATATAACACACGGCTGCTGCTCGCCAGTTCCTGCGGTGAACTTGGCTGGACACGCTGCCGCGTGTCTAGATCACAGCAACTCGAATCCTTTTAATCTAGTTATAGAATTGAGGGGTATCCTGAAGTATGTTTATGTAGCTAAGTAGGGATTTAAGCGCTTTCTTCGGAACATTTTTCGAGTTACTCATTATGTACTTATAGCAATGGCATCAAATAAATCTTGGGTAATTCGCTTACTTCTTCTATAAGAGCAATAGACAGAAGTTCAAACGTTCAAAAATAAATAAACCGGTGGGAATACAGTTCTAAAAACAATGCTTAGGGAGTGAACACTAACATACTGTATGGCATTAAGTGCGCCATTTGTTCTATTTACTATTTTGTATTGTCCATTGTGCAATCAATTCTAAATAAATAATAATGTACGAAAGTAAAACTAAAGTATCAAATATAGTTTTAATAGTTTTGGAGTACAGAGGCAATTGTATTTCGCCCTAATGGTGTGATTTCACTGTTGTTGTGAAGTGGACTGTGACTTGACCCATCGTCATCATCACTGTTTCTGCTGACGCGCTCTCAATTCCGAGCACTGACCTAAAAGTAAAACGCGGTCCGCTCTGCGTTTGTGGAAACGTACTAATGATTAATCAGATGGTACAAAAGCTAGGGCGCTAATCACAATTCGAGTATATATTTGTGATATCGCCAAATAAACGATGTCTCATGTATATCGCCTTTTCCTGACATTAAAACAACATGTTTGCGATTCAAGCTGTTAAAACGACATTTGACTTTACCACCCGGTCAAATTTAGTTTGCGCCTGATATCTGTGATATCAAAGTGGCGATTCGCCAGTTCGGAGATTCAAGATCTCCAAAGAGTAGGGTACACCCAAATTAGGGCCCAGACTCTTTTACCTGTAAAATTGGTAATAGGCGTCGCCAACCGCATAAGGCCTATGTCACCGATTCTTGTCCTTTGATCATACGACGGGTGCACGTAGATTTGGTCGATTTTAACGTCCACGGGGGCATCGCTGCACTCAGGTCCGATACAGTCGACTTCTGTCTCGGCGTCCCATTCGCCCAAACGAACTTCTATTCTGAAAAAAGGGGCATGTAAGTATGAAGAAAACTTCAATTGTTTTTATTATTATTATTTTATTTCAGGCTTTTATCTAGTTTCCTCCGTCCGGATGTCAATTTGTCTGTCAAAATTTTTGGTAAATTTTTTAGGGTAGACCGAAAAATTAAGAGGAGTTCCCCATGATACGGAGACCGCTGCCAATTATTGCTTCTTCGTTTAACCCAATCTCTAATACACGAATATACTTACCTACATTATATACAATTAGAGCACTGTTCCACAAACTTTTTGTGTTCAAGCTATAACAAGGTAATCGGTAAACACCCTAAATGGCAGATGTTGATTTCAATTTCTTTACTTTTTTTATTTGACAAACTGACCAGCAATTGTCTTCAGGCTCACCTGATGGTAAGTTTGAAGAGACACAAATTATAATTTTCTGGAAATACACACGACGGGAGCGAGTTCCATTCCAACTTTATAGCATAGGTAACCTTAGCCTGTCATAAATCTGTGTGGTGTAGTGTACCAGTGTACCGCGAAACACAGAGCTGGATCGTTACCTACGTATATTACATTTTTTACCTATAGGCACAGAATAGATAATAGTACAACTATGGTGTGAGTGTGATTATTGATTATGGACTCACATTTTAAATTGGCCCAGTAAGCAGTGCGCCGCGGTGACCATAAAACGGTCGGTGATCAGTGACGCGTGGCATGCGTAGACTTCTTGCACGCCTGAAGAATGCGCTGTAAGTACAAAAAACATATATAGGTAAAACATATAATGATAATTATAACGAATAAATTCTAAAATGAACAACATAATTAAACAAACTTAAATAAAAACGTATAAAACTACTGATCGAATATAGCTTTTTTTTTAAATAAACGAGTTTTGTTTTGGACCATAGTTGGATGATTGGACTATAGTTGGATAGTTTTACGGTACCAAAATTTTTATTTTATCGATTTTTATATTAAACCATTGAACCAAAGGTCAAAGCACAAAGAAAAATGAAATGCGTAACCTGACGGAGGAGACCGGGTATTGAACCCGGTATCCCTGGCCCACCGGTCCAGCGTGTGTAGCCAGTGTGTGGAGAGGTTAAGTTTAAGTCCACTTACCAATTTGGTATTTAATGCGAGCTATCCACGGCAGCTCATCCAGCCCTGCCACTTGTCCGCCAAATATCTTATCGCTATTAGAGAGTAGTCCACACTCGTTCCGACTCGGCAAGATATTTGCAAGCAGATGATCAACATTCGGGTGTTCTACTGTTCCATTGTCTCTGTCCAATATTGGCGTGACGTCACTCTGTTCAAGTACTTCTTGATCTGGATGTCGGGAAGGAATTTCTGATCCAATTCCAAGTGGGTTTTCGAATGATGGTGAGGTTTCTGTGGTTGCTGATGCGGCAAATGCAGCAGGGGGATGTACTGGTGCTGGGGGCCTTGCTACCGGCAATGGTGGAGAGGTTGGCAGGAGAGTTTCATTTTTCCTCTTGGTTGTTGAGTTGTGTCTTGGGGCCTGCGATGTTGTTGCAAATGTTGTTGAGTAAACTTGACTAGTCGATTCTGTGGAAGTAGATGTGAAAAGATCTGGTGGCGTTTTAACAGTAGTTGTTAGTGGTACACCTGGTCTACTGGTAGCAATGTCTTGCGTCGTATTCTTGAACGTGATCGACGCTCCATCGGTTTTGGTCGTGACACAGCATACCTGTCGACAATAATCGGTAATAAATATAATTTGTTCTTGTCATAAAAAAAAGCGTTATTCTCATCGCGAGTCTATAATCTTTAAGTGATTAAGTTTGCGAATTTTCGCACGTATCATTTTCGAATACCATAACTAACGTATACGGTACAAGGAAACTAAATTAAAGGTGTGGCTGACTTGGTAAACGATCATAAATTGACCTGTTTACACTTTACAGATCTACTGATTTAATCAAAATATGATTAAACAGAGAAGGCACGACTTTGCGCAGCAGCGGCAGCGGTGCGCGGTACATGCGTCTCGCTCACACGTATGGCCGTTGCGCTCTGATCTCTCGCTCAACCGCTCACCACGCCGGTGGTCGCGCAAAGTCCTGGAATCTCTGTTAGAGTTTGCAATAATTATTGTCTTATGATTTTAGATCATGCCATCTCTTTCACACTCAGTTAATTGGCCAAGAAGATATCTATAGACTTGAACACAACTAATTACCTAACTGATAACATTCACGATGATTCCATATATATTTTTGTGTTTGTTTCTCTGATAATATCAGTAGGTATTGAACTCGTTGAACTCTTATTTAGGAGAATAGTATACTATTATAGTATACCATAGTAGTAGTAGGTAGACATGTGTAGTTAAATAGATAAGCGGGTACAGGTATTAGGTACATAACTTCGTTGAGCCGTATTCTTACTTATTTCCTTAAGTTATGATGCAAATAACAGATAAGCGCACCTTACATAACAAAGTCTTCTATTATTATTTACCTTTGCATCCCGATTTTCGTAACCGCACGTCAGATCCTTCAATGACTTGAGATCATTTAATTTGAGTAAATCCATAGCTCTCGGACATTGCTGCAGCAAAATACACTCGCCTTCTATATCGTCTGTTATTTTGCATGTTTTGAGTTGCTGATCTTGCTCTGGAAATATTTTTAAACATAAACACGGATAGGTACATCTGTATCATTAGAATAAAGACACCTGTACGCTATATGAAAGCAATAAAGATCTATCTATCTATCTTCATTTTATAGAAAAAGGCAACCTTTATTTAATATAAGTTCACTGGCAACGTCACTAATTTACGTCCGCGTCGTATCTATGTAAATAACAAAAAACACGGAAAATCCGGACCAGTCCTACGTGACCAATTAACTTTGCACTTGTCAAGATTTGTTTTAATTGTACTTACGCGTTGTCACTAAATGAAGGACGGTGAGAAGCAGCCAGCTTCGGGTCACGATTATAATCATGTTGTTATTGAGACGACGGGTCGAGTGACGCGAGGAGCGGCCGGTCGCCTCGCCAAACCTCGGATACTGCACTGTTTGACTCACTGATGGAGACTCGTTTGACTATATTTATTTATCCGACTCGCGCTACGGGCTCGCGCATCCCTTACTCGACTTCAGGGTTTTCCCAACGCTATTTATAAGGTTTGAGTGTTATTTTTAGTTTGCTGTGACGCAGGTACGGTTCAACGAATCTAAACAGGTACCGTTCCTGGATACCTCATACTTAATTTTATTTTGGGTATGGGTAACCATCTAGCGTACGATAAAATAAAATAGAACAATTATAAACATTGTTATTGCAAATTATCAGTTTGGAATAAATAGGTACTAAGTAATAATAATTAACATACAAATTTAATGCTGATGACCGAACTTAACGTTCATGCTCTAAGGTTACGCACCGTGTGTTATCGTACGTTGTTTGGAGATACTAACATGTAGGTATGTTAACAGTTGGTACTCGTAATCATCTGCGTTAGCTAAAATGAGTAAAGTTTAAGTGTGTCTATGTCGAAAAAATTAACCGAACCCCTTTCAATACTTGAGTCAATTAAGTGTTACCAAAACTGGATTGAAGAATTTTATGAAGTTAGCTACTTGTTAGATAATTAACTCGTACCTACTTATACAATGTATGGTATTTATATTTTGTTAGGTTAACTTGGTTATGATATGATATGTATATAAGCCATACATAACCAACTTCTCATCCGCATGCATCAAATAATAATATCTATAACCAAAGGATCGTGATACTGAAAGGACAAGCCAAACGGATTATGCAATTAAAATCTAAATATTAATTCCAATAACGTCCTAACAGCCATGGTTATACATACAAATAGGATCCTTTATGTGACGGAAGAGTAAAAAACTCGTTGCGGTTGATCAGACGTAAAAACCCACACGTACGAACGTAAGGGTAGGGCACACTGATGGTGTGGGATGCCGGAACCGGGGACAATTTTTGGACACTAATTATCAGTGACGGTCGGGGCGTCGAAGGTATTGTTGGGTAAATGGTATCAGAATGACTTAGTTTTTTTAAAGAACTATAAGCATGTATACAGGTGCCGAAAAGACTTGTGGCTAACCAACAGGCAGGCGGCAACGCACAGTTGGTGTATCTAGCGCATAGATTTTTATACATACATCAGTTATATAGATGACAGAGAATGATAATGTTGGTGAACATGAGATGGCCTTTTGGTTTTATGTATAAATAAATATTTTCACCCCCAAGCCTTTTACTTAGCGCTAATGTTATGTAAACATATAGATGTAGGGGTATGGATACTATGGATGGCTTGTTTTTCCATTAGAGCTACGCTACGAAGCAGAGCTGAGCTACGTGCTAGGATAAAACACCAATACCAAGCTGCGCCGAGGGATGAAGCTATGAAATCCTACTGGTAGATTTTCCTCGCTGGCCACTTACAGCTTAGCTCTAGTGGAATAACAGCCTACGATTCACGCATGTGTCCGCTCCCTAACCTTATAGTGTTTTTATTTAAGCGCCAGTATGATTACGCTTTCACACATTTAAATTCAAAATTATGTATGTATGTATGTATGTAATGTAATGTATGTATGTATGTATGTAAACGCTTTATTGTACACAACAACTGGTTATAAATACATTGATAACAAATGAAATATGTACAAAGGCGAACTTATCCCTATTAGGGATATCTTCCAGTTAACCTTTGAGCAATTGAAGGAATGGGTATTCGAAGAAAATAGGCAAACTACACTGCGTACAACCAAGATATCTATATTATACTTAATAAAACTATAATAAGTACATAAACTAAGTAAGTAATAATACACATAATATATTTATACTATTTATAAGATATATATTATATATATATATATATCTACATATAATAAATATAAATGCGTAAATAAATATAGTATTCAATGAATTCACACGTCATCGGACAGCCACAATTTCTTCAAGTTAATCTTAAGTGATGCAACAGATGGAGACTTCCTAAGGGACAAAGGCAACTCATTCCACAACTTCACTGCGCTTACCGTGAAAGACTTGCTATAGGTACGCGTCTTATTAGACGGTACAGCCAGAGTGAGATTGGCGCTAGACCGCAAGCGGTGACCACTGCCATCAGCCATATACGAAAATCTTTCACTAAGGTAAGGAGGAGAAGTAGGATTAAACAGGACATTAAAGAGCAATGAAAGGACATGCACGTCTCTACGCCGACGAATTGGTAGCCAACCCAGCTGCGCTCGAAAGGAAGAGATGTGGTCATATTTTCGCAATCCAAATATATACCTGATACACACATTTTGTAGGCGTTCAAGCTTGTCAAGTAGTTCCTCCTTAAGATCCAGTAGAGCAATATCACCATAGTCTAGTAGAGGGAGCAAGAGAGATCTGGCAAGAGTGATCTTGGTGGAAATTGGCAGAAAGTTCTGCAGGCGCCTTAAAGAGTGGAGAGATGCAAAGAGCTTCTGGCTAACTTGCGCTATGTGCGGTGCCCACGAAAGCGTCTGGTCCATGGTGATACCCAAATTTCTAACTGTAGAGGAAAGGGGGATAGGAATCCCACCAAAAAGAATATCAGGTACCTATCATGTGCCATGTGGTAATTATCATGTGCATTACTAAAAAAAAAACAAAAAAGAAGGTCACGAAAGGAGTCTATATGTTTTTACATACCCATGACTCCTTTAAAAAGTATATTTTAGTATTACATTATTTCATAATTTTCTTACCGATACCCGCTGAAAATTGTATGCGCTATACATAGAGAAGATATCAAGAGTTTTAAGTTTTCAGGATCACATGCAAGCCAAGGTCACGCTAAGTAAGTTTTTTGACGTAACCGTGACTTTAGCATTCCCAAAAAAAAAACAGTAGAAATTATAAACATAAAAATAGTTTATTTACATTTCCATGATATTGTCTAAGATCCATTTGAGATACGATACGGTTGAAGAATAGACCCCTGGTTTCTTGATCCCACAGACTGTCGGGCCGAAGGAGACGACACCTATCAGATAGTTTTTCGGTCCCTCTTCGCTGTCAAATACCTGGAACAATAAATGTAATGTACTGACTAGCTCAATCACTTTTAATCAGTGAGACGCTTATTTAGCTACATAATATAATTAAAAATACTTACAATAAAACTAAACCTAAAAAACCGGCCAAGAGCATGTCGGGCCACGCTCAGTGTAGGGTTCCGTAATTGCCCATCTTTCAAAATAGACGAAAATTACGAGCATGATTTAAATTATGAGAAAGATTTCAAGCTCTATAAAAAGGTCGTAAAAATAGTCCTTAATCTACTAAATAGGCGACTGCGTAAATGCTTTCTATGAAGAATAGTCCACTTTGAAGCCCCTAGCGTTCACTTTGAAGAACTATACGCCCTCACCATTATATAACCACTAGCTTTTGCCCGCGACTTCGTACGCGTAGAACTCGCTAATTGATATTGACAATTGAAAAAAAAAAAAAAAGCAATTAGTCTTTCAGGTTTTCAATACTCGAATGGAATCTAGTTAGTAGTTTATATAGTTCTGGGCTATTGCGTGAAACTGATGGACGAAATGCAAAACATCCTTTTTGAATCTTTTTGGAGTTGCTAGGCTAAGTCACACTCGACTCAATAAGTTATCCGAGGCTAAGTCCCATTCGATTCAATTAGTTATGCTCAGAAATGGCTCGAGATGGTGACGGTTCATAATCAACTGACGAAGAAGGTATGGTTCTATTCACCAAAGAATTTTGTCTCATTATGAAATTGGGACAAAATAATTATTAGGTAGGTACTACTATTTTTTCTAACTTGGTTTTTACAACTTAGTTTCTTGAAGTATACTTCAATAAATTATCTTAAATGATTTCTTTCGGTCAGTAAAAAAATGTATTTTTTTTATTTGGAGACACGTCGTGAGCAAGCTATATACTGTACATGAGAAAAACATGGAATGCCCAAATGTATTCTTGCCATTTTTAACGTTTGCCCCTGTGATTTATTAATAGTCATAGAAAATGCTAAAAAAAATTAATGGAAACTGTAGACGTTAAAAATTAAATGGTAAATTATTCGGTATAATCGGAATACGTGGTATAAGTATACTTTGTTGCTTAACTTCTCCCGTTAAAATCGTGCCCTTCACAATGTACTTCCCTAATTAGGTGCATAATTGATTGACGATTCGGGCATTGTCGAGTGTCCGAGTCTAAGATCCGAGTAATACAAAAACTTTATGCACTAATACTGTACTCGGCTTAGGTACTCGGCGATAAATATTGCCCATCGGTCTTTAGAAAGAGACAATTCAACAATTGGCTGTTTACGACGATTTCCGAACACTGGTGACCAATCATCGTTTAAAATAAGAGGAACGAACGTAAATACTTTCACGTTTATAATATTATTAGGATTATTTACATATATTGATAATCCTATCTTTGCATACTCAGTTATTTACTACTTTATTTTTATTCAGTTACCAAGTAAAAAAATCAAAGCTCGTAATACTATTTTCAGATGATGTGCGTATCGGAACGTGATACCTACCGGAAGGGCTACTCCGATGTTCGAAATTTTACTGTCGCATAGTGCTATTCCATTCACTAAAAATATACTTTGAAAGGAGATCGAGAAGGATGGCACTATTCGACAGTTGAATTTTGAACATCGGAGTAGGCCTTATGGCATCACTGGTTTGACATGTCTTGCCAGATAGGTGAGTGACGTTCGTCAAATCAAATGTCATTGTTTTTCTAATTTGTAAAATTTTATGTATTTGATTCTGGAAATTACGCGATTAGTTGAATTTTGCGGTTACATGTTCCCATATCAGAATTTATTGTTTTTTTACAAAGAATAGTTTGGTATGCGTTTCGTGAAGGTCTATCGTAGGCCCAGACGAAATTATTAATACCTGTTGATTAGTTTACGTCAAATCGATGACATGGCTGTTGCAACTACAATTATGTGCTCTCCATACAGAGTTTTATCCCGTTTTTCGTCCCTAAAAGATGATATTTAAGGTATATAACTGGAAAGTTTCATGAAAATTCGTCCAGTAGTTTTTGAGATTAAGTGGAACGTACATCCATCCATCCATCCAAACTTTCACGTTTATAATATTATTAGGATAATATTAAAATTACGACCATGTTACCAGCGTAGCACAGGAACTGCAGCCCCAAGCATTCCTGCCGCCACACCTCGAACACCATGTATACGAAATAGTGGATGGCCGGGTGCAGGGGAAAGCGAAAATGATGCAGCGCTTGATGTGGCCAAAAGTGGTAACTTTGGCCTCTCTTTTTCTGTCAAACGTCATACTTTTCAGTTATAATGCTTACGTTTTCTTCTAATCAATAATAAACTGAAATAAAATAGGTCACGATAGGTGTTGTGTGGTAAACTGCAATAATACAGGACGAAACAGCAAATGCAAATGTTATGCTTTTCTACACCGAGTTGGAAACAAGATCAGAAAATGAATTGGATCGCTGTTGCTAGAACAATAAAGTAAGTGTATTAAACTGAACATATTTTTATCTTTTTAGTGCAATAATAATATTATGATAGAATGACTACAATGTTTCAAAAATATGAAATGCATAGAATTACTTATAACTTGTAAATGTTACTTATTGTTTGTTTATTAATGTGCCAAAACTAACAGCTTCCCTTTACTCTCGGTTTGAGGCTGAAACCTTATGTTCTGACCGATGCTTTGGAAGCCAGTTTTGAAAATAGTAGTAATTTTTCAATTATCTGGAAACAAACATAATGAAACATTATTTTTTCCTTTAATTTGTAAGGAAACAACAAAGAAGTAAATTGACATAATAATACTAAACACATATCCATACTAATATTATAAATGTGAAAGTGTGTCTGTCTGTCTGTTACCTCTTCACGCTTACACCGCTGAATCGATTTTGATGAATTTGGCATGGAGATAGTTTAAGATCCGAGGAAGGACATAGAATAGTTTTCATCCTGGAAATTATCCCTAAAAGATTGAAAAGTGAGTAAGTAAGTCATGATGACATTGATGACCCTGCAGGAAATGTAATGATTAGACCAAAAGCACAATTGCTCTTACATTTGCTTAGGCGCTTTTAATAATCCCTTTTATTAATTAAGGTGATTAGGTGGTTATATCTATCGTGTTGTACGAGGTTGCTTCCATACTTCCAAGTTCCACGCTGACGTAGTCGCGGGCAAAAGCTAGTATGTATACCTAATAATTACTTTCTTCAATAAAGCTAAGAACCAAATGTGTTTCACATTAAAAACAAACAGATTTTGCACTTGTTAATTGTTCTACAATCAATATTTTAAATTGTTTACCTTAATTTTGTTGCGTCCAATATTTAACACTTTTGACAGAGCCCCCAAAGTTGTGAACGCTAGGTGGCGCTGACGTCATGCACCCGGCCAGTATCGAACCCAACTCGCGCGCCCTTGTCCGCGTTTTTTGTTTTTGATGTAAAATGCGTGTGACATACAGGTTGACAGACAAGGCATATCAAGAGTATAAATAAGAACTCCTAGTTTGATTACGGACTCCTAAAATCAGTCGTTTGGATATTATCGTCATTGACCGCAAACCGCAAATCATTAATATAATTTTGCTGTGGTCGGTCCGCATCTACATCTTCGTTGGATATCAAAAAAGTAAGACAAAAACATTGAAAATTTTAAAATGTAATTATTATTGTCATTATTTTTTATATTCTGATTACTGTGTATGAGTATCTAACGATGAATAGCTGCAATCAGAGTGAGCAATAAGAAATCACAAAATACCAGTCAACGATTCCTAGTAATCCTAGTGCGCGTTGAAAATACCCATCACTGGTAAACTGGAAGATCTGTCCTCGCGAGGCCAACACCACAGGATTCACGCCACGACCGAAAAAAAAAGACGATTTAAGAACTTTTTTACTTGATCCTTTGCAGGTGGGGCTTCCTGTTTGCGGACCGTTACTGCACATCGAATATGTGTCCCTCCCTCTGAGAAGAAGGGCCAATTGAGTACGCTTTAGCGATCCTAGTCCACTTACTTGGGCAGAAACAAATACAGAGGCTATTGGTATTTCTTCAGTCAAAAGGTGCTGACTTGGCCTAATGAATCTTGACGCCCTTCTCGAACAAGTTAATTATTTCCCTATAATATCCAGATACTGAGGAATGTTCATTGTTGATAACTTCATATGTTATGGATCATAACGGCCGCACGCCTTGCCTTGTTCTGTATGGCACCTGTGCAGAACTGCGAGGGGTCCAACTCGAAACCAAGTAGAAGTTAATTATTTATATCTAATATCCAGTCATTGAGGAATTTGTAAATTAACCTTCACATAGGCATATACTGTTTTCGGTACCTTCATAACGGGCCCTCCAGAGTCCCCTCCGCACGCATCTTTGTTCTGTATGGCACCTGCACAGATCTGCGAGGGGCCCATCTTGAAGGCCTTCCCGAACAAGTTACACGCCGATTTCTCTTGAATTGGAATCTGTAAACCAGAGTATGTACGAGTATATATATACTTCATCATCAGTTAAATTGTTAGTGTAAGAATTTCCTTTTCGCATAACTATTTGAGTCATATAGAAGCATAGACAGCAACATATTTTGCAGTGGAAGTGATAATGATATTTGTCCCAAACTGTTCGATTTCCCCAGTCACGCTTTTCAGCCAACCAAAATACGACTCTGGGTCATTTTCCGAGGCAACTTTCAGTTGAGCAACTGAAGTTGACTCGCTGTCCAGGACAAGCTTTAGCCGACTGAAAACTCAGCAATGAAGAATTCTGACCCAAACATCGCAATTTTATAGACTGAGTCGCAACCGTTTTTTAACGCACCTTAATTTCTATATACCTCCCTCATTCAGGGAAGATGTTACAAGATTATCTTGGGAAATGACCATGAACAGTGATTAATCTTTTTCACAAGAAAATACGCCAGTAGACGCCGTTTTTTTAATGATATGGGCGGAGGCGTGACGCAAAGAAAAGTGCAAATCAATCCGTGTCAAAAAACAAGGAAGGAAAAACAACTAACATAATATAGAGCAACGTAACTGATTCAATATCGTAAGACTTTATTATTAGTTACTTAGTTATGACGTGCGTATTTAAACTTAAATTTGCTAATACATGACTATTAATAGGTATATAATCTGTATCACGCTTTCCGTAAACGCGTCGTTTTATATGGCCTGCCCCATATCCATATCCTATCTGACTACGTACCTATATATATGTACACACAAGAGTATTGTAAGACATGCTCATCTTGCCCGACTTGGCTACTCACTCAAGATCACCACAGTGAGATAATTCTCGTTGTACGGAAACTACAGAAGTGTACCTATGAACATTCACACACCTGGACATATTGTAAGATGTGTGCCCGTTCTTCAGTGGTCATGTTCATCTTGCCCCACCCGGCAACTGTCAGCATTTCGCCCAATGGCAACACTCTCAATTCCTCGTCGTTACGTGGAAGACAGATCGGTGATACATAACCTGTAAACAATAATAAGGCTATATAGGTACAGACGGCCCATCAAAACGTGCATTTAATAAAGAAGGGCTCACTATAGTCACTAGGAGCAGCGAGCTCTAAATGTCTGTCCATCGATGACGCTTTCGACCAATTGCGTCGCATGTCACTCAAACAACCTATAAAATGCAGTTCTCCGGCGGCACTAAACAAGTAAAAAATTCAGACTATTAATGTCATATAAATGGGCTCTAACTTAGAGAATGCTAAGTTAGAACATTGCTGTTAAGTATACCTACTTAGAGTCTCTAAGTAGGTATACTTAATAGCAATGTTTTCATGGGTTGGTTATCTTGCCCCTGACATAAGTAGACAAGGGAATGGTCTAATTGCATAATCATAATAAAATCCATAAACGGGGTTAACTCACGTCGTAGAAGTCGAATATCGCTAGACAGAGAGACAGGAGAGCCGATCAGATGTCGAGCGATTATCGACTTCTACGTTCTACGACGTGAGTAAACCCGTTTACTTATGGGTTTTTGATATTTATGTCTGAGGCTCACGGTAGTTTTCTAGGCATAATCATATTATCATTATATTAAATTTATAAAATCGCGGTATGTTAAGAGGCCATATTCCTTTTAAATTTTCTTTTTCATATGATAAATGTAAGTATTAATAATTTTAACCAAATTGTTCAACCAAGTGAATTATACTTTTCCCCAAGTTCTAGAAAGTAACATAGCTTTTTCATACTTTCATTGCGTGCAGTCGAAAATAAGTTTAAAAACCAGTTTTCTGCGTGAATTTTGTCAATTTCGAGTATTTTTGAAACAAAAAATATCAATGAAAAGTTGAAACTGTAGGTTTCAAATATATAGGTAACAATAAATCGCAATGGCCCTGTTCTAAGTAGTGACATTGATAATATGTTAAGAAACATGTTTGATCATAGGGAAAAAAGTCTAAAACAATCAGCGTTTTTGAACGGACGCCTAAAGATTTATGTCTTCCTACTAGTAGTTCGATTTACTGACCATCTTACGCATGAGTATGACTTAGTTATTCCCGCCGAAATGTCTATATGGCTGTAAGGTTTTGTTTGCTATCAAAAGAAAATGTTCCCATTGCAACGTTTTGTTAATACTAGTGGTTAAATATTTCTTACAACGACAGTAAATATTTGTTACATACTTTTAAAAATTGTGCAAAGATGGTTTGTCATTAGGATGAACAGGTTATTTATACCAGACTACGGTAAAGCTAAAAGGAAGGGTTATTATTATTTATCTCTGTCTCTGTATATTTAGTCGGGGAATGATTTTTTTTTTACTTTTGGACTAAAACACTTTCACGCACTTTAACATTTCTCATAGTTTTAATATAAAGGAAAAGGCAAATGCCTTGCACCGTTTTAATGGCTAGAACATTTTCGTATGATATTTGTCCGCGTCGCGGTACGTAATTTTCAAAATGGTCCTAACACACTCACAAACCTTCGCGTTTATAATATTGGTATGACAATTCAATTAAAAATACCATTCAGTTCAACGGGGCGGTCCAGTGAGATGATTGCGATGTCATTGTAGAAAGCCGGATTGTTGAAGTCGGGGTGAGGCTTTATGACCTTTGGCTTCCGATCCTGAACCTTTGGCGCACAGACCTGGAGTTGGCAGTCTGGGTCTGTGTCCGTGTTGAGTTCTCCCATGCGAAGGAAGGACCTTAAAAAAAGTTGAGTTAAGGTACCTTTAAAAATATCGGTGTCAGGGTTGAGTTTGTGTTAAGAGTTTATGTTAATAGCAAAAGTAGTACCTATCTCACTTTATAACGATCTCATTGAGATATCGCGGTTGCCTTCCAATGGCAGAATGATGCTTATAATATAGATAGTAATTATAACGAAAATGCTTGAAATTTTGATTACTCGCAATGGTTGACAGTGCTGAGTGGATAATGTTCAGTTCGATCCGTAGACCTCAATCATGAATTTATATGCGTCGACGACTGCGAAGCGTCTCACAAAGACAATCGCTCTAGTTCACAATGGACCCAAACATATCGAGCAGATAAGAAAAGTTATTGCCAATTTTTGCTAAATTACGCATGCTTCATGGTTGGGATTTCCAAACATTAATAAGTAAATATACGAGTTCCTAGGAAGCCCATGAAAGCATAGTCATCGTCAAACCGCAGCCGGTAAGGAAGTAGGCAGACCACGGTTAGGAACTCGAAGACCAAACAAACAGGTACATGTACGTCATCTCAAAACTGTTTTGACACTGCCAACTGTCACTCTGCTACTATTTACTGCGACAAAGTTTTACATTAGACGTTGACTTAGACACAACACTTTTCAATATTTTATCTATTTATACTCATATTGTTAAAAATTACTATAATTAGTTCAGCTATAATAATATGTAATACCTAATATGTTCAGTATAGTAATACTCACAGTTCGTAGCCGGAGTCGGCATCAGTGAGACAGTGCGCCGCGGTGACCACGTGTTGGTCGGTCACCAGCACCCCACCGCACATCCAGTCCAGCTCTGGCTCATCTTCATCTGTAATGGTAAGACATTCTATTCATACGCATTTGTCTATGCAAGTTGCGAGGTTTAAATAACTCCGAACATTTGAAGCTAGATTCTGACCGTATCGCACCAAAGGACATAATATAGGTATACAAAAATCTTTGTTACGACATGACTTGAACTGTATCAGGGCTGGTTAGCCCTCACTACCAGTAGTCGGACTTTGTGTGGGAGTATAATCTCCGTGCCACAGGATTATAGGTATACAATGTTATTCTGCCCGTCAAGCCCAACTATGCTTCGCGACTCTTATCGCACATAGTGTCACGTCGTCCGTCACTCTTTCACTGTAGGTACAGCGTGGTACAGCATAGAAAGAGAAAGGTAGATAATATTTCTCGCGCGAGAAAGTGTCGCGTGACATAGGTGAGTTGTGAGTAGGCGATACAAAGGATGACGATTGAGTGCCTCAAGGTTTGCGCCAAAATCAAAGCAATCCGGCGTCTGAAGTACCTACGCTATTATTTATTCTGTGATCTAGGAAACTAACTTGTATACCCGAGGCGCACTATCCAGGGGAACTGGCCGAGGCCGGCGTCGAGGCCGCCGATGATGCGGTCCGCGGCGCTCTCACCGCATTCGAACTCTTCCAGGGTCTTCCAGGCTGGATGTTCACTTATAGTTTCTGAACATTGATATAAATAAAAATAAGGCAAACTAACACAGATCGACCTATATAGTCCCAAATAAAGCTAGTAGGATTGTGTTATGGGTACTAGACGTGTACATGTTTATGTATGGCCCACGGTTTTAATGGCCCGGGCTTTTGTCAACAATGCAATGTTTCGCATGGATTAACATTAATAGGTCAATATTAGTATTTTAAGCATTTACCCGTTATCTTAAAATTTAAGCATAAGGTTGAATAAAATATGCATATTGTACTCGGCATACTGTTGGACTGAACTGAATGCGAGTATTACAGAGTTACATAAAAGTCAGTGGGTCGTCGCAGTCTCACGTTCCGGTTGACAAAAAATCGAATGCCAACTTACCAGCTAAAGAGCAATGCAGAACCGCTGCAATTACACTAAATATAACACTAACACGCTTAACCATCACTACTCAGGAGTAAAACCTAATTAAAGTGCTTATCGCGCGCCTATTCAATATCACAACACGTTCATTACTAAAATCAAAACCTGGAAATAATGAGGCTAGCATGCAATGGTGTGGCTAATCCATCCGTGCCGGACGGGGTATAATCGCGAAACAAACTCCAAACGAGTTAACAAATCGTAAAACTAAATCGTCTGTACACATACAAATTAGTTTTTATGATAACGACAAATGCTTCGCAAAATCTAGGATTAGAACGTGCATAGATTCTGTGGGGACCACAATTGTGTGAATTATTTGTAGAAGAAAAACAACAACAAAAAAAAAATTGCAGGAAACTCTCCAGTGAGTAATATTTTAATACATTCACGGACGAAGGACCATTTTGATAGTATATATTATGCAATCGTTGCACAATGAAGGTTCTTAAAGTCGAGTACCGCGTTTAGGCCACGAGGCAACAACAAACATATGTATTGAGTTTGGAATATTCCCTGAAAAACTAAAAGTATCTATAATCAAACCTATATATAAAAAGGACAAAAAAGATGAAATTAAAAACTATAGGCCGATAGCATTAGTACCTATCATATCCAAAATAATTGAGAAGGTAATATACAATAGTCTTTATAATTACTTCGAAAGTAATCATTTATTGGCCAACGAACAAAAAGGCTTCCGCAAAAATAAGTCAATTAACATGGCGATCTTCGAGTTAGTCCAAAAAATTGTAATAAACATGGACAAGAGATTGCCTGTTTCTGCAATTTACATGGATATGACGAAGGCCTTCGACCTAGTAAACCATGAGATACTTTTAATCAAGTTAAATAAATATGGAATCAGGGGTATTGTACTTGAACTAATAAAGTCTTATTTGAGTAATAGGAAGCAAATGACCCAGATTACTCAACTGTGCAATAAAACTAAAAATGAAGTTACGTACACCTCGCAACTGAAAACAGTGCGATATGGAGTTCCACAGGGAAGTATATTGGGACCTTTGCTATTCCTAGTATACATAAATGACATGCCTAAAATTACTAAACATCCAATGATATTATTTGCAGATGATAGCACTATTATATTTAATGACATAACAACTTGTAATAATGAATATGAAATAAACGACACTTTAGAAGCTGTAATTGGATGGCTAAACAATAACTCTTTAAAAATTAATTTAAATAAGACTTGCATTATGCACTTTGGGCTACGAGGTAATAATTCAGGAAATGTAAAAATACAGTACAAGGAACATACAATCACAGAAACAAATGAAACTAAATTTTTAGGTCTTATCCTAGACAGTACTATGTCATGGAAAATGCATATAGAAAGCATATGTAACAAACTTAATAGGTATTCGTATGCCCTATACATGCTTAATAAGATAGTGAGTAAACCAGCTGTACTATCAGCTTATCATGCGTATGTGTCCTCAACGCTACGATATGGGGTTATCTTCTGGGGTAATTCAACAAATCGCGGTCTTGCATTCAAAGCCCAGAAGAAATGCCTAAGAGCGATATGTGGCTTAATGCCCACCGAATCGTGTAAACAGCATTTTATAAGCCACAAAATCTTAACGCTGCCATGCTTATATGTCTATGAAGTTGCTATATTCGTAAAAAACAATATAACACTGTTTCAATGCTTCAACAGTAAACGGCAACAGAATAAATTGTTTGCACATCCGTCAAAAACAGCTCTCCTCTCTAAATGCATTCTTGGGATGGCCCCAAAAATTTTTAATAAACTGCCGAAAGCTGTTACGGAGCTCAATACTACAATTGAATTTAAAAAATGTTTAAAGAGCTTCTTAATCAGTAAAGCTTACTATACTATTGAGGAATATTTTAATGACATTACCGATTAATATTTGCGACCTGATAATTGTTACTATATATATATAATTGTATAAAATGATGTTTAATTAAGTAGAATAATAATTTGGAAGTCAAAGGAACATGTTAATATTTAATGATAATTATAAACAATAATAAAATAATGTAATTATGGAATATGAATCTAGCCTAGCTGATTCACACATTTTTTGCATGCCACATATATGTGGGCAAATTGTGCTGTTCTGACACTTTTTATGCATGACCTTTATGTACCACAATTTGAGCAATAAATAATTTGAATTTGAATTTGAATTTGAGGCTTGCCGAGTGGCTTAAGTAAGCATACAATACTTTTTATACGAGCAAAAAGCAGAAAAATATTTATTACCTACTTTAATCGTTATTCCCCACTATGAATTTATATTTTGATGTAACCTTCAAATCATGGTCGCTATGATCATGGCGGGTGTCTGGTGATTGATATTTTTTTTGACTAGTAATTTCTACCAATTAGGGAACAGTAGCGGTTTTTTTTTTCAAATATGCTGATGTTCTCTTTTTGAAATTCATTTGAGTTGAGTAGTGTCTTATGAATATTAAAGTTCAGTAGCGAGTACCATGGAGTATATGTAGAGTTTGGTACAGGTTTAAAAAGTGCGTTGTTGTGATTTCGTTAGTGAAATTATAATTGACAGATACGCGAGTATAAAAATGCTGTAGAACAGGCAGACATACTTACAAGAAAGTTGTAGCAAATAACCGCACACGGGATTTTACCTTTACACAAAAACTATGAGAAATGTTCGGCTGTAGACGGAGTGGCAGGTTTGCGAAGATAAAAGTCGTCGTCCAGAGACGTGGTGCCGTCTCACGAGGATCTTAATTCACGTCTTTCGACGTACTGTCCGTGAAAGTGTGAGGTACTAACAAAAAAAAATACAAATTACAAACAGTTACAAATTGAATATTTTCTTTATTATCAGAGATTGAACGAATGTGTGTCATTGTACACGGTGTCCTGTATTTAATAATGGACAACGTTCCAACCCCCGATAGGACACATTATATGTTCATGAAATAAGCTTTTTTTTTAAGCTTTAATTAAAGTCCCATGATTTTTAACAAAAAGGCGGACTTACTTTTTTCTGACTAGGCCACAGATTAAGAGATATTCTTTAATAGTGAGCTTAATACTAGTTCTTTATGGTAGCCAGTAAGTACATATTTTTATATTTGTTAATGTTTAATCGCGGCTCTCATCTTTCCGATTTTTGTTTATATGTTATTATAATTCACACGCATCCGATACGCATTATTGCACATGGCGGCAACATTAGTGTATTATATTTAAAAAAAACTTGAAAATCTTGAATGATGATGTTTTGTATATATCTTTTTATCATCATACCATATCGTATCTATTCGTAAATCTCTTTTACATTATGAAATCCTGTTTTAACCAACTATTTCTGTAGTAAAATTGTTTAAAATCTGCCCAGCCGTTTCGTTGTGATAAGAGGACAAATAAAATTGTACTAACTAACAGATGGCGCTGTTCGGCTGAAAAAAAAACCTGAAATAATGACCCCGCTCTATTGAATACTATTTTTGAAACCAATTTTATAATAGCTTTTATTATTTTGTTTATGTCTGCTAACGTAAACCCAAATGTTTACAATAAAGCGAAAAATTGAAAACTTTAATGGCCGGGATCGAACCTGCCTCCAACGGCTCTCCGGGACTAAACGGGCGCCCTACCTATTGGACCACTGAACCATAGTTGCTTCTTCATGCCTTAGGTAGAACGCCCGCGTTAGCCTGTAAAGCCGTCGGAAACGCAGGTTCGAACCATGCCTGAATCATTATTTAAAAAAAAAATAATAGTATGGAACCCGAGAACATATTATTCAACTCACAAATTAAAATGAATATAATATTCAATCTCGGTAGTACATGGTAGTACAAATGTACTGTAAATGTATACAATAGCCTACATATTCTGATATACCATACAAGGCCAAGGATACAGTACATGTTATATCGTGAAGGAGCGTCCTCACCGCGACATGTATTCGCCTGTAATGTACCATTAATCACTTTATTATAAAAAATAATCGACTTGAGGAAAACTGAAAGTTATAATAAAACGGAAATCGTCTCAGATACCTATGCCTATTATTTTTGCTGAGTTCCTTTGGTTCCTAAGGGATCTCGCCATCATTCACCAACATTTTATGGGACCAACTTAGAGATGCCTACTCACGAAAAAAAAATATTACGGATAATAAATTATGACGTTCAGAGGTAACAAATATAAAATAAGATAAAGCTGGTCAAGTGCGAGTCGGACTCACGCACCGAGGGTTCCGTTCGTAAACTGTACTGAACGACAAACTTAACCGTTGGAAAACTGTTTTAGGTTATACATTAAATGAAAACTATATTTTTAATGTTTTGATTACCAATGTATGATTCTGACTTTTCCCTATACTTGTAGTATAAGACAGTATGGATGGAAGGACCTTACTACTACTAGCCAGCCAGTCTGTGATGTGAGCTGTGTAGACATCGCGACTCTCTCTCAATATTGCTGAAATTTGTAATTTATTACGTTTTCATCCCTCATATCTCCTCTATTGAATGTTACGTGTAATCTGTGTTCGTTTATATTTATTTCCCGTTGTCTCTCTTTCTCTTGTAGCTCCGTCATGACTGAGGATCGTGCGTCCGTCATCACTAGATGGCTTTACACTTGGAGTGAATGATTTCCATCGAGTCTTGTCCATAAAACTTGGAGGAAGACGTGTCCTTTACTTGGTCGGTCCATCTGGTTGGGGATCGTCCACGAGCTCGTTTACCATCTGCGTTCCAAACAACGATCAACTTTTCCAGACTATCTCCTCTTCGCATTGTATAGGTGTATGACCTTTGAGGTGTTCAATAAAGAATATTCTATACTATTCTATACTTCCGCCATTGAGACAGAATCAATAAAATTTCTATAGGTAGGCATATACCTACCTGTCGAACCTACTCATTTATCATATAGACATTTTCACTTTTCATTAGTCCTTGATCCCGTTGATGTCTTTTGTATTCCCCAAGGACATACTAAAATTAAAACTGAAAATTAGAATAACGTAATCGAATTTATATTTTGTTTTAATGCAGCTGTTCAATCCTATTGCACTTCTATGTTTTTGATTTTAGAATCTCATCGTTAGTTCAGTTTGTTTGCCATCTTTCATATTTCATTGTTTATCTGCTCAAAGATGGTTTAGAAGAGATTTTTAAAGCAGTAAGTTCGCCTTTATACATACACTTAACTATACATTCAATTAAACAACGTTGTAGGTTGTAGGTGCCTGTTTTATGGGTGATAAAATGTTAACATACTTACTTACATATGTTGGATAAATTATAATGTATATTGAGCCACAATTTAATGACTTATTTTATCGCAAGCAATAAACATATATGTCCAAAAATCCCCTGCTCCCGTCACCCAAGTTATTAGAAACCGATCTAAAAACCACTTAAGCGTTCAAGACTATTAAGTAGCCGCTGAATCACGCCGCGATCAGATCACTTGCTCAACCAGTATGATAACAAACGTCTCGGCCTCCGGTCAGCCGAACGTCACAAAACAAGAACATATCGTGAATAAACTTCAAACATATCAACGCAGCTGACGCGCTAAAAAAAAACAACGTTATCTAACCTAAAACATTCTGTTAACGTTAACTTTAAGAACACCGAATAGCGCATTCGCTCGAGTGTTTTGTTTCCACAGTGTTTTGTTTTTTGAGAGATGACTTAGTGCGAGCATAATGTCCCTGCGGTTGTGTGTGGCGTCAGTGTTTGTGTTGGCTCTAGTGGCAGAATGTCGTAAGTACTCGAGTCGTGGATTAAATTACTTTTTTACCGTATTCTGACATTTTACGGAGAAAGAAGTCATTGCGACTTTCACCTACCTACATTAAAGCAATAAAGCGGCTCCAGTTGAATTAGTATGCTATACGGTTGACATATTTCCAGATCACTGGGTTATTAGGTACTGACTATTTTGACTTCTCTCCTTTTATATATTCCTACTAGTAGGTATTAGTTATATTTTTCAAAATTGACGTAGGTAGTAGTAGTAACCTAATAAAATTAAATAATTATAATTTATAAACAAATATCAATGTTTCGTAAATATAGTGTTAGGGATATATCATATGAAATATAAGTGATGTCTAAAGCCATCTTCAATCTTCATGCTATCTTTACGATAGCAATTTTAACTTTTAAACAATAAGAGCCTATTTTGAGGTTACAAATGTGTTTACCTACTAAATAAAGATTACCCAGTTTGGATATTTAGATGTTAAAGTCGAACGAATTTTTCGCAAGCAGTCTAATATAATATAGAAAGAAAGTGACTAATTATCTAATACGCAGATCTTTACTGACCGAGCGAGCCAAGGGCCTCCGTTTCAGCTTGGCCCAAAATTCTTTTGTATGTCCGAATGTCTGGCTGTGCAGATGCTTTCCGGCTGTTCTCACCTAGAGGGTATTTCTCGACCGAGTTTCATGACATTTTGTGAGTAGGTCGATAACTATATTTTTTCTTGTCGATTAAGTTTCTCGAACACTTTCATAATGTAAAAGTTTACAAATTTTTGCCATTTTGAAACAATTAATCTTGTGAGGTCTACAACTCATCAGAGCCACTGGTCTTAATGCTCTTTTTAGTCACCTTAGTCTAGTCTTAAGATCACTATACTATCACCTATAAGTTATAATGCTGTCTTTCTGGACGTCGGAGAATAATCATAAACGTAAAATACATGATATGTTCCTTTAGAACTTTAGAAGTAAAATCTTAGTCAGATCCGACCTGTTTGCCGGGTTTATTTCTGGAAGTGTCACAAATATTGTGCGTTGAACGAGTAAACAATGTTTTGAACGAGGAAACAATGACAAAAACATCAAGGCATAAGGAAAATTCTAAATGAGTCACCTGGCAGAAGAGACCGGGGATCGAACCCGGTACTCTGGATTCGGTAATGCAGAGTACCGGGTTCGATTCTCGGTGGCCAGGTTCTATTCACGGCCTCTTCCACCACATTTCGCATTATTTTTTTTAGTTTTTAGGGTTCCGTACCCAAAGGGTAAAAACGGGACCCTATTACTGAGACTTCGCTGTCCGTCCGTCCGTCCGTCCGTCCGTCCGTCCGTCCGTCCGTCCGTCCGTCCATCCGTCCGTCCGTCCGTCCGTCCGTCTGTCACCAGGCTGTATCTCAAGAACGGTGATAGCTAGACACTTGAAATTTTCACAGATGATGTATTTCTATTGCCGCTATAACAACAAATACTAAAAATGAAATAAAATAAATATTTAAGGGGGGCTCCCATACAACAAACTTGTAATACCTATATATACATATATATAGGTACGGAACCCTTCATGCGCGAGTCGGACTCGCACTTGCCCAATTTTTGCTTTGATACTTGTATCAATCTTGTGTATTGCATGTTTCACAAATTTTAAATTAAGAATTTAGTGGTTCTGTGACTTTGCGTGTTTGTTCCAAAATGGCTGAAAAATGTATTTTTTATTGTTCTATCTCGGAGATGAACGACTATGATAAAATGATAAAGCTTACTAAGGGGTGATAATATGCTAATTAATATTGTCAAAAATGTTAGCAGAGCTTTTGGGTTAGGACCAAAAAGTTGGATGAAATTAAGGCGAAGTTAGCGAGGACATAAAAGCGATTGGAATTAGTTCCGCTGGGCGACAAAAATTAACGATAAAATAAGGAACCTTAAAATAGAACCTTAACGTATTATTGGAAGCTTAACTATCGTTGCCCAACGGACACTTTGATACAAATATTAATTGAGTGAGTTAAGGTGGTAAACTTTTAGGTCTTCACCCCTAAAGGTCTTTCGAATATAGGTACTGGTACTTCTGAAGGTTACAATTTCTACCGTTGTCTTGGGCTTAGAATATCACAAACTAGTACTGAAACTACTGAAAACAGAAGTATAGTAGTAACATGACTCCAACACATTTTATTCAAGAAACACTGTTTAGTTTCCATTGAATATAAAGCACCAGGATATATATGTACCGATAAAGTCAGAGGTCATTGGTCACTTTTTGCGTTTAATTTAATCGTCTGACGTCAAAAGCGTTAAGTATCTAAGTATGTGTATTCTAGAGTTTCTCTAGTTGCCGGCCATTCAACTACATGAGTACAATCCTTATACTGCTTAAGTCGATTCTTATGCTATTTTACGAACATTTTATTAGCGCTCTGTTTTATCTGACCGTTTACCATAGAAATTCGTTGCAATTTATAATGATACGTATTGGAACAACAGCAGCAGATGAGTAGGTAGGTAAATACTAAGTTGACAATTTGGAAGACACTCGGCTTCAACTGCATTTGAAATTGGTGCAGATAACAATTAAAAAATACATACAGTCAAACATAGAACCTCCGCTACTTTTTTGAAGTCGGTAAAACCTAGCAAAATGGCTGGGAAAGTAGATAATAGAGAGGATAAGTGTTATATAGCTAAGCCTCAAGACGTGGGAAGGCGTCATCAGTTGAACGCAAAACACTTGGGACCAAAAAGTAATCTTTGAAAGGATCAAACAAAAGAAAACACTTTACTTCACCTAACCTATTTATTTAAATATCAGTCCACGGAAAACTGAGAAAGTCCCGTGAAAAGTATTTCATGAGGCAAGACGGCGTTAGTTGGATAAATGAGTTCACTGACTGACTGGTCTTGAGATTCTTTAGGATTTGGCTTCTACTTCAATTCGCTCTTGTTATAGCGATTTTGGTCATTATGAAAAATCCAAACAAACATGAATACTTATAACAAAGTAAACTTTTGTCTCGATCTAAGGCCGTATTAAGAAATAAGAAAGAAAGAAAAGCAAAATAAATAAGTTACTAACCTACAGGGAATAAGCAAGAACACATCTCATCAATTAAATTCTCCACCCAAATTATTCCGTTTGACAAAAGGACCGGACTCAGTATAAGCTGCGACAAGCCGGCGTCTGCGCAGTGCTGGTTTTCAGGCCGTCCCTTCTCTCTGAACCACATTGTTCAATTAAACCGGTGCGGGCTCGGTATACATGTATGTATGTGCGTGCACACTGCATACATCCACATCCAGGCATTCACTATTAAGCCATACGATGGAATCTCCTATCCCTCGGAGGCGATAGGCCTGTAGGCAGTTGCCTACTTGCATTATGTATATCGTTTTATGTATGCACCGAACTGATAAAAAAATATATTGTGTTCTTTGTCCAGGGTTCGTCGGCGATGGCTGCCGATCCGAGGGCAAACCAGGAGTCTGCAAACTCCTGGAAGATTGCCGCCCCCTCCTCGTTGAGATCAAGAGGGCCGGGACTCCCATGCCGTCGTACATTAGGAAGATGTTGCAGACCCTCATGTGTGGGTTTGATAACGATCAACCTATAGTAAGTAACTAGATACTCATGAGTCTCCTACATATTAAAATACATACGAAACGGGTTTACTCACGTCGTAGAAGTCGAATATAGCTCGACATGTTTCGATCAGTGACAGCGGCGGCGGCCAATCGAGAACGATTTCGATGATGAATCGTATATACCGAATCGAAACATGCCGACTTGTCGAGCGATATTCGAATTCTACGACGTGAGTAAACCGATTTTGTATGTATTTTAGATACTCATCTGCGCATTTCTCATAGAAGACTGTTGCTTCAGTTCCATTCAAGACTGGTCATAGCAAAACTTCTCTCGCGGTCTTATTCCCACTAAAGCAATCTGCATACAAAGAACACACTTCAGAACTTCTACCCTATTTGAAGTTCGCTAAAATTTTCTCTGGTCTATATTTTTAAAAGAAACATGGGATGATAGGAGGGAATAGTCTATTTTAAATTTATTTTACTAATTTATATTTTATTGTACAAAATGATAGTCTATACAAAAGTCGTACAAACTTAATGCCCCCGATGAGGCACGATCTAAGGATAAACAAAATATCGATACCTTAAAACAAATGTACTAACTTTTCGGAAAAAGTTGTTGCAACTAAGACGTTAGTGCACAATTCTAAGTGGTTTAAATTTCGGTATTAAGTATATCGATAAGTCTTTACCAAAATCGCGGGAAAAACTACTGACTAATATTTGCTGATGAAACTATTTGTCATAACTATTAAATTAAGTAAAAAAACCTACTTCAGCCAACAATACAAACATGCTAACTGTTCTATAAAATTATACTGTTACTCAAATGCCACCGTTTATCAGTCCATTTTCCTTATTGTCACCTTATTGTAGGATCGCAAGGGAAAAAGAAACCTTCCTTCTACACCATTGGATCCTAAATCGTTTTGATACTCGTACTATATTGTTTACGTTTTTTATATTCTCACAGCTGCGTCTCTTGTTTCGCTTAAGTATTTACCTAAGGCCTAGTTGATGCGAATCTGTTTCATTAAGCCTGTATACTTACTTAGTATGTATGTATACCGGGTGGGCCTTGTAACAGGAGCAATAAATTGAAACATAGATTCTACACCTCAAACTGAACAACATTTATTAAACAACTTTTAAAAATAACTCATTTTATAATGTAAAACTGTAAAATAAAGTTCATTCAAAGACGCAATGTATTGCGAAACATTTGATATTTAATGTCAATGATAAGGCGATGTCAATGTTGGACGTCGTACATTGAAAATGTACTTTGTTTTAAAAAATGAACATATGAAAACAGTATTTTTAAAAAAGTTTCTGAGCAGATGTTGTTCAGTTTGACGAGTAAAATCTATGTTTTAAATTTTTGCTCCCGCTACAGGACCCACATGGTATACCGTGGTCCACTACCCTTACCCATACCATAACACAAGCCTACTAGACCTAACTTTGGGGCTAGGTAGATTTGTGTTAGATTGTCCAATATTTATTTAATATTATTAAAGTTCTGAAACTTGCTTCACAAAGGCCTGCTCTCAGTCATTTTCAAAAAACATGTACATACCTACATGTACATGATGTACATTAACTAATAGTTAAGGGCTTTAATGAAAACAAAACTTAATTGATTCCATTGTGTGACGATAGTTACCCATATATTTTGTATGAGTAACTTTCGTAACACAAAAGATGCGATCGTAATTTTGTGTTGATTAAACCTTTAACTTAACTATGTACATGTTTTTTGAAAATGACTCCTTTGTCATTTATTGTTAACTAGCGCCCCGCCCCGCACTGGTGCAATGCTGATACATTATGCATGTATTATACATATAAACCTTCCTCTTGAATCACTTTATCTATTAAAAAAAAACCGGCCAAGTGCGAGTCGGACTCGCGCACCGAGGGTTCCGTACAAACACTTTCCATCCCTAAGTGGTTAAGTTAAGTTTGCACCTGGTATGTATAGCGCCCCATATAAATTAGGTGCAAAGTTAGGTATTAAAAAAAAAAATTATGGTTTTCGTAATTATTCCTTTATCTATGCTATAAGACGTTGCTTCGTACCAAATTTCAAGATTCTGAGTTCACGGGAAGCACCCTGTAGGTTTTGATTCCCTTGCAAGTGTCGAAAATTTGCGGCATAAACGGCTGTATCTTTTGATTGCGTTGGCTTAGAAGTTTGATTTTTTCACAGCTTCAAGGGACAGTAGACCTGAGTAATTGATATAAATTTCAGCTTCATACCTCCACGCGTTCCTGAGAAAAAGGGTCTTGACAGACGGACGGACGGACAGACGGACAACAAAGTGATCCTATAAGGGTTCCGTTTTTTCCTTTTGAGGTACGGAACCCTAAAAAGGTCCTGATCAAAATCCGTTGCGTAGTTTTAAATATCTAAGCATACATAGGGCCAGACACACAGACAGACGCCAGGAAGCTACTTTGTTTTATGCTATGTACCTAGTGATTAAATATAATTTATAGTTATGTATGAGATTGAATTTTTTTACAATGAATTAGCGATTTATTTACCAACAAGGTGAACTTAACTGCTTAAACCGCGCCGTCAAAAAATAAGTCGCATTTACCTCGTTTACTAATTAATCGAAAAGTTCAAGATGACTCACCCTCACAATTTATGTCTATTGTAAATTGTATTTTTATTGGAGATAAGTGATACTGCAATAAGAAGTAATTCACATTCATATTAATGCTTTACAGATATGTTGCTCAGACGACCCTCAAACAACTGAAAGGCCGACACCTCTCTTCACAGTGCCCCATGGATTAGGCGTTCCCCCTAAGAATTGGGAGGACACTCTACAGAACTGGGGCTCAGACACCACCTCCACTTCAACCAGAAGACCGTCATGGAGCAGTGGTAGTGACAGGACTAATAACAAGAACGGGAACGAAGAGCCAGTAGATGTTAGGAACCATAGAAACTTCAGATTATTGCCGACAGACTGTGGGGTTATCGAGGATGATCGGATTTGGGGCGGCAACAGGACGAGACTGTATGAGATGCCGTGGATGGTACTCATCGCGTATAATTCAGGTAATAAAATAAACATAATCGAGGTAATAAAATGATCTCACCAAATACCTTCAATGCCCGATGTACATTTAATGTTAAACGCTTGGAATGGGCACGTAGTGTACATTTTGCATGCATTTATTAAACTTTTGAACATAGATAAAGAAAAAGGTATGTGGCATCAGGAAATTCTAGTTTAAATCATACTAAAATATTAGTGTCCTGGATAAATATCAGAAATTCCCGGCACTGCTATACTATGATTTCCACCCACTATTTACATACACTGCTAAGGATATACTTAAATAGTTAGATATATTATGGATTAAGAGGAAGAGATGCGGGCATAAGACACAGGTTATAGAAAATTCCAGAAGGATATTTAATCGTGTGTTCGAGTACAAGCTGGGATTTACGAGCCACATACTCGTACGCGCACACGCCAAAAACAGTTGACAGGCTGTCGCCGTTGATGAATACGTCAAGCAAGGTGGACATCAACATTTAGATATTCAAATGCCCCGAGATTCTAGAACTTTAGTATGCAAACTGCACGCATTAACGTCCTTTATGGTTTCTGAAGATGCGATGGTTTATCTTACACTTACATGGAACAATATCTTATCAGCCCTTTATATGGAATATCTAGCATCTGGCTTAGGTACATGCGCGTAAATAGAATTTCAATTACCTAAGTAGTAAAGTAGTATAGTACAAGCATTGCTTAGTTTGGGACTAGGTCGATTTGTGTAAGATTTTCCCTTAATATGTATTTATTTATTTATTACTTGCTGCGTCGCGCGGTGTTACCCACTCATCCCACGGGAACACTAATGTGTTAATCTAGGGTGTTATGTAAATATCGAGGGTAATTTTTGCAAATGTCCTTGTACCTAAGTCAGATTTTTCCTGAACTTATTTGTTGTTATTTCAGCACGAGGCACCAAGTTAAGTTGTGGAGGGACCCTCATCCACGAGCGCTATGTATTGACTGCAGCACATTGCGTGTCTTTTCTGGGAGAGCGGCTGAAGCTGTCCGGGGTTGTGATAGGAGAGTACGATGTCAGGAGCGACCCGGACTGTGAGCGCGTAGAGGGCGAGAGAATTTGTGCTCCTGGCATTCGGGTTAGTAGAACTTGATTCATTTATGCAAGAGTTTACAGCGGCATAGTTTGTGCCGTTTCTGAAGGAGTGACTGAAGCTGTCCAGAGTTATTATAGGAGAGTACCATGTCAGGACCGACCCTGACTGCGAGCGCGTGGAGGGAGAGAGGATTTGTGCTCCTGGCATTCGGGTTAGTAGGACTTGAGTCTTCTATGAAAGAGTTTACAGCGGCACAGTTCGTGCCGTATCTGAAGGAGCGACGGAATTTTTCCGGAGTTACAATAGGAGAGTATGTTGTCAGGACCGACCTGGACTGAGAATGCATGGAGGGCGAGAGGATTTGTGCTCCTGGCATTCGAGTTAGTAGGACTTCAGTCATCTATGAAAGAGATATGTTTACAGCGGCACAGTTCATGTCCTTTCTGAGGGAGCATCTATAGCAGTCCGGAGTTGAAGTATATTTAACTCAATTGAATTCCTAACCGAACTTGGCAGGGTATGCAGGCATGTGTCCCGATAAAGTCTTGGGTATTATTGTGTTTAATTGGCATTACTCTCTGCTAGATACTTTTTTATTAAGTAATTTAGTTTTATTAAATTATTTCCATTAACTTTCCAGAACGTTTCCATCGACACCATTATCCCTCATCCAGGCTACAGTCCGCAGAATCTCTTCGATGACATTGCGCTCCTGAGGCTCTCAGAACCGGCGGATTTCACTGCTGGTTAGTATTACTGACGTTATGTAATATTGAACTTGTTGTGCGTTCTTATTACCTATAACTACAATACTAGCAATTTTGCATCCCTACTAAAACGGTTGTCTAATTGAGTACCAGATTCAACTGCTCTTGACACCATCCGTTTTTCTAATATCACAAAAAATTATACGAGGACTTAACCAATGTATTACCTATATATTATTTGATCTTGTTTTCTAACGCGAAGTTGTACCGCGTTTCAGATAACCTAAAACCCGTGTGTCTGCCGTCGACCCCTGATCTACAAGGCGACAGTATGGTGGGAAAGCAGGTGGTGGTGACAGGGTGGGGAGCCACAGAGGATGGGTTGCAGTCACCTGTATTGCTCAGCGTAGCTCTGCCAGTCGTTTCCAATCAGGAATGCCAGTCGGCCTACAACGGGTCAGTAACTATAGTATTTACATTTGGAAGTAAAGGGCATGGGCAAGGTGACAGGGATCACAAACGGGATGAACCACACAGGGTGAACTCCACAGTCGTTTTTATCTATGTCAATAACCTACAGTAGAAGATTCTTATGAGTACCAGCACCCTTTCGGCGCGCTTGCCAAACAGTTAAAAACAGTTAATGCAAGGCTATTAGTGGATAATTTACGAAAAGAAAATGTATGTATGTATGTAATCACTTTATTGTACACAAAAACAATTCATAAAACTTCAAAAAATAAAAATAAAACATGTACAAAGGCGAACTTATCCCTATAAGGGATCTCTTCCAGTTAACCTTTGAGCAAATGAGAAAATAATGGGATATCCAAGAAGATAGACAAACGAACAAGTTGTTAGTATGCACAGATACACTAAGGACTATTAATGTCTTAATATAATAAAATATGTGTAATTCCAAAATATAATACATATAGATATAATTACATATATACCATAATATAAATAAATATCATATATATGAAGTAATCACTCTAATCAATTAACTTCGACGAGATCAGGGATCTAAAAGCCATAACTTTTTTAAGCTGTTCTCCTTAAGCGATGCCACGGATTGTGACTGCCTCACGGATACCGGCAAAGCGTTCCATAATTTAACTGAGTGGACAGTGAAAGATTTCCGATAAGTGCGCGATTTACTGGGCGGAAAGGCAAGAGTGAGATTGACACTCGAACGCAGGCGGTGTGCACTGCCAGACGCCATATAGTTAAATCTTTCGGAAAGGTAATAGAGATGTGAAGCAGGGTTGAATAATACATTGTAGAGCAATGACAGGACATGCACAACTCTAAATGTATGTGGCGTGATTGTAATTTTACTCGCTGAACCTTTTATACAACAGCCTTCCTTAATAGGTACAGTAAATATGTTGTTATATTCTCGAAAAATAGTATTAATGGACCTTTACTCCTATAGGTATAGTATAGGTAGTTTAATCCTGAACTAAGCTGCCCGTCTAGCACAACTATGCTTCGTGACTCTTGGCGCGCGACATAGCGCTATCCGTCGCTCTCTCATATTACTGCACAGAAAGAGACGGGTAATTATCTCGCGCGAAAAATAGTCCCGTATATCAGTTATGCTAGTGGTGCTGTACCTACGTTGAGTATTAGGCAGGTACCGATACATTGACATTTTGCTTTGGTAAAATTTGTTCGACTTCACAAATTCCGTTTTATTCTGCTAGAGTAGGTACAGTATTTTTTGAGTCCATGTATAAATGCAGCTGAAACATGTGAAGACTTTTGTCTTCTAAACAATATTCTTAACCTTTCCAGGTCCCCTCACGTCTACAACCGGCAGATGTGCGCCGGAGGCGTCCCCGACAAGGACTCGTGCGGGGGCGACTCCGGAGGCCCGCTCCTACATCCTGGAGTCGTCGGCCGCGCGGGGCTCCGGTACGTGCAGCGAGGGATCGTCTCCTACGGCTCTAAGAGATGTGGGGTCGGTGGCTTCCCGGGAGTGTATACTAGAGTTGGACATTATATGGACTGGATATTGGATAACATGCGTGATTAAATATGTGGTGAATCATTGGAGAATTATGATGATTTCAACTGCTATTCGAACTGTAATTGAATCATTGGATTGTCTCACATGAAGAGAGTTCACCAAGTTTGAACGTGATTAATCTGAGGCACATTTGCCGCTTTTCCGGGCAGGACCCTGAACTTGAGTAAAACGACTGTCTGAGCCAGTAAAGGTGCATGTGTAGATTGGATATTAAATATAAGTATATTGGATTATTGAACAATGTGCATGCTTATTTTACTGTTTAGTGGTGTCGTGAAAACGCGCATCACATTAAGACACCTACACTCGACACTTTGTTGCTTATCAAGAACAACGGCATAATGCGAAATGTGCCGTTATTCAAATAAAAACTATTTTTCAACAATTTAAGTTTTATAATCGAATAACGTCACAGTTCAAATTTGTGCCGTCGTTCTTGATAATCATCGACTCGTATTCTGGTTCTAAAAACAGAAAGTAATAAAATATTGCTTTCAATAATAATATCATTTTATAAAACTACAACGTACCTTCCGTCTTCTTCCGCTAATAGGTACCATAATTTTATGGTTGCTTCCTAAATGATGTTAAAAACCTTGTAAACTTTCAGTAGGTTAGTATATGATTGTATAACTAACTAATTACTGAAGTGTGATGTCTATGTGTCATGAATTTATGATTAAGATTGCAATAATTTTAATACCGAATTTTGCACACTCGCGTGAATTGGCTTTTTAACCGACTTAAAAAAAGGGAGGTTCTCAGTTTGACCCGTATGTATGTATGTATGAATGAACAACTTTATATAATCTTACACAACTTAATCTTAAATGAACAACTTTTTAATTTGTCTCTGATAGTCATCATCTTCCTATGCTGAGCTGATGATTGAAGGTATAACTCCTTAACGGTTAGGAGTTGGGGATAATTCAAACGAGATGCATGCAAACAAGACCTCCCCGATCACTCCGCTATATGTAGGTATTTTATTTGAATCACTGAAAAGCAAAAAAGAAAATAACCGACTTTAAAGACAAAGAAAAGCCAAAAATAGCCCGTTTATGTACAAATTAGATTAGAATCACCTTTTGAAGTCAGTGCTCAGCCTCACGTAAACTTCTTGATCGAACAAATTATATACTCGTAAATACCAAATAGTAATCATTAAATAAAACTTCAAAAGGTGATTCTAATTTTGGCTTTACAGTTTTTTTGAAGTCAGTTCGTTTTTTGTTAATTTGCCTGATATCCGTTGATAGTCGTTGTCATTTAGGTACTTGACAAAGCTGGTTTTCTGGGACTGAGCTTTTATTAACACTATAATCAAAATACTGTAGGTAGGTACCTACTTACTCTGTTTGTTGTCCTTGTGGTCTATTATTTGATTTAGTGGTGTTTGTCAAGTTTTTTACTTCAGACGTCGCGACTATGGATGAATTTTCGATTTTCAGATAATCTTTATTGACAATAAATGGTGGCTTGAGCGGAGTTAGAGTACGACACAAAAGAGTAGAAAAAAAAGTGTCATACTGTATACCAAATAAAAAATTGAACGCGCCATTAAACAATAAAAAAAACTGTTATGTATAGTGTGTGTAGGTTTTACTCGCAAAACTTTTGTAAAGTTAATAACTTTGGAATTATGTCTAACGATTTTATGCCTAACTATACGTTATGCCTGCCGATTAGGATCCCGTTTCCGACTGCTTATAGGCAAGGCACCTAATAATGAGAATAAATGTGCAAACTAACTAGTCTGTGTGTATATTTTATCGTGTTTTGTACTGTTACATGTAAGGTTTAGATTTTAATAAAACTGAACGTAATTCGAACCGAACTTGTTTTTACAGCCTTTTATTTAGATTCGCAAGACCTTGTGTCTGCCTGTCCCGGTTTCCGATTGAGTTCAAATTTAGAAGACAAACGTAAATCTGACAACAAATATTATTATGAAACCATCGAGTGTGAGCTCGTTATTCGACTTGACGATCACTTGACGCTTGTGCTAAAAATGTATTCGACATTAAAAGTTCACCTCAAAAGTATTTTTGTTTAATACTTGTTTATAATTTCGTACAAGGCCTCTACAAAAATTGTCTTAGGTAGGGAAATTGTAGTACTGTTACTTGAAGATTAGTCCAACAATAATTACCTAAACCATTGTAACGGAATTCATTCCAATGATATGTCCGCTGACGTCATGTAATGACTGACCTATATTTTAATAAAATGGCAATTTAGCCAATCGAGTAGGTTCTGAATCATTTGATATGGAAATATTTGTCATTTTGTAAGAATTTTTACATACCCGATTGCCCCAATTGGAAATAAAACCGTATTTAATGTAGTTCTAACATTCTGACTCCTAAGTTCTCGTACAGCCATATTGATAAGCTCTCAGGAGGGGCAGACCAGTCATCGGCTTCATATTTTTATTATATTAGCTATAAGTGTAAGTACATATTCAGCCAGATTATAATGGTCATAATTTTCTCTATTTTACCTACGTTCTCAGGCAAAATGGTTCATGAGTGACCCATGGTCCACCAGTTCAGCGGGTGGTCTATCCACGGGTCTATCGCTACTTTATGAAACGTTGTGAACCTGGTACACCTTAAAGGTTTACTATACATATGTCGTGCATCTGTTTATCTTATTACCCAAGTTTACTCTATCAAGATGTTTATTTCCACGGTAGGTACAGTCAGCGTCACATAGTAATAGATAGAGACGGCCAAGGTGTTCTGTTTCACTCCGTCCACATTCCCATTTCGTCCATGTTCTCAACTCGTTCCCACACATCCATCTCGTCCCCATTTTTACTTTGTCCACATTCCCCACCTCCTGCTCAGTCTTCACATTCGTCAGTTCCCAACTCGTCCACTCTTTGTTCAGTTTAGGAATATGTACATCCATACATATCCTACATACCAGAAGCACAGAAATATGCCAATGAACAGTAGTGCTTACCGTAACATTTTCTAATTTGCCGTGGGGATGCGTTAGTATCCGTATTCCACGTAGGTGAATAATGGGTCAACGCCAGCATCCATAGTCAAACCAGGTGTATCAAGGATCAGAACAAAGTGCCACATAGTTCACCCAAGTGAACTTGCTGGGTAGACGGGGTAGACCAAGGGGTAGGTCATGGTCTGGCAAACTCGTGTTAAATGTTTATCACTACATAGTATAAATCAAAGTCGCTTCCTGTCTGTCTGTCCCTATGTATGTTTAGATCTTTAAAACTACTACGCAACGGATTTTGATGCGTTTTTAGGGTTCCGTAGTCAACTAGGAACCCTTATAGTTTCGCCATGTCCGTCTGTCCGTCTGTCCGTCTGTCCGTCCGCGGCTTAGCTCCGTGACCATTAGTACTAGAAAGCTGAAATTTGGTATGAGTATGTGTTTGTACCTCCTCCAATGAAAACCAGTTTTCTCTATCCTTCGCGATGTCTAGCCATGTTTGATTGTTTCATTGGAGGAGGCTTTTACCCGTAGGGGGTCCATACAGGACGACCAGTCCTAAAACACAAATTATTTGCATGATTTATTTACTATTTTAATATTATTTTAAATCCTCATTTGTTATTATTAGTAAATCAAATATGGATATTTTTTATTTTATTTTTATTTGAATAATGTAAATAATTTGAAATGTATGTTGATAATCGAATTTAATTTAATCTGTATGGAATGAAATAAAGCTTTATTATTATTATTATATTATTATTATTATGTGTTTGTACAACGCCGACAGAACGGCAAAATAAAAATTAAAAAAAAAAAAATTCACCTCACTAGCTCGGAAAGGCCAGTTTGTTGGTTTGATATCTATTGAGAAAATCGCTTTTTATCCACATGTGGAGAAGGAGAAAAAAATTCGGAAAAATTCATGTAAATGAGGCCTTATAAGTACTTTCAATGAAAACTATATTGAACAAAATCGGTCGAGCCGTTTTTGAGTTATCGCCAAATTTTATATTTTTTGTTTAAAAGGGCATAAGTTGACTTCCAGAAGGTAATAAGTGATTACAGTTTCTGGGGCGTTTACGACCTTTTTATAGAGCTTAAAATTTTTCTTAACTTAAACCTCGGGCTTAAAACAGCAGTTTATTGTGAAGGATGAGAAACTACGGAACCCTACACTGAGCGTGGCCCGACATGCTCTTGGCCGGTTTTTATTTATTTAAATAGAGTGATTCAAGAGGAAGGTTTATATGTATAATTTATCAGCATTGCAACCGTGCGAAGCCGGGGCGGTTCGCTAGTATGTATGATAAAACGCTTACTGGGTCTTTATTGGTTATGTTACGTTACGAAACCTTTGCCTGAAAAAATGTTTTGACACATTAATCTGTTTTTTTAGACGGAACATGAGATGGACACTTGTGTACCAAATTGTCCGTACAAACTGAGTAACCATGGTAACAAGAAGGATGAAAATTTTAAAGGAACTTGTGGGCTGCCCGACTGTCGCAATGAAGCGGGTCGATTCCAGCCGGTAAGCGACGGGCAGAAAGAGGCTCCAAAGGCACAAAAACCTTACAATATGCCAGGATGCCGCGACGGAGAGGCCTGTACCAAGGGCTCGGTCACATGCTTGTACAAACAGCCTGGAACCTCGGTGAGAAGCTTTATTTTAAATCAGAACTTAGTGGATACATTTTGGCGCGTTCTCTAACATTTTTTTTTTTTTGGGGTAACTAGGAGGATGAGAAATTTAAAGGACCTTGTGGGCTGCCCGATTGTCGCAATGAAGCGGGTGGCACCCGGCCGGTAAGTGACGGGCAAAAAAAGGTTCCAAAGACGCAGAACCCGGGTCCAAAGGCACAAAAACCTTGCAATATGCCAGGATGCCAGGACGGAGAGGCTTGTGCCAAGGGCACGGTGAACTGCTTGTACAACCGGCCTGGAACCTCGGTGAGAACTTTATTATAAATCAGAAATTCATCGCTTTCTTTATAGCCTCTAGCGTATTACCTATAGCATAGCTACTTAGCATAGGCGGTAGGTATAATTATACATGTAAAAAAGTCCTCTTACGTGGTAAAAAAGTGTAGCGAACTTGTCGACGTGTTCTGAAGGGTAGCGGGTCGCAAGCGTGCATCAGAACCTCTAGATATTAGTGAATCATAAACTGTATAGACAAACCTCTTTGACATAAATCTAAAACTTAAGTAATGCCAAAACTTACGAGGAACCGGTTATCAAACATAAATGACACTGTCAGTCCACGTGTCTCAATCATCATCACAGGCCGAGATGGCCCAAACAAAAATACTATAATATAATAAAGTAATTAAACTTAATTCGATTACAAAAATATAAAGGAAACTCGCTGTCTAGAAATATTTATCTATTGAGACAGTTACAAACGCATATCTAGTGCGAAATTTTGAAATAGGTACTTAAAGTTTCGCTGATGTTTTGACTATGATGACTCCTTGATTAAACAGAAATACTTAAATCGGCTTATCAGTGAATTATGGATTCCCAAAAGCCACGCAAATGAATTTCCCCGAATGCAGGATTTAACGGTAATAACTACTTTTATTTAACAACTGTTCGCAGCTGATACCTACAAGAGGTCTATCAAATTTATCACATGCTTCATCCCAACATTGGTTTTACCACATTAAGATATCAAAGACATATTTCATCACCTTTTTCTTTCCTTATTCGAAACGGGCCAAGAATAAAATTCCAGTCCTCGCATCAAGCCGAAACGGCTGGACAAATTTTAACCAATTTTAGTACAGGGATAGCTGCATGGACATCCAAAAATGGTTTTAGGATACTTTTCACCCGATTACGGTATAAAAAATACTTGTGCACCTTCTATAATAGGTAATATAGCATACGTTTACTTATAGTACAGTCGAGTTCATTTATATCTACACACTTACGAGTACAAAAATATCTGAACAAGACCCTAACTATTGTAAGGAGCATAAAGTCGTGTTCAGATATTTTTGTTCTCGTAAGTGTGTAGATGTTAATGAACTCGACTGTACTTAAATGTACGACTGCATCGTCTCTTACAATCTAACCACGAGTGAAAATTTCATCTATAAAGAAAATTCCGTCTTCTTGGATCTGTTAAAATCACGGCACGGCACGACAGCTGACCATGTTAGTTAACGTATCTTTTCCTGAGAACATATTGCAACTTGCAACACATTGATCTGTTTTTAGACGGAAAATGAGATGGCCACCTGTGGATTGCCTGGTTGCCGGTCAAAATCGGGTATCCAAAGCAGCGGAGGCAAGTTCAAAGGAACTTGTGGTCTCCCCGACTGTCGCAACAAAGCAGCGGGTGGCTCCCGATCCCGACGAGGTAGCCAGGGGGCAGAAGGAGCAGCAGGGGGAAAGGGCGCAGGTGGATCTAAGGCACAGAAACCTTGCGACATACCAGGATGCATGGACGAAGAGGCCCGTGCCATGGGAAAAGAGGTCTGCTTGTATAGACATCAACCAAGACATACATCGGTAAGAAACATTGTTTTTTTTTTTTTTTAATTCGGTATTTGACCAAGGCATGTCATGCTTAAAACAATGCGAGCTGGTATTGCGTGTCAATCGTTCCATGCCACAATAGTCGTTAAGAAAACCTAGTTCATTTATATACGATAAGGTCTTTAGCCCTGCGGGGTAACATTGCCCATCCATATAAATTAACTTTAATAAACTGAAAAACAGTTACGAACCAAAATATTGTGAGTGATCACAAATCCCAGTGATTATAAAAATTAGTATCGCAATGCCATGTAGTTTTTAAAAATGAAGAGCTAAAGTAACCCGAATTTACAGTAATGGTTTCCCTGGTTGCCACAATAAGGCACGAAAAACTTTTACTGTAGGTAGGCACTGTGACTAGGGGGGTGCAAGTTTGGCATTGGCAAAGGGCGCAGACCGTTGAGTGGCGAATTGACATCATCAGAACAAAAAAAAGCAAATTCTTAGCATTAAAATTACAATTCTTAACAATACATCAGGCGTCAAAAAGGCTGAGACACGGAAATTTTATTGGTCTATGTCACTTACGCCTCTCAGATAATTTTCGCATCATCTGACCGGTTTGAGCGCGCCTTGAGCAAGGTTTTCACGATGTATATATTAAACTTGTTTACGTATTACGATGATAAATGAGTATGATTCATTTTAATTGGCAAGTGCCCTTTAAAGAAACGTGAATGTTGACGCTGCTCTTATATTAGCAGATCTTTGTTTCCAATGAATGGTTCAAGTTCATAAAATGTAGATAATAATAAACAAGCTTTCGCTCGCGGCTTCGCTCGCGTTAAAACATGTACAGCCAGCAGGAGAACTTGCTACGCACGTCAAGTGTTCAAAATTATATGCACACGAACTCTGTTGCCAAGAGAATAGGTTGTAAATATCGTTTTGAGTGTGTTATTTTCCTTAGCTACTTCTGCTGATGACTGTAGGTACACTGTTTTACGGGAACTAAGATTTTTATCGGGATTAAAAGTATCCTGTGATAAGTATTGAGTTCCAAATTTCATGCATATCAGTCCAGTATTTTCGGCGTGAAGAAGTAACAAACATACACACACACACACACACACACACACACACACACAGACACACACACGCACGCACGCACGCACGCACGCACGCACGCACGCACGCACGCACGCACGCACGCACGCACACACGCACGCACGCACGCACGCACGCACGCACGCACGCACGCACGCACGCTCGCACGCACGCACGCACACACACACACACATACACACACACACACACACACACACACACACACACACACACACACACACACACACACACACACACACACACACACACACACACACACACACACACACACACACACACACAAATAACTGTTGTCAAAGAAAAACAAAATTTTCTCACCACGACCTAGCCTGACCACGCGTTAACCTACAATCATATTTTATTCTCTATATTGTTCCAGCTTATGGGAAAACTTGGATGTGCATACCAGGCTTTTTGGAAGATTTGGCAGAAAATACAAAGTGACCCTTACTACTGGTCTCTCTTCAAATCCATAATTTACTTCGTAATGGGACTGAAGCTGTTCCGAGACATGGCAGCAGGGTTCAATCCTCCACCACCATCGCTATCTAAGTGCCCTCCACCACCATCGCTACCTAAGTGCCAAAAACCTAAAAGTTGATTTGTATAAATTATTCTGGGTATTGTAATGTTGTCCAATATTATACTTTTTAATAAACTTGTGCTGGGAATCCGTAGAAGTAGCGTAAATTTATTTCTATTCATATATATAACTTAAAGACACCGACTTCAACTAGACAAAATCGTATTTCCAAAAACGTTTGAGTGAGTAACTATAAAAAAAAACCGATACCTAACACCTACCATAGAATTGCCTGTATTATTTAGTGAGCTCCTTCGATTCCTCATGGATCTTGGTATCTATATAGATCAGATATCTAATAATTACGAAAATTTTATGGGACCTCCTTGGAGATACCGCATTTTCGACTTGCCGAGGGCTGCCGTACTACGTAGATCCGTAATATTTATGTAGTTTAATTCAGGAATATTAAACGAACAGTTAAAGTAGTTTAGTGATTGCAATTTATTAACATCTAGGAGTTCGTCAGCCCCCGGCCACGTCAAAAACATTATCGCTTGGGTTAAGTTTGCCGTTGCGATGCTCGTACAAGGCGGGAAAAACATATTCATGTTTTTTAAGCTACAGAAAAATGTGGAACTTTTTTTAAGAATTAGGGTGGTTATTTCAACCTATGAACATAAATTCAAGATTTTATATAAATTTCCCCATTAACTATGTTCTTGAAATATAATTAATTACTTAGCGCAGTTGCCTGTAGCCTCAAATCAAGCTGTAACCATTTATTTTGCATAGGTATATTATTGTCATCTAATCCTAAAGTCCGTGAGCTCTAAGATGGCGATTCGGGTTTGGGTGAAAATTGAGACGTTCTTATCTGGATCGCATAAGAGCGAGCGAGACAGGTACAATAGGCGAATCGCATTCTGACAGCTCTCGCAATGTATTATCATATAGTAGGTATTATACCTACGATTCAATTGGTACGGGACTATATTATGACTGCGACAAAGCAGTCAAAACGTTGGAAAATTACTAACGCACGTAAATAAATCGTGTTTATAGGTAATAAGTTTCGTTTTTAATGTCATAATCATAATATAAAAAATTCGGCAATATGTACCAACACCATAAGTATAGCTCAGTTGTAAAACAAAATCGAATCTAGACAGATTGAATTACGGTTCAGAATAGATTGCTATCAATGCTATCATAAAAATATCAAAACAGTAAACGATTAAGTAAGCATACCTTTGCCTAGAACTTGAATACTTAGCTTAGTCATCAAAATTCAGTGCTACGATACAGACACGCAAGATAGAATCTCGGAACTCATTGGCTTAACGCCCAAGTCAAGCAAGCAATATCTTAATCTTAAAAAAAAACTCGTTGTTTGATAACCTTTGGCTGATCGTCCGAAACTAAAGCATCATATATATACAACGTTAAAAACATCAGTCGACCGCGCGCTGTCCACTAGTGCACATCCTACACTTATTTACACTTAAATTAGTGTTTTATGTGACAATTGAACATCATGATATACAAATACCTGTGTTTTCTTGTGCTGGTCATCGCTACTAGTGCTGAAGGTAAGCAACCGGTTTAATTATTCTCTGGTTTTGCTTGTCTAGTCTCTTGATCTTATAGTCGCGAATAACAGTATTCGTTTGATGATATGTTTGTGTTGATTAAAAGTCATGTACACGTTTCAATGATTGAATAGGCAGATTATGTGATGTGTACCTACGTTACATTTTTACTGAATATTAATGGAAAGACACTGGGACTGTTACTTAACTAGATCAGTAAAATTTTAACAGTTAATTGGTATTCTTCATTTAACACGTTAACGACATTCTAACTAACTAGGTAACAATTAACTAATTGAATTTAATAATACTTAGCTGGTTGTGGTATTCCCCGCTCATGTCACTTAACAAGGAAAAACAAAATCACAAAAACAGCGAAACTAAACGATAATAAAAACAAGATCTTAAGACTTAAAGGTCAAAGTTCAAAACTCTTTTAATGTGATTTATACGTAAATTATAAGATAATCTGCAATTTGAAATATTAATGCGAACTTAGTGGGGACTTTACCTGTATTACCTATTTTGAGTAGAAACTTAATGACCAATTTATACTGTTAACACTGTTACTGTTGTTTACTTGAATTAAAATTAAGTGCCGTTAAGTTAGGTACCGTTTTAATCGTATACTAGTAGGTATAGTTTTAGTTGTTTGCATGTTTCTGTCAACTTACGGCCAAATGAGGAAATAATTGTAAGTTATCTATACATAAACCTAACTATCAAAGAACATATACGTTATAATTTGATCAATTCTGCGGTATATCTAACTAAAAACCCTAATCAAACCATGTAAGTTAAATTTGGTGCATTTAAAGTGTACGATTGAACTGATTATAACATACACATATAAATCGGAGGACAACGCGAAATTTTATGACACGGAGCTAATAATGGAACAGTACGTACTCTTCAATAAAACGACGCCAAGAAGCGGCCTTACCGGCATCGGCACCCTGCCCATCACAGTGGCATGGGATGGGAGACATAAACATAATATCGTAGGTACATATACTCGTATTTAAGAGCCCACCCATCAGAGCCGTCTTAAACTAGGCTGGGGCCCTTGGGCACACAAGAATTTGGGGCCCTTTTGGAAAGTAAAAAAAGCTAATTATAATAAGATTTTTTTACTAAGTATGACCATTTATTGTGTGAGAGAAATTGTCGGTCCTTCGGGGCCCCCTGAGAATGAGGGCCCAGGGCACGGGCCCCGTGTGCCCTTATGGTGAAGACGGTATTGCCACCCATGCAAAATTCGTCAGGTGAATTATCCTAGATCTCAACGTCCATAGTGATTAAAAATCGGTCTCTTGGAAATAAGAAAGTTAAATAGTAATTCTTCAATCTTGTCAACGTGAAAACACGATTGGTAATAATTTTCTCGATACTTTTACCTCTCAAACATAACCCTTTTTAGGGTTCCGTAGTCAACTAGGAACCCTTATAGTTTCGCCATGTCCGTCTGTCCGTCTGTCCGTCCGTCCGTCCGTCCGTCCGCGGCTTAGCTCCGTGATCATTAGTACTAGAAAGCTGAAATTTGGTATGAGTATGTGTATGTATAACGCCGACAGAACGGTAAAATAAAATTAAAAAAAAAAAAATTTTTTTCGGGTACCTCTCGAACACCTAAAGTGGAGGTGATTTTTTTTTTCTTTTCAACACTGGTTTGTGGGGTATCGTTGAATAGGTCTTGTAAAAATAATAGGGGTCTTCTAACATTATTTTTTGATAAAGTCAGCAGTTTTGTAAATATTCGCTCCAAAAACAAACAAAAATAGTGTCCCCCCCCCCTCTAACTTTTCAACCACGGGTCAAAAAAAATCGGAAAAATTCATGTTAATGAGGCCTTATAAGTACTTTCAATGAAAACTATATTGAACAAAATCGGTCGAGCCGTTTTTGAGCTATCGCCAAATTTCATATTTTTTCTTTAAAAGGTCGTAAGTTGACTTCCAGAAGGTAATAAGTGATTACAGTTTCTAGGGCGTTTACGACGTTTTTATAGAGCTTAAAATCTTTCTTCACGTAAACCTCGGGCTTAAAACAGCAGTTTATTGTGAAGGATGAGCAACTACGGAACCCTACACTGAGCGTGGCCCGACATGCTCTTCGCCGGTTTTTTAGATATTTTCGGTTGGATCTTCAAAATCCTTCCGTTTTTAACAATGTTTTTTAGCTTAATAGATGCACGATTATGTTCTCAAAAATTGGATAATTATTTTCAATATAAAATGCACACGTTTATGACACAACTCAAAAAACCGCATTTCAAAAATGATATTCGCGCTTCCGAGCACGCACTTCCATCTCGCTCACGCGTACGCTCAGTGAGAGAGAGAGCTAGCCAGCGCGTTATAATGCGTGCTAATATACATATAAACATTACTAAACTTGCGAGCTAAATAAGCATTTTGAGATGAGAGTATTAATCGAAAATGCTAATTTCAAAATGAGGGCCTATAAATTTTAAGAGTGAAAAAAAAACAGAATTCAAATATAAATATTTGAAGAGTGAATTCGGAAATGCTACTAAACTGAAGAACTGAACTTATTTGCAATTCTTAGGATCAGATACTGGTTAAGATCCTGTCACTTGTTCCATCTCGATAGACAAGACTTTTGATAAAAAACCGCAATCGAAACGGATGCTTTTGGGAATTACGATGCCACAGACCAGACAGACAGACAAATACATATGGTAAACTTAAAGCACCCTTCTTTTTCGTAGTTACTTAATAAATATTTTGATAGATAATTTAACGAATTCCAGGAAAATGCAATAACGGAGTAACGTGCGTCACCCTCGAGAGCTGTACGGGGCTTTACAGCCAGTTACAGAAAGGCAGCAATCAGCACCTGACGACTTTGCTGCGGAGTCTACACTGCGGCTTTGATGGAGATGACCCTATGGTACGTTTCTCCTTTAGTATGATGCGTCACCTTAGAGCTTGGAGCCAATAAAGAAAAAACCCATTCGATAACTCGATTAGGTAGCTACGAAGAATTATTTCTCCTTCTTATCAAACTTGGTTCCCTAAGGGGTATAAGGTATAAAGGTTAATTTTGGTAGTTCATTATAACGACATTGTACATTATCGTCGTGATGTGTTTTCCTTACCTATGTAGCGTAGAAAGCGTAGTATCTATATTTAAATACCTACCTACGTATTTCGGATACCCGTCTTAAGTAGTTGGTTCCTTCAAATATTACGTAATGATAAAGAAAATAGGATGTCTCAGCTCATTAACTTTCTCCTGGTCTGTATCGATCTAGGAAGGGATACGTATTGATCTTTAAATTGGTTATCTCGGATTAAGTCAATCATCGGTTAAGGCTCAAAGGTTATCGACACTATCTGTCGTATTTGTTCGATAGTGACTACTGATGATAACTCAAAAATTGTAGCTGAATTTTACAACAACGGTCTCGTCCCTTTATGATACAAATCCAAGCAAATAGGTATACCTGCTTACAATGCACATAAATGAAGAATGTCAGTAGGTCCATTAAAACATGTGCTTAGAAATGCACTAGTTTTTGTTTCATTTAAATAAGGCTAGTAGTTTTGAAGTTATGATATTGTAAATTTCGTACGAAGCACCACGCCGGCGTGACGTCATCAGACTGACACTCATAGTATCTTCATACATTGAGCGAATACGTAACAGCCCTGCGCCATGCGCCAAGTAAATATTTCAGACTTATATAATAATTTATTTACTTTTTAATGTAGCATATGTAAGTTAAAAATCAAATTTTGGTGACATTCTTCATTCCACAAAGAACATTGGAGCCTAAAATATATACCTACCGTTCAGTGTCACAATGGCTAAGGTCGCCCTGACTGTTACAATAAACATGCTTGTTTTGTTTTCAGGTATGTTGCCCGCCAGAGTTCCAAACAGACGGTCAACCAACCAGGTTAGCCTCCAACTCGGCTTCAGCAGCGAGCGGCAGCTTCTCCTCACCAGCCTACGAGTACAGCAACAGTTTCTCCGGTAGCTCCAGCGGCTCTGGTAGTTCCTCTGGCCTGCTGCCGAGTAGCAAGGAGTGTGGCATCCAGACGAACGACCGAATTGTGGGCGGGCAGACCGCGGACCTGGACGAACATCCTTGGATGGCGCTACTTCGCTACGATAAACGTAAGCGGCCCTTGTTTCTAGATAAGTTCTTAGAAACTTTCGTTCTAAGTTAGCTCTTAGGAACTTTCCTCCTTTCGAATTGGAGATATTCTTGAGAACGGCACAATGCTAAGTTGGAATTTGGAAGACTCGACGTTCGACTCACAACAGATCTCGATCCTTTTACTAAAGTCAAAACGCGCGTACCACATTTCCTTAGTCAGTTAGATATTCCCATTTTCAAACCAATGCCATTTGGACTCCTGCCCAAAGACTGGACGGTCGGGGGTCTGTGGGGAAAAATATTTTACTGACTTTTCACTCATTGTTTTGTATACAAACTACCCTAACTTTTGCAGCCAGAGGTTGGGGTTTCTACTGCGGCGGAGTGCTGATATCATCAAGATACGTCATGACTGCAGCCCATTGTGTAAAAGGACTCGATCTACCGCGTAACTGGAGACTGTAAGTTTCAGAAGCGACTTTCTTAAAACGGCTTAACTAGGTCCTAATTTATCAATCACAGTTACCGCTATAAACTGACCCGTAAACTCTGTAACTGTTCGTAATCGGAGATATAACTCTGTCTCGCAATCTGGATTATAGATTTTGAATAAACCTATTAATTAGACGGTTGTATACAATGACATAGGGTAAAATAATTATTCGTACGTAGAAGGAAATAAAAAATATTTGTTTGTAACCAAGTTATGCAGGCATATAAAACCATCAAAACCACGAAAAAAAATCCTAGTTGGTAGCTAGTTACTATCGCAAAACTTAGTTACGAACGCGGACGAAGGGGTGTTTTTCAGTATGTTTACGACTTCACAAAATTAATTCATTTATTCTCCTATCACTTCTAGGACTCAAGTCCGCCTGGGCGAGTGGAACACGACCAGCTCTAACGACTGTTTGGGCTCCGAGTGCGTATCCGGAAAGGAGCAGGACATCGGCGTCGAAGAGATCATCGCCCACGAGAACTACAACCCGGCCGACACCAACCAGCACAACGATATAGCTCTGCTGAGGCTGTCGAGACCCGCGCAGTCCACGGGTATGACTTCTTTCATATTGTATCAATAGCACTGGCTACTACTTGATACTGATCAAACTTTAATCATCAAACTGGTAAGCCAATGAATGTCTGGCAATAAGCAGTAGCGTCGAAGAGAGTATCGCCCACCAGGGCTTGGACTCGGCCAGCATCAACCAGCACAACGGTATAGCTCTGCTGAGGCTGTCGAGACACGTACAGTCCACGCCACGGCTACAACGTTTTGCATTTAATATCATCTGGGGTGTAGTGTTCACACTCGTGCTTCACTAGCAAGTTTTCGGCGAAGAGAAGGACATCTCTTTTGAGATCATACTCCTTGTGCCTTTACGCAGCCTCTTTATAAATGAAGCGAGTGGCGTCTCGTTAAGAAAGTGTACCTGTCTCTGTCTGTCATATCCCGATGTCTCGCTTGCTGACGTCATCCCGTACGGAAACCGAACGTAAATTACGACCGTCTGTGGCGGCCTTTGTAGGTTTGCGCTCCCCTAGCGCTGTGATCACAAGTGGTACTGGTCTAGCGACGGCGTATAACCAGTGCTCCTTAGTTCGGTATTAGTTTATAAAACCGGCCAAGAGCATGTCGGGCCACGCTCAGTGTAGGGTTCCGTAGTTGCCCATCTTTCAGCAACACGGGCTTAAACAACAGACGGGCTTAAAACAGCGGCTTTAAGCCCGAGGTTTAAATTACGAGAAAGATTTCAAACTCTATAAAAAGGTCATAAACGCCAAAGCAACTGTTACTTATTACCTTCTGGAAATTATCGAAAATACGCGCCAGATTGAGCGGAATGTTTTAATGCAGTGTTGCACTTAACTACTGTGTGTAATGTTCGAAGTATAAGGACACCGCGCGGCACTTACGTCATTTTAAAGAAAATTATGAAATTTTACGACAACTCAAAAACGGCTCGACCAATTTTATTCAATATAGTTTTCATTGAAAGTATAAGGCCTCATTTTCATAATATTTTGACCCGTGGTTGAAAAGTTAGAGGGGGACACTATTTTTTTTATTTTCGAATCGAATATTTACAAAACTGCTGAAATTATAAAAAAATAAATGTTTGGAGACCGCTATTATTTTTAAAATACCTATTCAACGACACCCATACACTAGTGTTGAAACGAAAAAAAAAATCACAACAAAGGTGTTCGAGAGGTACCCGAAAAAGTGTTTTTATTTTTTTTATTTTACCGTTTTGGCGGCGTGATACATACCTACACATACCAAATTTCAGCTTTCTAGTACTAATGATCACGGAGCTAAGCCGCGGACGGACGGACAGACGGACATGGCGAAACTATAAGGGTTCCTAGTTGACTACGGAACCCTAAAAACGGCCAAGTGCGAGTCGGACTCGCGGACCGAAGGTTCCGTACAAACACTGGCATCTTAACTGGCCGGGTTTAGTTAGGTTTGCAAGGTATGTGTGACGCCGGATACAAATGAGATGCAAAGTTAACGCAACCCATCACGTTTGTGGGTAGGGATAGGGAGCCCCCTTATATAATATTTTTTTTTTTTACTATTTGTTGTTATAGTGGAAATTTGTAGGTACTGTGAAAATTTGAACTGTCAAACTATCACGGTTCATGAGATACCGCCTAGTAACAGACAGACAGACGGATGGACAGCGGAGTCTTAGTAATAGGGCGCCGTTTTTTACCCTTTAGGTACGGAAACCTAAAAAGGGCTATAGCCCTGCAGACATCATGTGATCGTTTATGAGGGGGTTTGGGGGTCAGCAAAATATTACGAATGATCACGATGGGGGAGGGGGTGTCCGAGAACACATCACGTGTAATTTTTTTACGCAGTCGGAAAGTACTTACCTAATATTTTGTTTTACAGATTTCGTCAGACCAATTTGTTTGCCATCCACTGACGCTCTGAGAAGCAGCTCTTTCGACGGCTACGACATGGAGGTCGCGGGCTGGGGCAAAACCGAATCACGTAAGCGATTTTCTGTTTTCCTCATAGTGTCAAACAACAAATATCTATAACAATTGCTGAGTCAGCTGCTTTCAAATAGCATAGCGCCTTACGTTATTTGAAAGTCATAATTTCAACCCATAAGCATACACTGGCAACTGTTATACAAAGGTCTTTCCAAAAGAATTCCATAATCAACGGGCAACGGCTGCACGCTTTCGCATCCGGCGACAGAAGCCAGTTCGTTGGCTCATCTTGTTGGAGGTAGATCTGCGTCTCCCAGTTCATGGTCTGCATTGTAGATCCTTGGGGTGAATGTTATTGAGTCATTAGAAGGTTGCTGAAACGGTACAGAATTCGTTCGATTATTTTCATGAAGGTATAGATTGTATCATAACTAAGTAATTTAAATTTAATTCGTTATAACACTAATGTAATGTAATTGTTCCAAGTACCTATATTATTAACGAAATAATTACTTACTGTTGAGTTTCTTTCAGCTTTCTTCTCAACAGCGGTCTCCTCTTGCGAAATGCCGGTAGATTCATAATCTGACTTGTAAAAGTGGCCTACTTACTGAATAAATTATTTCATTTCATTTCATTTACAGTATACTTAAAAACGTATCTCTTCTCTGCCTACAGGCTCCGAATCCGAGATAAAGTTAAAAGTAGTCGTCCCGATCGTCCCAACGTCAGAGTGCGCCAGGGTGTACCAGCGCCAGGGCGCCAACCGGCGCATCGTGAACAAGCAGATCTGCGCCGGCGGCGCGCAGGGGCAGGACTCGTGCCGCGGCGACTCCGGGGGCGCCCTCATGGGCAGGGTAGACGGTAAGATTACAAATAAACTTTAGAATATGAAATCAGAAATAAAACCAATGATGGGTGAATCAACTTTTTCTTGTTGTTATGTTACCTGTCCCGTCACCCGGGAGACAATGGTGATTAAACTTCTTAGAAAAGTTGATAATTTATAACATGGTATTTTCAAAGATATATATATTCTAAATAAGAATGGGCTTAATAACTGCTGCAATTACAACATTTTTGTTGAATATTGCCGCCGAAAATCGTAGCTTTAAAGAGTAACACAGGGGACATCACCATGGCAACAAGCAACAGAAAAAAGTTGATTGACCCGGATATGATATGAGGTTGGAGAATAATCTAAAGATGCGATACAGCGTGGCCAAGTGTTCTTGAAATTAACTTGTATGCCGTCTCGCTCTCCACTGAAGTACTTACCTATAGTGCGTTATATACCTATATTACAATTCCAAGCAAAGAATATTTGCCGTCGCCGCAGTGCGCTCTCACCTTTAGAGATTTAAATGTGTGGAACTAACAAATATTTTTTTTAGGTATTGACAATTGGATAGCGGTTGGAGTCGTATCCTATGGACCATCACCCTGCGGCACTCGCGGATGGCCCGGAGTGTACACTCGCGTCGGGGCCTATGTGGACTGGATTATGGGCAAGATTAGGGCGTGAGACTGATATTGTATTGGAGCAAAGCAGACATTTTTTGCCTTTTCGTACGCCGGTGGAAAACAAGCACCTGAAAGGGGAATAAATTTGTTATCAATAGGCTTATTTTCTAAAGCCAATACAAATTAATCGACACTAACCATTACATAGATCCTAAAATCAATCATAATGCAATAATTTACGCCTATTGTAATATTTTTCAATTACAAATAACCAAATAAAAGAAGGACGGTGACGACGTCAGATTGCGTTTCTCTTGGTATAAATTTAATACTATCCCAGCGTTTTGGCGTTTTATCAAAAGTTGCTGATTTGATCTGTCAGTAACCTAGCCTATAGGTATTGATATACAAGAATGCTCCTCCGCTATAGTAATAGCAATTTTTACATAAGCTTCTTGTTAAGTTATTTTGCGTGGTGAAAGTGTACTTAATTCGGTTGTGCCATGTTACGAATGCATTTTTTTCATCTGTATCCGCCTCAGCTTTGGATACCCCCTTGGGGACGCGCGAGTTTAAGCCTCATTTGCACCGCAATGAGTAGAAAAAGCATCTCTAAAATGTAAACAGACGGGCCTTACTCCGCGGCCCTGAGGGGGCTTTCCACAGCTGAGGGGGTGTCTGTTTTGATGTCCCGATTCTCTTGTAATATAAGGGTTATACCGTATTCCGTGCTACGTGTTTGGCAAAGTACTGATACAACTGGAACCTTGACTTCTTCATGGTGTCCTACTTAATCAACTGGGTGAATCTCCGGCGTTTAACCTTTTGAGAGCCTAGCCCACTGACAGTAAACTGTTCGTCCCACGCCAGGCAAGAAATAAGATGTTGCATTGTATAGTGGCAAATGACGTTGTAGCGCTTGTCTTTAACTTTTAGTTATCAGTTACAGCAGACTGTGGCGTTCAAAAGGTTAGCCGCGCGGTTCTAGCGTCATTGTTATTGCACGATTATTAAAACGAAAGCGCAATAACTGTGATCCTGTATCCAAGTATAGGATCTGACTCGGGAGTCGAGAATCCCTTTTAAGATTAATAAAAATCAACTTTTCGACAATTTTGACAATATTTGCTGAGATAACTATGACGAAAAAAACGCCGTAAAAATGGTGGATTCACCTAACTGCTGTTGACTGCAAAAATGTATCAAACGAAATAAGCAAAAATACATTGTTTTCTTGGTACTCACATATATTATTATATGACATTAATTTTAGCGATTAAATTAAGCTTTTTTATAACAATGAAATAAAACATTATTTTTACTTTGTTTTTTTTTATTTAAATAAGTTATTAATGTAAATAATATATCGTTTTTGATTTGTCTATGGCCATTCTCTAGTCACAACTCCCGTTGGTACCTCCAGCACCATTCTATCACACAACCTTCCAAAAAAATACAATGTGATGAATATATTTTACAAAGTTCTTAAACAATATAACTAGGAATGATTCAATAAGTAATATAATTTAATTTAAATACTGATTACCCCTTGGCACATTATATATTCATATATGTTTGTACTAAACCGATTAGTTGGCCTCTAGAACTCCGTCCCACTACAATACACGTTATATTATTTCAATGTTAATGCACTATAATGTACGAATTATATCTATATAAACAAGTTGTCGACAAAGGATCTTACAAATATTTTTTTAATAAATATTGTATAAGAGAGAAAAAACAAAGTATATAGAAAATATTACGAGATTCTTAGTAAGTTTCTTACTTAATTACAAAATTTAAATGGAATGCAATAGACCAATGGAATGTACATTGTTGGTGTAAAGAAATATACAATAACCCTCTTTCACAAGAAGTCGGGTAAAGATATAGAGCTTGAGGTAAGAGTAGGATTACCTCATGTGAAAAGGTTAAACAACTTAATAATCTTAAAATGATCAAAATACAATAAAGAGTTTAACTGTCTAGCAGTTTTTTTGTCAAAATTAGTCAGTAAAAGTGACACAGGTACATAAAAACCAAGAGCAGACAGTTAAGTGTGAAATAATAATGACTCCCCTTTATTTGCTTTGTCTTAGTTGGGTAAAACAAAAAAAATATTAGTTGTGTTGGAATCAGGGTCACTCAATACCATAATGACCTCTGATTGAGATGGTATACCAAACATTATTTTCTCGTTAGTATTTTTTAACATAGTCTAATATTTTATTCAACCGAGATTCACTGCTTAACATTCAATTCCATCATGAAAATGATATAGCTTTAAGCATTTATAGCAAATTTTCTGTCTTAGTGTTCTTTAAAACAAACTCTTAGTTGATTTAATTTTACACGATTTTCAAAGATTATCATAAATAAATAAAACAGAACAAAATCGCGTTCAAAAAGGCCTTTTTTTAACTACGTCGTCGTTTTGGTAATAAAATAAACACCATTTTGAACGCAATAAGTCCCTTTTTGTTATAATAATGCACAAACTTTTAAGTATTAGTCTGAGATTTCCATGCTAGGGTCCAAAGGCTCATCCACCTTAGCATGTGGAGGGTGGCCAGTAAGTGATGACATAAAGCTGCCTAAAACATAATTTTTCTGATTTTGATGACATCTCAGAGAACATGGGGAGCTCATTAGAAAGTTGAGATATCCCAACCTCAGAACTATCTACTACACAAAAATCTGTTACCTGATAAAATGGTTTATTGATTAAACATGCTGCCACTGCCACATAAATTAATTACTGTTAGCCTTGTTACTGAGAGATAGGCCAGGATGAAAATTTATTCTTGGTGGCAATCGAGGATCATCTAAGGACTGCTTCTGGAAATTATGTGTCAAATTTCGGTGTGATCAACCTAATTTCAACAAAAAGCAATCTCTTTTTTCTCTATGAAAGGAACAACATTTGGTATATCAATATCAGTGTCATGCTTTATAAAACCACTGTGAAGACCACATACATGTTTATGATTAACTTTTATTCTTTTATTCCTTCCGTAAGGTTATCTTTCAGTAACAAGACTTAAGCTGCCTATTTAATGTTAAGAGGCCGCAGCAATCTCTAAACCAATACTGGCATCTTTCGGAATGGCCGGTTCCTCTTGCTCCTCAACAACCTCTTCGTTTTCTTCACGCTCTTCGTTTTTCACATCTTCCACAACTTCTGGTGTCTCTTTTTCCTCAACGGGGGAATGCAGTTCACTAGTGCCATTAAGATCACCATTCATTTTGGGGCCGTTTGTCAGGAATTCCTGCAGTTTCTTGCCAAAGTCAGGGTCCATCTCCGTAACACCAGCTAGAAGTCTATCTTTCTCCTCTCCTGCCCATGTTGGGTACCATTCATTGAATAACTTTATCTGAAAATGAATATGTTAATTTTATTTTGATTGCATAATGATTTCATAAGAGTATCATTAAAAGAGAAAATATTTATTAGGGATACAGTATCAGAATCAGAATCAGAATGTCATTTATTGTGTATCACAGGTAGTTTCATACAGATCTTACAAATAGGTCAGTTCTCTGTGACATGTCTTACGACGTACAATAATTTAATAATAATTTGAATTTATAGTCTTTGACGTCAAATAACAATTCCATGTAAAAATATAAAATAACAAAAATCATCTATTACATCTAACAATTACATACATATCAAAATACTAAAGTGGAAATGTCAGACTAATACATAAAGAAAAAATAGCACATTATACTTAACTATATTCAATTTGTAAAATTATCGGATAAAATTCATCTAAATTATAATAACATCACATTATACTTAACTATATTCAATTTGTAAAATTATCGGATAAAAATTCATCTACATTATAATAACATTTCTCTTTTAATAACTTACATAATTTTGTCTTAAATGTCGATAGTTTTTCATCTTTGATAGACTCTGGTAATTTGTTATATAATTTTGGAGCCATTGTGTAAATCGATTGTTTGAAAAAATAAGTTTTACAGTCATCTGGTGGAAGTACTTTAAATTTATGCGTAGCTGGTCTAGGGTGCTTATTTATCTGTATTTTGAAGCGACTTATGTACTGCTTGACAAAAATGCAGGCTTCATAAATGTATATGGAACTTAATGTTAGCAGACCCAGCTTTTTAAACAAATGTCTACAGCTTGTTCGTTGGTTTACTTTACACATCGCTCGTATTGTTTTCTTCTGAGCTATGAACAAAGGCGCAAGTTCACAGGCGGCTGCATTGCCCCAATGCATGATACCATACTTGAGATTAGATGATACATATGCATGATACGCAGTAACAGCTGCCTGTTGTGAAACTGTTTCTGTCAGTTTTTTTAAGACATATACATATCGATTTATTTTTTTGCATAGTGTATTTATATGTTGCCTCCATGTAACGTTTATATCTATTTGAACGCCTAGAAATCTAATTTCGTTTACATGCTCTATGACCTGATCGCTGTATTTCGTAATGGCACGTGAAGGCGATCTTCGTAAATGGAATTGCATGCATTTAGTTTTGTCTAAATTAATCAGGAGATTGTTATCATTCATCCAATTGATTACATTTTTAAGCGATGTATTTACAAGATCTTCATGCGTGTCCTTATTATCTTTACCTTTAATTATTATGGTAGAGTCGTCAGCAAATAGGACCATTTGATCGTTAACGACTCGGGGCAGATCATTTATATACAATATAAACAAAAGAGGCCCCAGAATGCTACCTTGGGGAACACCATATTCTATGACTTTCAACTCAGACCTTGCCTTTCTTTGTATCCTGTGTTCATCTATATAATCAATTTCTGTATATTGTTGTCTGTTTGTTAGATACGATTTAATAAGAGCGTGCGCTGGACCTCGAATACCGTAGGCAAATAGTTTTTTAAGAAGCGTTTTGTGACAGACGAAGTCAAATGCCTTCGACATGTCCATAAACACAGACATAACTGGTATCTTTTTATTAAGGCACTCTGAAACTGTTTTCATCAAATCGTAGATGGCTAAGTTAGTAGATCTCCCCTGTCGAAAACCATACTGTTCGTCAGCTAAAAGTTGGTACTTTTCAATAAAGTTATATACAATATTATGGATTACTCTCTCGAAAATTTTGGAAAATACTGGAAGAAGAGCAACAGGTCTATAGTTTTCGCAAAGATCCTGGTCTCCTTTTTTGAAAAGAGGTCTCACTAGTGCCACTTTTAGTTTACAAGGGAAAATTCCATCACTGAGCGATAGATATGGCTAAGAGGACCCGCTAATATTTTTGAACAGTGCTTAATCACTACGGTTGGGATGTTATCATAACCTGTGCTATTAGTAGGTTTTAATTTCATTATTATTTTTTCAATGTCTATTGGCCTAGTAGGTGTCAAAAAAATTGAGTTTAATGTGTTACTTATATTAACTCCTGTAGTTGTAGTGGTTTTTGTAAATTTGTGTTTTTTTACCATGTCTACATATGTATTGTTAAAAACATTCGCTATATCTGCAGGTTGTGTGAGAATTTCCCCATTATGTTTTATTTTAGAGATACCTTTTGGTATATTCCTCTTATTCTGGTTTATAATTTTCCAAGCCGCTTTAGTTTTATTGGCAGCATTATGTATGAATTTATTATTGTTTATTCTTTTAGACCTATCAATCACCTTTTTAAATGTATTGCGGTAACGTTGATACGTTGATAGTTCTTTTGTATGGCATACATATCAATCATATCAGAATAAGAAGTAGGCTGTAGACTAGACCAAACATTAAAAGACCTAAAAGTATTACCAATAAAGTAAAAATTTGTGTTGTAGTAAAAAACCATATAAGAAAAATAATATTTGTAGGTAATGATAACACTCTAGTATTCAATAAGTGGCATTTTCAACAATAAGGGGCTACTTTCTCACCTTCCAGAAAGACGAAATTGGGTTCCATGTTTATACCTTTTGCTTGATAACATCACATAAAGTAAAATTCTAATTGCACACCGTTTTATATGAGATAATTTAATCTGAACCTAAATTATAGCTTAATTTTAAAAATATTTTTACTCACCCGACATTGAAACAAGCTGACTGGCTTGTCTTCACATGTCAGTACTGCAAGAGAAGCAGCCAGTTGGTCAGGCTTACCGCCCGAGGCCGCAGCTAACACTGGCAGGAAGTCCTCACGCTGCAGCTCACTAAACTCTCCGAACCATTGCAGCAGATACCTCAGCTGAGCCTCAGAAGTCAGACCCGGTGCTGACATCCTTCTAGCTAATGGTCTATGCTCACCTGAAGTTTGCAAAAAGGATACATTAGGTTTTCCAGCCATACTTAGTAAAACCATAGACTCAAAGTATAGTTTTATTAATTATCTTCTTTAAATTCTAAATGATGATATAAATGAAAAGTGTGTGTTGCCAATAACAACTATAGAATGAAACTAAAACTGGTTTATTAAACTGTAATTAGTGGCAATTATAACGCCAGACAAATGAATCATTACAAAAGGAATGTGATTCTGATGCATGCTATAATCTAATGATTATTTCAAATTTCCAAACTATTATAAACATCTTACTATCCGGCATCACGGACAAACACACAGAACCAATAATAAAGCTCATTATGATAAAGGTATATCAATCACTGGTAAAACACGGGCACTGGGGGCTGAATCAAAAGCAAAACTGATATTAAACTTTCCATGAACACGGCGCCTATTCAACTGCAACGACGCAAGGTTAACCACCTAGCATTTAATTTCACCTTTCAACTCGGTTATATCACACGCGAGCATCACTTTCTAGCCATTGATTTGAATTACCATAATTCTGCAAAGATTACGAGATGAGACTGTTATTTTTATGTAAGACGTTCAAGCCTTAGAATAATAACGCCGTTCAAGCAATCATAACCTGTTACTCACCGGATTGGAATAAGTATTATAAACAAAACTATAATTAAATTAATCACGTCCTCCACTCAGGCTGTCGATTGTTTTATAGAATAGAATGTAATGTAAACAACGGAGTAGATTCTTTCAAGTTGTTGTTAGTGTTAGTTGTTAGTTGTAACTTTTTTTTTATTCCCGTCCCGTGCCCGTCACTTCGTATGAGCTAGTGTTGTGCTCACATTTAAATTCAAGGTCTTGTATATAATTATCGACATTTGATATCTGTATAAATAAAACTGAGATACTGCTAATATTGTAACACGAAAGAAAATTAATATGAATTTAATTGTTACAATGTTTTATAGAGTTTAAAATTGCGATATAATTTACTGATATTGTTTCGAAAACTGATTGCGGTACGGTTATTTAAACTGCATTGAAATCCTTGATCCTTACATTTCACTGTAACTCAAATAGCTCCAATGCAAGTATGCCGATCACAGAGTATATTGAACCGATTTTGTTTGCTATGTGATCAAATTTTTATTAAATAGTAGGCTATAATAATAATATAAAAAAAACTTGCATATGTACTAGTATAACCACTCAGTAGTTCTCCTTTTTAACCGACTTCAAAAAAGGAGGAGGTTCTCAATTCGAACTTTTTTTTTTTGTATGTAGGTATGTTACTCGATATCTCCGAGAACCGTGAACCGATTTTAAATTTTTTTTTTAATCGAAAGGGTATAACTCTGAGTTGGTCCCGTTGGCACTAAGTCGGGATCTGATGATGGAATCTTGGAGAAATCGAGGGAACTCTTCAAATATTATAGGGACATGTACGGCGCTTTCGGTAATTTATTGATAAAGTCAAGAATTTACATTCAGTAAATAGGATTTGGTGTAAGGAAACTGATGATGAACACCACAGATGGCCACTAGAACTTTTATATGAATCACTAAAAAGCAAAAAATAAAAAAAATAAAAAAAAGAACCGACTTCAGTAAAACTAAAAAGCCAAAAATAACCCGTTCAAGTACAGATTACATTTGACTCACCCTTCGAAGTCGGTGCCAAACCTCGCATAAACTATAATATATAAATATAAGAACTGAGTGGTTTAGGATCGACTTCGAAGGGTGAGTCAAATGTAATCTGTACTTGAACGGGTTATTTTTGGCTTTTTAGTTTTATATTTATTATGTTACTAGCTGCGCCCCATGGCGTTACTCGCGTTCGGGATAAAAAGTATGTAGTCCATGTGTAAATCCAGGGTGTCACTGTCAGTTACCTCCGTATCGAATTTTACCAAAATTAGTCCAGCCGTTTGAGCGTGAATAAGTAACACACATGACAGTGTAATGATTATGTATGACAATAGTACCTAACTTGGAAAGAATTGGTTAAAGTTATTAGATTTTTAGGGTTCCGTACCCAAAGGGTTAAAACAAGACCCTATAACCAAGACCGTCAGTCTGTCTGTCTGTCACCAGGCTGTATCTCATGAACCGTGATAGCTAGACAGTTAAAATTTTCAGAGATGATGTATTTATTTCTGTTGCCGCTATAACAATAAATACTACAAACAAAATTATAAAAAAGAAAAAAAAGCATACAAGAAACGTGATCGGTTGCGTTAACTTTGCACCTCGTTTTAACTTAACTCGGGTAAGTTAAAATGGGATGTGTTTGTGCGGAACCCTCGGTGCGCGAGTCAGACTCGCACTTGGCTGTTTTAGGGTTCCGTACCTCAATCGGAAAAAACGGAGCCCTTATAGGATCACTTTGTTGTCCGTCCATCTGTCTGTCTGTCAAGACTAGTGATGGGCCGTGGGAATATTCCCGTTCCCAGGAATATTCCCCTGGGGAATATTCCCGAGAATTTCCTTTGTTCCCGGGAATATTCCCCAAAATGGGGAACATTGAACTTTTCTTAGTACTAGAGAAACTTTTAGTACTAGAAAGTTATAATTTGGCATGGTTATACATATTAGTCATTTTGACAAATTGGTAGAACAAATTCTTGGAAAAATACTTATTTACTGTACCTCCCCCTACACTAAAGTGGGGATGTGTTTTTTTTCTAGTCTACCCCATGGTGTGATATGTCGTTGGATAGGTCTTACAAAATGTTGCAGGTTTGTTGCAACAATTTTCCGATTTAAAGATCTGTTTGTGAAATATCAAACTTTAAATTGCAAATTTTGGGAGTACTTGGGTATTGGCTATATAAACGCTGCTAGGGTAGGCTTTACAAGTTTACGAGTAATAATAGTCAACCAACTCATAAAGGGTACTTAGAGAAGTAAAACTTGCTTGTATGACTTTGTTAGCAGTTAGCAGAAAAAAAACATTAACACTGACGCGCTGCCACAAAACAATTCATCTGGTCCAGCATGACATATTTTATGAATCTACAATCAGATTGGTTTCGTGTACGTGTCCATTTTGCGGTAGTATGCCTAGTGGTTTTGTTGGTAGGTTAATTCAGAAGCTTCTAGCCTAGCTACCTCCTACTCCAATAACACCATGCTGCAGAAATAATTCTAAGAGCTGAAAATTTCTTGAACACAGCTTATCTTCCCGCAAACTCATTTGAGAAATGACAATGTTGTAGACATAGACTGCGCAAAATCTAAATCTGAAGCAGACACATATTGAAGTTGAGGAAGCAGTTTTCCAAATCGAAGACGTACCACACAGCGTAACAACTTCGACCAAGATGATATCTGTTCAGCTATTACAAGGAAGAGCGGTAAGTCAATTAACGGATTTGAAATCAATGCATGTGTCTTCTCTTGGCTGGTTTTGAAACTACTGACGGATCAAACGAGGTTACCCTGCATTTAAGAAGATCTTTGAAACCAGAAGTTGGCCTGGAATCTTTAAAGACGTCAAGCCGCGCGAAAGACAGTCAGCGTGATTTTCGGCTACAGAGACATAGCAAAAATAATCCACTGAAAGTGCGCCAAATATGCGCCTCGTTGATGGGGCGAATAACGTTTCCAGTGAAAAGTTACAGTCGAATCCGAAAATGACAAGATAGTATTTATGTCTTCTGATTCTGTAAAATCTACTGAGGAGTCGAAGACAATAAGATACGGGGGGCCTAAGGGAGAAACCTAACAGAAGGAAAACAAGATAGTTAGTCTTTTGATTATTTTAAGTCAACTTTGGAAACGATGATTATTAGATTTAACTTTGAAGTCACAAGTGGAGCTATGACAAGCGGCGATGGCACTAAAATCAAAGCAACTACCAAGAACAGAAACATGATAGCTTAAATCCAAAGTGATGGGACGATGACTACAAGAGACACTCTCGGAGGCAGAGCCCCCGTATTTAGATAATAAACACAACTTTGAACTTTCAAGTCATGAGTAGATTTACGAAACTAGGGCTCGGGGGGATGAGCCCCCCACACCAAAACAAGACTTCTTTTCTTGATCTTGTAATATATTTGTGATAACGGCTATGGAACCCTGCCTGGATCCAACTGATTAAAGAAAAATAATTTTATCAAATATTGCAAAAGATTAAATGCTGATATTCATTTTTTTTTATTTTATGTTTCTGGCAGTGTATTAATTAATGAATTATGGCATGCCTGTCTTTGGTACTACTATACACTACCTATTTAAAATACTATTGAAATAATGAAATAAATAGATACATAAAAACAATAAAATACAATTATTTTGCTAATTGCGTTGACAACACACGTATTTTCTCTATTCCTTCTCTATCAGTAATTAACTTGCTTGTCTCACTGGTATTTATTTTACCATGTTATTCCTGAGAGTAATTTAAAAACTTGTGGAATATTCCTCGGGAACAATGAGAATATTCCCGGGAACATTGGGAATATTCCCGGGAACATTGGGAATATTCCCGGGGAACAATGGGAATATTCCTGGGAGCATTGGAAATTTACATTTACAGCTGACTTTTTATATTTTTTTCTATTGAATTGCTAACCTATTAAATAGATAAACATTTTCTTATATAAAGAATGTCATAAAATAAATGTTATTCATATACAAATCCTAAATTACCCTATATTCCCCTCATGGGGAATGTTCCCGGGAACGGCCCCAAGACCCTTTATCTCAAGAACGCATGGAGGTATCGAGTTGAAATTAACACCATATACTCAGATCTACAGTCTCTTGAAGCTGTGAAAAAATCAAACTTCTACGTTAACGTGAAAAAAAGATACGGCCGTTTATGTCGCAAAAAACGTACATTTCAACACTCTCGAGGGAATGGTACTTCCCGATGACCTAGAACTATGAAATTTGGCAAGTGACATCTTCACATACTACAAATACTTATAAAAATCTAAAAACTATACATTTGTAATAAAATCATAAAAAATATGGCCCTTTTCAAACATCATATGTGGAGAACTCGGTTGCGTTAAGTTTGCACCTCGTTTGTGTGCGGCGCCATACATTTCAGGTGCAAACTTAAAACACAACCAGGCCAAATTAAGATTTGATAAGTGAAAGTTTGTACGGAACCCTCGGTGCGCAAGTCCGACTCGCACTTGGCCGGTTTTTTTATTTTTATTTTGCTTAATTGACACAAGCAAGTTATATTGCGTGCATACAATCCTTTAACATAAAACTTTATTGCATATTATTATATCTTAATTCTAGTAAGCGCAGTAATTGGAATACTGTGCTTAAATTGGGAATTTAGCAGTAAATACCCGCTAATTTCCCAATTGAAACATAATATTCGAATTTTAGTGACCGCAACATACTGCTTGGTATAGATTGCTATGAAAATTTGATATTGTCTTGTGACCAGTGGATCCTACATAGCTAAAACGTAATCATTATTTCTTGCTTTCGGAGGATAATTTGAACTGCATGAACGGCGTAGATTTGATAGGCTTAGGCGTAGATGTTGTTGATATCATCGACTCGCACAAAGCGACGAGTGTCATATTTTATTAGGACGGCTGAAGAAAGGAGTTCTCTTAGCATACCATTCCCCGAACAATATAACTTGGATCTCTTTAAGGTGAAAGTGAATAAGCATAAGCACTATCTGTTTCGTAGCCACTTACCTACATGTGAGATTGAAGTCAAGTAACTAAATAAAAAAAAGTCCCCGATAAATGTCTTTCTGACATAGACGGGTAATAAAAGGAGTACATAATCACGGAGTAGAGGAGGCAACCAAAGGATATGAAACAAAATAAGATTAGTTTCACAATGATTTATTTATAGCAAACGATGGAAAACATATCTAGCAAATTAATGTTAGAACAGCGTTGTTGCCTGGCTTCAAAAGTTCGAACACAAGGATCTTTTACTTATAATTTAGTACATTAATTACCTACGGTAAATTGCAAACAATATTTAAAAAGGGCCAGTAGACACGATTATTCTTAAAAACGTAGTATGGAACCAAGGATACTGAAAATATTTATAATGAAACTTATCACCAAGCATTTGTATCATTTGAAATATGTAAAAATCACATCGACTGTATGGCCTCTTCATGGAATTATTAACAATTCTTGGTTACATAAAGCTCCGACAAATTTGAGTTCCTCTTTTCTCATTACAAGTTAACGTGAAAGCAGCATTTAATGTAGGAATCACTTAAATTGGACAAAACATGACTGCCTTTTCATATTAAATATCACAGACTGGCGATGATTTCACATTAATAGAACTTAGTATACTATACTAATGATAAAATATGTACTAGCAAGGCAAAAACTATGTTCTCTTAACATACTTAATCTCTCTTCGTTTTCAACAACACATCAGGAACCATATCATGGTATTAAATTACTTTGCATAATCCTTATAAATAATAACAAATTGTCAAGAATGTGTCGTTAAAATTCTTTAAAAGAATAAGTCATTGGACACCTACTATGTCCGGTGGAATGCTAACTGGGTAGATAATATAAAAATATGTGTATAAGACATACATAACATTATATACAGGGCTTATATAAAATATAACATAAAATAATTCGATGACTAGATTTCTGTTCATCGTCTCATCATCATAAGCATCTCTCGGAGGATTGTCAAAATTTAGAATAAGTATTGGTAAAAAAAGCCACAAATATAACGGCTGTAAATCTGATGAAAATTATATATATTGCTTATAATAGTTTATAATTATATAAAAACTAACTCATTATTTAATGTATGGCCAAAATTCCTTCAATAACTATGTATATCGTTAAAATAAGCAGGGTCTTGAATTTTTTAAAGGGTTTCTGTCACGAATAAGTAACTCTTACTTACATCTAAAATATAAAACGCTTATTAAAAATACCTACTTAAACTGTCGTCATTCTCTGTAAAATGCATTAGAGTACTCTCTCCGTAGAAACACACCCGTGTTACGCGTAATAAATACTAAAATTTTATAAACTACCTATTTGATGATTTCACAAAATTAGCGACATCTGTAACTCTTTATTTTCTTAATTGAACAATAAATGAATTACTTTCAATGAAATAACGTAGCAATTTGCTGACAGCATTAAAATTTACCATCTTCATTCTTCGCCGTGGCTGTGACCGTGATCGTGGCCTCCATGTGAGTGAGTATGGGGAGCTGTAATAAAATGAAGTAAGTTAATTCAATATAGTACGTGTTACATTTGATGAAGTTATTTGACAGCGACAGGTTACATTAATTGTAAATCAATTTAGTACTAAATATTTATACTGAATATATTTTAATAAAAAAAACTGATTATAGATATATAAACTGATATATATTATTATAGAGATGCTTTTAGCTCAATTCTGGTACTTTTTTTTGTAATATATGTAAACCACTAGAAATTGAAATCTATGATAAATTTTATTCCAAAAAATAATAAAATGAACCGCGGTAACAAATATTCGATATAGATTTTATTTAACACATAAATGTAATTATGATCTTCTGTAATAGCGTTTGTATTTTTTTCAAAAAACATTTTTATTTTTTCGATAGTCCTTGCTGTGAACCTACAGCTCTTTGATTTTCTTTACCATGGCTTTGAGAAAAATGACTGCAGTTAGTAGATCCTTACAGCAAGGTCTATCGAAATAATAATAATAATAATGGTCTTTCGAAAATTGTACATACCCTAATCGATGAATTCAATATGTAGGTAGTATAAGTGGTCAAATATCGATATATCAAATCGATAATGTATAATCACATCACTACAAACTGTTCATTGGTGGAAATCGGGCTGACCAGACATGGAGACGACGACGGATATTGGTCGGTCATCGACATCAACTTTACTAATCATCATCAACGTCTTTATTTTTGACCCTGAGCGTTCACAGGACATTGACAAACGATCGATAAACTACTCTCTACTATTAGTACTTACACCTGGCACTGGTTATTATCGCATAAAATGAATAATAAATAGGATGCCATGGAAACGAGTATGGTAACGAGTGCGCGGTTTTCGCTCACCGTACTTTATGTACTAGATCATAAGTTCCTTGTTTTGAATAAATAAATAAAAAAAAAAAAAATCATACCATTTCAATACACGGTAAGACACGGATTTATGTAAAGAAAGAAATACTTACTGGCTAACTGTAATCCGAACATGAGGCCGAACCCGACAAGGGCGGCGAGGTACTGCAGGATACCGGTTCTGTCGTCCTTCCAGATCTCGAAGAAGATGACGTATAGCAGTGTTCCTGAAGCGAGACCCTGCAGCACCACGGAGGAGACTCCCGCGGCCGTGGCGCCCGAGCCTCCGACGAGTAGCAGACCAATGCCGATACCCATAGGGGATACAATGGCGAAAGTAGTGATGTATATGACCGCTAGCCAAGTTTTGGTGCGGGTCGCGATCAGTTCCACGCCGATACAGAAGGCGATGACCAGTTTGTGCGCTGAAATAGCTCCTAACATGTACCTGTGAATTAAAAATATTGAATTTAATGGTGGCCCATATGCCTGTATGTTAAATAATATAAAACCGTGTGTTTTGTATCGAAATATATTTGACAGTAAAAGATTAAAAGGAATGACAGTTCTATATAAAATTCAAATTAAATAAGTATTAGAACCTCTTCTTAACATTCCCTCCCTTCTTCACTGGAGGCTCATCAGCTCTGTGAGGTAGAGCAGCCTCGGTTTGTATAGCGGCTTCGTCAACATATCTGCCAAGTTCTCAACAGAAGCAACTTTACTTGCCACTAAGTTGTTATCCAGGATACATTCTCTCAAAAAGAAATGTCTTCTTTTGACGTGCATGTGCTTGGTTTGATGATGGTTCTCTATAGGGTTCTTGCTAAGTTTCAGCGCGGACTCGTTATCAATGAGCAACTCCACTTTTCCAACATCAGTAGCTATGTCGTCAATTATTCTCCTTAGCCACAGCACCTCTCTAGCAGCTTCGCTGGCCGCTACGATTTCTGCTTCTGTTGAAGAGAGTGCCACAGTTTTCTGGCGATTGCTCCGCCAAGAGATAGCGCCACCTGAGTATAGGCAAATCATGCCAGATGTTGATCTTCCCGTGGTAGGGTCACCTCCGTGATCAGCATCTGTGTACATAATTATATCTTTATGCTTGCCTGTGTATGTGATGCCATAGTCGAGAGTCCCCTGGATATACCGAAATATTCTTTTGACTCTTATGACGTCTTCATTACTCGGGTTTTGTAAAGTTCTAGACACCACACCCACAGCAAATGCTGTCTGGTCGTGTGCCAACCATTAAATAGGACAGAGCACCAACTGCTTCGCGATACGGGAATTGTTCTTCGCTATCGGTACTTTTTCCTGTCGGCGGATACTTCACAATTGGCGTCGGTGCCGGCTTGCAGTTTGTCATACCAAAACGTTGCAGTATTTTTCTTGCATAGGCCTTTTGGTCTATTGTGATAGATCCGTCATTAGAGGTTTTAATCTCTATGCCGAGAAAATAAGACGCGAGCTTAGTTGTGACCTTGAATCTTTTTCTTAACTCTATGTAAAGATTCTCGACGTCATTTTTATCAGTCGCAGCCACTAGTCCATCATCAACATATAGAGCAATTACGACTTTCTTATCGCCTCTTTTCCTGATGAACAAGCATGGATCCGCAGAACTTTGCTCAAAGCCAATCTGAATAATATAGTCTGTGATACATTTGTTCCAACATCTAGGTGCTTGTTTCAGTCCGTAAAGACTTTTCTTGAGTTTACACCCTTTCGACGCATAAGACCACAAACGCGAAATACCAACCCGAGGTTTTTTGGCGTTTTGCGGATTTATAAAAATGATAACGCTAAATACCAACTACGTAAAATGCCACAAACGCAAAACACCAACCGGACGTTTTGTGGTGTTTTGAGGCCTTATTAACTTTTTGGTGTGGATACACACCTAGGTATTATTATTTATTTCGTATTTATTCAAAAAGTATAGATATGGTATTATTATTCTTTTTGTTTCTTGTCTCATAGAGTCTCGGGCTCATACGTCCCGGTCTTTTGAAAGGCTTGCTTGGGGATATGGATCCAACACGTAGAGGCCCCTTGGAGAAGTTGGCTGTGGCTGTAGCCCTGCTGGGACCCATTCCTGATCATATCAATAAGATGATACATCCATGAACGGGTCCCAGCAGGTGATTGAACTATTGCGTTGATATGGAAAAGAAAAAACCGGGTTATTAAAATGGCGTATGGGTAGACTCTTTATTTGGGCTATTGCAATAGTAAAATGTCACCCGCCGTAACCATCAGTGCGACTATTACCTATGGTGGGTGGTGACTCGCCCTTCAGTAGGTGGGCCCCGTAATGCCATCGTGCCGATGGCCGGAAGCAACACGAGCGTGAGGGTGAGGGGGTGTCGAGAGGTGTGCTGCGCTTTCTCCGAAGTTACGATGCTCTTTAACACTTCCACCCCTGGAGCATATAGCTCTAACGCTTCTCTCTGGGCGGCCAATGAAGGCAAGCCAGAGCTGAGAGTCCTACGGGTTCTCTTGGGTTTCCACTCCGGCCGATGAAGGCACACCGGAGACGGGGACCCTGACCGACTCTCTGGAGATCTCGGGTCCGTGGGATCGTCACTCCTCAACAGCTCGCCACAAGCTGCCCTGCGGGCTTATTATTGTTATAGTATTATTTTTCATATACATATATGGTATTTAGCGTGATTGGTATTTTGCTTAAATTCATGTTAGCGTTATGCGTAGTTGGTGTTTTGCGTAGTTGGTATTTTGCTAAAGTGGTTTTTTGCGTAGAGTTGGTATTTCGCGTTTGTGGTCTTATGCGTCGAAAGGGTTTACACACCTTCGATCCACTCTCATATCCTTCAGGAGGTTTCATAAAGATCTCTTCATTGAGTGTACCATACAGAAATGCTGTAGACACGTCGAACTGACCTAGTGTCATTTTCTCTTTTGCAGCAGTACTCAAGAGAGCTCTAATGGTGCTTGTCTTAGCGACCGGGCTGAAAGTGTCGTAGTAGTCAAGGCCTTTTTTTCTGTGAAAAGCCTTTTATGACGAGTCTAGCCTTGTATCTTTCGATACTGCCATCTGGATTCGTCTTTATTTTGTAAATCCACTTGCAAGGAATGGCTTTGCGGTTAAACGGCAGCTCAACCATTTCCCACGTGTCATTATCCTTCAGTGAATTTAGCTCTTCATCCATAGCTTTTAACCATTTGTCTTTATCAGTACTTTTCATTGCATCTTTAAATGTTTTAGGCTCCGGGTTAACTTCATCATCTTTATTCACGTTCATAACAAAATCATTGTATCTGGACGGAGGTTTTAGATGAGATCTGTTTCTGAGCGTTTTGAGTCGTTCTGTTTCTATCTCTTGTGCAGATAAATACTCGTCACTTTCAGGTTCCATCTCTATCTCTCTTTCCGATTCAATAGATCTGTCGAAATCGTTTTCATCACTCGAATTCTGATCATCATCGTCATCTTTTTCATTTTCAGTAGCAGTAGGATGTTCTGCAGCTGACGTCGATGCGATTGGATCCAGGTATGGAGGTTGCAAAAGGATTTCATTTCGTGGTGAAAAAGTCTTCTCCTGAAACGTCACATCTCGAGATCGTATGAGTGTACTGTTTTCTTTGCACCAGATTCTATATCCATCATCATTGTCATATCCAATTAAGACTCCCTTCACAGCTTTCTTATCCATTTTCTTTCTATTGCATTTTGGGATGTGTGCGTAGCAGGTGCTTCCTATAATTCTCAAATGCTTAATGTTGGGTTTCTTACCAAACCAGAGTTCGTAAGGCGACTTTCCTTCTTGTGTCGGTCCTGTACGGTTCAAGATGTAAGCAGCAGTATTGATAAGTTCAGCCCATAGGCCTTGAGGCATTTCTTCATGCGCATGCATCATGGCTCTTGCCGACTCTACAATCGTCCTGTTGTCTCTCTCACAGCACCCGTTCTGTTCCGGTGAATAAGGCATAGTCAATCTGTGACGTACTCCATTTTTGTGTAAAATTTCCCGAACTTTTGCATTATCGAATTCGCCTCCATTGTCGCTTAGAATTTCTTTAACAATATGTCCAGTAGCTTTAGTCTCTGCCAACATTTGTTCAAGTTTTTCATGGACTTCTCCCTTCTCTCTCATAAAATAGATTTGGCGATATTTTGTGAAGTCATCTTTAAAAAGAACATAATATCTTAATTTGGAATATGAATTTTTGAAAGGACCACACACGTCAGTGTGTATCAGCTCTCCAGGCTGTGACGCTCGTTCCCTGGTGCCAAATTTGCGTCGATGGGTTTTGCCAAATACACATCCTTCGCAGAGTTCTCTGTCTAATTTCAGTTTTATACCAAGCTCTGTCTCGACAACCTTCTTAACATGTGACTTATTTTGGTGTCCCAACCTCTCATGATATAATTGCATTTGGTCGGATATCTCGATGTTATTTATTTCTTGAGAGCCTTTAATGTTTTTGACATTCAATTTGTATAGTCCTCCATTTTTAGCTCGCATTCCAATAAGTAGAATTTGTCCGCCCTCATACTTCATTACACATTTTTGGGTTCTGGATTCAAAAATTGTATTTGTTAATTTGTCTTGAGCTGATAATACCGAAAACAGGTTCTTCTTAATGGATGGTACATACCACACGTCGTTCAGGGTAATAATCACCTTAGTACCGTATATGTCAGCTTCAATGTCCAGGACTCCCTTTCCAATAGCCTGAATAGCTGTACCGTTTGCAGTTGTAACTGTGTGCGACGTAGAAAAGTATTCGAATGTTTTGAATAAATCTCCTCGATTTGTAACATGGCTGGTAGCGCCATTGTCCACGTACCAGTTGTCATGGTCGATGTCTTCCACATTGTTTACAATTGCCATTAAGTGCATGTTGACGTTTGACGTACTTGGTTTATTAGGCGTGGGCTTGGGTGGTCTCCCATCAGCTATCCATCTCGGGCAGGTTTTCACTCTATGCCCTAATTGTTTGCAATAATTGCATTTCCATTTTTTCTCTTTACTCTTACTTTTCTCTTTCGATCTCAATACTAAAGCTTCTTCAACAACGGTCTCCCTTGTGCCACTTGCTAGAGCCCTTTCATGAGCGCACAACTGTGTCGTCAAGTTTTCAATATTTCGGTCACTCTTATTCATTAACAGCCAGCTTGATTTGAAATTAAAGTATTGTTCTGGAAGTGTATCCAAGATTTTGCAAATTAAAAGCATTTCTGGGAGATCATTTCCTTCAATTTCTTTATTCAACTCGTACCAGATGTTCTTGAGCGTTGAAATGTGAGTAGCCATATCGTGATCTTCAGTCTTTTGGAAGCGAAAGAATCTCATGCAAAGTTCGTAGCTTCGATCCTCCTTTGCTCCATCGTAAAGACGATGTAACTCTGTCCACATCTCACTTGACGTATTGCACCGCATGACCTTGTGCAAGGTTTCTTCGGTCATGTTCGTGGTAAGAATAAGTAAGGCATGACTGTCATGACTTTCGTACTTCTCCAATTGCGTCTCATATTTCGACACATCTGCTGGCGCTGCCGTCGCCGCTGGTGGCTCTGGCTTTTTTACTTTGCCCTGGATAATGTCTAGCGTACCTGGCGTGCTCCGTAACAGCAAGGAAACCTTAAACTTCCACGTCTGCCAGTTTGCGCTGCCTTCTAAGCGCCCAATCTCATATCTTATATTAGAACTCATTTTTCTAATTTATCGATAGATGTACACTGTAGAAATAAGCCACAAAGTCCAGTTTCAGCACACTAAATATCGTATTTACGCTCTGCTACCATGTTAAATAATATAAAACCGTGTGTTTTGTATCGAAATATATTTGACAGTAAAAGATTAAAAGGAATGACAGTTCTATATAAAATTCAAATTAAATAAGTATTAGAACCTCTTCTTAACACTGTAGACCAAATGATGTAGGTAATAACTAGTTAATTTTATTGTTTGTTCAACTGTCTCATCTTCTTGTATCATATTAAACATTTTTACATCTGTTTACATATTAGAAAAATAACCCTATAGTTCTTTAGTATGACTTAGTTATAATATGAATTATGAATAGCGTAAGTAGTTTGAAACAGAATATTGTGTAAATATTTTTGAATGCCATCTGTTGTTTAAGCTACAAACTATAATTAAGTTTGATCACGCACTAGCGCCATCTATTAATAAATTTTAACTCCGCTACTCAACAGTAGATGGCGCCACTAGTTTCAAATACTCACCACACGTTAGACGCGCTGGACTCCAAGCCGACGGCCAGGCCCTCGAACAGCTCGTGGATAGAGAGGGCCAGTACGATGAGCAAACCGCGCAGGGCGGCGGTGACGTCATCACCGCTGTTCACGGGCATGTGACTGTGGTGGTGGGAATGGCCGTGCGCGTGGTGTTCGATGTCCTGTAAATAACGAATTAAGATATTTAATGTCTCTCTCTCTCTCATCCTGGCTATGTGTCCCACATGGTGGTGGGGTCAGCCTTCCTTATCTTCCTCCTCTACTTCGCCATATCTTTGATGTCGTCTGTCGGCCAGCAGCACAATTGGCCATGTGATTTTATGTCTCCCTCTGGAGCTTTTTCCGGAGACGAGCAATTCGAGCACTAAGCCATTTATATGTCTGGTAAAAACAAACTAATGTATAACGAGTTTAACCCGGGTAACAACAAAATTATGAGTGAGTTATGAGCTACCTAACTACCTATAATAATTCTAATTAGTCTAAACGAGATTCTCTTCTGTAAACGAGTTCTGTACGCCGCAGTCCGGCTGACCAGTGACAATCAGACATAATAGAAAGTCATCTTCATGATGGAACTCTGGCTATTTATCACCATTTCTAAGGAAGCAATTATTATTTGTCACACGCGTTGTGTAGTCTAACAGTCCCATTTAGATAAGTGTTAAGTACGATTCGAGTAACTAGATTTCTGCTCTAAAAACAACGGAACTGGTGTACGAAAACATCTTCACCACAGATAAAACACTTAACAGAAGTCCTCCCATTTGGTCTTTGCGAAAACCGCCCAAGGCTCGGTCTCCCCTGAAGGGGTCATCCGTAGAGTACCTACGTCACACTAATTTCATAATTTTTCTCGTCCTTGTCACAGTTGGTCACATTTATGAGGCCCCCTATAAACTGATGGTAAGGGTACTGTACACCTCGCGAGTCGATTCTCTTTCCCCTCAAAAAAACAACCTCGCGAGTTTGTATCGAAGCTGCTGATTATTTTTTTTACTTTTTAAACCCCCATATCCGCATTTTTGAAAAAAAAACTATAAACTGAATGGAGGAAAGAAATCTAAGTACCTATACTTACTTACTTATCGAACCTACAGACAACATTTCATGAGAATCGGTAGGGAAATGCGACCTCTACGCGAGAACAGCGGGAAATCCGGACATAGGGATATCTAATCATCCGGACATATGAAAGAAGTTTAGGCCAAGCTGAAACGGATACGCTTCGCTCGCTCAGTCAATAACCTCCAAGATATAAAGGCCTTTGATTTATTATTACCTTAGCTTTCTCCTTCTCCTGCTCAATCAGGTCGGCAGTAGAGTTGGTGACACTCTTCTCGCCTGCGCTTTCAGGGCTCGCTCGACTCCGGCGCACGCTCAAGTTGCGCACGAGTGGCATAGCCTTTGCGTTCCTCTTCTCTCGTCGGTGGATGTACATGTGGACCAGCTCTTCCACGAGGTACATTATGAAGAAGCCGGCGCACATGAGGAGATGGGCTATCGAGAAGTCGAAGCTACCCATTTCGCCCGTGCCTGGGAAAATAGAAAATGTGTAAGTAAGTTAAAATTATATTATAGTACAAATTTGAGGGCTACTACAGATAGATTACATTTCCATGCAAAGTTGTATCCAGTAATATCTTCTAGATATGCATTTAAAGCTTAAAGCTATTAAATTACCTAATGAGACCATACAAATTCTGAAGTATTGGTATGGAAACCAGGTCAATAGTGTTAGATGGTCAGGTACCTTTTCAGACCCGTACAAGTTGGAGTGTGGGGTGAGACAGGGGGATTTGACCTTGCCCACACTTTTTAATCTTCACATAAATGAGCTTCTCGAGACGCTCGGCAAAACGCATATCGGCTGCCATATTGACACAATTTGTTTGAATAGGTAATTTGAGTTACGCCGACGATATGGTTTTGTTGAGCGCATCGGCTTGTGGTTTGCGAAAGCTTATAAATACTTGTGAGACATATACGCTACCTTATAGGGATAAGTTCGCCTTTGTACCTATATGTTAATTGTAATAGATGTATTTTTTAACTGTTTTTGTGTACAATAAAGCGTTTACTTACTTACTTACGCTATCCAACATGGGCTAAAATACAATGTAGGTAAAACTCAGTACATGGTGTTTGAGCCTTCTGGTTATCAGATACCCAAGGTATCTTCTATTAATTTAGTATGGTAGTCCTTTGGAAAGGGTGAGGAGTTTGAAATATATAGGCCATGTTGTCACCTCAGACTTAAAAGACAACATGGATATCGAGCGCGAACGGAGGGCCCTGTCGGTGAGGGCAAACATGATTGCGCGTTAGTTTGCGCGCTGTACCAGGGAGGTGAAAACAACACTTTTTAGTGCTTATTGCACTTCCCTGTATACGTGCAGCTTATTGGGCATATTATACGCAACGGGCTTATGGGGCCCTTCGGGTCCAATTTAACAACGCGTTCCGGGTGTTGGTGGGGCTGCCCCGCTTCTGTAGCGCATCGGGGATGTTTGCGGAAGCAGACATCGACTGCTTCTATGCGACCATGCGCAAACGCTGCACATCCCTGGTGCGCCGGGTGCGGGCCAGCCCCAACCCCATCCTACGCTCGATTGGGGACAGGCTTCACTGTCCCTACACAAGACACTGCTGTGAACAGCATGTGTCAAAAAGCTTGCATATTGTGTAAGTTTTTGTAATGTTTTTACTAACACTTTAGATATAGATTTGTACTAACAAATAATATGAGTCACTATTGTTACTCGCAATAAACGATTTCATTCATTCATTTAATTTATCTTTTTTTGCTCACAACGCCTGGATTGAAATCAATATTAACTGTATCCGTAACTTCTTGTTTGATTTCCGATAACAGTGATAACAATATAGCTTAGTGCCCTAGTGAACAATGATTTAAGTCAACATGACCGATACAATGCCTGTAATACATATAAAGTTAACTTTAATACAACACAGCAAGTATCCCGCGTATTTGCAGTTAATAAGACAGTTGCGCAAAGATTGCTTCATAACTATATTTGTAGTGATATATGATATGTGATAAATAACCATATGTGCACGTAAGACGTAAGTATAGGAAATATGAGCGTTTTGCTTATGCAATGGTAGGCAATAAGAATCATGATCTAATGCTACTTCGGTGCAATAATAGTTGACACTTATTTAATAAAGGAAAGAGTTTGGTTTCAGTCGATGTGTAAGTGTCCTTATACCGCGTAGTGTCTGGTAAGGTGGACTAAGATAGTCACAGGCTAGGTCTCTAAGGTCTCGCGGGGATATTGGAGCAGCTGGGCTAGCATAATAGGCGGTGACTTCGCTCTTACGCTGTGCTGTATGCAAAGGGATGTCGATCAAACGACACCGTGTCACAGTTGTGCTAAAAGTACTCGCACAGTATCAGATCGGAATAAGAAATGTTTGTAATAGGGCCACGGAAGGAAAGAAGAACGAAGGCTTTGTCTAGACATAGGTCTCCTAAATAAGCAATACCTTGATATACGAATACGAAAGATAACTGTATTTCCTGCAAGTGCATTTTACATTATGTAATCTTTATGTTAGATGAGGTAGTAAACATAAATATGAAAACAGCAAAATCATAAGGAAAATCCGCTATAGCGTAAAAGCCATCTTGTTTCAGTCATGCGGGTCCATAACACGCTACTAAAGTTGTTTTAAGAATCTAAAATTCAAATAAGTAATATTGTAGGTATTTGCCTTGCCGGTATATTTAAATTTGAAAGTGTTTTTGTTATTTTGTACAGTGACAGAAACATGGTTGCTTTTACTTGCATTGTCACTTATTTATCACGTGATAAAGGCAACTATCATAGGCCCCCTGTGCGGTTATTAGGAAAGAAGCAATTAAGGACCTATTTAAGTTTGCGATTACGTAATCTCTAAGGAACATTTACAAATGTTTAGGGTAAATTACAACGAATACTACTGCTAATATAGGCCATTTGGGCACCATTTATTTGATGAATCTCGACACGAAAGAAGAAGAATGGTACAGTAGATAGCAAGGCAACTATCTACAATAATTGACGACGACAGAACGATTTAGTTGGTCACTAGATTTTCTCTTGAATCGACAGCAGACCGCAGTGAGTCACCGCAGATTAGCGAAAGCTAATTTATTTTACGCATTAGTAAGTTTATTTTTATACGTGTTTACTGTTCAGTTCGTGGGAAACACATTTGGATGCAGTTAAAAATTGGGTCCTATACTTATATGTACTTCATTTCCTGCGACTCCGCCTGCATAACAGTGTATTTTGCTTTTAAGGTAATGTAGCCCAAAGCGGGTGCCCTCCTTTTAGCGAATAGGCGTCTTTATATAGTAAGTACGGCTTCATTTTCGTGATACAATATTGTATGACAGTTAATTTAATTTAAACTGTGCAAAAATGTCTATGCATTGCACCGTTTCGCAGTTCGCGCCATATCAGTAGAATGAGATGATGACTACCAGACGCAAATACCTAGAAAACTTTATAAAAAACATGAAAAACATTGCTAGTGCTTATAACATTTGAGGGTTGCCCTCGATTTCCCTGGGATTCCATCATCAGATCCCGACATGGTGACAATGATGTCATATACGATCTCACCACCACCAGGAGTATACTCTTTCAAATAAAAAAATAATTGTGAGAATCGGTGCACAATTGGCGGAGATATCGGTGGACATAAATAAAAAAAATAAAAAAATGCATACAGTGAAACGTAGAACCTACTCCTTTTTTTGAAGTTAAAAAGGCGAAAGGCGGGCGACCTCGACTTGATCTCGCTTTCCATATCCGAGTCACGCGCACTGCCTTGGGGACCTTAATCAGGTGTATATTTGACACAACATCAACAAACTTGAGGTTCATTTGTTTTCATTATACTGAATAAGTTGCCTCAAACATCCTCTTTCTGAGTAGGTATACTTGTGAATTGTTTGTCCGATTCAATTGGAGATTTCTAACTTTAGGTTCAAAAATTGCGACCAGCCAAAGTTTAGCCTAAGTTTTTAATAAACACATTTGACGATTAAAAACCATTTAAGGAAATGTTTTCTATAATTGGAAACAACCGTTACCTACATTTCGAGATTTTAATGTCTTAGGTATAGTTATTTGATATTTCTAACATTCATAATTTGTATATTAAAATACATACGAAACGTGTTTACTCACGTCGTCGAAGTCGAATATAGCTCGACATGTTTCGAATCGGTACGCGATTCTTAATCAGGAGAGGCTATCGGGAAACATGTCGAGCGATAATCGACTTCTATACGACGTGCGTAATCACGTTCCGTATGTACGAGTATTTTAATATGTCTGCGACTTTTTCATTGTCAAGAAGACATCAACGAGATGCTAAAGATACTCTTTCAAAAGGAAACTATCACCGTGCGTCCTGTTCCTATTTATTATACCTATTCTACGTTCGTCTACCGAAACCATCACTTTACAATGAGTTTTTGGTATTGTTTTAAGACTTTTGTTAACTTTTCTTACAATCTACTTCACGGACCACTAATTTTCACTTGAGTTTTCAGAATGACACTAATTGTTGGTAAAACAATGTATGTTTTTATACATGACAAACATGTGTACCTACATGTCAAGATGAAAGGATCGTTAATAAGTGTAACAAATTCCTAAGCAAAAACACGTCTTAACCAATGATAATCAATTACAACGAGCAATTTGAAACGGTAATATTTATAAAGTTAGGTATTACATATTGTCAGAAACGGCGGCGATTAAACTGCCTGAAACAAGCGTGGTGAGGCTGTTGGCAGTTGGCAGCGAGCGTGGGGCCCTCGGCCAAATGGGTCACCAAATACAGAAACATTTTGCTAGGGTTCAGACAAACTGGAAGCTTTACAGCAGCAGCGGTGGAAAACATTTTAGTACGCAAGGGCCACATAAAGTATAAATTATAATCGTTTTTTTTTTCATTTACTACTTAGCCAACGGTTGATCTCGGCCGGCTAGAAACAGTTGAAAGTTGCCAGACATTAAATTTAATTTAATGTTAATTATATTAGTAGTTTCACCATAAGTCCTGTGTTTTCCATTTGTGGAAAACCTCCAGTAACTCATGATGATACGTGTTTTTCTATTCCAATGATTTATTAGTATTTGTTTAGTTTTCTTTGTTCCATAAATTAACGCGCAGCCAATTGTACAAACCTAGTTTAACCATTATTATTGGCGTAATGATAATTAATTTCATGCACTTATTGTCGCATAAACGTCACGTTTCACAACGACAAAGCATTAAGCGAGCACAATAATTGGAAATAAAGCAACAGATGCTCAAACACCTGTTTAATATGAAATTGTTTGCTTGAATTTGCTTTTGAAATGGGGCCAACTGTCGATCTACAAGTAGCATAAGTGTGAATAAAAAAAGTAAAAGGTAAGATTATATGTATTAGCTATTTTGAATGCTTAGTTTCGTAAAATGGTTAAGTTGATATTGATAGTATAGTAGGTATACATGTGTAAATACACTGAAATAACATATTTGAAACTAAATGAATGGTTCTCAAGGGTTTTGTTGGGGTTTTTCGCTTCATTGTAAATATTAAGTTTACGCTAGCAGACGTTACTACATACTTTAAAAATGAAAATAAATTATACTATTCTTTGTAAAGGTGCTACAAAGCTTCTTGAGGCACTAACAGTATTTTAAAATTACCTATTATAGTGTATGCTTCTGTTTTGTGTTAGTAGACATTCTTGCATGTCTTCTTTCTAATTGACATAAATAGGTAATGATTTGACTCATCGATCGATGACGCTGGACAGGTTACGGAAATTACTTATCGTTCGATGAAATAACAGTTGAATATTAACCACTGGACAATATTTGCATCGTTATATTTAGATGCGAATAAAAACAGATATAACTCAAGTAAACAATTATGAGATTATGCCGCCTTACAGAATAAAGTATACGAGGAAAGCGTCGCGCGTCGGCTTAAATTAGCTTGAGCACACGGAAACAAAAGCCGGGAAATACGACTTATGCCTGTGAAACCAGCTTTTGAGGAAAGGTTGTGCAAACCAGTGACCCGCGACCGGTCTAACTCCAGGGCCAGTCCCTGGGTAAAACCCGGTGCACATCTGCGTAATGATTGCAAAATGTTATTTACTCGTAGGTACGAGTTTAAGTCCGTTGGAAGGGGTAACATATCTTGCAAGGATCAACGAGTATTTTATTAAGTTATATTCATTCAAAAGGCGGAACACGGAAGTGTTCTTTGTTTATCAACAGTTTGTAGGTATCCAATTAAGTTGCGACTTGATGTTTGGATTTAATTGGTCCCGAATCGGGACTCCCGATGACGTTTGTGCAGAAAAGTACAGACGGCAAGAAAAGGCGTGTATTTTTTGAAAGTAGCTTATGTTCTTTCTTCGCAGTTAAATACAGCATAAAACGATCGCATAGTAAATTGTAATCGATGTCCGCAAATAAGTAAGATTAATTCTGTTTTGCCGCATATGCATTCTATCCAACCATTTGGCAGCTCTAAGTGAACCCAGTACCTGCTCGTACTTAGTAGTTATCTTGTATAAAAACAAGGTGGAAGTAGTTAAGTTTCATTCAAGCAATCATGACTTTAATAATGGCATTAGCTATGTCAGTGCCTCGAAACCACATCCGTCCATGTTTTTTTTTACCTATTAACAATAGCCTGATAAAGTTACCCATCTTGTTATACATCGCGTTTTTGCTTTGTTATTGTACTGATGTACTGATTTATTTAATTGGTATCATCATAAAGTCGTTGCCGTGGATAGCTTAAGTATCGTTCGCATCTAAAATTTAATTTTTTGCGTCGTTCTAGTTTGCGTGAGTATTAGTTTAGTGTAAGGTTCCCAAGTAGCAAAACGTTCTATAACCAAGGCGTTTTGTTACCAAACAGTGATATAGTAGGCCTATACTGGTACCCATTGTGACTGCTTGCACTATAAGGGCTTTAAACAGAGCGTTTTAATTCTATAAAGAGCAACTAAGTTCTATATTTTAGCTCTTAGAGCGCTTACAGGACCATAGAAAAGAATCTTTGAAGTGTTGCACTTTACTACATATTAAATAAAGCCACTATGGTACTATTTAGTGCTTTAGATGAACTTACTGACACTTTTATGTATCTATTTTGCACTGAAACTGCGTCAAAACTACTTTTACAGTACTGGCACTGTAGCAGTATTGAAAACATTATTACAGGATCATTATAAAAGTACTCTGTACAAGCATTACGTTACGTTTTAGCTTTTTAAAAGCTTTCTCAACATCGCTATGGGGCTAGTTTTGTAAAAGTGATGAAAATGTTCTCTATAGTACTAATTAGTACTATGGCGACTCCTTGTGCAGTTGCTAAATAACTTAAATTCTAAATAGCTCTTTAAGTAAGTTTGTGTTACTGCTACTAGACTAAAACGTGACATAAAAGCGTTAAAATTATTAATTAATGGACTAATTAGATCTGTAGCAGATTTTTTATGTATCATTTTTATCACTCTTGTAAAAATATGGCCGTTGTTTACGCCATGATAGCGTATATTAGTAGACGGGTGGAGCCAATGTGTACTATAGCAACCAAAGTCTTTATTATATTAATTATAATTTAATTAAAACAAGATTATTATGAGAACGCATTGTCAAATTTGAAATCAGCATAATGGTTTTATCAATACATTTTTTTTCGCAAGTGTTCATTCCCTTATGATTACACGTTACGTTAAGTAATAATGGAGCATAAATAACTTATCGATATTTATTTTTTTCAATACCACTATGGCATGACACACCAACAGAATAAAATGGCAAACAGTGTTGATGACAAAAACACTGGAATCGTTTACGGCGCAGAATAGCACTATAAACATGTTTTGGTTACTTTAATAGTGCAAATTCGTGAGCACTCATAATTTGTCTTTAGCCCTATAGTCTTAAGAAAATAAAAAATATTACTCAAATAACTCATAAGGGATCGAGGCACTTTACTCTGTCTAGATATATATACATTGAGGTCGTTAGCTAGTGTTTATTCGGATTTTTCCGCACGCATTACATTACATGCGACTGGGAACGACTGATCGTTACAATCGTAAGCAGCAAGGACATACTATTATTTATTACTACTGAAAAATATACATGAGCATCACATAAACAATGGGCGGACTCTTGTGTAAACTGTAAGAGAGCCAGAAAGTTTCGACCAGTGTATGGTAATAGGTATACGACGGGAACGGGCAACATCTCTTTACGAGTATTAATACATTTCTGAACCTTCAACCTGATGGTTTGTAACTACAGGTTCGAAAATCCGCATAGGTCTTGAAGAATAAATCTGTGCACTCGTTGGAGATATGATGAAGTAAACCGCTTCGCTTGCTAGGACCTATTAGTTGATCGCGATAGTTTATAATATAAATAAATATTAAGTTTCGTGCGCGACGGTACCGCGCAGGGGCATTTCACTCAGTACTTTAGAGATTTAATACATTAAAACTTGCGTGCGTTTAGTACGAGACCTGCTCTATAGATGGAGCTAAATTTAATATTTGGATTAGTATTATTAAAATGAAATCTGTTTTTTAGGGTTCCGTACCCAAAGGGTAAAAACGGGACCCTATTACTGAGACTTCGCTGTCCGTCCGTCCGTCCGTCCATCCGTCCGTCCGTCCGTCCGTCCGTCCGTCCGTCCGTCCGTCCGTCCGTCCGTCCGTCCGACTGTCACCAGGCTGTATCTCAAGAACGGTGATAGTTTTCACAGATGATGTATTTCTATTGTCGCTATAACAACAAATACTAAAAATAAAATAAAATAAATATTTAAGGGGGGCCCATACAATAAACTTGTTATAGATTATATATATATATATATATATATATATATATATAGGTACGGAACCCTTCATGCGCGAGTCGGACTCGCACTTGCCCAATTTTTTTGTTATTATTTTATCCTTAAATAAATATATAATAAATACATAATTAAAAGTTATCGTGAAAGATTATTATTATTATTATTTAAGAGTTTCACTCTTGTCGGTGCAGTTCTCTCCAGTCCGTTCTACTTAACGCCAGTTCTTTGACTTCCCGATACGACCCGACGTCTGCCTTTTTCTTGATCTGGTCCAAATAGCTAATCCTCGGCCTTCCTCTTCCTCTCCTTCCTTCAATTTTCCCCTCCATTATCTTTTGTATTAGATCGTCGTGTCGTATCAAATGACCTATCATTTTCCCTCTTCGAGTTTCTATTGTATGAAGTATATGTCTCTTCTCCTCTACCCTTTCCAATACTTCCTCATTGGTGACTCTTTCTGTCCAGCTTATTCCCTCCATCCTTCGCCAGCACCACATCTCGAACGCCTCAAGCTTTTCTCTGTCCCGTTGTGTCATGGTCCATGTCTCGCAGCCATAAAGTGCAATGCTCCAAACATAAGTTTTAATAAAACGTTTTCTTATAGATTTGGCCATTTTTGACTTAAAAATATGTTTTTTACTGTGAAAAGCGTTTTTAGCTATTGCTATTCTAGTTTTAATATCTGTAGTGCATCTCGAGTCTTCTGTTATTATACTACCTAAATATTGAAATTGTTGGACTTGCTGTAGTACTGTGTTATTTATTTTAATTTCATGTATTTCTCTGTGTTTAGATATTATTAGTGTCTTGGTTTTATTTAAATTTATCTTTAAATCGAAGTCTCGGAAAGTTGTGTCCATTACGTTTAAAATTGTTTCCAACTGTGTGCTGTTTTCAGCTAGAACTGCTATATCATCTGCAAATCTAATAAATGTTATTCTATTTCCGTTAAATTTAACACCTTCTGTTGTATTTTCTATAATCTTATCAATCGCACTTTGAATGAATAAGTTGAATATCAGCGGCGAGAGTGAACACCCCTGTCTGACTCCTTGTCGGATCTTAGCCTTTCCCTTCTCGTCCCCTACTTGTATGATTGTTTCTTGGTTATGATAAAGTTCGTATATTATTCTCCTGTCTCGATAATCAAGTCCTGCATCTTTTAAGGCTTTCATCATTTTCTTCCAGTTTACTTTATCAAAAGCTTTTTCTAGGTCTATGAATGCTATGTGTGTATTAAGACCAATGTCTAATCGCCTGTCTACAATCATTCGAAGTGCTAAAATGGCTTCTCTAGTACCTTTATTCTGTCTGAAGCCGTATTGGTCTTCTCCTAGAAGGGTTTCTATTTTAGGTCTAATTCTATTTTGAATGATCTTTAACAAAATTTTGGATGCTTGCGAAATAAGGCTGAGCGTTCGATGCTCTTCACATTTTAATGTCTTGGGTTTCTTTGGAAGGGGTATAGTTTTACTTATTTGAAAATCCTTTGGTATGGTTCCAGTCTTGTGCATATCCTTAACAATGTCATATATTTCATTTAATAATAGGTCATTCGAGTATTTAATTAGTTCGATGTAAATATTATCACTACCAGCAGCTTTTCTATTTCCTATGCTATTTATTGCTTTGTCAAATTCTTCTCTCATAATCAACGGTCCCTTTTTGTCTTCGTCTTCCTCTGACTCCTGTCCTATGTCATCTATATGTAATCCTTCCCCATCATATAGAAGTTCTATGTATCTTTTCCATCTTTCCATTATGAGTTTGTTATCCAATAGTAATTCGTTGTTTTCATTTATTATTGCAGTGCTTCTAGTTTTATTTGCTTTGTTTAAATTCTTAATACTGTTGTACGCTTTGTCGATTTGCCCTTTATTCATATGTTTTTCTATGTTTTCACATTCATTTTCTATATATTGTTGCTCGCTTTTTCTACATTCTAGTGTTATTTTATTTGTAAGCTTTTTGTATTCCGCAACACTGCTTGCATCAGTTTTATTTCTTAAACTTCTTCTTTTTACCATTAAATCTATTATATCATTATTCATCCATTTCTTTCTAGGCTTAATTTTACCTTTCTCGAGGCACTCTGTAGCGCTATTATTTATAATGTCACGTATATTACTCCATCTGTTCTCTATGCATTTACTCTCTTGTGGATTAATACTTTTCTTATATGTTTCTAACTTATCTCCTATACTATTACTATATTGCACATGAGTATTGCTTTCCTTTAATTTATTGAGATCTATCGATTTGGGTTTATTATTTCTTTTGGTTTTATTTAAATCTAAATTAATTTTGCTTACAAGTAGATTATGATCGGTGTTGAGATCAGCACCCGGGTATGTTTTACATGCTGTAGCATATTTCTTGTATCTTTTCTTTACTATGATGTAGTCTAGTTGATATCGTGCTATATCTCCGGGCATTTTCCAAGTATACAGCCTTCTCTTTGGTTGTTTAAATAATGTATTCAATATTGTCATGTCGTTCTCCTTACAAAATTGTATTAATCTCTCTCCTCTAGCATTTCTGTTCCCGAGACCAAAATCCCCCATTACATCTTCTACTCTACCCTCCCCGACAACGGCATTGAAGTCTCCCATTACAATTAGGTTATCCTTTTCCTTTAGTGAATTTGTTATTGTATCTATTTGTTCATATATTTCTTCTATTTCTTCATCTGTGTAATTTCCCGTTGGCATGTATACTTGGATTATCACTAAATTGGATGACGATGAGATCTTTATCTTAACTACTGTAATTCTGTCACTGTGGTGGATAGTGTTGTCGACTAGATTACCAAAGGTTTTATTTAAGATTATTGCAGTTCCATTACTTCCTTTCTTTTCTCCTGTATAAATTACTCTGTATTTATCACTCCAGTAATCCCCACTACCTTCCCATCTCACTTCACATAACCCTAAAATATCTATTTTCAACCTATCCATCTCTTTTTTAAGTTCCTCTAATTTTCCTGGCACCAACATTGTTCTCACGTTCCAAGTCCCTATTTGACAAGGATTTCGCATGATGACGACCGGGGTAGCCTTGCTCCTACCTCTGCCGGACTCGGACCGCCACGGGATATGACATCGTGGAAGCCCGTTGTCAAGAACTTCATTACTTTTTGTGGACATTTTTTCATACTGCATTAATGGGAAAATAGTGCAGTGGTTTCCCATTGCCTTCTGCACCGCAGTATCCTGACCGTTTTCACTGTTGCAGCGAGCGCTCAGAAAAACCTACTACAGGGCCATTCTGGGATCCATTCCCTCTGCCCCTGTGTAGTACTAACAGTACTGCTGCCCTCTGTTAGGGTCCAGGTTAATGTCCCTGTGACATGCCTCTTCCGCCTGCTTTGCCGTACTGATGGTTTCCATCTCCGCCTATTCAGCCGTTGAGGTCTTCACCCGTAACCCTGGGCACGGGCTCCGCGATATACCCCGCAGAACTGGGTCCCTGTGGAACTTAGCCACCTCATCACTCCGGCCTACTGAAGCAACGAGGTGCCCACCCCCGCGACAAGGACGCGCCGCACAGGAATTACCCAAGTGAGAGATTGAGAAGGTGGCTCAATCTCCCCAGGGGCCGGGTTAATGGCCGTGTTTTATCCCACGACCAAAGGCAGACGAGACGTTATGAGTTGAATTTCCAAAAAAAAAATTCGCTCCACCCTACTGTGCAGCCTCCGGGCGTCTCGTCGTTATTTTATTTTGTTGTCGATTTATTTATTTGTCATTTCGAGCTCCTCATTTTGTGCTATTTAAGTTTTAGTACGAAATACGGAATTTAGTTTTAAAAAATCCCTACATTTTTGTAACTCAATGGAAAATTTCGTAGGAACAAATATTATATTATAAAATAAATACCTGGTATTTTCGTTACATTGGGCTTACCTTGTTCAGAATAAGCAACTTTACAAACTCACCAAATTTTTTTTAAATCTGAGAAAAAAAAGAAATCTACAACAAAATGAAAATTCGCCCAATAATCGAATGTTGGTGATAGTCGCGTAACTCGCGGCAAAGTCGAAAGCTGTACTGTAATCGGTTGAAAGTTCATACATTTGCGGAATTTAGTGTAGATAATTTAGTATAATTATGTTTATCATAAAGAGCAATCAAACTATAAATTTTATTTCGTAACGTGATTATAACTGGAAAGTTTAAAAGCTGGTAGGAAAATGACCTCATATACAAAACAAACATGCATTGCAAGCAAACAAGCGTTTTAGTTTAATTTCTCCAAGATAAGACATATCCTGGAACCCTACTTGCCATGCCGTCCACGGTGCTAGAAACATACATTCGGATCTTTGTTTACACGCCAAGTTACATCACATTCTATAGCGGCACACATGGCTATGGGCCCGTGAAGCTAAATAAATATTTATAAATCTTGTAACAAATGACCACAACAACGTAGGCCGTGGGCTGGCGAGAGCTTAGCATATGTCATAGAACACTAACTTTATGTGACGATTAAGCGAACCACTGAGGTATATGGCAACCAATTTAGAAAACCAGAATAATTTTTCATGGCGTATTAACGAAAATAAATATAGCTAAGCGCCAAAAAGCGGGACTAGGAACGACGATTGAAAAAATAGCGTCTTTCAACAAATAAGTTTATCAAAGATGGATATTAAAATATTTTTTTATTAAACAATTAAGAAACACAATGCCTCACACAATTCTTAGCACTTAAAATTTTCAAATATCTTAATACATTAAAAATTAAATGGAAAAGAGATAGCATTTAGTATTTTCGTTAGACGTTTTCGTTTAGTATACTATTTGCCTCATTAATAGCGTATATTTTGAATAAAGCTAAAAATAAAGCCTGTTGGTTTTTTTGAGGTCGTTGTACTCAACGACTTGGGTAACATTGCGTTTGTCTCCTGAACCACATCTTTAAGAAAAAGAGTGAGAGGTGTGCGTCACGACGGAAGTAGAACGGACTTGATTCGATTACTCAACCGGTTACTGAGAACCGAAAATCGATTACGGGAACTAATTTTATTCTGTTTACATCGGAATAAGACAGGAATGAGGTTAGTACCAATTCCGGTAGAAACATAATTGGAATAGTTAAATGATAAAAGTCAGGTGAATTTTCAATTGACGACGCGGTTGCCGCAGTGATAGTGCACTTGCCTATTGACCCGACGACGGTCGTGGGTTCGAATGCAAATGCCAGGCAAGGGCAAATATTTGTGTGATGAACTCCAATGTTTGTTCCTAAAGTCATGGATTTTCTCCATGAATTTAAGTATGTATATCTATAAAAGACGTGGTGGAGATGGATCTGCGTGAGCTCGAAGCCGAATACTGGCAAGAAACTGCGCAGGATCGGGACAAGTGGCGTACTCTCGTTTCGGAGGCTAAGATCCTCAAGTTGGGTCACTGAGCCAAAATAGTTAGTTAGTTATATCTATAAAAGTATGACTGTGCCTACTAGAGCTTACTGGTATAAGATCGATTGTGTGAGGTTTTCTGTTTATTTATAGACCTCACTGGATTCGTTTCTAAAAATCTGCTCCATGGACCATTATATTTTGACCTGTGATCTGGAATGGAACGCGTATCACTACCTACGTCACGTATCTAATACTAGAAGGGCTACTCCGGTGCTCGAAATTTGACCGTCGTAATAGTGCCGCTCACTCGAATTTACTTTACCAGGAGATCGAGAGGGACGGCACTATACGATTGTCGAATTTAAATTAACAGAGTGCCCTTCTGGGACAGGACGGGAAGAATGTATCACGGACGAACTAGGCTCGGTTTAATGCATATTCTCAGAATGATACTCCTGCAGAAATTAACAATATTTTCAAACACAATTTCAATCGTCGGTCAGTTTGTGAATTAAAAAAAGTAAACCGCAATACGTAGTTGATGTTTGTGCGGATAGAGTAGAAGCATCATTAGATTGTCTACGAATCTCTTTGTTTGGCAGCCAAAACAAACATTTGACAGCGTGAGAATCTTCCAATCAATACGTAGAGGAATCCAAACATAAGTTTTTTACAGACTATCTATGTATTGTGAAGGTTTTAAGTTCAAATTGACCGAGTGAGCGGAGCGTCGCCGCCTCAGCTTAATTCGTGTAATTTATTTAATCCGTTGAGAAGTGTGATGTAGGTTTATTTTTGTATTTTATTTAAGGGACAATTTTACACAAATCGACGTAATCCCAAACTAAGCATACTTGTACCTACTATGGGTACTAAGACGACGATATACATAATATAAAAAATACATATTTAAATTCAGCAACAAATACTCGAGTTCATCACACAAATATTTGCCCTGGGATTCGATCCCTGCCCGTCTAGCACAACTACGCTTCGCGACTCTTGTGCGCTACATAGCATCGCTCGTCGCTCTTGGATTGATTACACCTAAGGGCCTGGCCACATGTCCACGACACGGCGTCGTAAACGTAAAACGACACGGTGTCGCGTCGGAGCGCGACACATTATCCACCGTGCGAAAATCCGTTGCCGCGTCGTGAAAACACACGACACGGCGTCGTAAACGTAAAACGACGCTGTGTCGCGTCGGAGCGCGACACAATTATCCACCGTGCGAATATACGTTGCTGCGTCGTGAAAACACACGACGCTGTGTCGCGTCGGAGCGCGACACAATTATCCACCGTGCGAATATACGTTGCCGCGTCGTGAAAACACATGCTGCACCGGGCACCGCAGGTCGCGCCGCGCGCCGGGCAGATTAACTTTGCTGTGTTGAGTAGATGCACGGTGAAAATATCGCCTCGTTTAAAAAGGCAAAATGTATTTAGGAAACCAGTTCGACCTCTGGAGATGTTGGGATTAACAATAAGGTAAGAATTAAAACTATATATATTTATGTTATTGTTTATTGTCATTGTCAATCAAACAAGAATGTTTTATAAGTAATTAGTCAACCTTGTAACTATTTGGAAATAATTAGGTAACACTATTAACAAATTTTATACACGGGGTCACATGAAGACACCGAAACAACGTATATTCGCACGGTGGATAATTGTGTCGCGCTCCGACGCGACACAGCGTCGTGTGTTTTCACGACGCGGCAACGTATATTCGCACGGTGGATAATTGTGTCGCGCTCCGACGCGACACAGCGTCGTTTTACGTTTACGACGCCGTGTCGTGTGTTTTCACGACGCGGCAACGGATATTCGCACGGTGGATAATGTGTCGCGCTCCGACGCGACACCGTGTCGTTTTACGTTTACGACGCCGTGTCGTGGACATGTGGCCAGGCCCTAACGAGTACAGTAAAGTGGCGAGCCAGCAAATGAGCTATCGGCCGAGTGAGTCGCCGAACCGTGTGGGTGGTCACACATATTTACTATAGTGCTGAGTCAGTTCAGTTTTGATCACGCTTAATTTGAAAACAAAAACAACACGCACACTGCTTGGTGACGAACGAACGAGTGGCGAGTGGCCGAGTGACAAGCGAGTGCGTGTTCATGCGTGCCGAGCGGGATATCGAGTCGCTGCGGGGGCAGAAGAATGAAGCGGGGAGGTGGGTATAGGTGGGTAGGCTAGTAAGATTGGGATTCTAGTGACTCTCCGCCTCTCTGCTCGACCTAGCACTCGGCCGAGCACTCGTTAAAATGTTTATACCAACCGAGCGCTCGGCCGAGGGCAGTCTCGCCACTGTACTCGTTAGGTGTAATCAAGGCATCTGTCACAGTACAGCGAAGAAAGAGATAGGTTATATTTTTCTCGCGAGAAAGAATCGCGTATCACAGTTGAGCTAGAGGTGCTGGACCGCCGGCTCACAAGAACTGCGCCAACCGTGTCTTTATAAATTGATATCCAGGTTACGCAAACCAGTCTGTAGCCTCAGGTAACAGATAAGTGAAATATTTGATGCCTGAGGCTACAAGACTATGTGTTGTGGTCATCCCAATAGTCGTTTCAAAGTCGCTTATGGTTGCTATTCGAGTCGTTTCGTGACTCTATGTCTATACGGTTAAACAATAGCCTTCATGTTGATTAGCACGTTATTCCACTGAGCGACCAGTGACAACGCATTAACATGTCAATATATTTGTCTCGGTCCTAAAATGTGCGAATTTTCTTCGTAGTAACATTCGACCTACGACCTCGACCTATGTAGTAGTAATACGAGTATAATACTTGGATACAATGAGGAAGTTTTACTGAATGTCTTTCTAACACGTTGATTAATGTAGTAGATATTGATCATACTATTCTGCTAATTAAATAAATAGTTAATGGTTTAACAACCGACAACATTGTATGCTAAGGCTGCACCTTTCTTGTTCGACTTGGCGGGGGCACTGCCTTACGCCCAGTTATGGTACAAATTTGACAAAATATATAAATTATGCCTGTGAGAACATTAAGACCTTACTGAAATACTTACTTTACCTAATATCATGTCAGTTCGTTTTCTAACAACTTGAGATTTTGAAGTAAATATTTCTGTTATAATATAAATATGTCAAAAAAAATATATAGGTATATACCTATCCAATAAATCGAAAAGTACAGACATTAATAATAATGATATCGACCTTATGTGATCAATAATTGATCTGTCATAAACTTGACGGGAAACAGTCGAGAACGTTTAAGTTTGGAAAATGACCATTTAGCATATCCTGTTAACTTTTGAATTTGTGACGCTAGGTTACCGTAATTTGTACAATATAAATCGATTATAAAGAATTTTGGTTATTAGTAGTTACTTATCAACGCAACCACAACGCAACTATAGGTAATTTATTTATTTTTAATTTGGTCTAAGGTTAATTTGGTATAGATCTCTTAATGCATTAACAGTACCGACATCCTTTAGCTGTTTTATAGGTACCTACAAGCGCAAGTTACTACCTCTTCACGTAAATATTCTAGTAAATATTAAATAATAAATGAACATTTCAGTTTGGTCTAATAGTCTTCTCGTCCTCTATAGCCTTATAACCCTAAGAGCCGGCGCAGAGGCGCCCGTGTATTGATCTCATGCATCATTACGTCAATTTACGTTGGAGGACTCTGAGGTCGCCGCCTCTCTTATCAGCCACGTTCCCTAATCCATACGAGTATAACCATCAGTCCCTTTGACGTAGTAGATGACGTAATAAGACTTAATCAGAGAAATGAAGAGGTATACATCCTGCCAGAATGCACTGTAGGGGCAGGAGAGGGGATCGCTTCTCCGTAGCTGACATATACAATTTGCAGAGTTTTGACGTGACTAGCTTTGTTTATAATATGTTTTAATCCAAATGATCTTTTAAGGAGAAATGTAAATAGGTTCTAGAGACAATATAAGGAAGATGTATACTCGTAATGGCAATATGATTGCTATAAAATCTTCCTTCTAATAAAGATAAATGGTTATATCTTCATTGCGGTTTAGTTATCCAATAAAATACTAATTTTGGGTGATGATAAACTAAGTGTATGTTACATTATTTTATTACACGTTGACATCAAAAATAGTTGTGTTTACAATTCAACATAGCCGCAGGAGAGCATTAATTTTACAAAAACTGAAAAATTCATATAGGCCTTATTTTCTTTTGAGCAGTATAGATAGGTTATAAGGTCCTAGTATTGTCTAAACTCTAAAGGATACATAATTATATATACATATTTGTATATATATGTTCAGTGCCTACCTACCCTGTACTCTTCATTCTAAAATACTCGTACCATGATTCATTTGGATTTGCACTTGCAGGGCAGGTAATGCGGCCAAGCTCTTTTACTTATATGCTGTCAAGAAATCGTGACGTCAAGTGTCGAGTCACCAATGCAAATACACTCTACTTTAATGGCACCATGGGGCTTGACGTCAGAAGAAAGTTTATAAGTAGGTATCGCTGTGGAGTGCATTGCCATGCACTGACTTACTTATGCTTATAACGCCTTATGCTTATAATGACGCCGTTAATATGGTGATTAGTCGGTAACTACGACTTGTTGGTAATAAATACGCGGATAAAAATTAAGCCGCAGCGTTTGTAATTTCCGAGTATAGTTCAATGATCGCACGTATCGGGAAAGCTGGGCGATGAAAATTGTACTTATTATTAAACCGACTTCAAAAACGGAGGGGTTCGCAATTCGGTTGTATTTTTTTAAATAAATAATTTAAACGACAAGATTTTTTAGTTTTCATTAATAATTATTATGACACAAATTAAAAATATTATACTTATTCTGTTCTATTCTAGACAAGGTTTAAGGTGGACGTCGCAACAGAAGTAACCGAGAGGCACGCCTAAAAACGTTAAAGTGAGTGTAGAGAAAGAACTCACGAAAATGGGGAAGTTTACCAGCTAGAAGAAGGTCGCCAGGCATCGTGACAATTGGGAAGATTGTGGAGGAGGCCAAGACCCACAAAGGGTTGTAGCGCCAGCGGAAGTAAGTATAAGTATTCAAGGCAATTGATACGTTTCAACGTTAAGTAATTGAATAAAACGTCTTTTTAGGGTTCCGTACCCAAAGGGTAAAAACGGGACCCTATTACTGAGACTTCACTGTCCGTCCGTCCGTCCGTCCGTCCGTCTGTCACCAGGCTGTATCTCAAGAACGGTGATAGCTAGACAGTTGACATTTTCACAGATGATGTATTTCTATTGCCGCTATAACAACAAGTACTAAAAATAAAATAAAAGAAATATTTAAGGGGGGCTCCCATACAACAAACGGGATTGGTTGCGTTAACTTTGCACCTCATTTGTATATGGAGCGCTATACATACCAGGTGCAAACTTAACTTAACGGGAAAGTGTTTGTACGGAACCCTCGGTGCGCGAGTCCGACTCTCACTTGACCGGTTTTTGATTTTCTTGGCAGATCGAAGCTCAGTCCTTTACGAAATACATATTACTAAATTCAGTACTAACTAAACTTTCCGTTAGAAATAACATAGTTATATTTAATAAAAAAAAAACTGTTGATTGATACGGTCTGCTAAGAAAGGAAAATCCTATTGTCTGAAAGACCGAGGATCTGAACCATAATTACCTCATTTAATGGTAGGTATTTTCTATTGTGACGTCTTCACGGCCGGGGCGCTTAAGTGCCCATTTCTATCTGGCTAGACATAATTAAAGCGTGTCGTCACGAGGCAGCCTTGGCGGCGTTTCACCCGAGACTTAATGGTTTCTCTGACGACCATGAGTTACTATTACTACACTGCGTGAACGCAAGTTTACGAAGCTAGGGTTTGGTAAAGAGAGTTTAACCTTATGTTATGACCGTCACAAGTATCACGGTAAGTTCATCAGAAATTAGACCAAAAATAATTATTCTGCTTAAATTTATGGAAGCATTTTATTTTAATATATTGGGTACCGACGACGGTTATGATCGTAGGCAAAAATTGGATAAGGGCAGCACAAAACCGATCGTTGTGGAGAACTTTATGGGAGGCCTTTGTCCAGCAGTGGATGTCTATCAGCTGATATGATGATGACTTTGGATACTTTCAGGTTTATTATGAAAATATTTGTGAAGTGGTTTTACTAATTGGGCAACGTAATACTTTCGATACCTATTATTTTAAAGGTTTTTGATATCTGTTATAGTTTAGAATTGTCACCTGGTCACACTTAACAATTACGCCCTGTATGTAGCTAGAACTTAATCTTAAACATCGTGTTGCAGTATACACGCGGCCCACGCCCCTTTTAAATAAAGTATCAAAAACACGCGATTAAATATAGCGTTAGCGTTAGTATAATTCCGACACATCTTGAATGTTTAATATAATCCTGATGTCAGCTAAAGTGCACATGAACCCTGGCACTGGTGTCCGATTTGTGAGACACGAGGAACCCAATGGAGAACCATTTCCATTAGCCGGCACATTGCTTTTGCGATTTGGGTCGACTCAGTAGGGTAAGCGTACCTATGCAGGTGTCAAATGTAGTAAATATGAACCCTAACACGTGTCAATAAGCCATTTCCAATTTAATATGACCCAATGGATAACCATTTCCATTTAGCTGGCTCATCGCTTATAAATGCGATTTGGCTCGAAGTAGTAGGGTACAAGTGCATATAGTCAGGGTTCGGAGATCGGTATATATTAGTAAGATATTTACCAGTGCCACGTGTGGCATTGGTAAAAAAAATATTAAAGGTAGATTACTCTCTATACTCGTATTTACTAATTTTGAACTGTTTTGACATTGTTATATTTTTCGCTGCACAGAATTTGACTGGAATTGATCGCTGTGTAGCAATGAGACCGCCTATTGCGTTTAGCTCCTTATACGTATGTTACAGTTTTGATGTCCTGTTATATTCTTTGTTCACAGACGTTACTTAATTGTGTAAGCACATGAACTTATTTAATTGTCTTATATGTTTTTAAATATTGTCGACACGCGAGCGACATTCCTTTTCAATGAAATTGCGGTTGAATTAATTGGTTTGATACTTTCAAGGTCAGGCTGAATGAATGTTATTTTGCCATTTGACATTGTTAACCGACGTCAAAAAGCGGTGTTTTTAATTTATGTATGTTCCCCGATTTCGTGAATACCGGACCGATTTGCAAAATTATTTTATACATTTTTATTATTTTGAATCCTCATCATTGGGCGCTTACCCTACGAAAGTGCACCGTTAAGCGCCCCAATGCAATATGTACTACATATCACACGATAAAACAAAGGACTATCAAATTAAATGCTCTCCGACTATACCAATGTAATCCTAGCTCCCACGTCTTAAGGTTGAATTTTGATTAAAATGAATTTGCAACTTAGTGGAATTCAATTCTAAACCGTTTTGGAACCTATCCGGAATACGCGACAGTCATTTTAAATACTAGGAAGTATTTTGAGATACTCGTTCGTACTACGCATCCAAGATCTATTTGGGGAACGATTTTCGCGAGTAATGTCATGGTTAGAGGTATAATGAGATGTCGATGGCGAATTTTATTTCACATTAATTTAAAAGCAGGTGTGCGCTGCGTGCTCATTAGAATACTTAATCATATTCTTAATTTGCCCTTCAGGTTGGATTTTGCGAGTTTACGAAATAGTGAGCGGTTAATATTATACCTATTACAAGAATGAGAAGAGAATCGAATTACATGAATATTTCGATATAAGAGTGGTTAGGAAGGTGAAGATTTAGGTATTGTATGCGGGCAACATGCAGCAAATCATCCTGAGCCGCGGCTAATGGGAAGCAAAAGTTAAAACAAAGGCTAAAATCGACATTTCTAATGACATTTGTCGGAAATATCCCTCCGGTCGACTACTATAGAGTAAGTACTACAGTCTACTTTCTCAGTATGATCTATTTAATTTTAAATTACGACTCCGTACCTGAGAAGCATAATATTAGCTTTAACCCAACTAGCAAAATTACCTTATAAAGAAAGGCCTATATGGCCATAACTCTTATAGTCGTCATTTAAAGGCATTGTTTATGTCAAAATATCGTATAAATGCACTTTACAAGAGGGTTCAGCTAATATGGCTACTGACTTTATAATTTGGTTAGGTAAACGTCAACAAACCTAAATAATATGGCTACTATAAAACCTTTAGTTAATAAGGTTACAACCTTTATAATTCGGTTAGGTAAACGACAACAAAACGAAATAATATGGCTACTATAAGCCTAAAATTATGAATTATCTTATAATGGCTAATTATACGTGCTTTTAGCCAAATAATAGTAGAAGCCATATAAAGGCTAGCATGAAGGCTATTTGATCTTGTAAAGAAAATACACAGGATTGTTATAAAGCATTTTATCTTGTAGAAGTCAGAATTTTTACGTTTATATAGCAATGGTATACATGTCATTTTATGTGAATTTTAAAAGGGTTGAAGTCTTGGTTAGTTTGCTATATAGTAATTATAAGTGTGTAATTCTTATGATTGTCATGTACTTTTGTTTATATAACAAAGTCAGCCATTATACTAATAAAAGTTTGTTTGCGTAAGTGAAATTACAAATGATGGATTTGGAAAAGTGGAAAAAGTTCAAGAGAAGTGGTGGTTACAAGAGGAAAGTGAAAAGCATGTACGAAAAAATGAAAAATGACGTTAATAAACCTACAACCTCTACCGATGTCAACAACACTTCTTTTGTCAAGGACAACACATCCGAAAGTGCAAGTGGTTCCGTACAAAATTATAACTTAGAGCAGACTTATTGCAGTGAAAATTTGGAATATGACAGTGGGGAACAGAGTAGTGATTACGATGTGGACGGAAGTATAATTGTTGAGTTAAAAAAAGATAACTTACGTAAGAACATAATAATTGAATTTGGTCACGATTAATAAAGAAATGTGATGTCATGTGAGTCGAAGTAGTACGTTTGCAATTATAACAATTGTCTCTCTTTACAAAATGTGTCAAGTGTGTTTTTTTAATTTACCACTAGTATTATAGTTTATAGTGTATGTAATAATTTTTTTACCAATTTATAAATTATAAATAATAAATTTGAAATTATAAATTTGAAATGAAATTAGACATGTAGAAATGTGAAATTGCACAGTATGCAATTTATATAAAAATAATGTTGTAAAAATTGACCTGTAACAATTGTTATTAAAATAAATCATTTTCATTTTCATTTGTCATTTGCCAAGGCCATATTGAACTATGAACAAGATATAAATCTTCTCTTCTAAGAAACCGGTCCACATCAATAAAAATTACTATCGTTTTCAGTTCGGCAAATTTAGGAAAGAAGTGTCTTTAATTAATTACGTCATTACGGAACCCTAAAATGTATCAAGATGGAGAATACTTAGGACAAAACATAACCTCTATAAATGTTTTTTTCTTGTAAACACCTTGTAGAGTTTATGTAATTTGCTTAAAGACTTATAGCAACAATAACGAAGGAATTAAAAAAAATCCAAAGTATTTTCATCACAAATCATTGTCAATTCATGGGGGCGTTGAAAATGAATTGAAAACCATACCCCATATCCTCATAAAAATGAGTTTCCACTTAGTTTCGATTATTAAAGACACAGAAGTAACATCAGAAAAATGGACACAGACTATATTACCTTTTTCAAAATGGTTGACGAATAAAAGATCTTTTATGTCACACGCACGATAATTCTTGTTGTATGATTGCTGCGACGTTTATGAGTTGGATTACCTTTTAAACGATCCTTACATAGCGGTTACAAGAACACGCTTCTTACGACTGGAGTTTACATAGCAATTATAAGTTAATCCTTTTTATGCAAGCTTTATAAATTTCGATTATAAGGACTATGAACATATAAACGGATTACAATTGGCAATTACAAGGGAATTACACTTATTGCTAACCGTAACACATCTGGTCTCAGATAAGTAGCAAATAATAAAACTGGAATATGGTAATTATAAGGTTCAATATCTTATAATTTGGGCCCAATGCCACCCTTATTAACGTTTATATGGCTTGTATAAGAATAATTATTTTATCTTTATAAACCTTTATATAACATATTTTTGCTACTTGGGAAGTGCCTTTACATGAATGTCACTTAACCGAACTCTAATAGCAAAAATCGAAGTACCTATTAGGAAAAATAGGCACAGCCTAGTTGTCGCATTTATCTATGCGACAATATCTAGGCTGTTGAAATGATAAAAACATTAGACTCACTAAGCCGTGCTGGATATTTTTTAGATGCTTATGTCATTTTTAACTATCGCACACACGGCACTGGTTTTTACTCTTAGGCGACTTTATTAAAATAGAACTGCACAATACCTGTCAAACATTGCGTAGACAAAGAGTTTAGGTAACGCGGATTCCATTCGCAAATTGCGCATACGATCACGTCTGCAGATAACGCGAACTTATTCATAACATTAATAATAAATAGAACGTGCGCGGCGCACCGAGCAGCTTTAAATTCGCTTTGAGATGCGCCGCCCCTTTGTCATCGTACGCGTAGATATGGAATGTATTAACGTAATCAGGTACGTTAATAGGAAGAAAAATCGAAAAGTAGATTGTCGTAGAAATACTTGTTTTACAAGGGGGTTAAATAAGCATTATTTGAACGAGTGAACGAAGTGAGCGAGGATAAATATATCTGAGCACGAGTAAAGTACTGTTTGAACAGGAGAAATAAATATATTGTTTATTACAAAAAGACTTCCCCACTTTTCCTCAGAGACTTTCCGTGACACTTACAAATTGTCATCCCACTTTTGACTGGCTGTCGCTAGGGTAGAAGGGAAGGAACAGTTCCTTTTTGGGTTTCGTACTGCGTCCAGAACCAGCTAATCCATAGATACCTACTAAGAATATTCTTGAGGAAACCGAACCTGTTTTGAGTTAGTTTTTAACTTTAGTTATTAAAACTATCAAAACCAATAAGTAGGTAAGTACCAAAGTTCTCAAAAGCCTTGTAATAGTAAGCAGATGGAAATAATATTCTATTGAAGCCACGACACTGATAATGTGATAATACCAAATACACCAGGTGGATTGGGTATGTGATCTTGCTCGGTTGCGCAACATTAGATTGTTTCTTACGTATAAGTGAGTTATCGTTATCGGTATCGGTATCGCAGTGAAATCAGCGTCCTTTCAGTGTCATTGACCTCAAGAAAGTTAATTTTTGTTTTAATTGGTTTGCGTGATACAAGCGGGGCTTTGTATCTAAATGTCTACTAGGTAGAAGGTCAGTTGTTCTGGTGGTCACATTTCTGTAGCCATATGGCTAAATAAAAACAAATAAATATTTAAGGCGACCAAAATGGTTAGATTACTTAGGTGTTAGTGATGTAACTTCTTTTTTTTCAAATATTATTTCTTATTAGAAGTTATTTTAGGGACCCGTAGTCATTAAGAAACCTTATAGCTTCTATGTCTTTCTGTTCGTTTATCTGTGTATTCATGATTTAAAGAGCCTTGACTTGATATTAAAATAAAATAAAACGTATAGCTTCGTTAGCTTATAAGACTGGTTGGGAAGTTAATCTAAAGCCTTTTGCAAATTTCCGAGACAAAATACTTGCTTACTAGATATATTAATAAAATACATATTAAATTTAAATACTTATGTTTGCTTGTAACATCGATTATTAAAAAGGAATATTTTACTAATAATGTATTTGATAATTTATTAGAATTGCTTTATTAAAACAGTTAATAGAGCCTAAGAATAGTGCTATTAACGACATGAAATACCTACTCTTTAAGGTCAAGCGTCTGACGCACTGCTCTGAATGAAGGTCTATCTTACTTGCTATCGATTCCTATACATCTTAGATCCGATACAGACGGGCAGTATTTTAACTTCAAGCACACTTCGCAGTCGGTGTACAGTTTCGATGCAGTTACGTCAACTGCATCAGAAGTATCAGAACTGCCCCTAGTTATTGGCTCCTTAGTAGGTAGTTAGGGGTTGCAATCCGCTCCACCAGATCCAGTAATCAGGCCGGGTCCGGTACAATTAGATCAATTCAGAATAGTGTTTTCTTTTCGGGCAGGTATACTAGGCCCAGTGTCAACTAAAAGATATCGTATCCGCTGGACTTGCAATCCATTGGTAGTGATAGTGAAGCTTCCAATGAAGCTAGCAGTCCTGGCTTCGAATACCGACAAGCCTCGTCTACTATATCGATATCGATAGGTATAACTAGACACGTACATCAACAGTTCAACACCAACGACAGTTAATAAGATGCATTCTTCCATAATTAAACATCGACAATTTATATAATCACTTGCCCTCACCATTGGTCGGTAACTACCAGGCTGGCTGTCCTTGGCAAAACTGATGCGTGTACGTATGTATATACCTAAACCCCATACATATACTAGATTAGTATACTGTATATGAACTCGTATAGCAGAGATGTACAATGTATAATGCTAACTACTCGTACGATGACGACGAGACGAAGTAGCGTCCACAATCTAGTTCGTACTGGGTACCTATAGGTATGGTCTAAGCTAACGCGCGTTTGTATTCATAATCATAAGGGTTTAAAAGCTTCATTCTGGCGCGAACTACTTATTACTCTATCTGGTTTATGCTACGTATTAATCAATTTATTATTAAATCGTTTAATCGATTTAGCAAAAACATATACATACAAAAGATCAGCGAATGATTTCGCCCTCTCTTCCACATATATAGTAAAACTTTGAGACAGAAACGGGACAAAAAATATTTGTTGACTAATATAAAGTTACTCCACCCTGCAACAGCTGTCGCGAATTCGTTGCCTTGACTCGATAACGCCATATAATAAATAACAAATAAGGATCATCAACTCTGTTCCTCTATTTATTATTCTACTTTGAAAAGCGTAAAATACAAGATGGCGATCCATATCACTGAAGTACAAAATACTTTGACTAGTTTTATATAAAATTAAAAGTATATAACTAAACCTTAACAAACTTAAATTATGATCTAATTAAACCTAACTTAAATTATTGGGACCTAAACTATATGTACATATATCACCTATGTCGCTACCATCCTCTATTCTTACAGTTGGCTTTCATTATTAATGTTTTGAAGCCGTAAATAACTGGATACGTATCAATAAAGTTATACAACTGGCAAACCCAGATCTCGGAAGTTTGTGAAACTGGCTCTATGTCCGGCGGAACCATTACTAAACCATCTAAACCATTTTATACTAAACCTGTCTTACTTACAGTCGAGTTCATTTACATCTACACACTTACGAGAACAAAAATATGTGAACACGATTTTATGCTCCTGACAATACGGTCATGTTCAGATATTTTTGTTTTCGTAAGTGTGTAGATGTAAATGAACTCGACTGTACCTTGTTATATCTGCATTTATAGTTATTATCTTTCAATACGTCTTCTTTCGTGGAAATTAATCTGTCCTAATTAAGATTTTGTACTGAGTTTGTATTTCTTTCTTGTCGAGCTGTGAAATAAAGAATATTCTATCTATCTATAAAGCTGGAAGTTTGGTAGATTAGGTTAGGTTAGGTTAGGTTAGGTTTATTTTATAACTTTTCAGAAAAGTCGATGGTAGGTATCAGTAGAATAACAATAATGATTATGCGAAACATTACGTTCGGTAAAACAATTTTCTGCGAAACATTAGGAAACCCGTTTTTAACAGTTCTTATTATTAAACTTGAAGCCAATCTAGTGAAAAGGAAACTACAAACGTTACGTGAACCAAGACACGGGAGAATCTAGTATAAAAATAATTTGATATTAAGTAATAGGTAATGAAGCTACATAAAAGCTGCGATTAATCACAACGAACAAGCCTTCATTATGTAAGGAATCGTTGGAAATATGGTACAGTGGTACAAATGTCTAATAATGTATGTAAATGTGTTACACAACCTCAGGCCTGGCCGTGACCCCGCGTGAACTCGAGTCAAGGAAGGTAAATATCGCTTAGACGGGCTAATACTACTGATACTGTATTCTGTATCGATGACATTAACTAGTGCTAGTAGTAATGAAAGCCTAGGCTCATAATGATGCCTTAAGGAAATATCTAAGTAAGTAATATCTATGTGTAATATGAGAAAAAAGCAATATGCGAATAGGATAGTCACGTGTTTAACACACAAGTTGATTCTGTTTAAAAGCTCTAAGGCGAGATTTGACGTGAAACTAACGCTATTTTGATATTTTCTTATGTTTTTTAAATTTTCAGTAAATCCAAAGGCACTAGTAAAACCCCTTTAAAATGTATTACTACAAATTGTCGTTCCGTCGATGTCCCCAGAGATTATTATACTATAAATAAGTAGATTCATTGAACATCTAAATATTCATTCCCATATTTTCAATTGATTTTTCCAGCGCTTGCGTACTCTACATATAATATAGATAAACTTAAGGCACTTTTGTACATATAAGTACATTATGTGGATTGCCGGCTTGTTAAATTCAATGCAAAATTTTGATAAGCTTGCTAATAGTGTAGTGATACAATAAATGATTATTACAAACCTTAGAGGAAACGATATTATGGTCATACAATGTACCTATTAAAAATAATATAGACTACAATAATTACTGAATATTACCTAATGCATGATAATACTTATCGGCATTGAACCAGCAAAATATGGAATAGGTATACATTGATTAAATGATTAGTGTACTTATTGTAAATAATTTTGGTTCTTTTTCCGTAAACCTACCTTAACACTTCCATAGTAATTTATTTATGTACACGTAGGTAATTAGGACCGGACCTTCGATACGTCTGTGGACGGACCATTTTATATTCGCAAATCGGCCACCTGCTACTCCGTTTACAGCCGAACATTTCTCATGGTTTTTTATTTATGCACAACTGTCTTCTGCCGTTTTTGGCTAAAACTCATTTGTATGAGTTTTGTTTGAGCGCATGAAATTTTTAAATTGGTCCTGTGACATTAAACGCAAAAACATTGTGTTTTATAAAACGGGCCTCAGAAAACGTGTTAATACTTACACTTTTCGAAATGTCAAAGTTTGAGTGTATTTTTTCTTTCTTTTAATATTTTTACATTTATTTTTAGTATTAATCATATAATAATATTCACATTCACCGTCAAATTGTTTTACATTATGAGACGAAATACAAGAAACTTTAAAAAACAAGCCATGTTTATGATAATATGATAGTTGAATGTTTCTCTGGGTGGTCCCAAGTGCTTATGGAAAGTAATTTCAACGCAAGACATTTAACTTAAAACACGTGCACTTAAATAAATTAGGTGCAGGTAATTTATATGTGTGGGCACGCACTTGTGAACTAAGAAAGTTATTCCTTGTTTTCACCGTATAAAACTTGGGTCGGTAATATATCGGCATAGGCTTAGTGAATAAATAAACGGTCGAGCGGCAAAAGATTTCTCTCTATCTAAGTATTATACATAGTTTTTTTTTTGCTATAACAGGCCTATGATAGTCAAATCACGTTTATTTATCACGCGATAGATAAATGACAAAGCATCTACCACTTCTCCGCACATATTTGTATGAGTGCGACAGTACGGTATAAAGGGGTACGTATTACAATGCCGAAGTTCGAAATACCGAATTTCATAAGAACTATGGACGGAAGGCCGAAAATTAAAATGTCGAATGTTTATTTGACCGAAAGTTTAAATCCCGAAAGAACGTTTGATCGAAAGGATGAAATACCGAATATTATAATCCCGAAGACTGTAATCCCGAAGATTATAATCCCGAAGACTATATGATTATGCCTGCAGGTTGTAATCCGGAATATTATTTAAACTCTCGAGAATTATATTTCAGTAGTCTTACAGATTCTAATGTTTATTTTATACAAATAATATTAACCTAAATTACGTAACCTACTTGCCTACTACTATACTTACTATAAGTGTACTCTTCTGTGGAACCGATCTGCTCCGGCGCTGCGGGATGTGCAGCCCCTCCGCCCTAGCGTAAGAAAGTGCGGCATCAAGCGAGCCGCAGCGGCTGAGGCTGGTCGCCGAAGGTGACCAAAAAGCCTCCGCAGCTTCGGCTTTTTGGTCACCTTCGGCGACCAGCCTCAGTATCGCTGCGGCTCGCTTGATGCCCGCACTTTCTTACGGCGGCCGGGGGCTGCCCTCCCTCCGCGCCTCCGGGCTTTTATATACACTCTAGGGGTAGGGCAGACAAGACCACGTGGAATCGGGGTTGACAGCTTCGGTTCCAGACAAGTTCGGTTCGGTTGGCAGTCCATGACAGAATATTTTATCGTAATATCGAATATTTAGTGTCATTATTTCCCACTTTCCCGGACTCTTTTCTCTTTCCTTTTCTTAATCGACTTGCCACAGAACCGAACGTGGTCTTGTCTGCCCTACCCCTATAGTGTATATAAAAGCCCGGAGGCAGGGAGCAGATCGGTTCGGAAAAGTCAGATTAGTTTAGTGTCCTGACACTTTTAAAGTGCTCATTGACTTTTTGTGGATTATAAAATTTCGAGATTTTAAACTTTCGGGATTATGAAATTTCGAGATTTTGAACTTTCGATTTTCTGAAAATGGGTAACTTGAGCTTCGGTATATCGAATATCGGCTTTTTGAACTTTCAGTATTTTGATTTTCGGTATTTTGACCATCGGTATTTCAACTATAGGTATTATGAACTTTCGGGATTGTAATACGTAACCGTATAAAGAAGGTTATTATCAAAGAGTATGTAATCACTACGTTTTAAGAGACGGGAGTGCCATACAAAAAGCGTGAACTCGCATTAGTATGAAACGGGGGCGAAACATACTGCCAATATGAAGCCGCAAACAATATCAGTGTCAGTGTCAACTCATGACATAATGCCAACATCAAGAACAAAATAGGGATGTCACATGTTACACAAATTATCGAATTATCGATATCGATATCGGTATTTAAAAAAAATGGTTCAGGCGGGGTTCGCATTCGCACCCGCGTCTCCAACGGCTTTCCGGTAATTTAAATCATTAAATATTTCGCTTCAATGTAAACATTTGGTTTACTTTAGGTTACTGACTTCATAAAAAAAAACAATAGTGTGCAAATAATTTTATTTCGTTCAAACTTTGCTTGGCTTGCTGATAAACATAGACGAAAAAAGCCGTTTCATCACTCCAGTCTGTGCTCCAGGTTGGAAGTTCTGCAACACAAATAATACAGGCTAAACAGAAAATTACAGAGTAAAAATGAATCTGTTTGTCCAGATGAAACCGTACCATTCATAGTCCATTGAAGATTTTTCGTAAAATATTTCTGTGACCATAATCTAACTCAAACTGGCATAAAAAGTAGTGATAATAATGTCTTATCCTCTCATCTGAGACGGCTTTAACAGCTGTATTCAAGTGCACACTTTTGTATAAGTACACATACCTACCAATAGGCTTTTGCTTGAAGAAAGATATTCCGTGTTTACCCAGGTATTTTTCACTTCAAATGAAAATTATCGATAAAACTTACATACAGCACTATTGTTTACATACGTATAAGGGTATGTATTATTTTACCCGAAATACCAAGTTTTCAATGAAACTTACGATTAACATGGTTATAACACGCAGTAATTAAGTATATTTTTAACCGACTTCAAAAAAAGAGGAGGTTCTCAATTCGAACTAATTTTTTTTTTTTTTTTTTTAACCTCGCATAAACTATAAGTAATATAAATATAAGAACTGAGTGGTTTGGGATCGACTTCGAAGGGTGAGTCAAATGTAATCTGTACTTGAACGGGTTATTTTTGGTTTTTTAGTTTTACTGAAGTCGGTTCTTTTTTTTGTTAAATATTTTTTTTTTTACTTACCGATCTTCGAACGGTGGAAATCTTGCCATGAATAGTCTTTTTTGACCGTCCATTCGACACGTTTTCATTCTGCATATTTCGCACTTTTTCCTTTTCAATCCACTCATTTTTGCAATTGTGATTGTCTTGTGTACCTTCTAGACGACCACTACACCCAAAGAATGCAAATTATTAGATTATTTGTGAAATTTGAATTATTTGAAAAGATCGCAGAACCTTGACAGAAGCCGACTACACAACAAAATAGAAACGTCATCTAACATGGCATGGCGGACAAAAATGGCGGCTGAAGTACAACCCGCCTAAATTCGATTGTCGCCAATTATCTAATGCTTTGTAGGTTTCAACGTTCTTTCAAACTTAGATAGGTAAAAAATTCACCCCCGTTTCATACAGCCGTTGTCGATCGTTTTTTACCTTGAGAGTTGCGCGAGGCTGGTTATTATCACAAAATCAACGCGACCATCACAAGCCTGCAGGAGATTATATGATAGCATAAATAAATCTTAGTCTGATTTCAATAAAAAAAACCATAAACAAACAAACTGTACAACTAAATACGTAGCTTATCGTACTGTGCAAATGCAAACAAAATATAACCAGTACCTGTTCGACCTTGTAGTGTCGGGGCTCGGCGCAGCTACCAACTAAAACAAAGCCTATTATGCACATACACCTAAGCTAGTACTAGATCGGGCTATTGTTACCTAATCCCTTGACACTTGACCTATGGCGTGTAGCTTTGTAGCGTCGGTTCTCTAACTTTTAACCACAGAACCTTTAAGAAAAATGAAAAATGAATTCTTCTCAACAAGGGTCTCCTCTTGTGAAATGCCGGTAGACTCAGACAAATTAGAGATAGAGAATTTCACGAAAGAAAGAATAATTAAATACATCCAGCTAATACATATTTGGCACGACAAAGAGTATAGCGCGTGACGTGCGTGACACAGTTGCGCTAGAGGTCCTATAGGCGTGACGTGTTTTGTTTTGTGGTTTACATTATTTCGGCCTTAATCGGGGGTTTCCTAGAGCCCCACGAACTTAGAGAATATCTGAGTGCATCCATCTACAGTAGATATACTAGCTCGCGGTATTTCCCACGCCCTGCTCGGCTTCCTAGTCACGACCATGACGCATCTATTACGTTGCATATATTATGTACCTGTTTACTTGCAGTATTGATTTAGTAATTATTAGGAGGTGGCTGCGAACGTCGTCCGCATGCGTGGAAGGAAGAGTCATAACATAACTCTCTTTTTGGCTCCTCCAAAGTCGGGTAAAAAGTATCCTATAACCATTTGTGGATATCCAGCTAACACAAATTGCTAGTATTTTTTAATGCACGATAAAATGTAAAAAAAAAGCTAAGTACTGCGGGAATATTCCGAGCGTATAGAATTGAACAACAGGCTTGATTTGATAAACATGGATGAATGATTAGATTAGATTAGATTAGAATATTTATTACTTTAATTAATGTCAAGTTTCCATTTAACTTTTTCAGTTAATCTCCGAGTAAGTCTTGTTCCATTTCTTTTGAAGCTAGCCTGAATGGTAAGATGGATTTTTTGCGAGTACGTCCGATAATGTTCTACAATGATTGTTGTCGGCCCAACTGTATCATTGAGCGTTCCTTCGAACTCCAATTACTGTGCGTATTTAATGGACCAATTTACATAGAAATATTTGCCATTGGCTCATGAGTTCAGAAAAACTACTATCTTGAAAGTGAAATACCCGTGAGAAAAGCCTACGTTTGTAAATACGACATTCCGGCAGCAATCGAATCATGGCACAGACTAATTAATTGAAAAATAAAGCAGTAACAAAGTGGATTAAAAACATGGCTCCCAGCCCTTCTGCATATCTAGCGCATATCTGTCCATTGTTTCGAACGATGAACATACGACAATCGTAATGTTTCCATATTGATAAAGACTGAAAAACTGACTCATTAAATCTGATAAGCGATCTATTTCTGAGTTTGTAACGCCGCGGACATAGATAAACGATTGAAGTGTGAAAAACGGGAAACTACTTGTAAATTCATTGCTGTCTCTAGTCATGACAGGTTATGAAGAATATTTCTTCATAAAAGCAGTAACGCCTGCTAGCGTAAACTAAACATCTATATTGCTTCGGGCGGGGTTCCAACCCGCGTTTCCATTTCCGGGCCAACACAGGCGTACTATACCACCGAAATCATGCAGTTTTTTTTTATTTATATTTATTACTCGATAATCAATTGAACTTTCAAGGGGGCTGTTATGATTTTTAATATTATTTTGGTGTAAGTACTGCGGTTTTAGAAAACAAAGCTATTATGTTCCTTTAATTGAATTATATACCTTAGTTGAAAAATTAAAAACCCCTTATACTAAATACACAATGGCTTACTTATTTGAGCACCTTGCTATACCCTAATTTGAATATTACGAAAGTATCAGAATATTCGGGATATTATGGCAGGTTGCAGCAGTAATTTAATATTGATATGAAACAGTACGTGTAATGTTCTCCCTAAATTAAAATAATTTCAATTGTTTATTCATGATATACATTTCAAACATGATTGATCACTAAGATAAAAATCTAGCGAAAGATAATATTACCTTCGTTATTACGATTTGTTAAGATAGAATTTTTGTTAGCGAATGCATTTGGTCTGTTGCGATTGGTGAAATACAAAAAAGAGAGTAGAATCCATACTAATCCATACTTAATATTATAAATACGAATGTGTGTCTGTCTGTCTGTCTGTTACCTCTTCACGCTTAAACCGCTGAACCGACTTAGATGAAATTTGGTATGGAGATAGTTTGAGACCCGGGAAAGAACATAGGATACTTTTCATCCCGAATAAATTTAGTGTTCCCGTGGGATGAGCGGGTAACACTGCGGGGCACAGCTAGTAATATATAAATATAAGGGTACAGTCTTACACAAATCGATCTAGTCCCAAACTTAAGCAATGCAAGCAGCTACTATGGAAAATGTGATTAAAAATATCTGAACACGTTTCTATGTGCCGTTTGAAATACAGACGAGTTCATATATTTTCGATCACAATTTTGCTCATCAATTTATGACTGTGCTAATGAAAGAATAACTTTGCCTTTGTAAACAAGGTGTCTATTTTATTGTTCGTGTTTCTTTTTCACGCGTATACAAATATACATACAAAAAAACACAAAATGTACCTACGCATGTAATACATATGTTTTTATCACAAAGACCTACGAGCATTGCATTGTATATGGGACTACTAGATCGATTTGCGTAAATTTGTTCCATAACCATAACACGTATTTATAATTACTTATCAATTATCAATTGTTATTTAAATATTTATTTATTCTACTAAATTATCTCTGTGTAAAGTACCCTGATTCGAGTTCTAGTTCTTTGTTTGTTTAGTCTAAACCGTAAAACAAAAGCCAAACTTCTTCTATAACTAAACAAATGCAAACTAACGCGCACTCGCTGACGTGTACTGATGTGTCGTTAGCATATGTCATTTCCATACATTTTCTTTTCCATTCTAGTGTCACCGACATAATTGAATGTGTGTACGGTGTTAAGATAAGCCTATTTCGTTGATGAACTACGGTAAGTACCGTGGACGCAAGTCATTAAGCCTTTTAATGATCGCGTCGCTAGGCGGTCGGGGAAGCCTCGTCCAGTCACTGTTACCTTTTCTTTGCATTGTTCCGGCACTGTGCATCATTGTAAAATCAGCATTGTATTTACAATGACTAAACTAATGACGGTCGCAGATCTTGCAAAGTCTGTCGAATCATTTCACTAGTGACCACAAGTCCTACAACAAGATGTGACGCAAGAATATGACCATTCCATAGATATGTATTTAATTAGAGCTGCATTTAGAGATGTGCCGTTCTCGAGAACGGCGCAACTCTAAGTGTCACATTAACAAGTTGTTATTTTTTTAATAAATAAATAAATATCGGACAACTTCACACTACTCGATCTAGTCCCATCTATTAGCGCATATCGTTAAACTAGACATATAGTGAGAGTTGAGGCCCTGGCCTTCATAATATAAGATCCTGGTCTAAACCGTTCCTCGTAAGAAACAGGAAAAAAGCTAAGATATGATATCATCGTCGTTACCTCGTGAATACAAACAAATATGTAAACTCAAGCGAACGGCGCAATAACGAATAACGAATCATAACGAATGAAATTAATCACGTGCGTGATCATTGCTTACATATCGTTAATAAAATTGTAATTTTATTATAAGCAGTAGTTGTACACGTGACTCCGGCGATAGCGATTTTTGGCAGCGAGTTCACCAAGTTGTTTGGCAGGTGTTGGAATTCGAACGGTATAAAGAAGAACGTGTATTTTTTTATGATATTGGAGGCAAACGTTAGCGATTACCGCCACCCAACACAACATCAGAGGGGTTTCAATTAATTAATACGTTGACGTCTTAATATGTAAGGGCACACATGTATTTATGATATATGAGCGAACTTTTTGTCCAAAATGTTAACGGTTAAAAATGATTAAACATTCTTCCAAAAAGAAGAAGTTTATCACACACAGATGCTGTTAACGATGTAAATGTCAATCTTAGTTAAATAAGATTAATACGAATGAACGGCCTTAACTGTTCAACAAAGAAACAGGGGTGAGGCTTCAATGACCAAGAATAAGGTTTATTTTAAGTTTCCAAGGCAGTGAAGTTATGGCAGCTAGTAGGTACTCATTATCACGCTAGCTTCTTATTATTCTATTTATTATTTTACTAACTGCGCGGCGCTCATTCCACGTAAACACTACATTTTTTTGGGATAAAATGTAGCCTGTGTGTTAATCCGAGGTGTAAGCTACCTCTCACTAAATTTTATCATTATCAGTCCTGCTGTTTGAGCGTGAAGAAGTAACAAACATATGTCACACATTATTAGTACGATTAAAGTATGTCTCTGTCTGTATCTAGGTTCTCTAGGCCGACAGGTAACTATCGATGAGCTGAGAATCGGTCATCTCTGCGTGTCGAGCGGGCACTGCGGGCAGTGGCCCACTGACTCCGCTTGCGTAAGTGTTAGATAATGGCCGCACATTCTAATGAAGGATCAATTGAAACGCCCCAAAAAAATTAAACGAATCGTTTGTCAATTGTTTTATTAGGGTTATTGATATTAGAACGAGTGCTTTTATCAGTAAACATTGAAACAAGCAACTATTAACTCAATGGTTGTAATTAGTATTAAACTCTATGATTTTCTAAGGATGCCAGGAGTGAAGATTTTTCCAAATACTTGCCTAAAATTTCCTGTGAACTACTATATATTATTTGCTTGCGATTCGCTTATCAGTTATTATTTAACGCTAAGTGTTTCATTTTACGATCAAATTGATCAGTCTGGATTTAATAATCTAATGATAAAAAGTGTTTACAAGTTATTTATTTCCAATCTAACCGACACCTATGACACACCATTATTTATATACCTAACTTGCAAGATAGGTATTAGACCTCCACTAATTCCAGTCTTAATATATCCAGTTCATTAATTCCAGCATTGCAAGGTTCTTTAAAATTAATGAATATGCTAATTCAATAATACCCTTGATCGACTTAATGCTAATGCCTTGATCGGTCCAGCATTACAAAGAAATGAAACAACTAAGTCTAGATATTCTGGATATAAAACTCTTAAATCTTAACACTCAGGTAAATATTTGGGGACCAAAAATACAATTAAAACGTGACTTGTAGCGTGCTTCCATCATTTAGTTTAGAATGTAAACATAACAAAAACCCCACAATGCGTAACCTTTAATCGTGTTTTTATTGATGGCAGTGATTAAGTTTCATACAAAAAAACATTTGACAACAAATAATATGTAGTTGATACAGAATACGTCCGTACTTCATGTACGTATATTATATGTATATATGAGTATATATATGTAAATTATAAGTTATATGTGTATGTATATTTATTTATTTATTTATTATATATATTTATCTTACAAACAATTCAGATGTATGTGTAAATTAAGTTTCTTAACCAGTTTCTTGCACTACCTTTTTAAAATGTATCCTCCGACTTTTTCTGCTACCCAAAGGTTGTCTGGAAGAGATCGCTCTTTAGCGATAAGACCGCCTGTTGTTACCCTATTTAACGTTGCTTTATTTCTTTGTATTAATCTTTTTCATGTGGTGCACAATAAAGGATATTATTATTATTATTATTATTATTAATACGTCCTCATGTTAAAAATTTGTATTTATTATTGAGCGCAGATAAAAAAAAAACATATGCCTTAATAAAACACTATAAGATATGTAAAGAAATAGTTTACATTTAATCCTAAATGATCACTTAACACACTGGCACTGAGTAACTGTATAAATCTACTCACCAACTAAATATTCAATGTTGTGGTCAACTTCTGGGATCAGATGCATGAAGGTGGTGGACAACAGCACACCACCCCCGAAGGACAGCAGCGTCATCACCACCCTATTCTTCGACTTGAGGTTCCCAGCACTCTCCGGCGTCACCCAGTTGAACCTCTTCGCCAGGAACAGGGGCACGGTACCACAGACCATGGAAGCCACGAATAAAACAGCCATGGAGACTCCTTTGGCCAGGATGACTCCCTCCGTGTCGTCATCGTGGTCGTGGTGGTGGATATCCATTGCGAAGGTATGAAGGTTTGGAGTCAAGTGGGCTGTACCAAGGGCGCGGGCCCTTTTATACCGGCTTTGGTATCGTGTATCTTGCGCGGTATCAGCATGCGCGTACGTCGAGCGAGTGTCGCGTCAATACTGTTCGCGGCGTCGCCTGCGCCGGCCCCGTCGCTCCCGCGCAGCCTCTGTAAAAAACCTTAAGGTTGCAACATCAATTTGGAGTGCACTTAATACTTTCGTCAGTCTCAAGGAGGATTTAACGCTGTGCGCGTTATGCGTATGCTCATATGCTGCGTTGGTTTTTATAAGATCTGTTTGACATGTATGAAGTACTTTTAAATGTATTTTCAGCATGCAGTTAGTAAAATTATTTTTAATTTAGCCACTAATCTCCAATTCAATTTTGCTTAAACAAATAGAAATTGTAGATTTTTTTATGGAACAATCAGCGTAGAATTTGTTCGTTAGCGTCAATTGTTTATTTATTAGTAAATGGCTACTTATCCTAGAGGCATCATTTGATTACTTTAACAATTAAGCTAGGTATACTTAGTAACAAAGTCTCTAGAATAAGCAGTTGAGCAGTGATATACAAGATGATCAATCCAAATAGGTCAGAATGGAGAAGTCAGAAAATATTATAATACAATTACTTACCTGATTATAGAATTTTCACTAGATTCACGATTACCTATGTACGAAAAAAAAACATTTTTATTAAATCTAAAATCGACGCCATGGTTCCTAAGAATATATTTCGCTATGTCTCATAGTTTATGACTTCTCCATACTGACATTGATCACTCTGTATTTTACTAATTTCATAAGATATATTACAAATAAACTTACTTTTATTTTACTATTTTCATTAATATAACAAATAAACTTACTTTTATTTCTCCGAAACCAGGAAGTTCCCGGGATTTTTTTAACGTTAGGTTTGTTCTGTATTAGAAGTTCTGAATAATTTACATTTTCAGAGAAAATTTATTCCTTAGTAAACTCCTATATTTAGATCTCTAAATGGTAAAATAACAAAACAATATTAGAAATATCCGACCTATCAAATTGTTTTATTTTTTTAAATATTAGATCCATTATCTTCGAAGGTCGCCAGATACTACCATGGCTATCTCATGATCTTGGTCGCGAGGAAATCCGGTACCTAAACACGCCGTATCCTTGCTTTTTTGGCAAGGAAATGCCTAATTTCTCCTCTTGCACAAGAATATCCTTCTTGCCAAGGTGAAATCATTAAATATAACAAAAACTTGTTTGCACCATTACCAAATACCCATATTATACTTGTAGGACATGCATTTTTTAAACGATTAGTAAAAAGAAGGTTCTTAGTTCATCATGGACTCAGGACATTGTTTTTTTAAATGCATGTTCCCCGATATCTCGAAAACGGTTTAACCGATTTGGGGAACTAGTTGGTCGGATGATCGAACCGTTCCTTCAAAACGGATTGATTTATTTAGAATCCCTAGATTAGATAAATCCATTTTCACCTCACTAGCTCGGAAAGCCCAGTTTGTTTGTTTGTTTGATATCTATTGAGAAAATCGTTTTTTATCCACATGTGGAGAAAGAATTTTGACGTTTCAACGCAGCTAAAGTAAAATTTTACGTGAGCTTATTTTCTGAAAAATCCCGTTTAAAATACCTTCATGAAAGCTAATTAGACCTTAGTTTTACTAAATGGCAAATTGGTTGATTATTGCAGATATTTTTCAAAGATATAGGTAGTACAAACCCTTATTCTTTTTTCCTCGCTGTAGTGAGGTGAAAAGTTTTGTGTTATACACGGGCGAAAGTTATTTTACGTCTCGTGTATTGAAACACTCGCTACGCTCAGGATTCTATTTTGAACCACTCGCTTCGCTCGTGGTCAATCATAGGATCCTTTCGCTAGCTCGTGTTTCGAATAAACACTCGCGGGTAAAATACAACTTTCCCCCCTTGTATAACAAATAACTATTTAATTCGATAAAACTGCGACTATCACATGCACGTTATCGAACTCGTGAAAAAAAAACATTTTACTAGGTATAATTGTATCTAAAAATAGATCTACATACATAAATAGCGAACTGGTTCTTTAGATTGGAGGATTTTTCATTATTTATATATACTTTGTTTAGGTACCATACAACGTCAATACGAGCGACATTCAAAAGAATTAGGTCATTTCATCGCATAATTTAAATAAGCATTATAATTTGTATATAAATGAGCATTTTATGTTCTTCGAATACATCTATGTGTAAAAATAAATTTAAACTAATGAAATAAGCTCTTTCATGTTAATGTGCTCAATGAGAACGTTATGTTGCGTTCGTCATGCTTTATCTCATCTCGCACGCCAATTTTAGTGTAACCGACGACTTAAAAACAAAAACACACAATTTTTATTTTAATAATACTTACTTGTCAATATGTCGTTGTTGCTTCAAACAAAAGGCATTTAATAATGATTGACAGATGTTAAAAAAGCTAACAAGTGCAAGCCGCGGTTTGGCATCGAGGGCTCGGATAACATATTTAACCAACTTTGACTTTGAATGTGTTAACCAAGAGTTAACTTTACCGCAGTACACTGGTTGGCATCCCCTGGCCTGCGGGTTCTACTGGTGAGCAGATACCATGATAGGATCGTTGGGTTCTTCCTCGTTCCTAGCAATCTTTATGGAGGACATAAAGTTCGTCTGGCCATCTCTTGCGAAGTCAAACCGATTTTGTAGGACCCCAGTGGCTTAGCTCACAAATGATATGGTAAATGGTATGGTAGCGTTAGATATGGGTTATTTAATTAGGTTTCTATAATATACGTGCATAGATACATATCAATATAAAAAATTCAACAGAAAAAAATACACTACAAAATATATGAGACACATTATAATGGTAGTTGTAGCAGTGAATGCGCGAATGCCCGATTTGCATATAAATATGCAATTTGGGGCTTTACGGATTACCGTCCGTGGTTTGTCTCATGTTTTACGTTTCACGTCTTGCCTTGGGCAGGAGTTTACGACCTGACTTATAGTTCAAATTCTTTTTCTTGAGCGAATCCCATTAGCTTTGTACCCGATGAACATACTCATTATCTGTTAACTGTGGCCACAACGCCACTTCGAAATGTAAGGCGTTATAAGTGCAAATTACTATTACACTAAATTAGTCTTTAAGCCGAACAAATAACGTTTACTCTTAAACAAAGAGAACACAGATGTTGGTCACTTCGTAAGTGAAAGAGCAGTGAAATTCGTATCGATGCTTAGGATAACGAACGCCTTACATTTTAAAGTGGCAGTTGTGGCCACAGTTAACAATACAGATAATGCGTATTGTTCATCGGGTACAAAGCTAAGTGGATTCGCTCAAGAAAAAGAATTTGAACTATATAAAACTTAACCTACCACCGACAGCGGAGCAGGGCCTAAGCTGTCGTCGGTGGTTAGGACTGCAGAGAGGGGAATCTCCTGACCATATGCTCGCTGTGTCCAGGAGCACTTCCTTCTGATTGTGACGTTTAATTCGACATCTAGTGCGAGTCTCTTATGGTATTTGTCTAGAGTATTCGCTATTATTGATTATTGTTACCTATTTTGAGGGTGTTTGAGGTAACTACAGAACCATCACAATATTCATGTCATTTTCACGAAATTAACCAAATGCTCTCCAAGTCTCCTATTGTAAAATCGTTATATGCCTGTCACACACATGCACAATGATCACGCAGCGATAGAATGGCTTAGAAATGTTAATTAGTTTATAAGTTACTCGTAAGTTTTTACTCAACGCCCAACTTGATTGATATGCATCGCGCTACTTAGAATGATGATGTAAGCAGGAAAAAAACCAAACTTTTACAATACATTTCGTTACGACGCGTTTGGCGTAGTTTGTAGAGCACCTGCCTACTGAGCCGGCAGTCCCGGGTTCAAATCCCGGCCAGGGCAAATATTTGTGTGATGAATGAACTCCAATATTTGTGCTTGGGTCATGGTTGTTCTACGTATTTAAGAATATTTTTATCTGTATAAGTATGTATATCGTCGTCGTCTAGTACCCATAACACAAGCCTTCTTGAGCTTAATTTGGCCTTTAGGCGAGGCAGGCCATTTTCGTGGAATGTAGTGAAGCATCATGTTAGAGTCAGCTTCTAAGTGGGTCTAATAGTGGCTTAATTTGGGACTAAATCGATTTGTGTGAGGTTTTCCGATATTTATTTATTATTGTTTATTTATACCCACATCTTTTTATTATTTAGTGTGTTGGACACAGGACCATTAAGAAAATTGCATGTTGCAGTATTCGGATGCTTTGTGATGTGCCGAAAACGGTACAAGGCAGTTGCTTTTATATATAAACTATGACAAGTGTGCGGCTGCAGACCGGTTGACAGTTCTGTGAAGATATAAGTCTCCGTCCACAGACTTGGTGCCATATCACAAGGTTCCCAATATACGTCTCTCGAAAAAGTTTCTCGTGTAAGTGTTTATTAATATCAGGAGCATGAAGTTTCGTCGCTAAACGTTCTTAGTCTCGGTGTTTAGGGGGCCGGGATCGCCATTGTCGAATACGTCAAAGAAGACGACACTTACTATTTCTCATGAAGATGTATACTGGGTGCGGCATGTAACTGGAGCAATAAATGAAAACCACCACCATGTCCCAATAGTGTACTATCAGCCGTTACTGATCCTGTGTTTGTCATTTCGCGGGCGTCTTAACAAGCGATAAAAAGCTTACAGATGGAACTAACCGTTAGGGAACGTTTCCTCGCGTGCATTTGCCTCTAATACATATAACAAGAAACGATATGAAAATTACATAACATTAGGACCGAATATCTTTCATGTTCATAAATTTACCTTAAATCCTTATCGAAATGTAATCATTAATTTGTCTTGCTCCAACTTTATAAGCCGATGTCCAAATAGTCGTACCTCCTATGCTTTAAAAAGGACTAAGTTGAACGTACCACCCAGACTACCGAGGTGTGTTGTGAATAAAAAAAGGGACTGAACTAAACCTGTACTTTCACACGCTCAGGTGGGAATTCCCTCGGCGGTCGCGATGACGCGCAGGCTTCATGCGTATGCGCACAGACAGGAAAATTTAACCAGTTTCCAGTCACGTTTAGAACATGTGGATTGAATGGGCCTATTTAAGTATTTATAAATCGACGGCGTGTTAAACAACAACAGATCAAAATCGGCTTTCAAGAACAAATATTATCATTTCCAAATATATTTTAGTAGCTTCTGCCCGCTGTTTTACTCACGTTAAGACATAACATAACACTGTCGTACGGCAACATTTCAGGACACGGGGACTTTCTTTAATTTCAGGCTTATTTCAGGATAAAACTAGCATATTTGTTATGTTAGGGTATACCCGCATTCTCAGACAGCCTCGCACAGTCGTAAGACTCAGGCCAATTAGGGTATAAACTATCTCTGTTCTAAAGTTTGTGCGTGAAAAAGTAAGCAAAATATACATGATTTGATTGATTGTGTGACACACACAATGATTTGTATGTACACACAAGCATTAACGGATTTTAAGAAACTGTGTTTTGTGTACTACTTATCATAGACCTGTTAAAAGCGTTTGGTTGATTTGTTAATGAAACATAAGAACCGCAGGAAGACAGGCATTATTTCTCCAATATGACACAACTATTTTATGTCTATTAATATTTTAAATCAAAGTAGAGATGTAAAATCTGGCATTAAGGCGATTTATAGAACTTCGTCAGGGAAGTGTTCTAAGTGGTTATAATTTTTGATTAAGTAGGATGATTGGCAAACTCAAATTGCTTATGATTATGATGATTGCTACGAAATGCCCGCAATGAGCTGTAGTAGAATATGAAAAATGCACAAAATAACCGACTTAGAAAAAACTGATAAGCCAAAAATAACCCGATCATGTAGGTACAGATTACATTATGAATCACCTTTTGAAGTCTGCGTACAAACATTCATATATACGGGTCAAACTGTGAGAACCTCTTTTTTTGAAGTCGGTTAAAATTGAGCGTAAAAAATACTTTTCTAAAAACCGCATCGAAATCGGTTCAGCCAAACGCGAGATAATCGCGGACAAACATACATACATACTTACAGGTCAAACTGAGAATCTCCTTTTTTTTACTCGGTTGAAAACCGGTTATTATTTCGTATTAAAACAGGTTATAGCCGGTTATTTCTTTAAAATAAAATGTATGAAACATGTACCTAATGTCTCATTATTTTAAATGTGGGTTCACCACTTTTTTTCATATCGTACCATTGATACAAAGATCAAAGCGCCAACGGTTATTTGGCGTTAGGGTGGCGGAAAGGTTAACACGTTGGACCGGTAATCCAGAGGTACCGGGTTCGATTCTCGGTCTCTTCCGCCAGGTTACGCATCGGGGGGCACGGCAGTGCCCCCGCCAAGTCGAGCGCGAAGCAAACACTGCCGTACCATCCTTTACTGGAACCATTTCGCCGCATTTGCAGGCCCCTATTTGAGCACCTCTGGATAAGACCAGAACGCAGAAATTTTCTTCATCCAGTAAGCTATAATCACATACTTAAAATCCAAAATTTCAAGTCTGTAGGTCATTTAGTTCCGAAGTTAAGCGAAAGCAAAGTTTCGCATTTACGACACTCACTCACTCATGATCATCAGTAAAGAAGTAGTACTTCCCATAAATTCAGAGAGCTGAAATTTGGTACAGAGTTAGGGTTTAATGGCCACATAAAGCGAAAACTATAAAAATTGGCCAAGTGCGAGTCCGACTCGCGCATGAAGGGTTCCGTACCATAAAACAAGTTTGTTGTATGGGAGCCCTTAAATGTTTATTTTATTTTATTTTTAGTATTTGTTGTTATAGCGGCAATAGAAATAGATCATCTGTGAAAATTTCAACTGTCTAGCTATCACCGTTCTTGATATACAGCCTGGTGACAGACGGACGGACGGACGGACGGACAGCGAAGTCTCAGTAATAGGGTCTCGTTTTTACCCTTTGGGTACGGAACCCTAAAAACTAGGATAATCGAAGATCTGGAGTACTCTGATTAGAAAACACAAGAGCCCAACCAAACTATTAGAGATCGACGTGAGATCGACATACCGCCTTTACAAAAAATATTCAACTTGTTGTGTTCGGTTGGCCGCCGTCGCGACTGATCGTCTCTCCTGATGATGGATCGCGTACCGATTCGAAACATGTCGAGCGTTATTCGATTTCTACGACGTGAGTAAACCCGTTTAAGTATTTTAATATTCAACTTGGTGGGCCGCTTCATTTGATGTCAAAAATCCAAGGTCTGAAGTATTTTGACGACGCGTTTGGCTCGGTTTGTAAACACCTGCCTACTGAGCCGGCGGTGCCGGGTTCGAGTCCCGGCCAGGGCAAATATTTGTGTGATGAACTCGAATATTTGTGCTTGGGTCATGGTTGTTCTATGTATTTAAGTATATATTTATCTATATAAGTATGTATATCGTCGTCTAGTACCCATAACACAAGCCTTCTAGAGCTTAATTTGGGACTAGATCGATTTGTGTGAGGTTGTCCGATATTTATTTATTATTTATTTGATGAAGAACCCTCAGCTGGTCTCAGCTGTATTAGAGATATGGTAATGCCCCCTTCTACTATTGGTACATAAAAAAATCGACTGTAATTGCAAAAATCCAGCGTAGTGGGATACATCTATTTTAATCTAGCCTATAGCGTCCCACAGCTGGGCGGGTTACGTATTAAAATCCCGAAAGTTCATAATACCTACAGTTGAAATACCGATGGTCAAAATACAGAAAGTTCAAAAAGCCGATATTCGATAAACCGAAGCTCAAATTACCTATTTTCAGAAAATCGAAAGTTGAAAATGTCGAAATTTCATAATCACGAAATTTTTAAAATCTCTAAATTTTATAATCCCGAAAGTCAATGAGCACTTTAAAAGTGTCAGGACACTAAACTAATCTGACTTTTCCGTGGAACCGATCTGCTCCGGTGCTGCGGGATGTTCAGCCCCTCCGCCCTAGCGTAAGAAAGTGCGGCACCTACGCTCGCCTCCGCAGCTTCGGCTTTTTGGTCACCTTCGGCAACCAGCCTCAGCCGCTGCGCCTCGCTTGATGCCCGCACTTTCTTACGGCGGCCGGGGGCTGCCCTCCCTCCGCGCCTCCGGGCTTTTATATACACTCTAGGGTTAGGACAGACAAGACCACGTGGAATCGGGGTTGACAGCTTCGGTTCTGTGGCAAGTCGATTAAGAAAAGGAAAGAGTCCGGGAAAGTGGGAAATTAAGTATGACACTAAATATTCGATATTATAAAATATTCTGTCATGGACTGCCAACCGAACCGAACTTGTCTGGAACCGAAGCTGTCAACGCTCGCCTCCGCAGCTTCGGCTTTTTAGTCACCTTGGGCGACCAGCCTCAGCCGCCGCGACTCGCTTGATGCCCGCACTTTCTTACGCTAGGGCCACAGTATAATAAAGAGTACTAACGTACTAGGGCGGAGGGGCTGCACATCCCACAGCGCCGGAGCAGATCGGTTCCACAGAAGAGTTCACTTATAAATAGTAAGTATAGTAGTAGCACAGTATAATAAAGAGTACTAACGTACAGTATGGACACTCCCTGCCTCCCACCGAAAGTGCCGCCCACCCGCGCTCGGTTACCTCGCAGTTACCGGCTGGCAAGGACGCGACGACGCGGTGCGCAGAGCGGAGGCCACGTATAATATTCAAATATTAAACAAATGCTTTTGTAATGGGCGTGTGTTGTGCTGTGTACGGTTGTTTAAGCTCTATAAACAACAAAAATAAAAGAAAGTTCTACAGATTCCCATTGGATGAATCAAGACAAGTACATACCCAGTTATTTTCAAAGTGTTTTATGTTTTAGTAGAAAACCAACTTACAATACACTTACAATAGGTACTTATGTTTAGTATTTTTTTTGCCCTATCCGTTTTCGACCTAAACCTATCAGATCACACTGAAAACAACACAATATATATATGAACAAAAAATCATGTTTTCAACTTACGTAATATTTTGGCGTCCTGAATTTCCTTACAAAAATTTAGTTACTTCCTTTATACTGATTCAAAATAGGAAACTATTTGTATAAATCGAGCTTCGATACCCACCTTACAGCTTAATATGTATGATCCTTATTTCTTCCTAATTCGCGCAATGAGTTTTTAGTCATTGAGGTTATCGAATTTGAACGCGGGCGGAATTAGAAATCGTAGTTTAACATTAGTTTAATTATAAGCAGTGCACACAAAATTAATTCGACGCCGCTATTACAAGGTCATCTCATATTACTGCACATTGTGTTCCCGACTCGTGCGTTCAAAATGGCGGCAACCCTAGCATGTCTTATCTCACTCACACAAGCATGGTACGCGTTCACCTACACGAGCTTAGACTGTGTGCGTAGCAACGCGTTTCTTTCATACATTTGATCGCCACTGTCCGAGGTGTGGTAGTAGGCAAGTAGGTCGTAATTTAGGTTAATATTCTTTGTATAAAATAAACATTAGAATCTGTAAGACTACAGAAATACGAGATAATTCTCGAGAGTTTAAATAATATTCTGGATTACAACCTTTAGGCAGGATCATAGTCTTCGGGATTACAGTCTTCGGGATTACATTCTTCGGGTTTACAGTCTTCGGGATTATAATATTCGGTATTTCATCCTTTCGATCAAACGTTCTTTCGGGATTTTAAACTTTCGGTCAAATAAACATTCGTCATTTTAATTTTCGGCCTTCCGTCCATATAGGTCTTATGATATTCGGTATTTTGAACTTCGGCATTGTAATACGTACCCGCTGGGCGAATGCCTCCCCTTCTGCTTTTAATACGCATAATATAAATAAAATTAAAGGAAAACTCTGGACAAGACTAGACTGGATTTTATACTTATACTTACAAGTTTACAAGAAGAAATAGTCGAACGATTAACTTTATTCTACTCGAACATTACACAAATTAAATAAACAAATTACACGAAAATATTAATTTCGCTCAAAATTTGGTCAAAATATAATGCATTGGACTAAGAGTGGCGGTGATACCCGCCGCACACGTCGCTAGATGGCGCTGACTGTATTTTAAAACGCGCCGTCGTTTGTTTTTCCGATAATCTTATATGGCGAAGTGGCAACCGGCCGCGTTACAGTCGTTTACGACATTCTTCTACTGCGCTTGGAAACGTTAGCTAGGGATTAGGAGGGATTATTTGCATTTCGTTGATTTCGCTTATTATTTCGTGAGGTTTGCTAAAGTGAATTAGCAGGTTGTTATAAAACAATATGCCCACGTTTCTACAAAAAGAAGTGAAATCCCACCAAAAACATTCTGTAAAAAACTAGCCAAGTCTCGATGGAGCTGCTTGTTTATCTCTAAAAAGTAATGAAATCTAGACAAAGTCATACCAAGTCTAAGGTTCCTTACTGCGATTTCTTTATTATTATAGTTAATGTTGTGTGACTTGGCCGTTGAAGGGTACACAAGGGTACAAAACCAGGTGCTCCATGACACCATTGCACCAATCTGTGGCCAGAACCGCTATAAGTCAATTTTGTTTACACGTAATGTTATATCTGTTGTAACTACCTATGTTTGTTAAGCGAGATAATAGCCCATACTGGTGTACCCTTCAACGGCCTAGTCACACAACATTAACTATAATAATAAAGAAATCGCAGTAAGGAACCTTAGACTTGGTATGACTTTGTCTAGATTTCATTACTTTTTAGAGATAAACAAGCAGCTCCATCGAGACTTGGCTAGTTTTTTACAGAATGTTTTTGGTGGGATTTAATTTTTTTATTGTGCTTTGTTCTTTGTATGAATATAAAATTAACAGTTTTGTATTTTTTAAACTTTAATGCCTTTGACTAATTGAAGCATTGGGTATCTTCACATCGCAACACTCCAAATCAGGGATCGATACCGGTATTCATGAAAATCCTCTAATTTCGCGTTTTTTTCGAATGTGAAAGGCTTGTGTTATGTAGAATTTCGTTATAGATATAGATCCTTGAAATTAGCCCACTAAAATATAAACATGTGTAATAATGAGCGAAAAACCGTAATTTAATAACGTTATTTTGTGCTATTTTGTATGGAGCAAAATAACGGTATCGATCCCTGCTCCAAATTAACGACGCGGTTGGCGCAGTTTGCAGACACCTGCCTACTGAGCCGGCGGTCCCGGGTTCGAATCCCGGCCGGGGCAAATATTTGTGTGATGAACTCGAATATTTGTTCTTGGGTCATGGATATTATCTATATATGTATGTATATATTATGTATATCGTCGTCTAGTACCCATCCATAGTACAAGCTTTGCTTAGTTTGGGACTAGGTCGATAGTGTATGATTGTCCCATAATATTTATTTATTTATTTAAATCATATTCGCACAGTCCGACCGACTGGACAGCGGTTCAGACTACAAATGAACCTTGAAAAGCCCTCGGATCAATAGGGCAACGACCTTATAGGAAGTGTTTCGTGGTCTGCGTTTTTCATGCTTTGCGTAAGCTTTGGATACGGTTTCACTACAATAAGCGGAACTCAAGCGGAAGTAGTGCATGATAATAGTTCAGCAGATCGCAGGAATTTGGCTTTGGGGATCTAGGGCTGCCACCGCTAAATTTGCCGATCCCGGACGAAGACTTAAAAAAACCCGGACGTTTTGGCGTAAATCGCATTTTTTCCCAGGACGTGTCCGAAAATAATATTGTTAAAAAACAATCGCTATATTTTTCAACGGGTTTTCCCCAGTCATTTTTTGAAAGCTCCCCTGGATATCAGTCACGCTAATATTATAAAGGCGTAAGTTTGTGAGTGTGTTTATGTATATGTTTGTTACTTCTTCACGCTCAAATGGCTGGACCAATTTTGATAAAATTTTGTAGGTATATTGGTAGCTGAAACCTGGAGGCGATTCCATTGCAGAGAGGTGTGAGACAAGGAGATGTAATATCTCCGAAGCTCTTCACCAACACAATGGAAGACGCCTTCAAGCTCTTGGAATGGCAAGGACTTGGCATCAACATAAATGGCGAGTACATTACGCACCTTCGGTTTGCTGACGATATCGTGGTCATGGCGGAGACGCTGGAGGATCTCGGTATAATGCTGGATGATCTCAACCGAGTATCCCAACAGGTAGGCCTTAAGATGAACATGGACAAGACGAAGATCATGTCGAATGTCCATGTAGTGCTACATGCCACCCCAGTATTGGTTGGGAACTCGGTCCTCGAAGTTGTCGACGAATACGTCTATCTGGGTCAGACGATCCAATTAGGCAGGTCCAACTTCGAGAAAGAGATTAATCGACGGATTCAACTCGGATGGGCAGCGTTCGGGAAACTGCGAAGTGTCTTCTCGTCCAAGATACCTCAGTGCTTGAAGACAAAAGTCTTCAACCAGTGCGTATTACCGGTGATGACCTACGGAGCCGAGACGTGGTCTCTAACTATGGGCCTCTTAAGGAAGCTCAGAGTCACTCAGCGAGCTATGGAAAGGGCTATGCTCGGGATCTCTCTACGTGATCGAATCAGAAATGATGAGATTCGTAGACGAACTAACGTCACCGACATAGCAAACAGGGTTAGCAAACTGAAGTGGCAATGGGCAGGGCACATAGCTCGAAGAACCGATGGCCGTTGGGGCAGAAAGGTTCTCGAGTGGAGACCAAGGTGGTCGGACGACCTGGTCAGGGTTGCAGGGACTCGCTGGATGCGGGTCGCTTCTATTCAGCCCATGTGGAAGTCAATTGAGGAGGCCTGTGTCCAGCAGTGGACGTCCTATGGCTGAAATGATGAGCTGAAACCTTGGATTAACATAAAGGGTACTTTTTATCTCAAAATATGCAGTATTCCCGTCGAATGAGCGGGTAACAACGCCGGGCGTAGCTAGTTGATTATAAAATGAAATTATCACATACAAATCATTATTGCAAATTGTTGTTGTCTTTAGATGTAGGTACCTATGCAATTTACCTAGTAGTTTATGTGACTGTACATAATGAAGGGTATTAAACACGAGTGAGGGTTTATGAAACGAGCCGAAGGCAAGTTTCATAATAACATCACACGACCCAACTAACATTTTGTCAAATTTGATTGCAAATTGACAATTCACTTCGAACTAAACGTCATCTCGACTGATGTTAGAATAGAGGTCAAATCAAATTTCTTTGTTGTTCAGAGATGTTCGAAATTTGAATGAATAATATTATCGAAATCGATGTTATTATTTAGCAATAATAACATTGTTACAGATAAGAAATCTATTCTAACAAAACAGTCTTATTTTTATGGTGGTCATAATGTGCGTTCTTGAACGCATCATGAAGGGTTTTATGATATTTGGGTTGGGTAGATAAAAGTGTTTATAATTATATCAATATTATTATATTGCGTTTGGCTCGGTTTGTAGATACCTGCCTACTGAGCCGGCGGTCCCGGGTTCAAATCCCGGCCAGGGCAAATATTTGTGTGATGAACTCGAATATTTGTGCTTGGGTCATGGTTGTTCATATAAGTACGTGCATCGTCGTCTAGTACCCATAACACAAGCCTTCTTCAGCTTAATTTGGGACTAGATCGATTTGTGTGAGGTTGTCCGATATTTATTTATTTATTTATTTATTATTATAAAAATCTAAAATTGTATAAAAAATCAGTTTTCTATGGAAAGGGGTCAATATTTCAGCGAAAGTCTTAATAGCGCGATGTACGATCGCCGTTAGTTTTGTTTGAACGCTCGACGCCATTCAAATCTGGCACCATCTGTTGGTCAGAATTAATTTATCCTTTGATCCCGCCGAAACGGCTAATTGGACGGAGTTATACCAATTTCAGAACGGAGATATCTGCACATCTAAAGATGGTAGGATACTTTATTCGTTTTTACCCGACTATACCTACAGTAAAGAGAATTTTTTTACGAGGTTGAAGTTGCGGGCACCTTTAGTACATAATATATAAAACAACAAATATTTCGAGACCTTCCAGTAGCCGAGTCAGGGCCAGGAGCGATCAGGGCATATTACAGCAACCTTCAACAAAAACAAGTCTGGTAAGTTTTTCGTAGCGCATCAAATCTGATCGAAATGCATTGTCTCTTTCCAAAAAGTAGTATAGAAAAGGACAGAGCTTTTTTGCTTGGTCAGGGTAAATGTGGAATCGCCGTATATTGATGTACACATGCAAGCTGGGGACTTGGTATGGCAACTGTCATGGCAGACAATTGGCAATCAAAACAATGTCCCTGTATTACGCTTCAGGTGGAAATGAGTATGTTTTAAATCAACTATTAAAAGGTTTTGTATACGTTCATGTTGATAATTGTGTACTTATCTGAGGATGAAATATGATTGTTAAGGGGCACAACTCGTTCTAGTCCTTAACTGAGAAAAACCTAATATCCATATACTCGACATTTATTCGTCTCTGCGTGTACTTATTTTGTCCGTCTATCCAGGGAATCAAAACCTAGAGTTGTCGACCTAGAATCATGAAATTTGGCAAGAAGCAACATCATGTTAGCATTGTAATGACAAAAGTCCGAAAGCCATAATACATAGTTTTATTTTATTGTGATTATGTATATATATTATTATATTAGATGTACATGAATAGCAAAAATGATGTATAAGTATTAAATATCATTATGTTTTGTTACTTATGTGTAAGTTAGTTGCACCGCCTACAATTTTTCCGCTTTGCCCTAAGGTTGACTGGTAGAGAATGCCTCATGGCATTAAGTCCGCCTTTTGTACGATAAGTTTTCTTTTGTGCAATAAAGATTAAATAAATAAATAAATAATTACCTACAAACTTTTTGCTGTTGGTAAATGAAAACCCCAACCTATGTCGATGTAAGACGACAATACTTGCTCACGGCAAAGTTGAGTTAAATTTTTGTTAAAGCAATATTCAGTGCTTTCATAGTTTGTACGGAATCCGCGGCGCGAAAGCCCGACTCGCACTTGACTGGCTTATTTTATTCAGCTGAGCCGAAGTTGATCTGAGCTGAAAATTGGTTTCACTCTTCTTATAGACTTTGCAATTCTTATCAAAATGATGCTTATATTAACGTATTCACATAGAGGTCGCTAAGGTGTAAAGCCTTTCAAATAAACAATACAAAGATCGTCATACAAAGCATACAATCGAAAGGTTAAAGGTCTGGGCGTTAGGGTGGTGGAAAGGTTAATACGCTGAACCGGTAATCCAGAGTCCCGGTCCGGGTTCGATTCCCGGTCTCTTCCACCAGGTCGCATTTCAATTTTCCTATGAGCTTTGATCTTTGTATCAATGGTTTAAAATTAAATGACGCTGTTTGCTTTCACAAACTGGCCAAAAATGTAATTTACTTAATAAGCCTGTTATAAACTGTAAAAGGCTACAATAGTCACGCTTTTGGTTGATTAAAATCAAAGCTTTCGACGAAGCTCCATATTACGAGTTTCCCCTATAACGATGCCCGACCAGTCCCGGCAGATCAAGATTTAGATACAGCGTCCGTCAGACAATTGTACCTAGGGTTGCCAGATGGCCGGGAAAATCCTCGCTTAGCGTCTCGTCCCGTGTCCAGAACTTACTGTTGCACAGTAAAAGACAAAGCAGTAAGATATTTGGCTTTAATTAACTAGAATCCGACATACAATTAAAATAGCTACATGCCACAGTTGTCACAACTTGACAATACATGCAAATGAATAATAGACAATACTTTAGGCCAGCACTAGTAAACACGTTCATATGTCACTTACTTTTACTACTTACTCCGCTGGCGCAGCGACCCGAAGTGGATCTTGGCCTCCGATACGAAATGACGCCAGCGCGCTCTGTCTTGAGCAATCTCCTCCCAGTTTCCTGCTTATAGAGCGCGTAGGTCCTTCGTATTCATAACTTCATCCTTCCATCGGTATCGTGTATCGTGTCCAGTAATTACACTTTATATCCCGGAATCTTTTTAAAATTTGTAATATACTTCCCGTTAGTTTGAAACATAAATATCTTTTAGCAGTTAACAACCACGGCAATCGAGAGCATAACCCAATACTAATAGAACATAAACATGGAACAAGGTCGGTATCCGCGGGCAAATTTGAAGTACCAAGGGTCAGGAACTACTATGGAGATAGAACATTGAGCAAAAGGATTCCCTACATACTCAATAGTTTGCCCGAGAATATCCGACATGAGCAAAATAAGTCCAAATTTAAAAAGTACTTAAAAAAGCACCTATTGCTGACACTTGAGTGATAAAGTTGTCAATTCAAAGTGTCACTCAAGTGTTTAGCAATAACTATTGTACTGTAAAAATATTATATAGAGACTCATACCTGCAGACAAACAGTACAAACCGTTTTGCAGGAAATTGTATATGTTTTTAGCTTTATACATTAATTAATAAATAAATAAAAAAAAAAAAAAAAATCCCCGAATACCAGTCTTTATTTCCATAATTACAACAACTACACCGAAGTATGAGGTCAAGCCAAGCAACCATGGCGTACTTGCGACGAAAGGTGAAGGTGGATGGAGCGCGGGCGGACACCGGACATGGACAAGCTCCACCCTCGTCGTCGTCTCCGAAGTGCGCGCGCTGTTATTATGAACAAAAATTGTACGTAACCATGGTTATTGTATAACAATACTTATGACAGTACAATACAGATTAATGTGCTTAAGAATTTAGGTGTTTTATTTATAACGGTTATGGGCTGCTCGGTCTGTTTAGTCACCAGAAGGACCCCAGTAAGTCAGTAATTTTTATTATATATGTTTATCTTATAAATATCTATAAAATAAAATTATCGAACCTAATAATTCACTCTCACGAAATTTCATGAGCGTCAGTAAAGAAATGCGACCTCTTGGCGAGGTCAGCCGGTTATCCGAACATCCGGACATTGGAATATACGATTTTTTATTGGGCCAAGCTGAAACGGAGACGCTTCGCTCGCTCGGCTAATAACTGTCCAGGAATAAGCCTGCATCTGGCAACCCTAATCGTACCGCACACAAAACCTCACTAGACAGTGGTGACAAGCCTCAAAGTCGACTGTGGAGGTGACTGACATTGGCGACTAATGCTACTTGGTGAAACAAGCACGACGCTCCTAGACAGCAAAGAACTGGGTTATGTTTCTTGACTGGAATACCAATATTGGAACATAAATAATATTAACGGAACATAGTGGAGCAGGGTCCATAAAAGAAAGTTTTCAGTTGCTATTTAAAATGAATTGAGTAAGATTCCGAGTTATAGGAAGTTGTTACCAGGGAATAAGTATTTCTCAAACATAACATGTAATGATATGTCGTCATAACGTGCGTTATAACAGGCTTCGAAGTATAACGTTTCGGGCGGAACAACTCGAGAGAACTGTAAAGGAATTTCATACAAAATTGAAGGCCTAAGCCGGGAAGATTTTTTTTTTATCCGAGTCTACCCTAGTCATGGTTTCGATCAACTTTTAGTATGAGGCCAAATCGAAAACGTATAAAGTTACTTCTCCGTACATAACTTGTGAAGCAAACTACTTAACTTCTCTGTGAGCTCTAAAGTTTTACTGTAAATATAGGTATTATTAATTTAATAGTAATAGACTCGGAAAAAACATTTTGTATTAGGTACCTACGTTATATTCCTTTCACCACAATAACTGTTACGTACCTTAAAAGTAGATCTTAGTTAAGTCATATACAATATATTATTAACAAATATATGGATTCAAGTCTGATTCAAGTCGGAAATAAAGAATTTGAATTTGAATTAAAACTTTCGTGAGACATATTTAATTATTATAGGTCGCCTCTGTACGGGTGGCAGTCCCTGATAAAGAGCTCCATACGAGTTCGAAACACGTCGGGCCGTTCCTGACAATCTAAAAAAAAAAAAAAAAAAAAAAAAAAAAAAAAAAAAAAAAAAAAAAAAAAAAAAAAAAACAACAATAATTAAAACGTATACAATTATACTCCCTACCTAAGTTTACTTCACGATTATCAAATGAAATACAAGCAAGGCCTCAAAACTACGCACATGTTATGGTCCGTAGACCATATCGTTAACATTGACGGATACCATTCCTTAAACATTGTATTACATAAAATCGAGACCGTAACTAAGCAGTCGGACGTAGTGATTAAAATCTATTGTATACCTAAACGTCGATAAATTTGAAGGTAATTGCGGAATTGCGAGATGACGTGGCTGTCGCCGCATTTGCCTGCTGAGCCGCCGGTCCCGGGTTCGAATCACGGCGAGGGCAAATATTTATGTGATGAACTTGAATATTTATGCTTGGGTCGTAGCTAGATGTGTTGTATGTATTTAATTAAGTATAAGTATGTATATATCGTCATCCTCTGTGAACCATAGACCTGGCGAATTGGTTTCAAAATGGTTGAAATTTGTAATTTTGCACGTTTTAACTCCCATACAGTGACAAAAAAAATCGGCATAATTCTAGACTAGTCAACTTACAAGTTTTCATGAGAATCGCTTGAGAAATGCGACCTCTAAGCGAGAATAGCCGGAAATCGCATTAACGGACATTCGATCATCCAAACATCCGGTCATACGAAAGAATTTTTGACCAAGCTGCAAAAGAGACGCTTCGCTCTCTCGGTCAATTAATTAAAAACATTTAAACATGTTTATTTCTTTATTGCACAGAACAAAAGTCAGTACAAATGGCGAACTTAATACCTAATGGCATTCTCTACCAGTCAACCATGGGGCCAAACAGAGAATGCTTCAAGTGGGTGGATGTTGACAATGCAATTTTTATTACCTAGCATATTATCAACCAATGATGATTGATCATTAATTTTCTTTGTTCTAAATCGAAGCTAACGACTGCATATACATAGGTATACATATAAGCTGATAAGACTATTCGTGATAAACGGCCAGGTCTGTCGATAACGGATTGATAAGGTGTCGTTCCTTGGATCGCAGACAAATCCGCTATAGTCTGTTGAAGTAGGTATCATAGTCTTCGACACATTTCAGGAAAATCGTAACAGCGCATGCGATGCAGGATTTGTACAAGGAAATTTTAGGAAGGAAGGTTGTTGGCTATAGTTATGATTCTTTTTACCAGATTACGGTAAAGATTTTTTAATCTCAAACATACAATGAAATGTCGTCATAACGTGCGTTAATAACAACTCGAGAAATATAACAGGCTTCGAAGTACCTTTCACGTTTCGGGCGGAACAACTCGAGAGAATTTCATACAAAATTGAAGGCTTTTTTTTTTTTTTACGTTGGGGAAATGCGTTTATGCATCCCGTCTAATCGGGGGACTAGAGCGGGTATGACGGACTAACCGAGACTTCGGACTACCGTCTAAAACCACCAACGAATGCCGGCACCGCCTTTAATTGGAGCGACGCGGGATCGCTTGATGCATTCAACCACGTGCACTCCGGTGGGCGACTCATGTTATGAGCCGAGACCATGCGGGGCGACACTTCCACGGGTGCCTGCCCCCAGTTCTGTGGTGTTCCGAAACAGGGAGTCCCCCGACTCCCTGTACGGGTCCACTACGGCGGAGGCACAGAACAGATGCGCATAGCGCCGGGCTCTGGCCCCCAACCGCCGGCGGAGCGGATTCGCAAGAGGATCGTTCTCACGTGCCCGCTCCGCGGCCTCCTTTAGTGAGATGACTTCATCACAGAAGGAGGCCATCGCTTTCCATGCCTCCTCACTGTCAAGCATAGCGTCGATGACGCTGGACAGAAAGAGGTCCACTCCTATTACCGCCTGTAAGGCAGTTCGTTGAGGCTGCCAGGCGATGCACTCTTCCAGAGTATGGCTGGCTGTGTCCATCGGCGCGGCGCATTCGTGACAGATAGGGGATTCTTCTCTTCCAGCTATGCGATGCAGATACTTACCGAAGCATCCATGATCGGTAAGTGTCTGCACCATATGAAATGTTAAGGTGCCAATAAGCAGTGAAGTATTTTTTTTAAACATGGCGTCTGCGTTCATGAACAGGCTAAACAGCTGTTTTATTTTTTGAGCGGTGTATTTTTCATTTCATTGCATAATGTTCGAGAAAAGCACTATACATGCCTAGCCGTGAAAAGGGCTTGTCGGCTTCGTATATAGTCGGCCGTCTATACCTACTCACCCGGCAAGTCCTTTTTTCCCGGCGTCTGCGGTAATGTATTATTACGCGGACAAAGCTGTGGGGTAGTATACGTCGGGTAAACCGACCTCTTTGCAATAACAATCTGTGAGGTGGATCCACAGCGAAATCGGAAGCTTGAGGAAGAGAGTCGACTGCTTTCCTAATAAGGAGGTTCCTATGGTATGGAGCTAAAATTAAAGTAGAATAAATACCTAAATATTTGTAGTTCGTTTGAATAGCGGCATTTGATGATCAGAAGGTTTTCTTTGGAAAGATAAACCTTCTAAACCCTAATAAGAACATTTTAAGGAGCGCTATCTTCATTCTTATGCTGGAAGGAGATGTCACCAACTTTACGTACCTACCTATGGTATTTTGATATTTTGTATTCAGGTTTCAGAACACATGTGGTGTATGTAATGAATGGGTTTCATGAGCTGATTCCAAATATTACCTACTGCATTATTACATTAAATACTTACTTATTTGGAAAACCATTATTAATTATTTGGTACCAATTTCATCTCCTAGCTCTAAGGTCTAACTTTAAAAATGTCATCTAACTGAAACTATCACATTGGTTATGCTTAAAGTGGATTATTGTCAAGACAAGACAAACTCCGTCAAATAGATTAGAAATATCTTTAGGGTTACACGTGGCAGCAAGAAGAACGGTAAGTCAGATACATTCAGTTACTACTTCAGAGTCTCAGTCATTTTGACTCTCAGATATACGAGTATCCTCGCTCACTGCGTTCGCACGTCCAAATAATCACTTCGTGTCATATTTAATGATGGATTTTATAGCCCCTTTTCAGACAACCTACTATAATAATTAGCCCTGATTTTATTCCCCTAGCGTTTTGATCACGTATTTTAGGGTAAGATTGATGCATTTATTTGATGAACACGATTATACGTCTGTAAATGAGTAAAAATAGAAAAGTATTACATATAGTTATTTATTATGTAGCGAACGTATTACATAGGTACATAAGATAAACTCTAACTTATTTTTATACCAATTTCATTGTGTTCTGGTATTCATTAACGGTTGTTTTTGTCAAAATCGGTAGAAGTTGATAGGCATAAACGTTCATAACTAACAAGGTAATTAGGCCTAATCGTATTTCTAATAAGACTGGAATTTTATGTCTCAGATATTACCTTTATAAGATATAAAATCGGTCCAAATGCCAAAAAGATAAGGTTTATATACAGCGTGTATATTTATAACCGCAAATTGAAGCTAGACGGAGATTTTAGTGCTATAATATGATATTATTGTCAGATACCTACTTAAAACTAGATTTTATGAATTTAGGTACAAAACTATTAATTTAGCGTTACTGCCATAACGTAATTAGTTTTTGATAATTTTCTGAGCAGCAATGTATGGCGTAGTTATTACTAAGTGACAGTTGTGATATTGATATGACTATGTTCAGTGTCAACAAACAAATACATTGCGTGCTGAATTATTTTATATGAAAAAAAAACGGCCAAAAGCATGTCGGGCCACGCTCAGTGTAGGGTTCCGTAGTTGCTCATCCTGCACAATAAACTGCTGTTTTAAGCCCGAGTTTTAAGTTAAGAAAGATTTTAAGCTCTATAAAAAGGTCGTAAACGCCCTATATATTGTAATCACTTATTACCTTCTGGAAGTCAACTTACGACCTTTTAAAGAAAAAATATGAAATTTGGCGATAACTCAAAAACGGCTCGACCGATTTTGTTCAATATAGTTTTCATTGAAAGTACTTATAAGGCCTCATTTACATGAATTTTTCCGATTTTTTTTGACCCGTGGTTGAAAAGTTAGAGGGGGGGGGGACACTATTTTTTTTGTTTTCGGAGCGAATATTTACAAAACTGCTGACTTTATCAAAAAATAATGTTAGAAGACCCCTATTATTTTTACAAGACCTATTCAACGACACCCCACACACTAGTGTTGAAAAGAAAAAAAAAATCACCCCCACTTTAGGTGTTCGAGAGGTACCCGAAAAAAAAACTATATATTTTTATTTTACCGTTCTGTCGGCGTTAAACATACACATACTCATACCAAATTTCAGCTTTCTAGTACGAATGATCACGGAGCTAAGCCGCGGACGGACGGACGGACGGACGGACGGACAGACGGACATGTCGAAACTATAAGGGTTCCTAGTTGACTACGGAACCCTAAAAAAGGTCGATTTTTTTAATAATTTACTGATTTATTTATTTATTTATTGAATAACAAGTTACATAACATTACAGTTTACACCAATGCGTCATGAACCGAACAATGTTTATTTTGACGGCGAAACGGCGTGGCCCCGTTGTTCCGACATCTCGGGTGTTGGATTTGGTAGGTTAATCAATATATTAATAAGTGCCTATACTAAGACCCCGTAAAGTTTGCGGTTATATCAAATATACACGCTGTATATGCAAAATTCAGCTATTTGCCTATAGATTATATTTTATCAGTATTTGACGTCATTAGTATATCCAAGGTCTTAAGTTAACGCAATAAGATTGATAATCCTACATTACTTTCTTCGTTCGAATCGGTATCAGAAGGACGGATTATCGTTATGCCGCTGTTAATGGATAACGCAGATAACGATAATGTCGTTGTTCGTGTAACGGCCGTTACCTTCAAGCCGTTTTATATAACAGCGTGTCGGCTTATCAGGTTGTTGAGAAGATAAGGTTCTAAAATGCATCGATAACTACATTGTAGTATAATTGACGCGTATTTTATTGTTCTAGATTGAATTATTGATGCTGGACCGTCCGGCTTTGCGATATGCAAATATTTAGGCTATAAGTAAGTAAGTAAACACTTTATTGTACACAAAACAGTTAAAAATACATATATTACAAATAACCAAGCAAATGCCCTGTACCAAGAAATCTAACGACCGATAACCGACAATTTAGCGATCATGAAATTCATTGATTATGTATTGTAACTTTGAATTGCTATATCTCCGAGTTTAATCACTTTGGAGCATTAAGATAAGGTCAAAGTAACTGCGTATACTCTGTAGAATCATCGTTTAAATTTATTGCTCCTATTACAGGCCACACCCTGTATACGTACTAAGGCCTATAAGGGATCTCTTCCAGTTAACCTTCTATCATGACTAAGGGTGCGTCTCCATTGAAGCGAGGCAGAGATGTGCGGAATAGACCAATCACCTGAGTTCTCAGCTCCGCTTTACTTTTGTTATTGGTCGATTCCGCTCATCTCCGCTCCGCTCCGCGACAGTGGAGACGTACCCTAAGGCTGCCTGACCACTGAAAAGGAGCGGAGAAAATGAACCAGTCAGCACCTCTAGCACAACTTAGACACGCGACTCTTTCTCGCGCGAGATATGCTATCTATATCCCTTTCTGAACAGTATCGTGAGAGAGTGACGGATGATGCTATCTCGCGCGACATGAGTCGCGGACCATAGTTGTGCTAGACAGGCAGGTTGCGTCTTTGTGACGGCCGAATGAGGACTATTTAGATTTATGTTTGGTTCTTTTTATCCATCTTGGACGGGTATAGGACCTTATCACATTTGCCAGTTGCGAGCGGGTTTTTAGGGTTCCGTACCTCAATCGGAAACAACGGAACCCTTATAGGATCACTTTGCTGTCCGTCCGTCCGTCTGTCTGTCGGTCAACACCCTTTATCTCAAGAACGCGTGGAGGTATCTAGTTTAAATTATCACCATATACTCAGGTCTACGGTCCCTTAAATCTGTGAAAAAATCAAACTTCTACAAAAAAAAAGATACGGCCGTTTATGTCGCAAAAAACGTACATTTAGACACTCTCAAGGGAATCAAAATGATAGGGTACTTCCCGATGACCTAGAACTATGAAATTTGGCAAGCAATATCGTCACATACTAAAAATACTTATAAAAATCTGAAAACTATACATTTGTAATAAACATAAAAAAATAAGATCCTTTTCAAACATCATATTTGGAGAACTCGGTTGCGTTACGTTTGCACCTCGTTTGTAAGCGGCGCCATACATTTCAGGTGCAAACTTAACTCAACCAGGCCAATTAAGATGGGATAAGTGAAAGTTTGTACGGAACCCTCGGTGCGCGAGTCAGACTTGGCCGGTTTTTTTAAACAAATACCGGTCGCGGCGAACTTGCGTGATCGCCCTCATACAAAATTCGCTCGCAAATCGTACAAAAAGTGTGATACTGATTGATAAGGCTCTTAGAGTAGTATGCGTATCTGAATGAGAAAAAAATACGGCTACAAGAATCTTGTTTAGATTTTTAATTAACTGGATTAACCTAACCGTAGATGGCGCATTAGCCGATCTAATTAGCTGCGTTGTGGTTTAAGTAGGTAGGTATTAGTACTTTTGAACAATATCATATGATTCTAATTATAGTTTATGGTTAGTGTTTACCCGTGGTTTCGCCCAGTACTACCGAAATTTAAGAAGCCTGTCCTGTGTGTTAATTCATGCCCTCGTCTACCTAATATGTATATTTCCGGCTCCACACTACTCGCGAAGTTGGCCAAAGTTGGGCGAATATGATTGTAAGGAATGCCTCGTCGGCCGGGTCCTCACATTGACATCTACGATAGCTCAGTAGAAGAACGATTTAAAGAAACACAAGGGTAAACGAAAACGATATATATTTAACACAAAAACAAATTAACACAATTAAAGATCGGAGCACAATTAAATTTAACACACAAATTAAACCGCGAATTTACAATTAAATACCTTAACTAATGTAGTCCTTTATCTAACACTGATTGCACTACGTACTACTAACTAACAAGATGGTATACACGGAAGTAAGAGACTTGAAACTGAAGTACTTGCGGATCGCGGATCTACGCACTGAGAAACAGAGTGTGGACTCGATGTTTACTGCAGATGTACTTGAGTGGTACTACTAACTGACTACGGAGTCGTAACTCTACGCAGGCTAAAGTTGTACTACTAACTGACTACGGAGTCGTAACTCTACGCAGACTGAGGTGATACTACGAATTTTGCGGAAAACGGGCGTCCTTTTATTTGAATCGTTCAAGGTTTGTTTACATGTCTAGAGGGACGCCCGCTCCGTTACAGTTTAGTTTTATTAGCATTTTCCATATCACTCACTAAATGAAGATCTCATGAGAACCATCTAGTTGTGAAAGGATCTAAGCCAAGAATTTCAAATTTTGGTTAAATGTTAAGTTACGCTACTAAGCGTAATCAACAATTTAATAAAATTTTGACAGTACAATAATTTGGTACCTTGGATTGGAGCTGAAGATGGCCGTAGGAACTCCTAAAGAGCACACGTTAAACCAATAGTGTTTGGGCTCGTCTGATTCGTCTTGATGAGCAATTAACGTTTGTGTAAGAAAGTACAGTCGATAATAAAGCCGAGTATCTGAAAACTTTTTGACAAAACTCAAATTATAAATTCTGTGATAGTACTGGGTCACTGTTTCTAAGTTTCGCAATTCTGCTAAAGCTGAATTATCATTAGGACTATTGAACTGAGGTCACAAATACCAACACCTTGCAAGATTTTAACGCGACTAAAGGACACGTAAGCTGTAGCAAAAGTACTCTTGCCTAAGTGAATAACAGCTTTTTAGGATTTTTTAGTCAACAAGGAACCCTTATACTAGTTTCACCATGTCCGTCCGTCCGCCTGTCCGTCTGTCCACAGCTTAGCTCAGTGAGATAGTGCCTAGTGGTAGAATAAATTTTAACAAACTTTTTTTGTGTACATTTCCTACACGTAAAAAAGTGGGGATGTATTTTTTTATCGGTTTATCCCATGGTGTGGGGTATGGATGATTAGGTCTTTCAAAACTAAGAGGGACAGTAAATCTGTCGCCTTAGTCGCGCCGCGCCGCGCATCGAGGTCTTTAAGGCGGAGGCATTCATAGCCTTCCGCCATTCCAGCCTATGCGTCGCAAGCTCTTCCCACGAACCACACGGTATCCTGCATCCAATAAGATGGCGTTTTAAGACGTCCTTGTAGTGCAGATACTGCCCTCTAGGCTTGCGCTTTCCACGCTCTAGTTCTGAGTAGAACAAAGTTTTGGGCAGCCTAATGGAATCCATGCGCACAAGGGACACCACCGCAACTGGCCCTTCATGAGCAGACTCTATGGGAATACCTGCAGACTCAGTGCGACGAAGAACCTCCGAGTTACTGTCCCTCTTGTGATCGTGTTTTCGTGAACAAACTGGAAGTCACGAGCCACGTGCGCGCACACGCTAGAAACATTGACAGGGTGTCGCCGTTGACGGATACGTCAAGGAGGACATCATCATCATCAAAACTAAGCCAAATTACCTAGCACCAACTGCAATTTTTATGGAGCTAAGTAAGCCACCCGTACTATTTGGATCCTGTAGAGACCTGGTTCTGTTTAGGCCATAAGTAGCAGGTTCTTTCGACTCTTCCAGTGCATTTAAAGTAAATAATTTTGATTATCTTGTTATTATAAGCATTAACTAGTTTGACTTTAACGTTTTTTTCCCCAGAATGTTGTTTAAGGCATTTTAATAGCCTCATTTATCCTATTTTCAATCTTAGAGAAGACGGCTTTCGTTACCACTGGCTTGGGATCCTGTTGTACCTACATATAGTCAAGGATCAAGCTCGACGAAAAACTGGAAACCCTGGACCTTAAACGCTGTAAAACAAAAATAGCGTTTAAAGAAGAAAATTCCATGACGAAACTTCTGTTTGTTTAAAAAATATGAAATAAAAATAAAATTAAAAATTTCAAAACCCCCGACATGCTAACCTTTAAAAAGAAAGAAATAAAATCTACGAAATGTGGCTTTACAATGAACAGTAGAAAAATAATCCAAGCTTCGGTGCGTCGGGGGACCGCTAAGTAAATAAAATGCAATGTACCTACTGAAAATCGTAAAGTGGGAAGCTCAAATGCAAACTTGCAATTTTGCGTTGAAAAATCTATTTCATTTCATTTCTTTAGCGGTCCCCCGACGCAACGAAGCTTGGATTATTTTTCTACTGTTCATTGTAAAGCCACATTTCGTAGATTTTATTTCTTTCTTTTTAAAGGTTAGCATGTCGATTGTCGGGGGTTTTTTAAATTTTAAATTTTATTTTTTATATGTATATAAATATATATATAGATATATATTGTGTGTATATCCTATAGGAATATGTATTTATCTAAGTATATATCTTTTGAAATTGTTTTAATTTAGTTGCACCGCCCACAAATTATCTGCTTAGCCCAATGGTTGACTGGTAGAGAATGCCCTATGGCATGGCATTAAGTCCGCCTTTTGTACGATAAGTTCTTTCTTTTGTGCAATAAAGATTAAATAAATAAATATAGTTGTGTTTGTACGATACTTTTCGATATTTTTTATGGTAGTTGAGCTTACCCGTCAGCGCGCTTCTCCCGACCCGACCGACCTTATTGTCTCATCATCAATATACTAACTTATTACATGTTAGAAATATTTTTTTTAACTAAATCTATACATATCAAGGTAATTGATAAAGATATCTCTTGGGTCACGTTTTTGCGGGTTTCATATTTTATATGCTGCGGTTTTCCGCAAAAGATACCTATTCATAATGTGGTTTTCCCGAATCAATGGCAGGGTAATTATTTAATTAATAAATTCACGGAGAATAAGCAAATGTTTTTTTTATTTTCCTGTCTTTGTTAAATTGTTTTTATGTACCTACAACTAGCTCCGCGGTGTTACTCGCAGTTTATAAGATAAAAGTAACCTATTTGTTAATCCCGCAAGATCCTGGGACCGACACGGAGGAAAGATCGTAGCCGGATCCGTAAGGGTCAAGAACTGGAAGACCTAGTGTCTGAGCCAAATATTATTGGGGAGATAAAAGCAGCAAGACTCCGGTGGCTCGGGCATCTAGAGAGAATGCCGGACGATAGGGCGGTAAAAAGGGCGTAATATGTTGGACAGCCTGTAGGTCGTCGACCGGTCGGCCTGGGTCGGTCGGGATGGTAGGACAAAGTTATGAAGGACCTACGCGCTCTGCAAGCAGGAAACTGGGATGAGATTGCTCAAGACAGAGTGCGCTGGCGTCATTTCGTATCGGAGGCCAAGATCCACTTCGGGTCGCTGCGTCAACGGAGTAAGTAAGTAAGTATTTGTTAATCCAGGGCTGGTAGGGCAGGGCATCTCCATAACGAATTTTATCATCATCAAAATTGGTCCTGCCGTTTGCCCGTGAAGAAGTACCTAACAAACGTGCAAACACACATTAGTGTGATAAAGTATACATGGGTGAATTTCAACAAGCTCGAAATTTACCTAATTTAAGTGGCTTTTTTATTTTTGATGTTAGAGTCAAAATTAGATATCAATAATACGAATAAAGTCATAACCAATATTGTGTAGTAATGGCCCTTTGTTATACATAATTGTTTTAAAGATATTATGATTTTAGTAATTGGCCTGCCACCAAAATTGTACATCTACACCAAAATTAGTTACTTGTGCTAAAAATTAATATTTTTCAATGAAATTGCCTGCTGGAAATGAAAAAAGAAAGTATATGTTTAATTAATAATTTTAATTATACCAAAATATCTATGAAAATACAATCACTAACTCGTTTGTAAAAACAGTATATTATTTTTTTCGAGGACTTCTTCTCTTGATTGATTTTTCTTGCGATTAACCATCGTAAAAACTACATACATTTCAAAAAAATAAGCATGTACAAAAGCAAACATCCCTTTAAGGGATTTCTTCCAATTAACCTTCGAGTAAATGAGTGTTAAACACAAGTGAATGGCAGACAAACCAAGCAACTGTACAATACGATAACTTTACAATAGTACAAATGAAAATGCAAAAACCAAATGAGAGAGAGATAGGAAAACAGTCAATGTAATACATAGTACGTAATGTCTATATAAATACATCTATATATATAAAAGAAGAAGTCCTGACTGACTCATCAACGCACAGCCGAAACTACTAATGTTAGAGAGTTGATTTTTGCACAGTAGGTTACTTTTATAACGTGGGCTAGAGATAAGAAGCGATTTTGAAAAATTCAATCCCTAAGGGTGTTAAAAAAGGGTGCAAAGTTTGTATGGGGGAAACTTTTTTTTTCGAGCTAGAAACTTGAAACTTTGTAGAAAGATTACTTATTCAAAAAAACAAAAAGTACTTTCAGCGTTTTAGTCAATTTCACCCCAAAGAGGGTTAAAAAGGGGTGCAAGGTTTGTATGAGTGAAACTTTTTTTTTTAAGCTAGAGACTTGAAACTTTGTCAAAAGGTATTAAAACAGAATAGAAGAAAACTAATTTCAGCGTTTTTGAAAATTCACCCCGTAAGGTGGTAAAAAATGGGTTAATAGTTTGTATGGGGGGAACTTTTTTTTTCAGCTAAAGACTTGAAACTTTGTAGAAAAATTACTTATTAAAAAACACAAAAAGTACTTTCAGCGTTTTAGAAAATTCCACCCCTTAAGGGGTTAATCTATATATATAAAAGAAGAAGTTCCTGGCTGACTCATCAACGCACAGCCGAAACTACTAATGTTAGAGAGTTTGATTTTTGCACAGTAAGTTACTTTTATAACGTGGGCTAAAGATAAGAAGCGATTTTGAAAAATTCAATCCCTAAGGGTGTTAAAAAGGGGTGCAAAGTTTGTATGGGGGAAACTTTTTTTTTTGAGCTAGAGACTTGAAACTTTGTAGAAAGATTACTTATTATAAAACACAAAAAGTGATTTCAGCGTTTTCAAAAATTCCACCCTTAAGGGGGTTAAATAGGGGTGAAATGTTTATATGGGAGAAACTTTATTTTTCGAACTAGAAACTTGAAACTTTGTAGAAAGCTTACTTAATCCAATACAAAAAAAAATAATTTCAGTGTTTTGGAAAATTTCACCTTTAAGGGGGTTAAAAAGGGGTGCAAAGTTTGTGTGGGGGGAACTTTTTTTTTGAGCTAGAGACCTAATACTTTGTAAAAAGATTACTTATTAGAATAAAAATAAAGTACTATCAGTGTTTTTGAAAATTTCACCTCTAAGGGTGTTAAAAAGGGATGCAAAGTTTGTATGGGGAAAACTTTATTTTTTAGCTAGAGACTTTGTAGAAAGAATAACTTATTAAAGTAAAAAAAAAGTAATTTCAGCGTTTAATAAAATTCTATCCCTACGGGGGTTAAAAAAGATTGAAGGTTTTAGTAGTAGGGTAGTCATTTTGTTGTAGTTGGCGTTAATGTACGGATTGAATGGTTTTTCAAGACATTTTCAATTATTACTTACCTGTTTTCACGTTATTTGGTGTTCATTTGATAAATGACAAAGTATAATAATATCTTATGTTATCATTTGATTTACAACTGCTAATATTAAAGCTATTTGTCGATAGATGGCGTTAGTAGTACCAATATTTTTAGCCTTTTTAATAACTGGGGTAGCTTCTAGACCATTGAGAAACATTTTGGCTGGCCTCGGGAACTCCGCCACACCACTCTTTTCGTGTAATAGCCAGGCCGGCGTATACCAAAACCAGTGCTGCCTTCTTATGAAAAAAGGTCATTATTTATTATTGTTATGAAATAAAGTTTATTTATTTATTATTATTGAAAGAGATACTCTTCATTAAACTGCCTCCATCTCTCGATTTCCAGTGCTGAGTTTAAGATTGTTTTAACAGCCATACGATATTTAACTTTTTTTTTATCTAACTCATAATAACTAAGATCCCCATTTTCTAACTCCAAATCCATGCGTCGCTATAGAGCGACGCGAGCGATTTATCTTGCAGAGTAATTTTTGCCAAAGATTAAAAGCATCAGGTAACTGACGGAATAAGTATTACCTAAGCATCCTGCAAACAATTCCCGTAATCCAATTGGATAATCTTCTTAAATTCTTTAACAATTGCATATCAGTGTCTGCCACTGTTTGAAATGTAATATGTCTAGACCATTTTAACTAAGAATAAAATTCACTTACCTATTTTAATATCTTTGTCATCATCAAAAATCTACGCGGACGAAGTCGCGGGCGGCCGCTAGTATAACATAAATATAATCATAATTATAACAAAAACAGCAACCTAATCAAATAATCATTCATTTGACAGCCACAATTTCTTGAACTTCCCCTTGAACGATGCTACGGACTACGTCTACCTAAGGGCGCGAGACAATTTATTTCATAATTTCACGGCGCGCACAGCAAAAGATACATCGTAAACATGAGATCTATCCAGTGGGATAGATAGAGCCAGATTAGCACTTGACCGCAGGCGAACAACGGCAATAGCCTGCGACTTCTTGGCATTCTTCATCAAACCAAAGAACCAAGCCCAAGGACGGATTGATTCAAGGTCTAAATTGATTTGCGAAACAAAGGAGCCAAAATCATCAATGTTGGCCGCCGCATAAAGCTGCAAATCATCTGCATAGACATGGAACGAGGAGGAGAGTGACTGTGGTTGGTGATTCCGTTAATGAAGACAGAAAAGAGTAATGGAGAGAGTATGCCCCCTTGAGGGACACCAGCATACAGTTCACACCAGCTAGAAAATTGGTCATCAACTCGAACCCGCTGTTGCCCCCCAAAGAGGTAATCACGAAACCAGGACAGTGAAGTTGGAGATATATTTAAAGTACTAAGTAAACTGAGAAGGATATCAAAATCAACAGTGTTAAAAACACTACTAAAATCTAGGAGCACCAATATAGTCACTTTCCTATATTCTATATTAAGACGAATGTCGTCGGTGATCTTAACCAAAGCTGTGGTTGTGCTAAAGAATTGAAGGAGTTAAGTCTATTTAGATGTAATGAGGGACGTGGATTTACAGAGGATTGAATGATTTTGGATAAGACGGACAGAATGGACATAGGACGATACTGCGAAAAGTACGACGGATTAGGGGTTTTACGGAGAGGAATCACATGGGCGCATTTCCAAATTGTAGGAAACGTGCCAGAGGAAAAAAAATAGTAATATAGGAAAGGATAGGAGCTATAGAATCCGCCACCAGCATAAGCATATCTAAGCTAAGATTACCCTCACCGACAGCTTGTAATATTAGATGTATTGTGTTTATACTTGACTTCAAATAAGTTCACCGAGTCAAAAGTGTTGGAAATGCGATTACAAATGTGTAATTATATACAGATTACAGAATTAACAATTCTGGGGGCATTAAGCAATTTTGGTGACTTCGAAATTACCACCAAAACCACCAAAATTGATCCACAAAAATTAGAAAAAGTGATTAAAAAAATATTTAAAAAATATCCGTATTATTTACTTCCAATTTAACTTTATATTTTAAAAAGGAAACCTCAACACGTCTTACACACAATTCACACACAATCAATTATTGCTAAGTCATTAGAAACATATACCACAAAAATTGTGTCAAAACGTATTTGTATCCCACCAAAATTAGATACTTACGTGCTGAGTGGACAGATCCAGCAAGGTATGACATGTGTGTCATCGCTCCATGCCGGAGCGGAACTAAACGAACAGGTTAACATACGTTTGCTGGTCTTGTTGCGTTTCGTTCATCCATAAACACATTTTCAATATTTACCACCAAAATTGTCAATTTCACCCGGACAACTTTTAGTGCTCAATTTTGAGTATCTATTTATGTATTCATCTTTATTTATATAACCTTATAAGATACTTAAACTAATAAAGTTTATAAATAAATGCAATTTTAGTTTAAAACATTGATGATATGGTTCTATCAAAGACATTTATGAGGAACAACGAATACTGGACGCCCCACCAAAATTATCATTTTACCGCAAAAAAAAAAATTATTAAACATAAATGACTTTTACAATATTTTGCGATTTGGCTTAATAATTTATGTCTTCTTTTCAGAAAAAAATTAAAACTTTAAAAACAATTGTTTCACACTATAGTTATCAATTCCGCCGCAATTTTTTTTCGCTGAGATAATTACCCACATATAACATCGAATTAACTTGATAAAAAATTGGGCAAGTGCGAGCCCGACTCGCGCATGAAGGGTTCCGTACCTATACATATATATACTTAATCTATAACAAGTTTGTTGTATGGGAGCCCCCCTTAAATATTTATTTTATTTTATTTTTAGTATTTGTTGTTATAGCGGCAATAGAAATACATCATCTGTGAAAATTTCAACTGTCTAGCTATCACCGTTGTTGAGATACAGCCTGGTGACAGACGGACGGACGGACGGACGGACGGACGGACGGACGGACAGCGAAGTCTCAGTAATAGGGTCCCGTTTTTACCCTTTGGGTACGGAACCCTAAAAATGATCGATGAATATAATACATAGATTAGGTACAAGTATGCATCTCTATGATTAGCAAACTTAGGAAAGGCTTATGTTACGATTTCGCTTGCTAATAATTACGGTATAAGTATGTTCAATGCATTGCGTATTAAAAAACCGGCCAAGTGCGAGTCTGACTCGCGCACCGAGGGTTCCGTACAAACTTTCACTTATCCCATCTTAATTGGCCTGGTTGAGTTAAGTTTGCACCTGAAATGTATCGCGCCGCATACAAACGAGGTGCAAAGTTAACGCAACCGAGTTCTCCAAATATAATGTTTGAAAAGTACTATATATTTTATGATTTTATTACAAATGCGTAGTTTTCAGATTTATATAAGTATTTTTAGTATGTGACGATATTGCTTGCCAAATTTCATAGTTCTAGGTCATCGGGAAGTCTCGAGATAAAGAGTCTTGACAGATAGATATAAGGGTACCGTTTTTTCCGATTGAGGTACGGAACCCTAAAAAGAGAGCATGATTAATATTAAGATGTTAAAAACTTAAGTTCGAAGTCGTATGGAGCCTTCCATACGACTTCGAACCTCCCTTCGAACCCTCTAACTTTTGAACCACGGGTCAAAATATTATGAAAAAATTCATGAAAATGAGGCCTTATAAGTACTTTCAATGAAGACTATATAGTCTAAGATCCCGATATAGAACGACCTTCACCGAGATGTTTATTTGATGAAATGTATTTTATATTTAATTTAATATGTCAATAAATATATTGCATACTCGTATGGGTTGCCTAACAAATTTTAGTCCAGGGTATGTTTAATTAATAATAAAAATAAAAAACATTTCACCGGTTTGATTATTATTAGATAAATTATATACCAATCGAAAGTATGAAGCCCATAGAATATGCAAACGTTAGGTTGCCTATTCTTTTCCCGTCACAACTATAGGGTAGCCAGGTATAAACTGGTAAATCTATACTTACTAGCATTTTGCAACGGTCTGATTATTGAATTGAAATTAAATAAAATTAAGATTATTTTATTATGAATCACAACTTTTAAAAATATAACAATACATTAAATTAAACAATAAAACTAATAACTAAACCTAAATATTATCTAATCAAAAAGCCCGCCCCGAATCGTTCCCGGTGCAAAAGTGCCCAACACGCTCGCCGCGTTACCGCGCTGGACCGCGATGGACAGCCTCTGCACCAAGAACGACTCGGAACGGGTGTCATGGCCTCTCTCTCGTAACCGACGCCCCACTTCCCTCAGGAACTTTAGTGCGTCGGAGCTCCAAACACCGGTAGTTTCCACCGCGAGTGGGACAAACAGGTAATTGGTGAGAGCGGAGTATTTCTATTTTATTATGAATTTATCTAATAATCAAACCGGTGAAATGTTTGGATTTTTATTTTTTTTTATTTTTAACAAAACATATACCCTGGACTAAAATTTGTTAGGCAACCTATATATACTTCGAACGTTACACATATTAGTTAAGTGCCATACTGTATTAAAATATTTCGCTCAATTTGGCGCGTATAATCGATAAGTTCCAGAAGGCAATAAGTAATTACAGTTACTTTGCCGTTTACGACCTTTTTTATAGAGCTTGAAATCTTTCTCGTAATTTAAACCTCGAAGCCCGTCTATTGTGAAGGATGGGCAACTACGGAACCCTACACTGAGCGTGGCCCGACATGCTCTTGGCCGGTTTTTTTTTACGTGAGTTTAAACCATTTTTAATAATTATTAGGAGGTTTGTTTCACAAAAATGTGATTTTAAAAAAGAACTTTAATTGAACGTCCATCAAATACGTTGACAAGCATGAAATGCCAAAATGTTGCTAAGCCGCGAAATTTTTTCGAACATCGAACCCGATGCGCACAATTTCGCGGCTTAGCAACTCTACTATAGATACGAGTACATACTTCATATTTACATACAAGAAAATCTCTGATATGAAGCTTTACATAATAGGTTTAATTTTAAAGATTATTTATTTCTAAAAAGAATTTGTACAATTCACTTATAATGCGAACGTACCTAAATATATAAACGACGACGATGCGGTTGGCTCGATTTGTAGAGACCTGCCTACTGAGCCGACGGTCCCGGGTTCGAATCCCGGCCAGGGCAAATATTTGTGTGATGAACTCGAATATTTGTGCTTGGGTCATGGTTGTTCTATGTATTTTAGTATAATATTTATCTATATAAGTATGTAGGTATATCGTCGTCTAGTACCCATAACACAAGCCTGCTTGAGCTTAATTTGGGACTAGATCGATTTGTGTGAGGTTGTCTGATATTTATATTTATTGATTTATTTATTTTATAAAACAAATTTATTATTTATTTAAAGTTTATTGCACAATACAAAAAAATGTACAAATGGCGGACTTAATGCCTTTAGGCATTCTCTACCGGTCAACCACTGTTAATATTATAAACAAGTTAATAATAACGCCTTAAATTAAAACTCGTGTGATCCTATATAGTATATACCTACAATGCAAATTTTCTGTAAAATACAAAGCAATCTAACGTTAATAATCAATCAAGTACCTACAATCGCAAGAATCCACTTAATTTACATTATCTTTAGATAACGCGTTAGTATCCGTTTAACGACTTAACGCTGCAGATAACGTGCAAAGCGTTATCATTTATTGCCGTTATTGTAAATAAATCAATATGCGTGCGTATGCAAATACACTCAACGAGGTATAATATATTACCTTATTATTGTCGGATCAGTTATGCTAACCGGTCTGTTAATTTGTTATTGTTAGCCATAGGCTTCTGCCAAAAAATATTTTTCTTGGCCTCTACCTACCCTCTTCAAGCTCCAACAGGTATCAACAGGTAGGTACCCAATCTCCGAGAACGAGCGGTATTTTCAGTCAATAAGAAGTTCATGACAATCGTCTTTTATCATCTACGGGAGACTCAAGAAGAATATATCTGCTATATACGTATACATACCTACTATACCCATACCTACTATATAGGGTGATCAATCCAAATGGGTCAGTAGGGTGAAGTCAGAAACGATAAGAGATAGGGAAAATCTGTCCTGAGGAACCATGGCGTCATTTTTAGTTTTAATATAAACTGCATTCATTTTTTTTAAATCTTAATATACATTATCGGGTGTTAAACTCGGTCGAAATCTTTGTAAACACGACTTTTGACCGGGGTCGATTCCCGATTAAAATAAATTGAGTGCCATATTTATTAAATTTCAAATCGACACCATGTCTCCTCAGAACAGACTATTCTCTATCTCTTGTAATTTCTGACTTGTCCGTACTGACCTGTTTGGAATGATCATCCTGTATAATAAGGCAGAGAGATTAAAGAGTATCAGACAGTAAGAACAAGATAGTCAATTATCAAATATGGGAGTCAAACGTCGGGTCCTTACTGTCAATATCGCTTAACATGGCTATGGATGGTAGCGATTTGTTTTTAACAAACAGAACCGACTTCAATACATACTGAAACGCCAATAATAACCCGTCCATGTACAGATTAAATTTAAAACACCTTTTGAAGTCGAACCTCATTTTTATGAAGTCGGTTAAATATCAGTAGCCACGGTAGTCAGTGACAGCCTATCCACTCTTGCATTATGGTATACAGGGTAATCAATCCAAATGGGTCAGTAGGGAGAAAACGAAAACTATAAAAGATAGGGAAATCTGTTTTTAGGAACCATGGCTTCGATTTTAGATTTATTAAAAACTGCATTCAATTTTTTTTCGTATATCTCATGCCGGCAACAGCAATTTGTCCCATACAGACATTTGTTCTCAATGAAAATTAGGATCGATTGACATCTAAAATCTTTATTTTTTCTCTACTCAATTTCGACCGAGTTCGATTCCGGGTTATGCATGAAAAAGCGAAAAAAAATTTAATGCAGTTTTTAATAAATCTAAAATCAAAGCCATGGTTCCTAAGAACAGATTTCCCTATCTCTTATAGTTTTCGTTTTCTCCCTACTGACCCATTTGGATTGATTACCCGGTATATACACTTAAACGACTAACCGATGACCATTCTGATTTAAACTAAACGATTTGTATAAAGCAGCAATTTAACTGACATTGACTGTACCAAGTCTTTGCGTGTCAATAATGATCGAACGGTTCTGGGGGCACAGTAGAGCCGCGCCAAGTTCGTGAAAAACTACATATTAAGAATTAAAATAGCGCGATCTTGATTGAAAAAATATGTTATATTGAGTGTAATATAATTATGCTAAATATATATTTGTTACAATAGTGTTTGTACTTGTTTACGTCAAAAACCGCGATTTTGCACAGGCCGTGTCGATCACTGGTAATAAATAATTATTCACGCAACAATGGATAGGCGTTATGTCTTAGATGAAAACAAATGCACCCAAAACGTGACAATTACCAGTCTTAATCCCAGAAGAATCGTTTTCTATTATGTTATATAAACACCCGTAACTGCGCAATTTTTTTTAGTTAGCTTGTTTGAGTGTTCCATTATATTTACTTTGCACTATTTTACTCGTATCTGGAATTCACTCTGTTATGTTCAAGCGAATTATAGATAACCAATCTACGTTTACAGACTTGGCAGATTTTACATGAGCACGTATTGGTAGAATTTTATTTAAATTGTAATCCGAAAAACCTTGGACTGATTAAAAGCCGTTCACCCTAATTCGTGCTCACAACCAGAGCACAAGAATCTAGGCTTAAAACAAGCCTGCTATGGGTAATATAATTAATAGATATCTCGATCTTATTTAACACGCTATTTAATCACTACTTTGTAATTTTATAAAAAGATGTGAGACAGCGTGTTAATTCGAATGCACATTGAGATATCGGCAAATAAACGATGTCGGGTATATTCTCAATTATTTCGTATTTAACAGTCATCAAAACGCGACGTTTGCGATTCGATCTGCACAAAGTATATTTCACGTTACTAAGTAGCGTCATATATAAATGAGACGTAAACTTAACGCGATATTCCAGGTATATCGCCAATTCGGAGATCTCTGCGAGATAACAGAGAGATAAATGGAATTAAGGCCTAGGGAGTGGAATTCTCAACATCACACACATATCGCCTTACCTCGTTCGCCCCTGATATAAAATCAGACGTATGAAGTTCTGGTAGGTATACGCAGTGCCGTATTTCCCCCTTAGGCCGACAAGGCCCGGGCCTAGGGGCCCGCTAGCCTAGGTAGCCAGTCCCAGAAGCGACTTGCACTATACTTATGATCTCTTAGGGGAGGCGGCCCCATCCCCCCACCTTGGCTTCCCTAGCCTCGGGGGGTATGCGTAAGGCATATCCACACCGTCAAAAAAAAAAAAAAGGGGAGGCGGCCCCATCCCCCCACCTTGGCTTCCCTAGCCTCGGGGGGTATGCGTAAGGCATATCCACACCGTCAAAAAAAAAAAAAAGGGGAGGCGGCCCCAAACGCCAAGCGCCTAGGGGCCCTGGCTCTCTAAGTCCAGGCCTATATACGTGTTCTCAGATCATAGGTCAAAATAAACTGGGCATTCAACCAAATAGTGAAATTAACAAAAGAAAACGAAGCTAAGAGCGAAATTTATGATTATGATAATTGATGGTTGTCTCTTCTATACTATGGGGTTATATTATAATGTAACTTTTTTACAGGCGTTCATTTATACTTTCGGGAAAAAACAACGTCGCAATAACGATTCTCATGACGTTTACATTTTCTGCAAGGTCGATCAAATCAGTTTTTCAAGTTTAAATCTGATAATCATTAGTTAGCGCTATAACGCCATCTGTTGGTGAGTAGAATAATCTATCAACTTGATAGTGATATACTATTACTATACTTACTACAAAGCGCGTCTCATTAATATCATGTTTGTTGGTTTAATTGAATAATTGTCATACTCTCCGTTAATAATCCACTGCTTCAGATATACCGGATAATCCTAAAATAGATCGAATGTTTCTTATATTCTATCCGATACCAATCTTAGGAGCACTTGTAAAAAGTGATGACGCATTTCATACAAACAAACATTCAAATAACGCACCATGGCTAGCAATCACAGGCCAATCTATGACCGCGCATGGCATCTTACGAGTCCTCAGTTGCGCATGCTCCAAAGTTCCATCCGTAGCAGGTAGCTAGTCTTCGACTGCGCCGTACTGCGGTAAAACGGTCTTGCCTCTAAGTTCATTGTTGTTCTGCGTATTAGTGCACTGTTGCCTACATAAAGGATATCTGTGATCTCTTAACTCATCAGACTAGAAGTTGCCGTTGCTGCTAACTAACACGTAAAACAAGTAAGTCATACAGTGTCTCTGTAAACATAAAATCGCGAGATTTCATCCCGTTTAATGATTTGAAAACGTATGCATTATAACATTAATAATCGTTAAAGACCCATCTTTACTTTGTCATAAGCATTTGTTCTTTGTAATCGCTGTGAAGAAAGAAAGTGATAGTGCGAGGGCTAAATCGATACCTGCCCCACTTGAGTTTTCGTGCTATGTCTACCTTGACCTTTTAGGCCCCATGAAGCTAATTTACATACCCCCATAGCTAAGTAGCTACAGCTCATAGCCACCGCCAATGTCTGACTTGAAATCGTAAACAGTCTGAAAACTCAATTTGCGTCACGAAAAATAAACATCAATTAACTTCACAAAAACAAATTGAGACTTTTCAAGTATTAAGCGCTACCCATGTAATGTGCATGAAATGTATTCTTCGCAATTTGACACGCATTTCTCAGTTATTTTTTCTTTTTTGAATGACACGCGTGCAAATGCGTCTGTACATTCAGCCAGCAACCATTGTTTTTTGTTTTTTTTCAGGATGGCGGCTGTGGAAGGCGTAGGCCAAGGCACCGAGCTGGAGCAGATCCAGGAAAGATCTAGAGAAGTCGCCAACAAGGTCAGATGGTTCCTGAACGCATGTGCAACGACCTTGCGGCATAGCAATGCGCATAATAAACAACATAAATGAACATCTGTCATATATATTTACTCCAATAACACTGTTCTTATTGTTTACAAATGAAGCGAAAATTGAAAAATTTAATGATTCCGACAGGATTCGAACCATTGGATTGGCTCTGACATCTGATTCGGTGGTCCAATTGGGAGGACGCCAGTGTTGGCCCGGAAAGCCGTTGGAAACGCTGGTTCGAATCCTGTCGGAATCATTAAATTTTTCAATTTTCGCTTCATTTGTAAACATTTAGTTTACGTTAGCAGACGTTACTGCTTTAATAAAAAATAACTGTTCTTATTCGTATTATTCTCTTATGTGCACCAAAAATTTAATTTTGACTACGGTTTTCTATAGATGTCCCGCGATTTGTCTTTGCAATGCTTTTGCGTTGCTTGGACTCGTGCCAGATTGTGAAAGTTGAATGATACTTAGGCATAAATATTTCCACTGAGAGCTGGAAAGATTTTTCAAAGAGATTTGCTTTGATTTTCCAAAATTTGTTTTTGAATGGGCACATGTTTAAATTGACTTGGCTACTTATACTATACGACATGACATGACAGTTATTAAGCATATTTCATAAAAACTTTAGAGAATAGGATCAGGATATAAGATAAATGTTTATAAAAGGATTATTGGCCTATCCTGTGCTGAACTAACATTATTATATAGGTACAGTCATATGCATAATAAGTAATGAATTAATGAGTAAGGAGCACCTTGGAAATTCATTGTCAAATTGGGCAATTGACCACAAGGTAGTCCGCATTTTCCTAGATCATACAAAAAGAAAGGGAGAAGACCGGAAACTTCATTTTATAAGTGGTATCGTTTCTGCACCAAGTCTAATGAAAGGCTTAGGGGTGAATATAATGATAGTACAGATTGTAGAATAGAATAAAACAACATTCCGCGATTTCTCTCAGATTTTTTCTCGACACGATGTTATCTTTTAATAAAATAACGGTTTCGCGTCGACCTTAAATAAATGAAATTGCATTTACTGTTTCAGTCGTTGGATACCACCCGCCGCCTGTTGGCTCTCACCGAAGAGGTAACTTTACTCACTTACCTATTCAATACTGTACTTTGACTCCACAAAATAAACAAACATTCCATGAAGCACGTTCCTCATTCCTTGCGGAACACAGCGTAATTAGAACGAAAACAAATGACGTTTCATTGTTCTGAAATTAATTGTTCCAGAAGATTGAAAATTCATTGTTCTCGCTCGACGCTGATTTCAAGGGAATGAGGCTTTGCACCTGACATGACATTTATACGGTACTACGATTAACATAATACCTACTTAACACTTACCCTTCTTTTAATGCTGCGTAGAGCAAGGAGGCTGGTATAAAATGCCTAGTCGCTCTAGATGACCAGGGAGGTAAGAACCACCTTCTTATATGAATTTACTTTGTTCATGCTATTTTATAATGATGATTAAATTAATCGCCTTGTTAAAACATCGTAGGGTTTAGCTGACAAAGAGAGGCATGAGGAAGACTAAAAGGGTACAGCATTCTGCATATAAATTCGTTAGTTTCTCCTTACAAAGATGTTGGCATCCTTACATATTGTTGGTGCGTTTGTCAATTCTGTTTTGTGTAAAATACGAAAATTGTGTAAAATAAGGAATGTAATTTATAAACTCTAGAGCTAAGAATACGAAACTCTTAAAACTCTATATTCATTTAAACTTACACGATTTCACACATTATTCGAGGTAACTAAACAAACTACCTTTACGAACGAAATGAAGTCCTGTCTTGTTAAAATAATATAAATACGTAAAACAGGCAAAGACAAAAACAGGATAGGGATTTAAAAAACGGTGTACGTTGCAATGTCCGATACTCACAATTTAAATAAGAGAGTTAACCATGAGAGTGAGAGTAGATATTTACTCATACGTAAATCACCGTTTAGCTACGTTGATGAATTGATTAAGTCTCTAAAATTAAAACTTAAATAAGTAATTAAGAAAATCATTTTTTATGCCACCCTTTCACCCGGTATCACGTATTCCGAAGCACCAGCCAGAGATACCGTGTTAATCTTCATAGTAAACCTTCATTATTCCAATTTAGTTTCAGCACGTACCTATCAGATTTAGAACAGAAGTGTTTCAGTCAATATTTGCACTTGATTTTGCAACCTTCGGCTTCTGTCACATTTGTTAAATACCATAAACATATTGTAAAAAATGCACGTATCAGGTTTTGGCAAGCGCACCGGCGGTATGCTCTTTATTTTTCCGGTGTATGTGTGTCCGTATCTGAATGGCTTACATCTTTGGACAATACCTGAGTTTCTTAGCTTACTATGCAACTGGCACATGATTGGAATATGTAGACCGTTGGCATGATTCACCTGCTGCCGCCATCTCTGAACTGACGTGACGGGGGACGGGGTAAAAGAGGAGATATGGCGCCGGCTCTGATCTCACTTTAATAGTGAACAGAGCCAGAATTATAATCCCAAGCCCTACCAAAAACAATATGATGTCCCATTATACTCAACCTGAAAGTCAATCTTGGGCCGGCGCAGCTACATACCTGATGAAGTTCTCCTGATTTCACAATCTGGAACTACTTTTGCCCATCACTATCCAGTTGTTATAATTGTGCGGAGTAGTTTAGATTGTTGAACTTTGGAATGAACTTCCTAGCATAAATTTGACCGGAACTGTGTCAGACGTAGACTTCTCTTCTTCTTCTCCCTAGCGCGATTTCCCAGCAGGTGCTAGGGCCGCTTCCCTTCGACTTACTTCGCATCTTCCAGAGAGCATAGAACCAAGACGCCAAACAGCAGTCGAATTAGAGTATCCCGACGTGGATGATTGTGATCAGTGGCGTAGCTTACCGTAGACGGATCCTGGATAAAAAAAATATGAGAAGAGGGAGGGGTAAATTGGGTGAGGGGGAGGGGGATACGGTGCCAGTGGTAGCTACCCCACTGGCTGTAACGTCTGTTGCGTCTTGGATTTCTGCACTTGACCGCACTACTGACTGAGCTAGTGCACTCTGTTTGGCTGCCCTGTGCATGCGGTGTAACTGTCAATCGATGTGTCGTATCGTATTTGTTATAAATGTGTACTTGTGTAGCGCCGGAATGACTATGTAACCGACTTTTATTTTGTCTGTGACATGGATGTTTCTCTTTCTATGTCCAGTTTTTGAGGCTATGATGGTCTGTGCCATGGATGTTTTTCTTTCTACGTTCACTTTTTGAGGCTCTGATTTTACCACCGGCAAATAAAAGTGGGTCTATTAGGTTTTGATGCTGTTGTAACTAATAATCGTCATTTAAACTCACAGAGCAGCTGGACAACATCGAGAAGGGGATGAACACTGTGCACGCCGACATGCACCAGGCTGAGAAGAGTCTCAAGGAGATGGAGAAATGGTGCGGGCTCTGCACTCTTCCTTGGAAAAAGTACGTTGTTATAACACTTAAATACATAATTTTCTACAATAACCCCTTCATGTCTATGATCTTCGTGATAAAAATTTCTTCTTAAGTTTTTGATTCAGACACATTGTTAATTTTGCCCGAAGTATTGGTATTTATCGTTCACCCTTTCTTTCCAACCATCCTTTCCTGGAATTTGAAATCTTAACTTTTGAAATCGATAACGATTAGGTACAAGAAATGGTAGAATAATCTCGTCATCGTCAAAACTAACTTAACGACGCGGTTGGCACAGTGGTTAAGCAGCTGCCTACTGAGCCGACGGTCTTTGGTTCGAATCCCGACAAGGCCTAATATTTATGTGATGAACTCGAATATTTGTGTGGGTCATGGATATTATTTCATTTAAGTATGTATTTTTCTATATAAACGTATGTTTATGGTCTGTTTATCGTCATCTAGTGCCCATAACACATCAAGCCTACTAGAACTTACTGTGGGACTAGAATGATTTGTGTGAGGTTGTCCGATGTCCGATATTTATTTATGAAAACTGTTCTTTAATATCTTTCAATTATGATTACAGAGGCCCCGCTAAGAAGAAGGCAGACAACGACGTGTGGAGCGGCAAGAACGAGGGCAAGGTGGTGAACAACCAGCCGCAGCGGGTCATGACCGACGAACGGAACGGCTGCGGGCCCATGACTGGATACATTGGCAGGTCAGTATATATAAAGTGCTTTCTCGCGCGGGAAATATTACCTATCTCTTTCTTCGCTGTACTGTGAGAGAATGATGGGCAAGGCGACTAAGCCAAGTTGTGCTAGACGGGCTAGACGGAAACTAGGTATCCCAAATCCTTTAGTTAGCTCCTTCTACTTTAATTAATCATTCGTTTATTTTTAAAAGGAAATAAGTCTGCATTCAATTTCATTTTTCTTTTAAAACTCGCTTGTCACCCGGGAATCGAACCAGCTAAAAATAAAAATAAAATAGACATTATATTTATTCAACTAATAAATTAGAAATATTGTTCAGGATAAAAATCTCTTTAAAATAAAAATATGTAACAAATAAAAAATATCGTGATACCTAAAATTAATTTTATTTTGTCAAAATATTTTTTTCTAGGATTACCTTATTTAATAAAACCTTGGGTGTAGCTATGTTTTTTTTTTTACTTTTTCCTTGAAGTTAAATGAGTAACCGTAAAACTACTTTTATACAATAAAGTTAATATAGGTACCTATGACGATTATTACCTACAGTTAAACGCTAGGTGGAACAACTTAATTAAACAAAAACACGTATAGAAAATAGAAAAAAAAAATATAGAAAATCGATCTTGATAGGATTAATGAGTTTTATTTTGGATTAGACTACAGTTGGGTAGTTTTACGGTAACTTAAGGATTTAAGCCAGTTTTCCCATCAGGGCCCATCATTTTCCACACTGTGTAGTTCTGTTAGCAACGTGCACCTTGCACTTGAAGGGGCAAGGTGGGATTACCGTACTAAAATCCCTACGCAACCCGAAGCGGACGGAACTGACTTACTTTAACACTATGACTTAGAGGAATAAAGAAGTGTGCTCAAATGCTGAGGTGGCCAATGGCCATAGAACTCGATTCCCACCAGCTATTTTAAAAACATACGGACACTTTAATCCGCATGCTGTTGAAGAAAACGCGCTAAATCTGTTCCGGCTTTACCAATGATTTTATTGAAGCCATGCCACTGGTATACGGGTTCACTTAGCAATGTGCTCCGCAATCATAATCAACCTTCTGCCACACAATTTTGAAAACCCTTTTTATTCCAGGATAACAAACGACGCTCTCGAGGACGAGATGGAGGAGTGCATGGTGCAGGTCAACACCAACATCGGGAATCTGCGCAACATGGCGCTCGACATCGGCTCCGAGCTGTCCAACCAGAACAACCAGATCGAGCGTATCAAGGATAAGGTACAAGGCTTTTTCACTGGCAATTTCACACGAACATCGGGAATCTGCGCAACATGGCGCTCGACATTGGCTCCGAGCTGTCCAACCAGAACAACCAGATCGAGCGCATCAAGGATAAGGTACAAGGCTTTTTCACTGGCAATTTCACACGAACATCGGGAATCTGCGCAACATGGCGCTCGACATTGGCTCCGAGCTGTCTAACCAGAACAACCAGATCGAGCGCATCAAGGATAAGGTACGAGGCTTTTTCACTGGCAATTTCACACGAACATCGGGAATCTGCGCAACATGGCGCTCAACATCTCGCTCTACTTTAGTACATTGATACTGAGATACGAGGTTTGTTTTAAGTAAGTATTTTGTTACTTAGTGAGTTTTGGTTGTCAACAGACGATATAGGTACGAACCTTTTTAATCAGCTCTTGATCACTATAAGCTATCGTAATGACAATGGCAATAAGAGCGTCAACGCAGAGTCGACGGATCGTACAAGTTTGTATAGGAACGCTGAAACGACACCGGTAGTAGCGGGAGGTCACTAACGCGTCATACTCATAACGATAAGGAACGTCGCCTTGTATCGCAACTGAGCTCAAAGTTCCCATAATGCCAAATCATTCCCCCGCTGCAATTGAGCTTTGCTGAACCAGTTGATCCACCTACAGTTACGGACTTCCACCACGGTCCCGCTATTTCAACAGAAACTGGCACAAACCTGGCTGACTCCAGGTGGAATATTTAGTGTGCTTTAACATCTCCATTTTCTATCGCCTGCATACCGCTACGTTACCACAAATGGGGTGCAACGGACATGCACCTAACACCTAACACATGTTGCATCCCATCAAAACAGAGGCTTCCACGGCAACAATAAATTATGCCACTGTCTGTGTCCTGATTTTTTTTTCTTTCTTTCCAGGCCAACTCCAACGTGGACACACTGAAGGACGCCAACGAGCGAGCGCACAAACTGATGAAGAGTTAAACACTATATTTATTGACAATAATATCTTTATACATATAATAGAGATAGGGTTGTACCACCCTAATGTAGATCTAGCAATAATTTTCGGGTTGCTGTGAATATGAGTCTGGATACACATACAACGAAATATAAGTAGAAGCCTTACTCGCAAATGAAATTATAATTAGTACAATACAAAAATTGTTTATTACACCCCAACAAGAAAAAGAATATAATAGATACCTTAAACAATGTACTTCATTCAAAAATATTGGCCATTAAAAGCGCATGGTGTATAGTATCGATTTTTAAATGTTTGTGAGACAAAGGCTTTACCTAAAATTAATTGTCACTATGTAAACATGTATCAATTATTAAGAAATGTTGTAGATATCATGGAAAACGTTTGCACCTTTCATATTATGATGCTTAATTATTTGAGAACCTAAGTACAGGTACGAGTACAGAGAGCTACAAAAATATCTAAGTAATGAACGCAATTATTAGAGGAATCGAGTTTATGACAAGAAATTTTTAAATGTGTTCATTACTTAGGTACCGAGATTGTAGCGTGTCGGAAAAGGGGTGGGGTTTTATATAATTTCACATAAATAATTGAACGATCGAGCAAAGCGAACGAAGCATTCCTGTTTCAGCTTTGTCAAAATTTATTTCGTATGCCCGGATGTTAGGATTTCCAGTTGTTCTCACCCACATGCTGAATTTTTCAACCGATTCTCATACAATTTTATGAGTAGGTTCGATAAATATAATATAGTTTTTTTTTTGTAGTCAGTTTTTAGAAAGTGTTTTATACATGCATTATGGCGGAGAGAGAGAGCGGAAATTGAAAACGTAAAAAATTCAAAATTTCAGCCAAATACCAACCATCTAATTGAAAAGCATGATGTTGAAAACCACAAATCTAATTTTCCGTGACATCTACAACTGGAAAAATCTAGGTATATAAAATGTTTACCTTTCTTTTAAGGGTCGGTCAATATACTGACTGTTATTATTTAAATGCCTTTTCTGCTCAAGTGGTGGTTCTTCCATTAGACATTGAAAGCCATCACTAGGGAAACGCCTGTAATATTGCGATTTTCGTTCAATATATAATGAAAAAAAAAACATCCATAATCCAAGTACCTACATTAAATTCTACGGAATTTATTTATTAACTTTATTGCACAACAAAGTGCCCAAATGTCGGACTTGCGTAAGACAGGAAATTTACTTTAGACTTAGACCAATGGGGTATGGATTAAAAAAAAACTCGTGTTTTTGTTTATGGGTAGAGAAATAACTCTCTCATTCGTAGCAAAAAGTAACAGATTTTTCTGTAGCTTTAAAAAGAGGATAGTGTTTTTCCCCCCTTTTTCGGGCATCCTAATCGTAACGTAACAGCTAAATGTAAGTGCTGCCAGTGCCAGGATCCTGCTCCTAGATAGTACAAATTGCAATTACTAAGCTACTTTTACTGTTCATAATATAATTTTTAATTTTCCTCAATTACACTACCTAAGTGGGTATCCATTACTTGGACAATATCGTGTTATATTTTCGGCGTTACCTATACCTACCTATTACTCCCTTCCTAGCATGAGTGAACTATTTTCGATGCAGTACGAAAGCTTGTTGTAATACTTATGTGTATCTAGGTCTTAAAAGCTCATTTCTAATGGTCCTTAGGACACGCCCTCCGCATATGCGGGACATATCGTTTTATTTGATGAAACAAATTAGGAAATCTTTGTTCCCACTGAATAAATAATAGTAGAAAAGCAAAAGGCTCATTCTTTTGATATTGCCTAAAGCCGTGCGCAAATAATTATTGCGGTGCTCAAAAAGTGAATGTATCTACAGCCTCACTATAGAGGCCGGCTGTACGAAGCTACATATTTATAATTACGCGGTGTTATCGCGGTATTCCAGCATGTGAGAGACGTTCCTATGGACTTAGTCTTTAATATTAAACGGCTGTGCGCGGGCGCGGAGGTACGGATACCATCGCTGTGGTTTGTGGTACCCGCACTCTATGTATTCCATGTTTAAAACTACATTCTTAGTGAAATTTATTACCTAATTACTTTTTCGGACATTTGTCTCAACCAGTTATCTATTTAAAACTTGTTCTTTAAAGTTTTCATAGTTTATAAAGAATCTAATAGTTTAGTAAGTATAGCTAGTTATAGGGGTATTACTGTTTGGGCGTTAATAAATACAATTTAAATTTAATAATTGGTAAATCGAATAAGTAGGTAGGTTATAATTATAATGCTATTAAACTAATATAAATGCTATTTTATTTATACACCTATTCGTTCACTTTCATTCCTCTCGTTTTATCAAAACGTTGTCTTTAGCGCCATCTGGCGCTATGTAGCCAAACTACGTAGACAATCACAGAACTTAACTTAGGATATTATATCACTAGATGGCATATTTTTTCTTTATAACTTTAATTCGTGGCCTTTTTATTTCCACCTACCTAGACGCAAATTAATTCATAAATGCACTACGACGACAAAATAACAAACTCAATTAAATTAAATAGACAAATATTTCTTCTGGCAATATTTGTTGTTTTGACAAATGGCAGATGGATTCTTTGGCGGGAATTTGAACCGAACAGGCGCGGAATTTTGATTTTTTTTCTTAAAATTGTAAAACTGTTGTAAAAATTTGTAAATATTTGTTTCAATTGATTGTAAATAACTAACTAGTGTGTGATAGTGTAAAAAATGGAAGGTAACGAGGGCGGGGGCCACAATCCCCCGACCCCCAGCCTTAAAAGGCCCAGGACGGACAAAATAAAAGACAATGGCGGCGGCGGTGAGGAAAATTTATACTTACCATATTACAAACCAAACTATAAACGTTTGTATCCAGAAAACTCGATTTCCACTGAATTTAAGGTGTTCGTGGAATCTGTGCAAAATGAAAGACTTGGGAACAAAAGCCCAATATACCTAAATCACATCTTCACGACCGGCATAAAAGGAGTCGTGTCTATACGCAGAATAAACGCCAATAAGATTGTGGTGGTGTTTAAGCAGTTTAATACGGCAAACAATTTTATTAACAACACGGCTTTTTTGGAAAAGAACAATTTGCGGGCGTTCATCCCCGCCGCTCACATAGAGAAAACTGGCATCATACGATTTGTTCCAACGAACATATCGAACAAGGACTTGTACACAAAGCTTTCGTCCATTTATGAAATTATTTCAATTAGGAGGTTCACAAAAAAAGTAGACCTAGAACGTGTCCCGTTACAGACTGTAAGCGTAACATTCTTATCGAATACATTGCCCGAAAATGTACAGTACGATCTGTTCTCGTACAGGGTTTTCGAATATATCCCACCTCTGCAGCAGTGTTATAAATGCTTTAAATTCAACCACTCTGCCAAGATCTGCAGCTCTAAACAGCGCTGCAGTTGCTGTGCAGGAGACCATCACTATAAAGACTGCGAAAAGCTAGATGAGCTCTGCTGCGTAAATTGCAGCGGACCTCATATGGCAATTTCGAAGGCCTGTCCGATAAAAATACAAAAGATTTTAGATAAGAAGAACAAGATAACTTATACGAGTTATGCAGCAACTGTAAATACCAAAACTGACTTTCCTCCTCTAAAAAGCCCGCAGCAAATTGTAAATAGTAATGTAAATAAACAAAATATAAATGTAAATAAGATTTCTAATGGTAATGCAAATGTAAATAAATCTCAGCCCAAAGCCGCTTCTCTTGCCGATGTAAAGGCACAGTTGTTAGGCAACAACGACTTGACAATGGCTATAGTTCGAACTTTACTTGCTCTGGCTAATAAGGCTGATGACACTCCTATTACAACAACATCAATTAAGGAATTACTTTTTAAAAACTTGTCATAAATGGATCCTAGTCATTCAAACAATTCTGTACTAAGAATCGCACTTCACAACATTCAAAGTATTACAAATAAAAAGCCTTTACTTATACAGTTTTTAAACAACAACAATATTGATATCTGTTTATTAAACGAAACGTGGCTCAAAGATCAACAATCATTTAATATTCCTGGATATAATATATACAATAAAAATTCAAATAATGGACACGGTGGTGTAGCTGTTCTTATAAAACCATTTTTAAAGTATACCTTATTACAAACCGCTTTCTATGAGGATGTTCAAGCAATTGCGTTATCGTTAACTGTAGAATCAGGGAAAATTACTATTTTATGCGTATATTGCCCTCCTAGAAGGGGCGTAATGGGAATTAATAAGTTAAAGAAACTAATCAATGACCTACCTAAACCCATATTTGTAGCAGGAGACTTTAATGCTCACCATGTAGCTTTCGGCTGCGTTTCGACTAAGCCACGTGGCCAGAGGTTGTTTGATATAATTGAAGAGTGTGATCTGTGTATATTAAATGAAGGTAACTTTACAACTCTTAACTATCCTAATCGTAATCCATCTGCTATTGACGTAAGTTTAACTAGCCCTTGTATTGCTCCTCTTTGTAAGTGGTCCGTACTTGACGACAATATGGGTAGTTACCATTTTCCAACTGTAACTGATATTACGCTTTCAATTGACAGATATCAAGTAAACCCCCCAATTGACAAGTTTTTATACAATAAAGCAGACTGGCTAAAGTTTAGCGAGTTATCCAGTAGCGTTTTTAATGATTTGACGGTAGATTGCGAAAATCCTTTGGAATCCTACGAACAGTTTTGTTCTCGACTTAATACACTTAAACAAGATTGTATACCCAAATTTACTAAAACATCTACTTTTCAAAGTAAGCCCCCAGCACCCTGGTGGAATGATGAATGTAAACAAAGTGTCATCAACTCTTATGAGGCTTTAAAGTTCTATAGAGCTAATCCTAGTATGGAAAATTATATTGAATATAAAAGGATTGATGCTATTAAAAAAAGGACTATTGCAAAAGAAAAACAAAATGGCTGGCGAAGGCTTTGTGACAACTTCAACAGAACCACACCAATAAGTATTATCTGGAACTATATTAAATTGTTTAAAGGTATGAATAAAAATAAAAACAGAGCATACAGTGATGAATTCATTCCTTCTTTTTTAAATAAGTTGTCAGGTGGCACTCCGATACTTTTAGACAACCTCAATGTTTACTATAATCTTAATAATAATGATGAGAACTCCAAGTATCTGTTAGAACCTTTTTCAAAAACTGAATTCCTATCAAGCCTTCAATCACGAAAAAATACTAGTCCTGGTCTAGACGATTTTCCATACATATTAATTAAAAACTTAGATTCATCAGTTCAAGATATTTTATTAGATATATTTAATGCACTATGGACAAAACAAATAATCCCTCAGTCTTGGAAAACTCAATGTGTGATCCCAGTACTTAAACCAGATAAACCGCCAGACAGTGCAGATTCATACCGTCCCATCTCCTTGTCTTCATGTATAGGCAAGATTTTTGAAAATATTTTGAAATGCCGCCTTGATTGGTATGTAGAAGCTAATGGCATCATTCCACATATTCAATATGGCTTCAGACGGGGTAGAAGCTGTGCAGACAGTTTCTTATCCCTTATATCGGACCTGAAATATGCAAAAAATAGTAATGCTAGTGTTGCATGTGCTTTCTTGGATGTAAAAGGAGCATTTGATAATGTTCACCCTGGAGTATTAGTTAAAGTGTTAACTGGCTTAGGGATACCTGGCATACTGGCAAAGTGGGTGCATGAATTTTTAATTGATCGGACATTATATGTGAAACACAATAATATTTTACATGGCCCAAGATCTGTATCAAAGGGCACTATGCAAGGGGCAATTTTGTCCCCATTATTATACAATCTGTATACCAGTGAGATTTGTAAATATGTAAATACTGATTTTGTAAATATATTACAATTTGCTGATGACCTTGTATTATATTCTGTAAATAATGATGTTGATATGGCTGTAAATAGGATTAACCAAGCTCTAGAGGAACTGCGTTCATATTACCATGACAAATTATTTCTGCAAATTAATCCAGCTAAAAGCAATGCCATGATTTTTAGTAAGGATTTCCCTACTAACAATATTATATTTAATAGTGAAGTAATTCCTCAAGTTGAACATCATAAATTTTTGGGCATAGTTATTGATAACAGTTTATCTTTTGAAAAGCACATTAAGTACATCACTCAAAATTCAGCAAAAGGCCTGAATATCATGAGGTGTCTTGCAGGAGTATCTTGGGGGGCTGATCCAAAGATACTTTCAATTCTGTACAAATCCATAGTTAGGAGTCATTTTGATTATAGTTGTTTAGCTTATTTAGATAGTAGGTATGTACATAGATTAGATATTATTCAGAATAAGGCATTGAGAATAATTTCAGGAGCTATGTGCTCTACTCCTATAAGAGCAATGGAGGTTGAAACCAACATTATGCCTTTAGTACTGAGAAGATTACTACTTGCAGAAAGATATAGTGTGAAGCTGTTAGCATCAAATAATCAACATATAATTAAGAAAATATTACCTTGTGAACTAGCCTGCAATGGTCCTTTGATGACAGGTGCTGATCTTCTCAGTGGACAGTCGCCTAAAATGCCCCGCATCTTGCTGGAAATTAAGAGAAAGTACAAATTAATATATACTGTATCTCCTTGGCCTTGTTATTCTCATTCTTATGATTGTTTATTTATTGATATTCCCATATTTAAGGAATCTATCAGCAATAATCAGGATATGTTAGAATTTTTAAGTAGAAACAGTGATTATTACACACTATACACTGATGGAAGTAAGGGAGAAAAACATGTCCGTAGTGCAGTCTATAATCCTCAAAATAAATTTGCTCAAAGTTTTGTTCTAGATAATAGTTGTAGTATATTCACTGCAGAGGCTTATGCAGTCTTAGAAGCTATTAAAATCATTACATTCGTTAAAAGTCATCAAAAGTTTCTTATTCTTACAGACTCTTTAAGTTTAATTAAAGCTTTGGAAAACTATCAATTTCATTTTAAAACTTTATATATAATACATCAAATAAAAGCAATGATTTTCAATTGTAGGAACAAAGGCCTGGAAATTGCCTTTATGTGGATCCCTTCACATAGAGGAATAACAGGCAACGAAATAGTAGATAAGACTGCATATGAGGGAATAAACCCGTTAGATGTTTCATTTATTGTCAAAATTCCAATGACAGACTGTTATTCTACTATTAATATTGTTTTAAAAAAGCTTTGGAAAGAATTCTGGCAAAAAGATCAAGAAGTCAAGGGGAAATGGTATGGAAGCATACAAGAAGACCTACCAGCCAAGCCATGGTACAACGAATTAGAGTCAGCAAGTCGTGACTTCATCACCACAATCAATCGTCTTCGTTTTGGCCACAATAAGACTCCTGCACATTTAGCCAGACTTGGCATTATTGAAGATAACAGATGTGTAAACTGCGGTAGTTTTGGAGACATAGATCATTTGATCTTTTCGTGTCCCGCACATTCATTGGATCGGTTAATTTTGGCAAGTGAATTAAGTGAAAGCGAAGTGGTTTCATTAACTAACGACCCCTCCCGCCGCCTCAAAGTGATATTAAAAAATGTAAACTATTTTAGTCCAATTTACAAGTTCATCAAGAACTCGTGTGGAACTATTTGACATTGACATAAAGTGAAGTGCTCAAGTGAAGTTTAGTTACTGACGTTTGTTATTAAATAAAGACTTGGCTTAAAGGTCTAGTTACCAGGCCATAAAATTCCCAAAAAAAAAAAAAAAAAAAAACAAATGGCAGATAACGGCACACTTGACAGCTATGCTGTGCTTTGACTTTGACATTAGTCGCGCAAATTGCTAATATTTAGCTGAAGGAGCTAAATCCAGTACACTAAACTAAAGAGCAACATCGGGAATTTGATCTCCAAAGACCTTTATTTTATACCTCAAGGTACGGTGGATGCGCTTTTGCATTCACTTTTGGTAATTCACGCGCATGCCAGTTATAACAAAGGTCAATGCGCAGTCGGAAAACATTGCGCATTTAGTTTTCTTGACTAACCTTACAGAGTCGAGTTGAGCGTCGATCGACCACCAGCGACCAAGGAGCACCCGCCAGCTCGTAGCGAGAGGGCGAAAGCCTTTACAACCATCCTTGTGCTGTTTTTGGTGCCTAGTGGGTGTACTAAGTGTCAACAACCCCTTTTTATTGTGCCGTGCGAGAATAAACCCACAAGTAAGTGAATTCATTTTTACTTGTACTTTTATAAGTATTTTTTACGTAAAAGTTCGATAGCAAGTATCTACCGAATTCGGTTTTTGTATTAAAAATGACAGGAAATAGTAGTAATGTTTGAATACTTCTTTAGATTTTGCTAAAGAATGTATATGATGTCATGGGCGGATATTAATATTCGTGGCAATGATAAACCATCAATCTTGCTAAATATGCTAAATCATCAGTCAAGAAAGAGCTAAGCCAACGATTTGATGAGATTGTATTGACAAAAAAAATATTTTATTAACTTTTTAACTTTTACTGATACTATATTACCTACCAACATAAATATTGTATCTGTAAAGTATCTGTAACAATGTTGTTTTGACAGTGAGAGTCATTAGTAAATTAGATGTTAATATGTTAATGTGATGACTCACTTTTGGGCAATTAAATACTATCAGCTTCATTCATGCCTATTTCAGGCATGAGCTATTTTCTTTCATTTATTTTAGCATGGTTAGTTAGACTTGTTGATTACAGTGCCATTATTTTAATATTATTAAATAATAAAATACATCACTGTTACCCTTACAATCATTGAGGTATTATTTATAATAGAGCCACAGACCCGAACAAAATTGTCGAAAAAAGTGGCACTGCTGTCATGTTCAAGTAGATGCCAATAACGCTTATTTATAATTTACAACACCATAATTACTTCGTACAAAATAACTCTTTACTCAAACGTTTAAGTATCAAATTGGCTTACGTACTTATTACCACAAATATTTTTCGTGTAAATTAAGTTTTTTAGCATATTCTGACTCATGTATCTTGTCAAACTTGGAACATGGCACGAATGGAGCAGATTTTAATAGTTTTACATACTAAAAATATTTTCATTATTATTTTATGTAGGTATTAAAATATATTTGTTATTTGAACTAAATAAACTCGTAAATTGTTAATAACAAATTAAGTTACGTTTTTATTTAACAACCGCATAGAAGGGAACAGTAATAATGACATTATGATTTCTCAACTCATCTGGTTCTAGTATGTGAAATGAGAGTAAGGCAAGTGCAAAATATTAACATTTGTAACCCTTTAAAGTTTGATGGCGTGGCGTGAAAGTCGGTGGCGTAGTATGCACGGCAGCACACATTGTCTTTAGGTGTTCTTGGCGTTCAAAGGTTTAAACTGACAGTGTCTAGACTCTGAGACAAAATAAAACAATGACAACAGAGCAATTTTTTTATTAATGTAACCTGTAGGATCTGCCTGTAAAAGGCATATGTTCATAACACTGGCTCTCTCGCCGCCGCACACATAGCAATGTCATGCGTCCACTCTCGCCCTCTGCTCGCGTGTAACTAAACGCAGCATCCTATGTGACGTGCGCCTGTGACAGTGTATAGATACTATTTATGTATAGATACCTACTACCACAAACACTACATAACCATTTTACGCTTCTTTTGTATACATTGTCATTTTTTTACGTTTTTATTGAGATATTAAAGCTGTGTTGAGTGAAAGACTTTTACGCTTCTTTTGATTAAACATAAAAAAAAAAACATATATGATTATGCCGAACGAACACACGAGAGACGAATTATTTGGCTAAAATTATTCTTGAAGTCTGTCTCTTACTAAACGTGACCTCATTTTTTCACGTTGTTTAGGATCGCGTGGGAATCTTTAATAAAAAAAATAGGATAATTATTTATTGCACTCCTTTATTAATTAATAAAATATAAAACTATAGCGACTCCTTAGATTTTTGTTCTGTGATGAGGTGCATTTTGTAGGGACAAAGTTAATAATTCTAATCTATATGTATGCTATGATTTTACATAGGATTCGTTAATTAATCAATAGAATCTGCGTAATAAAGAATATTCCGACCTTTTTCTTTATTTTATAGCTGTTATTTCTGCAAATTTTCACTGAAAATTAAGTCATTTTTGAGACCCGTCACGTGTCATGGTCTAAACGAGACTGATCGCCCAACTAATGCGATTTGTGATTTTGCATTAGTTGGGAGGGTGCCATTTTTTCCGTCGGATTGTGTGTCCATGTAATTAATACGTCAATGCTTACAATGCATATTTGAGTTAAATATTAACAACTTTTTTATTACTATTGTGTTAGTTAATAGAAAACTTGCATATTTTCTCTGATACAATGTCTCTTTAAAGTAGTCCCTACAAATCTAGTCATCACTATAGATGACAAAATTTGAAAACAGGCCAAATTAGACGGCTTAGTAACAAAAAATTGTTACCACCATTAATATGATTACTTTTTTAATTCTTACAATATCAATAGTGTTAATATTTGAGAACAATTTTATTTACATAATAATGTTATCTACACAAAGCTAGTACTCTAAATAATTTTCCCACATAACCAATAATTTCTTTTATTGTTAATATGTTATGTAAGATTGATATTTTCAATTAGCATTTCAAAATCATGCGTCGCTTATTTTAAAAATTAAATGAGGAATTCAGGATCTGATTCACAGACTAGCAAAATACTTGCTTCCAACCATAGACAATGTCTCAATGACTTTTTTGTCATGTTTGGATTGTTATACTATATATCTTATCTATCGGCTTATCTTCACATTAGTGTTGTTTCAGCCGTGAAATGTGTAATATGTATTTCAATGAATAAATGAAATTCATATGTCAGTGATTATTTATTACTATCAATATGAGAGAACTTGAAAAATTGTAAGTACCTTAACTAAACTAAACACAATATGCTAACCAACTTTTGACCTACACAGTAAACACAGAACATGTCAACACAAATCTATTGTTATGATAGCAATTAACTAGCTAAAAGACTAATTTGATTTTACACACTGTTCTGATTTATGTTTAGCTTATTAAATACTACATATTGAAGGGTAAAAAAGGAAGAACTATAATTTAACAGTATAGACAATAGGGAACATGCATGAAGTTAGAATTCCTAATTATTCAATTCATAAACACTTAATTAAATAAAGTATAGGATACCCGGAATTGTAAGATCAAATTATGACAAACTGCTACAAGTGACAAATGACCTTAAACTTACATGAATATCGTTGTTTGTACCATGTGCCAAAGAGACTTCATTTGATCTTTAAGATCGGACACAAAATGCTAAACTCTACTTCATAAAATAAAGAAAATATCCAAAATTTTCACACAAAAACGTGAACATATTTATATGACAACTTAAACGCAGTATTTTATTTTTTTGCTATTACAAACTGACATTGGTAAAAGCCTGGAGCTGCCATTCCCGGCTTAATAATAATAAAATACTTAGTAGCAGCTCATGCGCGCATTGGTGACGTCATACCTGCCTCACACTTTGTCTATGGAGCGTTTTAACGTTTAGTAGACACGTCTCACATGGACTCCCATTTGCTGTCGAATTCCAGACGCTGTTTAGTGTGTAGGCTTTTTGGTCTTGAGTCCTTAGTCGTCAATTCCATCTGACAGTTCCATCCACTTTGGCTAACTCAACAAACTATCTTTTAAATAATGCATAATGCCAAAAGGTGCGTCATGTTTGCATCGTATTTTACCACTATTGTCACCTGATTACCTGAGTTACCTGTGATGAGGAAATATTATATATTGTATAATAGGTCGGCCTACCTTTCTGCGTCTTAGTCGCTATTCTAGGACACCATTGCGACTCCACCAACTTTCCTACTCGGTAGTCGTACGACTTACGAGTCCAACCCATTTCCTCTTAAGGCAATAATTTGGGAATAATCAGTTATCTTTGTACTTTGACAGATCTAGGTACCTTGTGTTGTATTTTAATTTCTAGTATGATATTTCACAAATTTACGCAACATGTAATATATCTCATATTTTTTTAATGTGGATAAACACCACAATTTTTATATGACCACGCTAGACCGCTAATCCTGAGGTACCGGGTTCGTTTCCCGGTCTTTCGCCAGGTTTAAATTTTTCTTTGATCTTCGTATCAAATATGGTTTATATATAATATATGGTTCATGTTTCATTTCGTTTTGATCTTTGTATCAATGGTTTAATATGGTTAATGTTTCTTTGTACTGCTTGCAGCTTACAATTCAATTCATAATATTATATCCATACTATCCATACTAATATTATAAATGCGAAAGTGTGTCTGTCTGTCTGTTACCTCTTCACGCTTAAACCGCTGAATCGATTTTGATGAAATTTGGCATGGAGATAGTTTAAGATTCGAGGGAGGACATAGGATAGTTTTCATCCTGGACATTATCCCTATAAAGATTGTAAAGTAAGTAATTCATGATGACATTGATGACCCTGTAGGAAATGTAATGATTAGACCAAAAGCACCATTGCTCTTACATTTGCTTAGGCGCTTTTCATAATCCCTTTTATTAATTAAGGTGATTAGGTGGATATCTATCGTGTTGTACGAGGTTGCTTCCATACTTCCAAGTTCCACGCGGACGTAGTCGCGGGCAAAAGCTATTATGGATATAATATTTACGGATAAATTGTTTGGTTACGGTCGAGGCCTTATAAGTAACGGCACTGGCAAGTTTTCAAAAGCACACAATTTGTGTGAAATCAACATTTTGCTTTGACACGACATGCGTTCTTTCGAATTAGGACAGCAGTACCTATATCTAACCGCACCCTAGAGAAAACTGGGTCATAGTCTAGCCATTTCTGCGCCCTCCGGACTCCGTGTCTTGTGCCTTGGCGACTCTAGTAACGCCGGTGATTAAATTAAAATCTCTGTTAGCTAACAGCTTCTGTAGCTGTACCCTTGCGAGTTTGTTTCGAACTTTTGACATGGCTGAAATATGATAAAAAATATGTTTTCAACCCCCATGTCTACGCCATCTCGCAATACTAAATAGACAAAAAAATATGTATCTTTATTTAACCTGCCCGTCTAGCACAAGTATGCTTCACGACTTGTCGCGCGGCTTAGTCTCACCCGTCACTCTCCCACAGTACTGCACAGAAAGATATAGATAAATTAAATATCTCGCGCAAGAAAGAGTCGCCTATCACAGTTATGCTAGAGGTGCTACTTCCACGAATTTTAAAATTTCACGAGAATCGGTTGAGAAAAGCTAATTGTAGGCGAGAACATGTGAACATCCGGACGTATGAAAGCAATGTTAGCCAAGATGAAATGGGGACACTTCGCTCGTTCGGTCAAATATATGCCCGCCGATCTACCCCTGTTAGAAAATGCTTAAATTAAAATCCATCCAGCAGCATATATCCATGCAAGATATTACCTGAAATCATGATTCCTCTCCGCGCAAAATTAGGATATACCTAAAAAATAAAGACCCCGTTTTTTATTAAAATCGTATAATATAGGCCGATTGCGTTTGCCATTTAGATACATTTAATTGTTTTTCTTCTTGGGAAGTATTTTGTGACGACGTCACTATTATACTGCAAAACGGTAAGGATAAGAGAAAGTCAACAAATTAATTATGAATAACTTTTCACAGTTGTCAATGTCATATTATCACCATATAATTGTTTATTGCGGTATAGTCTTATCCCAGAAATTATTTCTGCATTAACATGGGTTGTATAAAATTGGTATATCTCTGTATATAATTTTTAGAGTTTTATTGGAGCGGAGCGAGCGAAGCGAGCGAAGCTCCCATGTATCGACTCGAATGGACTTTGTAACAATGCGCAGATCTCAGCGAGTTCTCAACCGATTTTAGAAATTTTTGTTTTAAAATGCACAAATTAAATTTCGCTAGGTCGTGACGAAGAGATAATTTCGAAAAAAAAAAAAATCCGCTCCAATCTATGGTGCAAGCTTAGCCGGTGGCTTACTCTGCATCGACCTAGTTATTGGAGCGGAGCGAGCGAAGCGAGCGAAGCTCCCATGGATCGACTCGAATGGACTTTGTAACAATGCGCAGATCTCAGCGAGTTCTCAACCGATTTTAGAAATTTTTGTTTTAAAATGCACAAATTAAATTTCGCTAGGTCGTGACGAAGAGAAAATTTCAAAAAAAAAAAAAAAAACTCCGCTCCAATCTATGGTGCAAGCTTAGCCGGTGGCTGACTCTGCATCGACCTAGTAATAGTTATATCTCACTTGCAATATAACTACTATCTGGGGGCACGGCAGTGCCCCCGCCAAGTCGAGCAAAGGCGCTTGCCGGCACGCCGTAACATCCTTTTCTCGAAGCCATTCAGACCATTTTCAAACTTTATTATTACACAATTTGACTTACTCGACGACATATGGGAGGATGAATTTGATATATCACCCATCCCACGCAAGTTCGATACCGACAATTTCGTTTTACCATAAGTGCACAGTCACTGCTTTAGTCAGATATATCTAAAGGTCGTAACAGCCTTATTCGATCAAGATTAATAGAATTATTGAAAGTGTACGTACAGTGCGTTTACCGGTAATTCAAAGGTACCGGGTTCGAGTTCTGATTAAGACTATGTGTGAGCACAATATTTTTTGGCGTATCTATATAGAATAATGGAAGTTCAGCATTCATTCTGCTATGCTTTTTCATTACTTATAGTGATAACATTTGGGATGGACTTTGACCCGCAGTGACGTCTTTTGGCTGATGCCTCTTATTTTTTTTTCTAAAGTCAGCCAGCCCTTTATCACAACGCTACGACAAGTAATACTTGTCAAGTGACAATGATTTGAAATACATTTTTTTATTTCTCCAGCCAGTTATCGGCGTTCAACGCCGCCTGAGCCTCGAACCAGTCAGTGAGCAAATGGTTCCATCCTCAGATCCTAACTTTATGACTATGGAAATTACTAGAAAGAACTTCCATTACGAACAACATAATAATTACCCAAATCTTTTCTACCGTCGGTTATAAAGTAGAGTCGGTTAAACAGACCGTAGATCTTAGATGATGCATCAATACCCAATAATGGAGAGTATTAAGACGTCTGAATATATTAGGCGTCGCCCCATTTCCAAAGGTCAAAACACGTAACATTTAACAATGCCCATCCCGGCAGGGGCGTGTCTGATGGCCGTCCGGCCGGACCTAATTGTGTTACGGTATATAGTCGTTGTGTACCTACTGATTAGTCTGTCCGTCGCTAAGGCAGCTGTCCTGCTGAAATTTACCAACTCTCGAAATTGGAAACACATATGTTCCGATAATGATACAAATATAGACATTTGCTTTTATCCGACAACTTGCTAAATCTGTAACTGACATGCGGTCTTTCGAATTAGGACAGCAGTATATCTAACCGCACCCTAGAGAAACACTGGGTCATAGTCTAGCCATTTCTGCGCCCTCCAGACTCCGTGTCTTGTGCCTTGGCGACTCTGGTACCGCCCATGTCACGCCGCCGAATAAATTAAAATGTAGAAATATTATAATACTAGTGGCTCTGTGAGCTGTAAGCCTGTAACCATGCAAGTCTGTTTCGAACTTTCGACAGTTTCGACATAGCTGAATGAGTGGATGAGAAGTGGACCGGTAATCCAATGGTACCGAGTTCGATTCCTGGTGTGGGGTAAAAAATTTATATATTTTTATCATATTTCAGATAATATGTCGCGCAAATATTTTTTTTACCCCACACCAGGAATCGAACTCGGTACCATTGGATTACCGGTCCACTTCTCATCCACTCGACCATAGACGCACTGAAAGTACCTACGCTTTTAATTTCCCCATAATCCATATGCTTTGCTCCTTTTATGTATGGAGCACAATTATTTTTTTCTTTGCACGTTGATGTTCTCTTGCCTGTTTCCTCAGCCCAGAAAGGTAAGTAGATCCTACAATTAATATTGGTGAGGCTAAAGACGTGAAACCTAGGATATTTTTCGCGATATGCAAAGACGAAAATGACAAATGTGAGTGAATAAGCTGATACCAGACGATTCATTCTCGAGTTCCAATTTTCATCTTTCATTGAAAGTGAAGGAAAAGTGTCAAAAGAGTGTTGATTAGTGATACGATTCAACACTAATGAGCCTTCACTCGAGTGACGCGCATTGATTATGCGCTGTAAAGTCATACTTTCTGCACCTGGTGGCTGATGTCGAGTTACTTTTGTGAGTGAACCATCTGAAATCACATCACATGACAAAATTGAATATTTCGTAATCACTTTTTAACAAAAAATAACCGACGTTATGTTTTATGATAATGGACCCAACTACAGTTATACTCTCTAAAACAAAAACAAAAAACTTCGGTTAAAATTTTCTCGAAAAATCATCTAAAAAAAATTACAAAAAAACACATGATATTACAATAAGCAAACTGAAAATCTTATGGAGTTAGTTTTGTATCTGTACCTACCTTTCGACTCTTGGTATAAACGAGATATAGAAAGGGGTTTACCCGATGCTTTCCAAAAACCTACCTACCTACTATTCTCAATGACGTCATACGGTATTTACGTCACACGTTTGAAATACTTGTGCAGCTATTGCGTCAACACTTAATCATTTTCTTTTCGCTTCACTTGTCTATTTTCAACCGACTGTTTATATTGTCACCACAGAACTCCATATTTTATGAACCGTTTCTTAGTTGTTTTTTTTTCGACAACGAATTTTTTATAAATGCAATCAATTCTCATTAGCAACTCTGATTAGTTGAGTCACGCAGTAATGCACAAAAAAACCCTACAAGGAGCTCATGTGTATGCTTTAATGACGTCACTATGTTTGCAAAATATGATTCATCTAAATCCGTGCTCGTACTGAGAGGCCGGCAACGCACAGGTAACTCCTATGCAGGGCTAGCTTCGCTTGTCGCACAAGTCGGCATCAGCTGTCTTACTCGCACGCTATTGAAAGGAAAATGATAGGTAGCATTTGTCGCGCGACAGAGTCGCATGTCATTGTTATGCTAGACGTACTGGTGTTGCATGTGTCCACTGGTGACGGTACGCTTACCATCAGGCGATCCGTCTGATTATTTGCCTCTTATATGTAAATAAATATAGGTACTATTATAAAATTCTAAAATTTTAATAAAAGTCGGTTTTCTATGGATATGCATTATTTCAGGAAAAATCTTAATAGCGTGTTGCGCATTTATATGGGTGAGCGGCGCAAGCCGTACAACATCATCTGTTGCTATAAATTCCTTTGTCCTCTCAACACGCCAAAACGGCTGGACAGATTATAATCAGTTTTTGGTACAGGGATAGCTGGACAAATGGTTATAGAACACTTTTTACCCGATTGCGGTAAGGTATCACAAAGAAAAGTAAGGGAAATTTCATACCGCTGCAAAACCCCGTCGCAATAACGTGATTTACCATTCGAGTTTAAGCGAACGGTGGCTTGTTATAGTCTGACTTTTTTTTAAACACACATTTGACACTTTTCTGTTGATGTTTGTAGTGATGTAGTAAAGACATATAGACATACCAAATCTAACGATTAATACACATGTCTAATAGGTTTCCTAAAACCATGGTTGTCCCAGAGACGTAATTGTGTAGCTTATATATATAATTAGCCCACCACAAAGCCCGGTGTAGGCTTTGCAGGATGAGATCACCAGGCTATTGCTAACACTGAGTCATATGATCTTGGGTCGTTCCCACTAAAGTATAAGAAGAAGTGAAGATAAAACCTGAGTCTACACAATTCAGTAAAATAATCTGTGGATTTATAGTATTAATTTCATATGAGGGGGTGCCTTTACAAAAGTTATTGATCTAAGAAACTCATACTAAAATAAGCACGTTTGAAAAGACTCCTCATTATGTCGTTAATTTTGCATGTTTTCGATTTATTACGCTACCTATGTAGTACGAAAAATACTTCGTGATTACCTTGCTGTTGAAGTTGTTTTACTATAAGTCTTTTAAGTACCTACTACAGTACTAGTAAAATGTACAGTGTGCTCATTTATTTTAATGGTGTCATAATGAAACAGACTATGCAAAACGGCAACACCAAATATTAAGGTCAAAGAGTAGTACGAATAACTTATCCCAAATATCACGCACGGTTTTAAAAAAAATCCTCGGAAGTGCTCAAGTTTCAAAGGGTTGTGAAAAAATAATTTATTCCAATTAGACTTAGTTTTATTGTTTTTGGTTCTTTCTGCTGTGATATTGGTGGCAGAGATGGGCACAATGTAACCCATTAACGATTTATGGGTGATTCTACAAAAAATGGGTAACTCGATGTCATGGGGCAATAAAATAATGTTTTGTTATATTTTGTTTATATTTTTAATTTTATTTGAATACTACTAAAAGCCTTTTATTTGGTCACCCAATTTCAGCTATTCATTTTAAATACAAATTTGTGAAACTCCACAATTTATCCTTAAAACGTCAGTACTTTGGCATGTCACAACCTCAAAAGTGGGCAATCAAATGGCTGTGTATTAAATATTACCTCTAATGTAAGAACACTTACTGTTTCAATACACTCTATGATGTATTTAATAATGTATATCACTACTTTCATAATATAATATTCTCACTGTTGTTGTAAAAAATATAAGAAACTTTGTGTTCAGTTTTATTCGTCAGTCCGCTGTCTGTTGTTCGAATTGGAATTTCGCGCTAAATATCGGCGACTCAAATTCAAATCCGCGTTAAATTGAAAGGTTGATAGTAAAGTTAGCTGCAGGTCGAGCCATTTTACGGCCACTATTACTGAGCCAGTACCAGAGTTGTGGTTGTCATGTGAACACGTGCCGATCCAGTCAAAAAGTCAGTCCTATGGTAAATCGTTATTTCCTTGTAAATCTGTGTTATACTTGAATTTATACACAGTCAACTTTGTTTTGTTAAAATGTAGCTAGTTGATGTTCGAAAATATCAAATTAAATGTTGATTCTAAAGATAACCCCAAATTCATGTCTTTTTCATCAGTCCGTTGGCGTCAGTCCTTTGTGTGATATTGTGCCAAAGGACTGACGGGTTTCCAGGGTACTGACATTTGTAGCGTGTTGAAGCTGTATGTTTTTACTTATTTCAGTTTAAACCATCGTGCCGCCTCTTAAAAAAAGAAGGAACAGGGGTAAAGACATTTGTTAAGGAAATAACACCTTGGGAGCAACGATTAGCCACAAAAAAAAAGAAAAAAATCATCTGAGTACACGGAAAAAAAAAACAACTTCTGAATCATACTACTTATATCTTTGTTCGCCAGAACTACTGGTCAGTAGTACGTGGTCACGAAGCATAATCAATAGATGGTGAACAAATGACCTATTATAAACGACGATCAAAGAGCAAATGAAGCGAAACACAGAAAAGGTCCGGAAATAGGCAATTAAAAAATATTGAACCAAGCAATGGTTTCAAAACTGAGAACTAGACTGAAAAATCATCGACCAAAATATAGGAGAGTCAAAAAGCAGTCTAAGTAAGTTGTAAAATCTGTGGAAGAAACTCCATAAACCAGAATTGGAGAAATGAGTGAAGATATTACAAAAAAAAAAGGAAGGAAACAGTGAAGAAGGGCCTTTTCGGAAGTATTATTTAAATAAAACTACATAAAGAGATACAAAAAGTTCGAACAAGCTACAACAAATACAAATTATAGAGAATACCAAAAATAGCCGTGACTTATAAAAAAACAGGGATGCTTAATTAGAAAATTTATACTGTTAAACTACCTCAAAGTAGTAAAGCCAATTAAAAGCTGTTTGAATGGTGGAGATAGATCTTTCTCACAGTATTACACGTTAAACAGTTTTTTCAATTGTTACTTCAGTGAATGAAGACTAAGAATAAGACTAAAAACATAAGAATAAGACTAAAAATAGTTTCTATCGTCTGCAAATCGAAGGTGAGTGAGGTACTCGCCGTTAATGTTGATGCCAAGTCCGTTCCAATCCAGTAGCTTGAAGGCATATTCCAGTGTAGCAGTAAACAGTTTTGGAGAAATTACGTCTCCCTGTCTTACTCCTCGCTGCAGTTGGATAGACTCTGGTCTTGGATTCGGACTGACATGGTGGTGTTTCTGTACAAACACTTCAGCACTTCGATGTATCGATAGTCGATACGGCACCGCTGGAGAGATTGAAGCACAGCCCATGTCTCGATCGAATCAAAAGGCTTTTTCATAGTTCTCAAACGCTAAACATAGTGGCCGGTTATACTCCTTTCTCTTCTGTACAACCTGCCGCAGCGTATGAATTTGGTCTATGGTGCTAAAGCTTTTCAGAATCCGGATTGTTCGGAAGGTTGGAAATCGTCTGTGCGCGAGACGATTGGTAATGACTCTGGAGAACAGCTGATAAACATGGCTCAGCAGTGAGATGGGCCTGTAGTTCTTCAATAAAGGCTATGGTCGAAGTTTCTGTGCGCGAATGAATCAGAAATGAGGATATCCGCAGTTGAACCATGGTAACCGACACAGCTCACAGGATTGCATGGTTGAAATGGCAATGCTCAGGCCATGTAGCCCGGTAAATGAACGGCAGTTGGAGCAGCAAAGTCGTAGAGTGGCGACCACGTATAGGAAAACGCAGCGTGGGAAGGCCCCCGACTAGATGGACGGATGACCTCCTGAGGGTAGCGGGGAATCAATGGATGCGGTCTGCACGGGATCGCACTTTGTGGCGAGTCATGAGGGAGGCCTATGTTCAACAGTGGACGTCTGTGGCTAATAGATAGATTAATTCCTAAGAGATTTATTTCTAAATTTTAATAAATATCAAGCATATGTTATGAAGTTGTGTATTTTGTCAGTACTTTGTCAGCCTCGTCAGTCCCCTGGCAGTCAAATTCAGAAAAACCGAAATTTCTCCGGTTCCACTTAAAAAAGTGACTGGCCCAATCTCGAGCAATATATTCATTACATTACCTATCTTATATACCCGAATTTGTAGCATTTTGATTAAAAAACTATCATAAACAAAATATCCCGAAAAGTTACCCAACTTTTGTATATTCGCCCTTATATTAACCTACTTAATCGCTATTAACGATTAAAAATTACGGATAATTAATGTAGATAATTAAATTAAATGCAAGATTTGATAGCAGACACCGGCACAGGTGAAAGTAAAACTTGTAAAAGAGAGCAAGATATGTCATTATAACACTTCAAAAGCGCCGACGGCGCGTACCCTGGGAATTGAAGTTTATTGGAACATTATTGATTACCTTGTCAAAGAAGGGAACAAATCGCTATCGAGGGCTAATGCGTTAATGTTGGCGCCGCTTCCGATGTACGAGGAAAGTAGATTAAACTACTACCTAGCCAGAAAGGTGTTTTCTCCAACCTGCTCTGAAATCTACCCGTTAATGTAGTAAATGGAGCGCGGAAAATCCTTCATTATATTACACTGGCATTTTCCCGGAGCTTCACTCGATTTAAAATATAATATACGGAAACCATTCTTTTTAGGGTTCAAAGTCAAAGTCAAAGTCAAAGTTATTTATTTGTGAACAATAGGTAATAATAGGTAACAAGTTTCGTTTATGTGTTCAGCTATGTTCAACCCTAGGTTAGGGCATACAAAATAGGTAGTTGCTATATACATGTTTATAGCTAACTAAATTAATCTAAACATCATAGTCATTGAAATACTCATTAATAGAATAATAACATTTTTTGATTAAGTATTTTTTTAACGTCTTTTTAAAATCTATGACATTTCCCAAGTGTCTTATTGCACATGGAATTTTATTATAAACTTTTGAGGCCATTCCAATTACACTTTTGGACAGAAGACTCGTTTTGGATGGCGCAGCAAACAACTTATTTTGAAGTCTCTGACTTGAAAACTTTTTAAATTGGATTAATCTTCACGAATAAAGCAATCTCATAAATATACAAAGAAGGCAAGGTGAGAATGTTTAAATTTATAAAATGTGTTTTACAAGACTCCGTAGACCGCAGACCACACACCGCTCTCAAACATCGTTTCTGGGCTTGAAATACTAATTCACGGTCTGTGGAGTTACCCCAAAAAATTACTCCATACGATAATGTTGAAGAAACGTATGCATGGTATGCAGTCAACACAGCCGATTGGTTTACAATTTTACGTAACATATACAAAGCATAAGAGTAGGAATTCAATTTTTTACATACATTTTCGGTTTGAGTTTTCCAAGTAAGTTTATTGTCTACAGTTAAACCTAAAAACTTAGTGTGATCAACCTCCTTAATATTCAGATCCTTATAATTAACTTTGGGATATTGTAGGTTTTTACGTCTCTGTTTAAAATTCATAATATGCGTTAGTAGCCGTAATAGCGTTTCCGTAGTCAACTAGGAACCCTTATAGTTTAGCCATGTCCGTCTGTCCGTCCGTCCGTCCGTCCGTCCGCGGCTTAGCTCCGTGATCATTAGTACTAGAAAGCTGAAATTTGGTATGAATATGTGTATGTATAACGCCGACAGAACGGTAAAAAAAAAAAAAAAATCTGGTTGTACGTCTCGAACACCTAAAGTGGGGGTGATTTTTTTTTCTTTTCAACACTAGTGTGTGGCTTGTCGTTGAATAGGTCTTGTAAAAATAATAGGGGTCTCCTAACATAATTTTTTGATAAAGTCAGCAGTTTTGTAAATATTCACTCCGAAAACAAAAAAAAAATAGTGTCCCCCCCTCTAACTTTTCAACCACGAGTCAAAAAAAAAACGGAAAAAATCATGTAAATGAGGCCTTATAAGTACTTTCAATGAAAACTATATTGAACAAAATCGGTCGAGCCTGTTTTGTGTTATCGTCAAATTTCATATTTTTTCTTTTAAAGGACGTAAGTTGACTTCCAGAAGGTAAGTGATTACAGTTTCTAGGGCGTTTACGACCTTTTATAGAGCTTATAATCTTTCTTAACTTAAAACTCGGGCTTAAAGCAGCAGTTTATTGTGAAGGATGAGCAACTACGGAACCCTACACTGAGCGTGGCCCGACATGCTCTTGGCCGGTTTTTTATGGATTAAGTTTAATCTTAGGGTGGTATTTCGGCGTGAAGAAGAAACAAACAAAAACACACACCCAGACACAGACAAGTATCTAGGAACACAGCAGCCCCTGCCAAGCTGAAAAAAAAACACCTGAGGTTAGGTTTCCGCACGGTGCCCGTATAAAACGGGGAAAAACATTTTCATTTTTTAAATTTTATTAAGCTACAGAAATATCTGTAACTTTCTTCTAGGAAAGACAGAAAAAGAGACCGCTTTTTCCCAGAACCGTACGTAGTTAGCGGCACAAATCTCCCGACATCAATGAAATTAACTTGTCAGTTTCTTTTCTCTCTCATGATCTCGGTATAAAAATGTAGCATCAAAATGTTGGAAATTCGTTGGCAATTGACCCTCATTTAATTTGATATTTATTTGGTTGTTCTATTTGGATAATAATTGAAACCGTTAGTCAAAGATGCTTATTAAATATTTAATGTGCTTTATTTAAAGTTGATACTTTGAGTACACAATAGGTACAAATGACGTATTTACCTAATGCCTTAGACGTTTTGTAACTTAAAGTACTGTAGGTACTTACTATTTTAAAATTCTAAATTAGTGCTAAATTAGGGGAGAGGGTTATTATCCAATCAAAAATTTGTATCTGTTGGTATATCTTTGTCTATTCGACACGCCAATACGGCTCGACGGATTTTAAACAAATTTTGGTAGAGGGATAGCTAGAAATTCCAAGATGGTTATTAGGATACTTTTTACTCTACTATAGAGATGCAAAAAAAAGTGTGTGTGTCAGCTCCGACGCACGACTGGAGTTTACTCTTCAGGCCAGGCGCGCACCACGATTTTTTTTTAGTCGCGCGATAATTTTGTCGCAGAAATAAGCGTAATTCTGGGTTTATGAAAATCGTGGTGCGCGCACTCTCATATAAACCCATATCTTGCATTTATGCGACAAAATTATCGCGCGACTAAAATCGTGGTGCGCGCCTGGCCTTAAGAACGATTATAAAATATATACTCAATACATTTATTGCACATAATGATTAGTAAATAGTTTAAGTATCACATTATGTACCCTGTTGGGTGCTGCAAACAAGAACAAGGTAGGCACTTACATAATATTAATATACGAGTATAATATACAGCAAAATTACAATATTTTACAAGGAAAATTTACTTCCGATTCATTTTTAACAAATTAGAGAGAGCATGAGTAGTAACTAAATAAGGAAGCGTGATGTAAAGCGCCCTCGAGCGGCTAGTTTAGTTACTACAGTCTGCAGTGCTACGGAAAAAAAACCGTATCTTACTATGAAATCCATACAAAGATACGACCTTTCTACCGTAGTATCGCAATACTTTTTTTTTTTAATCTATTAATTAAGGAGCTTTGATCATTTTTATGAACATGCCAGCTCCAGCAGGCCTAATACACAACATCATTCATCTAAAAGACATAGATAAATAAAAACATAAACCGTATAAACTTAAAAATAACATGTACACGAAAACAACTAAATTTGTATACACTATTTACATAAAAAAAACTGTATACAAATTTAGCCGATTCCGATAAGGGTTCCGCCAATATTGAATTGAACATTACATTCAAGAAAGATCTGGTATTAGACCTAGCCATTTACATTAGACAAAAACAAACTTACAAAATCACCTTCCTTAAAAAAATCCTTAAATAAATCCAAAATCTCCTTAACAACAACTCCAAACAGCGTTTTGAAGTTCTCCTCCCAACTTTCGGTAGAAAGCAAAATATCCTTCGTCTTCTCAACCAGCCTTTCAAAAGTAATACGTCTCTTCTTCTTGTCCTTATTTTGTCTTTGATCTTCCATATCAGCCCGCTCAATAGTAGGCTGATTGACCAATAGACACTCGGACCTCTTCACATCTGTTACTCTTTTTGACTTCCGCGGCTTACGAACCTCTTGTTGTGGCTCGCTCTCTAATCTGTACTGACTTACTGATCGCTGGCCCTCAGCCTGACAGACAGAATCTTCAGACTCTTTAGATTGTAACGGCTTCGACAAAACAGCATCTCTATATGACTTTCCAAAACTTAAGTCATTCTCAAAAACAGATGGCGCATCCTGACTACAAACATCCGTATCCTTTTTTTCCTTATTTTGCATATACAACCAAAAAGCCCGTTTATATATACATCCCTCAGCAGACATAATCCTGCGAATTTCTAACTCCTTCACAAAAACCGGGCACGACTTATCTAAGGCCATATGGCTGCCTTTACAATTAATGCATCTAAAAATAGTCGTTTCGCAATTGGCATGCTCCCCGCCGCATTTCGGACAAGTAACTTTAGTAGTAGGACAAAACCTGCTCAGATGACCGAACTTCCAACATATTGAACATTGGGTAACCGGGAAAGTGTACTGATTTACCTTAAATCGGCAACCGTAGGCATAAACATATGGCGGTAAAGAAGTTCTCTTAAAACACAGACGAATAGCTTCAGCCTTAACCCAACGCCCATCATGATCCAAACGGTTCAGTCTACATATTGACAAAATGTCTTCAGACCCTTCAATATTCTTTAAAAATTCGTCTTCCTCAACCTCCTACTCAACCTGCCTTATAATTCCATAAGTGCAGCATGCCATATTAGACCAATAAGAACGTCTCGTCTCATTGTTAAACTCCTGAGAAGCCAGAAGCTTCTCCGCATCATCCTTAGAGTTAAACTGTATGCGAACTTTACGTGGACCCATAAACTTGACGGATGAAATTCCTTTTATACCCTTAAATTGCAGCAACTTTGCCAAACCAATCTGTTTCGGTAAATCTTCTTTTGACACTATATAAACATCAAATAGCTTGTCAGGCACACCGTCCGGCTCCAGCTGCGTTTTGGCGGTTGCTAAAACCCGCAAGCGTTTAGGTTTCCTGCCTATTGTGATAAAACTATCACTACAACCACAGCTTTCGTCGCTCAGACCACAAGCACGCTTCACCGCTATATGCCGCACATCCGACATGGACTCAGCGTCCGATACAATATCCGATTGACTCGGCCCTGCCTTATTATCAAACTCCACTTCAGATAGCCACGACGGAGCTGCCCGCTGCCCACATTCTAAAAGTGACGTATCACTCACGACACCTCGACTTGACTCACTCATCGCAAAAACAGCGAAAAGGACTCTAAAACTGAATTAACTTATAAATAAAATAAAATTTGATAAAATTTTCAACCGTCGCCTTTGACAACCAAACGTCAATCCTCGCAATACTTATATTTTTGGAACGTATCTGCCGTGCTAATTTAAAAAGTCGTATCTCAGTATACGATCGGGGTAAAAATACGACTTCTTAATTTAGCAGGTTATGCGTTAAGCGTTATAGACTAAGCTCCCGATATAAAATGACCTTCACAGAGATGTTTATTTGATGAAATGTATTTTATATTTAGTTTAAAATGTCAATAAATATAATGCATATGGGTTGCCTAACAAATTTTAGTCTAGGGTATGTTTAGTTTAAAATTAAAAAAATTTTTTTTTTACATTTCACCGATTTGATTATTAGATAAATTCATAATTAAATAATCTTTAATTTTATTTAATTTCAATTCAACAATCAGACCTTTGCAAAATGCTAGTAGGTATAGATTTACCTGTTTATACCTGGCTACCCAATAGTTGTGACGGGAAAAGAATAGGCAACCTAACGTTTGCATATTCTATGGGCTTCATACTTTCGATTGGTATAGAATTTATCTAATATTAATCAAACCGGTGAAATGTTTAAAACATTTTTTTTTATTATTAATTAAACATACCCTGGACTAAAATTTGTTAGGCAACCCATATGCAATATAATTATTGACATATTAAATTAAATATAAAATACATTTCATCAAATAAACATCTCGGTGAAGGTTATTTTATATCGGGACCTTAGTCTATAACGCTTAACGCATAACCTGCTAAATTACGAAGTCGTATTTTTACCCCGATCGTATACTGAGATACGACTTTTTAAATTAGCACGGCAGATACGTTCGATTTTACACCCCATATTTTTCATACCCCGGGCTTATATATGAAAATCGATTCTTAAGGAGTAAACTCCAAAAAGGCATAACCCACGTTTTCTTCCACACGAACGAAGTTAGTCGGCACCTTCTAGAACAAAATAAAACTGAAACGGTTGAAAGCACGATTTTAAAGTATTTACGTTTCACGGGTTGTGAAAGTGAGACTCCTTTTAGCATAATGGCACCTTCGTTCTAACGGACCTTACTTACTAAAAGGTTTAGCATGTTATGGATCTAATTATAAAACACGACCATTCGAGACAAGGCACTTAGATCATGTCCTGTCTGTTGATATTGCAATACACACCAAATTTGAGCCATATACTGACACGAACAAGGGCTCTCCAAAAATCTAAGCAAATTATAATATTCAAATAAAACACAAAGCGACTCGAATCGCCTTAAAACCTCCATATCGACAATTTGTTATTTACGCTAGTTCCCTGCACTAAATTGTCACAAGCACGTTGGCCGTCATATCTGGGGGCACGGCAGTGCCCCCGCCAAGTCGAGCTACATTATACGTCGCGCATTAATAAAGTTGTCCTGTCAAGCTAGTAATGTATATCGTTTTATAAATGTCATAATAGAGAGCAATATTTTACGAAATATTATAAAATACAGTTTTAGTGCTAACCGATGAAATGGAACTGGTTCAGGTATCTTTTATAGTCAGCGAATCTCACCCGTGACGATTTACAATTACAAGCAAATTAAAAAATTCATGGCACATAAATACTTAAGGGTGATTCCACAAAAATTGGGTAACTCGATGTCATAGGGCCATAAAATTATGTTTTGTTATATTTTTTTATGTTTTTAATTTTATTTGAATACTACTAAAAGCCTTTTATTTGGTCACCCAATTTCAGCTATTAATTTTAAATACAAATTTGTAAAACTCGACTATATATCCTTAAAAGTCAGTACTTTGGCATGTCACAACCTCAAAAGTGGGCAATCAAATAGCTGTGTATTCAATATTACATCTAATGTAAGAAAACTAACTGTTTCAATACAATCTATGATGTATTTAATAATGTTTATCACTACTTTCATAATATAATATTCTCACTGTTGTTGTAAAAAAAATAAGAAACTTTGTGTTCAGATTTATTCGTCAGTCCGCTGTCTGTTGTTCGAATCGGAATTTTGCGCTAAATATCGGCGACTCAAATTCAAATCCGCGTTAAATTTCAAGCTTGATAGTAAAGTTAGCTGCAGGTCCAGCCATTTAACGGCCACTATTACTGAGCCAGTACCAGAGTTGTTGTTGTCGTGTGAACACGTGCCAATCCAGTCAAAAAGTCAGTCCTATGGTAAGTCGTTATTTCCTTGTAAATCTGTGTTATACTTGAATTTATACACAGTCAACTTTGTTTTGTTAAAATGTAGCTAGTTGATATTCAAAAATATCAAAATAAAAGTTGATTCTAAAGATAATCTCAAATTCATGTCTTTTTCATCAGTCCGTTGGCGTCAGTCCTTTGTGTGATATTGCGCCAAAGGACTGACGGGTCTCCAGGGTACTGACATTTTAGCCTGTTGAAGCTGTATTTTTTTACTTATTTCGGTTTAAACCATCGCGCCGCCTCTTAAAAAATTAGGAACAGGAGCAAAGACGTTTGTTAAGTAAATAAAACCTTGGGAGCAACGATTAGCTACAAAAAAAAGGAAAAACCCATGCACCCAACACGCAAAAAAAAAATCTGAATTATACTACTTATATCTTTTAATTAACACAAATTATAACGGGTCTAACGCGATATTTCTTATTTACCTTTATAATCTAACGTTTCGGCGGGGTTGCACACGCCGTGGTCTCAGATGTACTGGTGAAACAGCGAGTTGTTACTGGAGCTGTCGGCCAAATGTAGTACTACCCGACGAAATGTCTAATAAAATGGATGGGTAGGAAAATAAATGTTCAACTACCACCCATTTATTTACTAATTATTGTCACCGGTCCGACACACAACACTCACAACATCAGCGCACAGATTCGAAGATATATCCCGCGGTTTAAACTTTTTAATCACTGGTCCCCAAGTTTGCGATAAATTAAAACCATCTTCCCGGTTGAAATTCTTTGGGTGTTTCTTGATTTCAATTGCTTCCCTTACCATCCGTGGATAATAGTGCTTTTCTGTGGAAAGAATTTAATTTGTGTTAATTATGAGTACAAACCGCGAGAGTATAAAGTGTCATACTTATATCTTTGTTCGTCAGAACTACTGACGACGAAGCATTATCAATAGATGGTGAACAAATGACCTATTATAAACGTCGACCAAAGAGTAAATGAAGCGAAAGGCAAAAAAAGTCCCGAAATAGGCGATTAAAAAATATTGAACCAAGCAATGGGTTCAAAACTGAGAACTAGACTGAAAAATCATCGTCCAAAATATAGAAAGGTCAAAAGGCAGTCTAAGTAAGTTGTAAAATCTGTGGAAGAAACTCCATATACCAGAATTGGAAAAATGAGTGAAGATATTACTAAAAGGAAAGGAAGGAAACATTGAAGAAGGGCCTCTTCGGAGAAGTAATTTAAATTAAATTAAAATAAAACTACATAAAGAGTTAAAAAAAGTTTGAACAAGCTACAACAAATACAAATTATGGAGAATACCAAAAAAGTAGTGACTTATAAAATAACAGGATGCTTACTTAGAAAATGTATACTGTTAAACTACCTCAAAGTAGTAAAGCCAATTAAAAAGCTGTTTGAATGGTGGAGATAGATCTTACTTACAGTATTACGTGTTAAACAGTTTATTAAATTGTTTCTTCAGTGAATGAAGACTAAGAATAAGACTAAAAATAGTTTCTATCGTCTGCAAATCGAAGGTGAGTGAGGTACTCGCCGTTAATGTTGATGCCAAGTCCGTTCCAATCCAGTAGCTTGAAGGCATATTCCAGTATAACAGTAAACAGTTTTGGAGAAATTACGTCTCCCTGTCTTACTCTTCGCTGCAGTTAAATAGGCTCTGGTCTTGGATTGGGACTGACATGGTGGCATTTCTGTACAAACACTTCAGCACTTCGATGTATCGATAGTCGATACGGCACCGCTGGAGAGATTGAAGCACAGCCCATGTCTCGATCGAATCAAAGGCTTTTTCATAGTTCACAAACGCTAAGCATAGTGGCCGGTTGTACTCTTTGTCTTCTGTACAACCTGCCGCTGCGTATGAATTTGGTTTATGGTGCTAAAGCTTTTCGGAATCCGGATTGTTCGGGAGGTTGGAAATCGTCTGTGCGCGAGACGATTTGCAATGACTCTGGAGAACAGCTGATTAACATGGCTCAGCAGTGAGATAGACCTGTTGTTCTTCATTAAGGGCTATGCTCGAAGTTTCTGTGCGCGAAATAATCAGAAATGAGGATATCCGCAGAAGAACCAAGGTAACCGACATAGCTCACAGGATTGCACGGTTGAAGTGGCAATGGGCAGGCCATGTAGCCCGGTAAATGGACGGCTGTTGGAGCAGCAAAGTCCTAGAGTGGCGACCACGTATAGGAAAGCGCAGTGTGGAAAGGCCCCCGACTAGATGGACGGATGACCTCGTGAGGGTAGCGGGGAATCAATGAATGCGGTCTGCATGAGATCGCACTTTGAGGTGAGTCATGGGGAGGCCTATGTTCAGCAGTGAACGTCTTTAGCTAATAGATAGATAAGTACCTAAGAGATTTATTTTAAAATGTTAATAAATATCAAACATATGTTATGAAGTTGTGTATTTTGTCAGTACTTTGTCAGCCTCGTCAGTCCCCTGGCAGTCAAATTTAGAAAAACCGAAATTTCTCCGGTTCTACTTAAAAAAGTGACTGGCCCAATCTCGAGCAATATATTCATTACATTAGCTATCTTATATACCCGAATTTGTAGCATTTTGATTAAAAAACTATCATAAACAAAATGTCCCGAAAAGTTACCCAAGTTTTGTATATTCGCCCTTAAGCACATTCGAACGGTAACTAAGTGACTATTGACATCAATTGTTCATGCTGTGGAAATCTGTGCATAAACCCGGACACGCAGTCTATAGTATTCTTTTGGTCTGTGAAAACGTCACAAATATAGAAAAAAAGTACAGAAATATTAAACCGAACTTTAGTTTAAATATAAAATCAAACCTGTAAAAAACCAGTGCCGACTCCGCTTCAAAAAGGACTCGTCGAGATGATCCAGCTGAATGGATTTCCGTGTAATCCTCTCAAGACTTTGTAAATTGAAATGGCTACCTCGACGGTACCTCAGGCTATTCATCGTGGAAGTACTTAATTAATATTTTGAGCTCTCAAGACTGCTTTCGTTAGGGCACTTTTTTAAGTACCCAAACTACCAATGAAAAGGTGAGTTTCAGGACTTTTAGGAAAAGAGGTAAATGACTGAATTAACTTTTGGAGCAACGTTTTCATTTTATTTGAAAGATGATATTTAGAATTTGAATGAACCTTTTCTTTCAACTTGTGTTTTTTTTATATACGTAAAAGTTGCACAGTTTAATTGTATTCTGTTAATAAATTGTTAAAGATCTGCATCTATCGGATTAAGATTCGCTTTATCCGCCAACAAACAGTCCTCAGTTTGGCGGAATATAATTGTTTTACATACCACCTAAGTTTCTTTATGATAATTAACAAAAAAACTATAAAAATAAGAATGAAATACAAAATATCCCCTAGACCTAACCTAATCAAGCAGAAATGCACTATGTGTGAGAATTTTCTACATACATTTATTAGAGGACATATTTATGTTAAAGTATGATTAAACATTTCATACGGCTTTCAACTAGCGACATAGAATGCTTCGGGCTAAAACATAATCCGACGTTACGTTGCGACATGAAACTTTTCTCCGACGTCGACGAGTAACGTTGCGTCATCGTGACGTGGAAATTTTCGTCGTGAAACGTACTCGTACTCTCGTCCGCAAACTAAAAGGCCGTTAAGGCGACGGGTAATGCGAAACTAGCGCCACTTCCGATTTTTTTCTTATACCTTCCTAATCTGGTATTTATTTAGGAATACCTGAAGTCTAGGAGCTAGCAAAACACCTTTAATATTTACTAAATTACTATATACAATTTGTTCACTGTGATTTACCCTACAAAACTTGTTCACGTCAAAACCGGCCACAATAGTTTTGGGAAAGTTTTTAGAGACAACGAAAGAACAAGAAATTGTGTATAATGATTTAATATATACTAAAGATGTTTTTCCTGCTCCTCAAATATTGCAATTGCTGAAAAATTATCTAGTTTAGAAGATATAATAAAAATTCGTAAGTGGCGCTAATTTCGCATTACCCGTCGCCTTAAAAGTATAGATTATAGGCGATACAGCGAAATATTATTGACAGAGCGAGCAAAGCGTCCCCGTTTCAGCTTGGTTAAAAACATGCCGCTATAACAACAAATGCTAAAAATAAAATAAAATAAATATTTAAGGGGGGCTCCCATACAACAAACTTACAGATTACAGATAATGGTACGGAACCCTTCGTGCGCGAGTCCCACTCGCACTTGGCCGGTATTTTTTTTTGTTTGGGTTCTGTATTCTGTACCGTAAATGTGTAAAATTCTGTACGAGATTTTCTTGTGTCATGTTGCATATTACGAAATTCGCCTCAAACAGAACACCCTAATGTAGGTTACAGAGATCACTCATATCCTCGACATGTCAAATATTTCAGAGCACTCAACGAAATTTTGTGCTTCATGCCTACAATAACAATAGGCTCAAAAAGAGTATGCTTAGAAACTCATCATTTTGGAATTGACCGGATTTGGAATGATTAAAATATTTTTAATTGTTTTGTCTTTTATTTGAAGTAAATTAACTGAACACGCACAGCATAATTTTAAATTTATATTGAATGAAACAGACACTCGTAAACGTAAATAACAAGATCTGCTTGATATGATGCTGGTTTTTAATGATCTGTTTCGAAAATTTTATTCGCATGTATTCCGCGTACTTTTACGCCTACGATTATTTAAATATGTGTGATGCCACCCGCTCGTACTTGCCAGATGTACAGAGTACTAAAGTTTAGTTAGAGACCTAGCAATGCCCCTAAGGTAGGTACAAGATGATATCGATGATGGTATTTACATTTTTAAATATTTCTGTCTCTTAAGAATACCTCTAAATCGGATAAAATTGTCTTTATATTTTTATATAAATGGTCCCTCCATCCATAAATTTAAACATTATCCTTCGAACAAACAAGCGTTAAAGCGACAGTGTATGTTTTAGTAACCCCATGTATAATTTTGCATCTTCTTAGGTCAGACCCTCGTCACTTTACGGCTGCCATCAATCTCAAGGAGTTGTTGACTCTCCATAGTTTTCATAAGTTAAGGTCACGTCGACATTTAACAATGAGCAAAGGTCAGGCAAGAAAAAAATAACCCAGGAGCTAACAATAGAAATGGAGGCAGCCATAACTGGACAGCATCCCGTAGATTTAATTGTGAAGCATCTGAAAGAACTAAACAAGTTAAAGTTTCAGCGAGCGGGGTGGCCCGCGGGCGGGGCAGCTGTGGGTTCTGCGCGCGTCTATCGATTTTCCCGAGCCCCGGTTCGGACGTGCAACGTCGTCAGAGGCAAATCCCCGCCAATGTTAAGATTATGGCTTAACGCTTTTTTCGGGACGCCTATAACCTAACGACACCCCTGACTTGTATCTCTCCCCTGATTATAATGTTCGACGTCGAATTATAAAGTCATGATTTATCGTCACGCGAACGACTTAGCATTACAAAAAGCAGTTACAAGATTTATGAGCTGGCTGGCGTTCCATTCAAGTTTTCCATTCATCATCAGGGTTATTCGAGTCGAGTTAGACATCGAGCTTATGGCCTCCACGGTCGTTTACACGAGCCAATAAATTATCCTGTACGCTTATGTTTCCGCTGTTTTACGTGTCCAATCTTTTGTCCCACGTGTTTTATGAAACCTATTAAGATAAATGTTTGCAAAGTTCCGATATTTTGCTCAAAATTTTATTCACCATTCACCGAAATTTAATAGTCAAATGAACATTAATTATCCCAATGATAGTAAATTAACTTTGCAATGAAATACTCATTCAGTTCAACTATTGAAATGAATAGAATATAAACCTGTCCTCGCAATAGTTCCAAACTGGTGCTTGCATTCGTAGATAAGTCCACTTAATGTTTTAGATGTTTTCTCAAACGAACGAGGTAATTCTTGACATGAGTACCTGTTAAGCCATTATTTCTGTCATGAAAGGAAATCTGCTAAACACTGAAAATATAGCTGGAAACCTGTGGAGCTTCACTTCAAACCTTTATCAAATACTTGAGACTCCAGACACCCAGAAGATGCCACTCGAGTCAAGAATAGCCGTCTCAGGCTAGACTTATTTCGGTTGGTCTCTTGGCAACTTTTCTAATAAAGAATTTAAAGCCGAAAGTGATTTCGCCCCACAGAAAGACCGCTAGCTTGTATTATATGTCGGGTTAAATTTTGCAAGTTCTGCAATAAAATAAGTGGTTGGTATCATTAAAATTCAAAGGTCGACCGTGCCGAGGAACCGCACGCCATCGCATGTTCATGTTTAAACCTTGTTTTGGTACATTTTCAATTGTTCTCTTTTATGTATTTTCCCTTTCTAAAACCTTGGGTCATGCGGTTTTCATTTCATTCATAGTAATATTTTATTCACTTGCGCGATGTTAAAGACGGCTTAACGAATTGGGATGGAAGTAACCGTTTAGTTGGATTACCTTCGTTTTAGGGGCAATAAAATACGAAAATAGAGCCTGATAAGGACACGGGTAATCGGCTTCAGTCTAAGGGATTCTTTTATGGAACCTTTTTTTACTTTTCTCTGAATGTAATGAGTTCTTTATTATACGACTCATCCTTTATGTTTCTAATCAAAGTTGAATATATTCAATCTGAGAAGTGAAAAAAGTTTGCTGGCTGCAAATGATATAATTTTTTTTTTTTTCATTATCGTCACAGAGTATGTACAGTACCATATGAGTAAAAAACAAGTTAAGTAAAGAAATTGTTCATTTGAATGTACATTAGGCGTTTAGGCCTTATGGTTTTATTTGGGCATGAACTTCACGAGATTAATTATTTTAGTAGAACCAGCCAGGTTAAAGCAACTTATCTTCTAAACTTATCAAACTTTATGGACGCATATAAACCATTGTACCTTAGAACAAATACTTAAGCTTAGTAAGAAAAACGTATTTACCCATAATTCCCACGTTTTTTTACAAACAACCATCTTTAATAACGCACGGAATTAATAAAACTTCATCGTGTAGCCACTGTTTTTAATTATAACAAAAGCAAGCGGTTGGGGAGTGCTGGCGTACATCGGTAAAACGTATCTTTATATTAAAATACATATAAAACTCTCTCGTTTACTCACATTCTAAAGTCGAATATCGTTGTTTCGAATCGGTCCAGTGTTCGATTGGCCGCCGCTGCCACTGATCGGCGTTCCTGATAATGAATCGCTAACCGATTCGAAACATGGCGAGCGATAATCGACTTTAACGACGTATACCCGTATGTATAATATGTATTTTAATATGTCTGAAACTCGCGGGAGCTTTTTATGCAAAATGTCGTGTCTTTATATAGCTTTCAATAGAAATATACGTCTTCCTATCGTAACAGTGGCAGCGTGGGAATGCCTGAAATTAAGCCTTCGCCCCACATTGCCGTAAATATTATGAACACGGCAGCCTATTTGTAGCGACAACAAAAAACGCTGTTTCCGATTTAGCACCTGGGGTTATATTCGATATTACTATTGCGTTATTTTCTTTTTCATTCAAGTGTATTGTACACAAAAATAAGAAATACATACTTATACAAAGGCGAACTTATCCCTCTTATAGTCTGATACTTAGGCATGGTATTCGTGTAGAGTACATAACTCGGAAGTTTTGTTTGTTTTTTCCTAATTCATTATTATTCCGAATTTTCGTGATTCCGAAAATGACATACCGACGAGATATTAAATATTTTTGTATCCTAACTTAATTATAACATCCATAATAAATATGATCGCTTAGCGAAAACTAGTTTTGGCAGTTATGAAAATTCGGAGGTTTTTTCGTAAGTTGTACCAATGAGTTTTGGAATTTTGGGTGTTCCTGTAAAATTCATGCTGTTAGCGTTAGTGATATCCTAAAGGTACTAATAATGGACGCTCTCAGTAAGTCAGTAGCCAGCGTTCAGCCGCCGTGGCCTATTTAATTTTTTTAAGCTACAGAAAAATCTGTATTTTTTTTCTAGGAATGAGAGAGCTATTCCCATCTATTAACAAATTCATGTTTTTTTTTAAGTTTCATCTATTCTGCATTGCTAGTCCGCTTAATAGAGAATGTTAGCTTTTGAATAAATAGATTAAATGGCCGTGCTTGCTTCCTTTATGGACTATTACAATGTTCATAATGAGCTAAGTAGCAGTAGCGCGCACTGTTACCTAATATGCATTAATAATTAGGTATATGGTAAAATTCAAGATGGCGGGCATATCGCTAAATTACAGGCGCGAGCAATATATCTAATTTTAAAATGTTACCACATCTCTTTTAATGTAGCATTTGGCCAATGTCACTAAATACAGCTGGAAAAGCAAAAATTTTATGTCACTGATGTGACGTGACTGTAAAGTCGACATATTGGTCAAAAGGCTGTTGCAATGCCTCGTTGATTTTCTTAGCTTTTAAGTCCGTTTAGAGAACCATTTCAGCCTTTGTATAAATGGCCGTGCTTGCTTCGTTTATGGACTGTTAAACAATGTTCATACATACCGCTAAAGTGGAAATAACAGGCGCGAGCATTATATCCAATTTTGAATTGTTACTCTTTTAAAGTGGCATTTGGCCAATGTCACTAAATACAGCTTGAATAGCAAAAATGTTATGTCACTGATGTGATGTGTAAAGTCGACATATTGGTCGAAAGGCTATTGCAATGCCTCGTTGATTTGCTTAGCTTTCAAGTCCGTTTAGAGAACAATTTCAGCCTTTGTATAAATGCCCGTGCTTGCTTCGTTTATGGACTGTTAAACAATGTTCATACATAACGCCAAAGTGGAAATAACAGGCGCGAGCAATATATATAATTTTGAAGTGTTACCAGCACATCTCTTTTAATGTGGCATTTGGCCAATGTCACTAAATACAGCTGGAATAGCAAAAATTTTATATGACTGATGTGGTGATGTGATATAAATGGTTACTGTGCTTCGTTGATTTGTTTAGCTTTCAAGTCCGTTTAGAGAACCATTTCAGCCTTTGTATATGTATACGGCCGTGCTTGCTTCCTTTATGGACTGTTAAACAATGTTCATAACGAGCTGAGGGCCGTTAGCGCGCACTATTACCTAATATGCATTATTAATTATACGTTTGTAGTTTTAGTGCGTATTAGCTGAACAACGAGTTTTACATGTCGTATTTACTGGGGTTTTATAAGGTACTTACACAGTTTAGTCCTACAAGTAGCCTAACTATTTCATATGTATACTTACTTATTAGATTGTAAGTTGGGCCTTTGATGCCCATGAAATAAATAAATTGTATTGAATTGAATTACTACTACTATCGATCGTCGCAGAAAAAGGGGTGAAGACACATGTTGAATTACACAACATACTATAATTATACAAGTTAAAAAAGCTCAATATGGCATGGAATAAAGAAAAAATACCTTATTACCTATGTACAGGCACACACTGGCTTAGGGACCCCTGTTGGGGTGACTATACAAATGAGGTATATTTGTATAGGGTTAGGTAAGTAAGTAAGTAAGGAAGGTAAGTTTGGTAAAGTAAGGTAATATTGATAAGTTAACTATCCAGCGTGTGTCTGCACAGACTGCGTACAGCTAAGGGTTGATTATGACAAGGGAGCCTACTGCCCCAAGTCCCTAACCTAACACCTTAACCTACGACTTGTATAGGGAAATCTGTTACCAGGAGACCAGATGACACCAGACCAGGATAACAGATAGATTCCTACGGGGAGGAACGGGGTGTCTGGGAGTGGTGGTTTTCTTACTAACAGTCAACCAGGCTCAGTTGACTGATTAAGGGCTTGAGGGCGTCTTCGCTACAGTAAGAGGAGCTTACAATTAGTCTAAGGGGTTGGACAGGACCATACGCTCAGAGAGTAGCCTTGAACACGCAGGGGGTCGGATAGTGAGGTAGTGAAACACCAACGGACAGTTGGTTTCTAATTTAATTTTACTTCCTAACGCTATACATATATGTATACAAATATCACGTACAGCAGACTAGTACATATTTTCTTTGTATACTGTACGTAGTGTTCCATAAGACTCGAGCCCTTTTAGCCCGAATTTAAAGCCTTACGAGCTCTTTTTAGAGCTGGCTTGATAAAATGAGTTTCGAAGAGCTAGTGATTATAATAAGGCCTTAGTCTTAAAAAAAGCCTATGGGTTTTTATTTTTATATTAGCCTTTTAAGGGGCTTTAGGCCTTTTTAAAGGCTGTAGCCATTTTTTAGGCCTAGGCTACGCTAAGGCTACTTACTTGTGTACGTTAACTTATACCACAAAACAGATAGGTACAGAAATCAACCACATGTATACTTCACTTTTCATACCGGTGGTCGGCGGTCGCTCTAGGGTTGTCAACTATATGGCTTATGAACGAAAACATATCGTGGTACTGGCGCTCCTTTATAGTTGATTGATTTATTGTGGAGAATGAAACGGGAAGAATGAAAATATAAATTAATAATAACTACAATATTTTTATTTTTATGTCATTGTTATATTAGTATATAATAATAATGATGAAATAATGAAATAATGAACTTTATTCTGCAAGTAGGCCACAAGGGCACTTTTACATGTCTGAGTCTACCGGCATTTCACAAGAGGAGACCACTAGACCCATATTACAAATTTGTCACAGAAAATATTTTAAATACCGTAACCTCAAAAATAACGGGCCAGAAGTGAAGCTCGTTGCTCCATTATAGCATAAAATAGTTCACAGGCGCGCGTGTCTAGCGGATGGCACTCGCGCTCGTGTGAAAATTTCAACTGTCTAGCTAAGACCGTTCTTGAGATACAGCCTGGTGACAGACGGACGCACGGACGGACGGACGGACGCACGGACGGACGGACAGCGAAGTCTCAGTAATAGGGTCCCGTTTTTACCCTTTGGGAACGGAACCCTAAAAATTACTAATCTCTTATTATGTAGGTACCTATTAGTATTCTCGAGTTACCTTCTTTTTTAAATATTCATCTTCGAAAAAATCAGTTATGACATCGCTTTTTTTTTAAATTGACAGTTACTGTTTGCCGCATTGATGATAATACTTTCGAGCGGAATCCTCATTAGAGATTTTTTTATTTGATTTGATGGCATAAATTACAGAGACAATTAATTTAATTTTACAGAAATAAACGATGCGATTAAATTCACCATAAATAAATTCAAAACGAGTCACTATCACATCAATAAGTACATTTTTTATTTATTTCTGCCGTCATGTTGGCATGTCAGACCGCCGACCAATCAGAGGTAGCTACTGTAGACTATTCACAGATAATGTAAAATATTGCGTTTGAATATTGTATCAATGAGCGGAAAAAACACAACATACAGAATATAATTATTAAAATTGAAATTTACAAAACGCAATAAAACGTATTTATACACTTTTATAATAACAATTACTAAAAATGCATTTAAAACATTAAAGTAAAAACTTAGTAACTCTTGAATAAACACTTCTTGGCCTATAATATAACTAACCAAGCATATACCCAACCAAGCCATTTAACCAAGCTTTTAACTATGTACAATTTTTTTGCAATCGATCCAAATGTGTTTTTACCCGAAAGGAAAGTTGTCCGAGCTAGTAAGGTAAAAATTAATGTGAATGCTACGTAACATTTTCGTCAAAATCAGTTGTCTTTTGCCTATTACAGAAATTATTAAACTTAAAAAAATAAACAGGCTCCCCCTTATGTAAAACGTATGTTAATGGCACTTTCTTGCCTGTTCCAAATACCAAAATTATATAATTGTTGAGAAAACATACTCACGTCTTTTATTTTATTTAAAACACTCCACTAAAAGAGCGCCGAGTTTATTAAATCTTTTTAATAAGCTCAAAAATATTTTTGCCTCCAAGCCTGTTGAAGTTCGGAGGCCAAAATAGGTTTAAGTCTCATTATTTTTACAAGGTCTTTTAGGCAGTTTTAGCCCTTTAAACTTATAGCCTTTTAATAAGGTTACGAGCTCTGAGAGTCTAGGCCGGTGGCTTGGGGGCTAAAGAGCTTTTTAGGCTTTTAGCCCTCTTAGGCGTCAAAATATAGGCCAGCCTTAAATAAAAGAGCTAAAGGGCTCGAGTCCTTTGGAACACTAACTGTACGTGTAAACTGCTAGCAAAGCTTGATCTCAATTTATCTTTATATTTGCGTAAATTGCATCTAGGACGCTGATGCATGTTATTCTGTTCTCTGGACAACCTAAACGATATTTTTTTATCCAAAACCAAATTTTAAGTTGTTTTTAGATTCCTCATAATTCAACGCTAGCCATTTGCATGGAGCGTCTTATGAGCGTTTGCTCAGTGGGAATGTCGAACTTTAACAGTAATTTCAGACACTTTACGAAGAGCACTCTAAATGTAGTTAGTAGTCCCCTATATACATTTTAATCTCAATAAAAAATAGAATCGATCGATGAATTGTTTCCACCCCTAATATATTATAGCAGTTAAAACCTTGCATAAGTTCTTCATGGACGGATGAATGTACATATGTTTGGCTTAGATACTTATTACATTAATTAATCCCTCTAACTAACTACTCAAAGGTTTGAAGGGATTAGGATTACATACTTTTCGGCTTCCGAGGTAAAACCTCTTTAGATTACCCTCTAGCCTCAGAATTTACTAAATACTTAATACCCTAAAGCCATTTGTATACTTATCCACCCTTTAGGATCGAGACAAACACTGAATTATGTAAAGCAAGCGCCGGCATCACTTAACCCCGGTATCTTTTAATAATTTATTAGAACCTCTACAAGCATCTAGGTCAACCGACGCAGATAGCCGTGATTGGGACCTCTGCCAAGTTCCTGGCAGAATTGCCAAGCCCCAGGATATTTATTACTAAACAAAGGAACCGGTAATTTGAACTCGTGAATGAAACGGCTACTGTTTCACTTTATCGCGTGATGTTTATTTTCAACGGCAAGTTATAATGGGATAGGGTAATTGAAAACTGAATATACAATGAGTCTATATTCACATAAGAATTTTCTTTAAATAGTGACTATAGTATTTTATGCAACCGTTGTATAAGAGGGGGCAAAAAACGCGAGTGGCATGGGTTACGATGTGAGCGTAGCGAACATCGTAAGAAAGATACCACGAGCGTTTTTGACCTACTTATACAACGTTGCATACAATACTTTTTCTACGACTCGACATTTCATAAATAAAATGCAAATAAACAACAAAGAAAATAATTACATGTTCCCGCTCGGAATCAACAAAATAAAATAAAAAATAGTACGATAAACTTTTTTTTAATTGACCATCCGTCAAAAAAATATGAACTTATACATAAAGGTATACGTTCACTATACTAGACATCCATGCACTGAAGACAAACCTTTTTTTTTTTTAAGTTGGAAGCAATGCCTTAGTACAATAAGCTTTTTTTTTAATTGCAAATTGTGTGAATGCAGCTGTTTATCTTGTAATCTGTGGTACTAAGTGATGCTTTTTTGGCGACATTATAACATCGTTTAGCAGTGTTTTTTTTGGGCAATAGAGTATAGACTTTCATAATTTATGTCTTTATATTAGAGACTAACTATATAAATGACAGAAAAAAGTACTGGAGTAGAAAAAAATATTTATGTTATCGAAAAATATTATCTATCCCTGGGACAAAATAGAATACTAGTAGCTATAAGTATTAAAGCACGTAAAAAAATGTTTCTAACTCGCTTCTAAATATATTACATTTGAATGCACTCCTGACGTCAATAATGTTGTTAATGCTGTTGTAGTTGTGCATCAGGATTTATGTTAATTTCTGATAAACCGTATTCTCTGGGAGGTTTTCTCTTAAAAACTATATCATTGAAGATTATATTTACCCACGATTAGCGGAACGAAACGAAGGCGGCAAAGCAAAACTACAAGACCAATGTAGATGTAGTTTTTTGGCATAAACGGTTTTAATTTCAGAGTAGGCTTTTCTATATGTTTTCCAGTTGTAGCATGACGCTGTGATGGTGTGGATTTTAGATTTTGAAGATGAACCCGTTCGATAGGTGAGACATAAAGAATCTATTTTCTTTACATAACATATTTCCCGAAAGCAATGACTTACAGACTTCGTGGGATAAAGTTTTGCGGGAATGGTGATACTATTATAGTTATGATAGCCCTGCAAGGGGTTTTACAACCCACGCCATATTGCGGATTTTCACTGGTACTAAATTATTTTACTGGCAATGACAGATTTTTGGTTACTGACGTTGAAAGTCGGTAAATGTCACTGATGTAAACAAAGAGAAAACAGGACTAAATATTCCGTAAATTTCAAGTATTTTTTGCATAATAAAGCCAAAACTATCCACAGTGATGAAAGTAAAGTTTTTTTCAATACGATTCAGTATTTATTTCGCAAGAAGAACGAAGGATTGAGCAGCATTCCGGTAAACAATGTTTTGAATTTTGATAATGACAAGTCCTTGACTGACGTCGACGTTTAATAATTATGACATATGCACATTATTGCCATATGAAAGCTGTTTGTAGCGCCATTATCCCTGGGCTGGACCGACGCTTGCTAGGCTCTTTATGCATCTGCGGCAGTTAAGTACGCTCCCGATCGATAGGGGGAATTAGTATCCGCCTCACTGACTAAACAAAACACATTGGTGATTCTCATTAATCATTGTGGAGTGACATACAGGGGTGGAGTGAAATATACCTAGTGCTACTGATAATTGACCGAGCGAGCGAATCGTTTGGCCCAAAACTCTTTCGTTTGTAAGGATGTTTAGATGTCCAGACGCTTTCCGGCTGTTCTCGCCGTATGCAGATAGGTTGAATAAGTTTCGAGAAAGTATATAATTTATTGGTATCAGTTTATCAATGGCGGATATATGGGGGTAGAATACGTAAAAATCTACAAATGCCAGCAATTTTAAAACAAACTTGCGAGGTCTACAGAACACAAAGTCACTAGTTTTATTTTATTGCTAAACCACTAAATAATTGTAGCCCAGGTAACTATATAACTTCACACTCTGATCAGACATGGGGTTCAAAAACGCTACCCCATCGTTAAATGTCTTCAAATTGTCACGAACCAAATAATTTCCACAATTACAGTTATTACTTTTCCCTGACGCACGCAACGCAATATCTAAATAAATAACACAGCACGCTTGAAAATTGTGGGCTGGTTTTATGAAGAATTACTTATCTACGCCTGCAGAAACATGACGTGTGGAAATGAAAAGTATTCTCTGGAAAACTCCGCTCGGATTGTGCAGCATTGGTGTTTCTTTTTCTTTTATATTCATGCGAGCGAGCGGAAACTGGGTTGGCTTCTCGAGGTGTCTCGGTTTTCTTTTTATTTTCTTTATAAATGCCGCCGGGAGCAAATCTATCAATCGTTTAACGTACAATCGTTCGTCGACATTGTGATTCGCTTTACATTCATCGGAGAGGGAACGTTTACTGTTGTGTAGTCAAATATTTATGCCTTTTGATGAATTGATTGGTGTGTATGAATATATTGATATACATGTATCTTTTCTAGTCATGTGAAGCTAAATCTCAAACCGGTGTTGCTACAAGGTCGTTTAAATAAAGTGTTATTGGTACGACTTTTTTTCATTTGTTTTAGTTAGGATGCATATTGCATACACGAATTCAAATCTAATTGTACATATTTATAAAGTAGCCCGTGGATTTTATCTATGTCCTGTATGACATCAGTGTGTTCTGAAAAGTGGGTAATGTATGCAACTATGCTATATGTGGGTAATTCCTGCACATTCTACCTAACTGCATCTATTATTCCTGGGTGTTACCAATTGTAACTACGATTATATCATATCTGATACGGCCTACGCGGTCGTCTAGTACGAATAGATTTTTTCCATCATTCACTTAGTACATCAATATGGAATTTTCTCAAAATTTCAAGAAATATTACGAACACTTTTAAGCCCGGCCCGTAAGCGATTCGGCTACATTGACTTTTTTCGCTTTGTAGCTACTCCAGTTCTAACAGATAATTTCACCATCAACAGATTTTGTTTGGTCTTAAGTCGCTCTCCAGCCCACTTTCTATATATATGCCTAAAGCAAAGCCGCGTTTGGATCCGTTACCTAATTACCACGCGACAGAAAGACATTTTCGCATTTTTACAGCACAGCTGGGCACATGCAACTTGTCACGACGTTGTATATCGCGCGACCTGTGGCAGCTGTTTTAGGCGCAGGATATCAAAAAGAGACAGGCAATGCGTTGCAGTTGTGTTAGTGGTTAAGTACTATTGAAAATGACCGAGATTAACCATGATATATGTTTGTTCCAGAATGCCTGCCGTCACGCCACCCGCCGAGCCGAATGGCGCGCCGCGCAGCGAACTCGAACAGCTACAGATGCGCCAGGGCCAGGTCACCGATGAGGTCAGTTTACTTGCATTAAGGTATCCTTCCCAATAATGTCTAACGTTGCAAGAAAAGGTAGTGCTGCATTTGAAGCTGGCGACAGCAGTCCTGGGTTCGAATCCCGGTTTTCGCAAATATATGTCTGATGAGCACAGATCCTGTTTAGATGATATTTGAAGTAGGTACACGGACGTGAAATTTGGAATAAGCTGGAAAATACTCCACCGTCGAGAGTCTGGCCTAGCTCTCTAATATTTAATGATGATGGCAGGTCTACCACCTGGCTCTGAATATTCGGATCGGAGATATTAATCTTACCGTTAGGTGACAAGATTAAATGATAGATCCCTTTTTGGGAAATACAGAACTGAGGGTTAAATTTAATCATCGCCGAAGTTTGTTTACATTTCTTAGTCAATGTATAACATATATTGTACGTCACAATTTTGTAAGCGAAGGCCAGTATCAAGTACCTAGTTAAATAAATGTAATGGTTAATGGTGCTATGTCGAAAGGCATTAAAGGCAATTAACTAAAAAAACCGGCCAAGAGCATGTCGGGCCACGCTCAGTGTAGGGTTCCGTAGTTGGTCATCCTTCACAATAAACTGCTGTTTTAAGCCCGAGGTTTAAGTTAAGAATAACGTAAACGCCCTAGAAACTGTAATCACTTATTACCTTCTGGAAGTCAACTTACGTCCTTTTAAAGAAAAAATATGAAATTTGGCGATAACTCAAAAACGGCTCGACCGATTTTGTTCAATATAGTTTTCATTGAAAGTACTTATAAGGCTTCATTTACATGAATTTTTCCGATTTTTTTTGACCCGTGGTTGAAAGGTTAGAGGGGGGGGGGACACTATTTTTTTTGTTTTTGGAGCGAATATTTACAAAACTGCTGACTTTATCAAAAAATAATGTTAGAAGACCCCCATTATTTTTACAAGACCTATTCAACGACACCACACACACCAGTGTTGAAAAGAAAAAAAAAATTCACCCCCGGTTTAGGTGTTCGAGAGGTACCCAAAAAACATAAAATTTTTGAATTTTTATTTTACCGTTCTGTCGGCGTTATACATACACATACTTATACCAAATTTCAGCTTTCTAGTACTAATGATCACGGAGCTAAGCCGCGGACGGACAGACGGACAGACGGACATGGCGAAACTATAAGGGTTCCTTGTTGACTACGGAACCCTAAAAAGCAACGAGTACGTTATTCGATATCTTGCAAACATCACACAGGTGGCATGATTAACAAACGCGTTTGTCACGTGCGCGTATAACAAAATGTTAAACGTTCTCGTGAACAAGCGTCTCGAGGCTCTCTTAAGGGAGTGTCGATCTCAGGTGCCCTTTGACATGGGTCGGTCGTATTGTTAAATATTGCACCAGTTGCGGCCCGACCACCAGTAGATCGCGTTCCGTTCCTGTATAGACGATGTCTTAAGTTTTGGTGAACCTGTCCTCTCCTTTCTCGATATGTAGAACTCAGGAGAACAGTGGAAGATCTTACAAGGAAGGGTACCCAACTGTCCGACTCCGATTTGACTTATTTTGATATATGTTATAGAGTAATCAAAAATCCCGCAGATTTATCACCGTAATGTAACCTTTCTATCATTCCTTTGTGTTTCAAACAAGACGAATAATAGTTTCACAGGACCCTCGCCGAAAACAGGATATAAACCCTATTTTCTAAATAGATATGAGATATTTGTGGTTCCATGTACCTATCCTAAGTTAGCACGCAGTGTAAATTGTACGCCATACGATAAATAAATAATCCAAACCAGTAGGTAATTAACGTTACGTGATTGATGTAGGTATACAAATCGTGTGACTGATTATAAACTTACTGAAACGAACAAATTTACATAATGATAGATTGTTTTTAGCCACAACCTACTTATCAATAATGAGAAATTGTATGTTACTTGGGGTTTCACTTTTTTCGATAAATTACCCGTAATATTATGTTATGATTGGTAGTATTTTTTAAATATTTTGATTAAGATTGAAGGCTGTCATTTGCTTAAATACCATAAGGAAAACTACTTCATGCAAATTCTCAAAGTAAGTTGAGATAACTACTTTAATACTATATAAGGACAGTGAAATTTCATACAATCTCGCGACAATAGAGATGCAGACTCGTGTCGATCGAACAGGGAATTGGACCACTTTAGTGTAGGTAATAGTACAGAGTTGTCTTTTGGATTATTGAATGCGACTGGTCCTTTCCAAAACGTTTCTCCTGCTAGGCTCTGTGATAACACTGATAACGTAGATTTGCACTATATCACTGAAAAGTAACTTTTGTACGATACAAAAGGCGGACTTAAAGTACTTACAGTTATTCATATCCCAAGGTACAGAGTTTAATGTATTTCATTCGTTATTTTCAGTCATTGGACTCCACCCGGCGTATGATGCAACTATGCGAAGAGGTAAGCTTTCGCTTAGTCTACACTTGGGTAGCAGTAAGGATATTAAACTATTTGAAATTGCCATAATAAACTATAAACTGAATCGGTTCAGGCATATCTGATAAATACTTTATTGATATTGATCTGGCCTATAAATGTTTCTGTTCACTGGTTTAAAAGCAGTATTTATCGCTGCGACATTAACTGGCATTTGCCTTTCTTCCATAACATTAAGCAAAGATACAATAGATGTTTTATAGTGCAGCTTATTTAAAATTGTATACGTATTATGGCAGTTTTAAACAATATTAATTAACGATATGTCTTCTTGAAATTGAATTACTCATTTTGAAGGGAAAGACATAATTTGAATGTCGAGAATACCTTCCAAGATCACTTCATTTTAACATTTGAGTTTAGTAACGGTGCTGTTTCTGTTCCCGGTGGTGTATTAATTTGTCAAGAATTTGATATGAAAAACGACCCCAAATACCTATTACGATCATCTCGTCAATATGTCTCATATCGTTTTTATATCAACTTCGAACCAACTAATCTATGTATCCTAACTAATGTGTGATTAATACTTTCTAAATTGAATTGCAAGCGTGCGACAACTCTGCCAAGAGTTCCAAATATGTAACCGATTGAGACGTCGAACTGTGCGGATCTTTATTCGTAGACGCGTTTCAGTTCCAGTTACTTTTGTTTCCCCTCATCCCATAGTTTTAAGTATTTGAGTTGAGTTGTTTAGTTGGTTATGTGATTATTTGTGATCATCTGTGAGAGAGGTGTTCTCGATGCGAGGGAGTGAGGGGTATAGCGGAAGTGTCCTGGTCAGCCCCTAGCTCGGTTTGGTCTCCGACGCTCGTCCCTCCACCCGTACCTAGGCGTAGGGCGCAGCCTCTGCTATCCCTGGCTGTTGTGTTTCGATGTGCCTACCATTATGTTATATATTTACTGTATGTGTATATATGTATCGTAGACGTCAGATATATCCCTATCTTATTTTTTTATTTGTATGTCGTATGCGGAATATTATATATATTTATATTGGACAAACATGTTTACCATGCATAATTATTGGGTGTTGCATGTTCCGTGCCTTAATGTGTCCGAAAATGTTAGATACCTCTATAGCCCTTTGTGTTGTTCGTAGTACTGTATATTTTGTGTGTTCGAATGAGATTCATGGGCTCACCGCCCGGTGCTGATAGTTAATTGACAAAGTTAATTTCGCAAAGATATGCTTTGTAATTTTAATACTACGTCAATCAATGCCGAAAACTAAATGTACACGGGACAAGGCTTAACCGTCAGCTCCTTACTGTATAATGCCAGTAACTGCGATTTGTTATGTTCCAAAGCATGAAGTCCACACCCCTGATTGTCTAAAACGTTACCCCGAATAGATCAAGATACTTCTCTAATTTTAGATCCCTTTTAGTGTGTAATGGCCCCCATAATGTGCGCTTCCCCATCCAAAGTACCCGACCGATGTGCTTGGGCTTGCTTCAAACGAACCCCTTGCAATACTTGGACTGTAACTTCAACTTTACCATTTTTCTCTTACTTAGCTCTAGCAGCGACCTTCTTCATAGAGTTCCGACTGTTTCACTTACCAGAACTGTTACTCGAGAACATGTTCGCCATCTGCTCCGATACTATCAACCTACTTCCCAGCACTCACTGATGTACTGAACAGACGAGATTGGATCTCGTTCAGTGTATTTATACGTTCTATCCTGTTTTAGTTGAATCTGTATCGTAGGTCTCTGTGTAGTGGCTGCTCTCTGTTGTTGACTGTTAATCTATTATGTTGTTTTTCATGCCTTCTCGAACATTCACAATACTACCAATATATGGGCGTGAACACACCCCCATACCTGCCACTGGACTCCAACAATAATATATCGAGCTACACCTATGTCAACTCTCACACCAAATACAGACCAGATTGATAATATTCGTATTTACATTATTGAGTTTTGCATTTGTTATTTATTTTTTATGTATTGAACAGGAAAATTATTTCAAATACTGACCTATTTATAAGTTTTCCGTACGTTCTTTGACATTACTTTTATACTAACAAATCTATTTGTAACCACGCAAAGATTATCTGTGCCGAATGAATATGTATCCACGCAATAACAGCATTGAAGACACCGTAATACAGACTCTTCATGACTCTTTACCAACACAGTTCAGACACCAAGGAGGATCTTTTCTTCTTTAGCTACTGTATTATGTTAAGCGTAGTTTTGATTTGGTAAAAATTTTGGTCTAAATATATGCGATACGGAAGCGAGGAAGAGGAGCGTCCTCCTTGAGCGGCACAATGTAATATATCCATCGCCACCGACATGGACTCGGCACACCAACTCACCAGCGCGGCGCGAGGCCCCGCCGCCGGCCGCGCCTGCCGCGCACTCACTCCACTGTACCCCTCACAACTAACAATGCTCTGTGACTTTTTGTTTCTGCGGCTGGTGTAGAGCAAGGAGGCCGGCATTCGAACTCTGGTCGCTCTAGACGACCAGGGAGGTGAGTGATCTGCAACATTTGCAACACTACATTATTTACAATTATCTATTTTGCCTTTTTCGCTAACCTTGTTCAAGCGTCGTAGGGCTTTCAGCTGTCCCGATGGGCTCGTCGTAGAAGACACGAAAGGGGGAATCACGATGACTACCTAAGTATTTAAAATTTTCGTCACTTCTAATCGAATACAAAGGTGCGGGCCTTCTGGCATCCCTGACTGATTAAACAGGTATTGATACTACTCCATAAGCAGACTAATCATGGAATACCCACATCTTTGTATACTTTATTGGTTCCGTAGTTATATTACACCACTTGCACAACTCGACATCGAGTGCTATCTGACGACTCCCACGGCTAGCCGGTCGAGCTTATAGACATGATACAAACTATGATCCGATGTTACTTACATCCAGCATTTCAGATGTTCGTACTAACTCTAAAATTTACAACTGTACCTAAATCACATGCAATCCGTTATAAACGAGCGAAGTAAATTCGAAACGCTTCTCCTCAACGCACGACTCTTAACATCACACAAAATAATCATGATTCATATGAAACTGAGCACAAATGAAACTTTATCTGGTTTTACTTGCAAGCTTCACTGCATGCATGTCGTTGTTGATCGAGTAGTGTGTGTTAGCGGCGAGACGCGAGGGGCGGCGCGGCGCGGCTCGCGTAGTACGGCGACAGGCGCGCGCGCCGCCCGCCGCGCGAGCGTGACACGCCACAGCCCCACGCTCGTTGCCACGCCACGCCACGCCACGCATCGCCACGCCACGCTCGCAGCCCGCGCACCGCGCACGCACCGCACGGCGCCGCACAGGCGTGCCGACCCCTTAACGGCGCACCGCACCCCGCCACCCACACACCCGATACTCTCTCCTACGATATATTATTTTGATTTGTATTTTATGTATAGAGCGAGGACGCCGGGGGGCAAGCGCTTCATATGTTGAGTCACCAGGGCGGTAAGAGTTAAAACTGACACGTGGGTAGTCGAACCGTGAGAACGTCTGTGTTGAATGTGCAGTTAAAACCGTAATATCTTTGTTTTTCTTTGACGTTTCTCTTGACTAACGACTTATCTGAGATCGATGTTGCGTGTGTTTCTATGTTTCGATGGGGATGATTTTGAAAACATAGTGTAAATAGACAAGCCCGATGGCCGTTCGTTGCTAATTGTCGCAAAAACTGTAACTCTATTTGCTGAAGATTTAATTTGAATGAGCTGCGCAATCTGTTTAGTTCTTCCGTTGATATGTATCTATCGGAACGCTTTTTATAGGTATATTTATTTCTCTTTCCGAATCTACTGTTCTCTTCTCTAATGATGCGGTAACTGAAATGAATGCGCGTTTACCAAGTGTGTCTGTTCCGTATAGATACCGCCTTCACCTCCATGGCTAGCAGCGTAATCTTAATGTTAGCGTGTACAGTAGGTCTGTGACTGTTAGCCGGGGGGGCGGCGGCGGCCCGCCGGGCCTCGGTCCGGCCGGGCCGGGCCAGGCGCCCGGACCGTGGTCCGGTCGGGCCGGTGCCGACCGCCCGGTCCGGACCGTGGCGCCGCTTCCAGGGTGCGCCGCTCGCTCCGAGCCACACTACATATTAGATTGTTCATTTCTCTTCTTCAACTAAATCAATTACTGTTTTGCTAAAATCACCTATCATTTAGGAATGGCTTTATGGACGCTCATTTGCTAAATTGATTTATTTTACCATCACCGCCGAAACGGCGGGGGCCGGCCTGGCCGAGCCGCGGCCGTCTCGATCATGTCATGTATTATTTGTTTTGTTTTTAGTTATGAGTTTGAGTTGTGTTGAGTTGAGTTGTCCCGCCGCGTTGCGCCCTCGCACGCGATGCCGCGCCCGCGGCGCCGCGCACGGCAGCCTTGCGTTCGCTCGGCCCACGACAAGCTTGGCCGCCTTGCGCGCGCGCCGCTCACCGCATTCGTTTGGCGAGCTATAGTGACATCATTATTGTGTTGTAGAGTCACGAGGTGGGCATGAAAACCCTGGTCATGCTGGATGAACAGGGCGGTAAGCATCCAGTAGTACTATTTTACATCACACTTTAGTCGAGCTTTTGTCTGACATGCCAGTTCAGATATTTTTGAAAATTTAATTGAATGGCGATGCTCTTTTGACTCTAAATAACTATTGAAATGTGCTAACGAATAATTTTCTAATGGATAAAAACGAAGGTAAATTGTTCATGATCATAATAAAGTAGATTAAACGGATAAAGCTCTCCGGTCCCACATTCGTCCTTGAGAATGGGGATGTGGAGGTTAAATAGACAATGAGAATGTTAAAGTGCCGATTGTTTTGTTTAGTTTTTCTCACGCATCTAGCTATGCACGTCTTCTTCAATCTTGCTGTTACTTGCATGAGTTTTAGTATTTTATAAGATTTATTATTCTAAATGTTAGTCACTACGAGTATAGTTAAATGTTATCACTTAGTCTCAGCACATACATCATGATACCAAAGGTAATATTCAATCTAGTTTTGGCCAGATCAAGTGTAAGACATCAAAACGAAACGAGTTAACTTAAGAAACAGGATAGCTGCTTCCACTTAGCATTGGTAACAGTAGAGCTAAAGGATCGAAAAGCGCTGCATGACAGTAACTAGTTGAAATAAATACATCAATCATGCCAATTTCAATTGTCTTACACTTAGCTCTGGATTGTCGAGAGCGTTGAGAATTTACGAAAATAAATCGGAGTTATAAATCGCGTTAGTTTGAAAATAGGCGCTTGACACATACGGTGGTGTTTTGGGAGGGCGGTTTTAAAACGTTTGTCTATGTGTGGACAGAGCAATTGGACAGGATCGAGGAGGGCATGGACCAGATCAACGCGGACATGCGTGAGGCGGAGAAGAACCTGTCCGGCATGGAGAAGTGCTGCGGGATCTGTGTGCTGCCCTGCAACAAGTGAGTTACTTACATTCTTATTATCTCTGCACTTATATTTTTCTTGACCCTTACTACCAGCGTACTGGCCGCTACTTTCATGTATCGCGTGAGTCATCGTCAGCATCCATCTCTGTCACTATACTGATTGAACAGATAGTCCCATGACGCAGTTGTGCTAAAAGTACTCATTGACACTTTTGCAACCAGACAAAAAGTAAGACATGTCCCAGAAACCGGCCGAGCCGACTTTTATAGCATCAACCCCGGCTACCGGGTTGGCCGGCATCTGAACAAAGTTTACGAGCGGCCGGCCTCCGGGTTGTTGGTGTCGAAAGTGTTAAAAAAAACGTAGCAAGATACGGGAGATGATTGTGCATATCCTCTGTTTCTGGGGATCATCGTTAGGGCAACATATCGAACCGCTAGAAATTAGTTGTCATTGGACATTACTGGACTCCGCGAGCTGCTAAACTGGGCAACGTTAGCCAATAGCGAACTGCACCTGGTGATCCTTTTGGCAGACTTTTCCGTCTGACACAGCATGTGTAAAGATGCTCTAGTGAAAATTCAGTGTTAATGGACTGCCACAATACGAGTAGAACAATTCTAGTCGAAGCAGTGAATATGTAACTGACTAAAAATAACGAATAATAATGTGAAATATTTATATGTATACGTATTATGTTTATACCTTTAAAATATTGTACCATAAAATAATTGCAACCACGAAGCAACCCAAACCGGAATCGTAGAAAATATCAAAGTCAGACCACGTAACCCGGTTATGTTTTAGAGTGCCTCCAAGGCAATGAATGGTTCCTCAAATTCCCTGGCTCGCCATGAATGAACAGGGCGGTTGGCAAACTGCCCGCATTCCATGCTGGGCCGTTGACTTATGAATGTTTTTCCAAAGGTCAACTATGGTTCCGTGCGTACACGAACACAACCTGTTGGTGTAAACATGAGGAAGTTAATTGCTGTTTACACGACAAAGCTGTGAAATAATTAGCCGTATGTTAGAAGTTGTGACTGCGGGGTGCGATATGAGTAGGTATGTGTGTAGGTAGTAGTCGGTCGAGAGGCGCTTTCATTTAGAAAAGATTTTTCGTACTGATGCGTTTTTGACGCTCGTTGCTTTCAGATGAACTAATTCCCTAGGTCTTATGGATAGGTAGTCGCTGTCATAGCAGAATAGCGACATTACAAAAAAATCTGTAAACAATTTTTCCACTGAAGGAAAAACTCAACTTAAATGATCTTGGTACCGTGCTATATGGTAAATAAAAAATCCGAGGATGCAAATAAAGTTTTCGACTTAATTTTCGAAATTATTCAGTGTTTCTTATTATTCCGCTCGCCTTTTTTGCGTTTGTGTAAAATATTATACACATTTTAAGGCTCCTTTAGGCTACGTTAGAGGAGACAAGCGATATTGCTGTCTTGTCCTGTCGTATAGCTGCGTCCCTTATCATGGCCCATGATGGCCCATTGTGTAGAGGAGCCTTTATTTTAAAAAGCTTTTACTTCCGAACAAACAATATTTTTAACACAAAACGTTACAACATAATTCTAATTTGTGAGAGACTTCCGCTAACACGGAGGGAACATTTATTAGTTTGCGTGATGTTGTATGTAAAAACTCTTTTCAAAGCTGACTAGTGTAATTATTTCAACCATACAACTCACATTGAAGGTCGAGCACACAGTCTAATGACCTCTGTCTGAAACATGTTCGAAAATCTAGTCCATTTAATGTTCACTTTTTAAGCGATGTGCTCCCTCCGAATTAACCGTTTTGATATTTTGTTTTGCGTAGGTAGGTATAACCGAATCTACTATATTCTAATACCTATATGGTTCTAAAATTCAACATTAGCAAGTCATATCGCTTAATTGACAACATTTCTTTTTTTCACAGGATCTTAATAATAATATTATCAAATAAAGAATAAAAAATTAAATATTATCACATTTTTAAATTTTCGAAAATATTCCCGGAAGCACAGTGGTACAATTTCCATACTAAATCCGCCGGATTTACTTTTCTTTTTGTGTGCTGTTACTGTCAAATTTTCCACAAGATGACGTCATCATGGAGAACTGATTCTTAGATGACGCTGCTTTCACATTTTTTTAATACTATTTTATAAACTAAGTCGCTAGTTATACATGAATGAAATTAGTTTAAACTATACAGTATTTGAAATAATTAATTGACAGGCACGGGCACGACCAATGTCTAACTTTTCTCTATTGAGCCATATCTACTTTAAAACGTGTTCTTGTCAATGTCTGTTAACGCATCTTGAGTATCAAAAATTTAAATTTCGCTAAATTTCTAAATTGGAGGTATCGCGAAGCCTCGCAAGGCCCTGCTCGTCTGATTGATTAATAGCGCCTAAACTAACATCGACGGGCGCCAGCAACAAGGGGGGTTTCTATTAAATATAATCGGAACGGTTATTGTTATACCTTTCCTGGCCTACACAGTGGTTATTTATTGACTAGGTGTTAGTTAGCCGTCCTACGCGCAGGAAAGTAATATTAAAATGTATCTATAAGTTTCTGTCAAAAATGTCATTTTAGTGGCAAGCTTTTATAGCCGACTGTACTTTTCTTTGAATATCTATCAAATGCTCACTGAGACGATTCTAAAGAGCCCAAGCTCGGTAGGATTGCTTTTTCTATTATAGAGTTCCTATGGCCACCTTCCGGCTCCATCATCAGATTAGCCCCATGGTACCATATTATTGTGTTGTCATCAAAGTTAAGTGAGTATGCAAAATTTCAGCTCAATCGGTTGACGATATCTGCTTCAAAATTGAGTTGCAAGATTTCATCCGAACAAACATACTTATAGATACATACATTGCAAGTTAAATAAAAGCTTTTAATAACGATCAGAATTTGTACGAATGTTGTTGAATGCTCGAACTTATTTTTATAACCCCTGACATTAATTTACCGGTTACCGTATATTTTCTTTTCTGATTAGGTTTCACACGTGGCTCTTATACTGCACCATATAGCCTCAAAGTCAACCTATCTCGAAATACTTAAGTCAAATGATAGTCAAGTGATGACAAGCATTACATTTTGAGTATTTGTTTTTTTTTATTACTTGTACCTATTCTGTTTTCAACGCGATAGGTGAGCGAGTGATGCTTGCCTATACATATAATAACGTTTTATTTCTGTTTCTAACTAGTTTATTATCATTGTGCGCAGAGGAGCATCGTTCAAAGAAGACGACGGTACGTGGAAGGGCAACGACGACGGCAAGGTCGTGAACAACCAGCCTCAGCGGGTGATGGACGAGCGCAACGGGATAGGCCCGCAGGCCGGCTACATCGGCAGGTCGGTGTCTCTCCTTCTTTATCATTGTGTGTAGAACTGTCATCGAATAAAGGCCGGCTACATCGGCAGGTCAGTGTCTCTCCTTTATCATTGTGTGTAGAACTGTCATCGAAGAAGGGCCAGCTATATCGGCAGGTCGGGGCCTCCCCTTCTTTATCATTGTGTGTATAGAACCGCCGTCGAAGGGCCGGCTACATCGGCAGGTCGGGGCTTCCCCTTCTTTATCATTGTGTGTATAGAACCGCCGTCGAAGAAGGGCCGGCTACATCGGCAGGTCGGGGCCTCTCCTTCCTTATCATTGTGTGTATAGAACCGCCGTCGAAGAAGGGCCGGCTACATCGACAGGTCGGGGCCTCCCCTTCCTTATCATTGTGTGTATAGAACCGCCGTCGAAGAAGGGCCGGCTACATCGGCAGGTCGGGGCCTCCCCTTCTTTATCATTGTGTGTATAGAACCGTCGTCGAAGGGCCGGCTACATCGGCAGGTCGGTGTCTCTCCTTCTTTGTGATTGTGTGTAGAACTGTCATCGAATAAAGGCCGGCTACATCGGCAGGTCGGGGCCTCCCCTTCTTTATCATTGTGTGTATAGAACCGCCGTCGAAGAAGGGCCGGCTACATCGGCAGGTCGGGGCCTCCCCTTCTTTATCATTGTGTGTATAGAACCGCCGTCGAAGGGCCGGGTACATCGGCAGGTCGGGGCCTCCCCTTCCTTATCATTGTGTGTATAGAACCGTCGTCGAAGAAGGGCCGGCTACATCGGCAGGTCGGGGCCTCCCCTTCCTTATCATTGTGTGTATAGGACCGCCGTCGAAGAAGGGCCGGCTACATCGGCAGGTCGGTGTCTCTCCTTCTTTGTGATTGTGTGTAGAACTGTCATCGAAGAAAGGCCGGCTACATCGGCAGGTCGCGGCCTCCCCTTCCTTATCATTGTGTGTATAGAACCGTCGTCGAAGAAGGGCCGGCTACATCGGCAGGTCGGGGCCTCCCCTTCTTTATCATTGTGTGTATAGAACCGCCGTCGAAGGGCCGGCTACATCGGCAGGTCGGTGTCTCTCCTTCTTTGTGATTGTGTGTAGAACTGTCATCGAAGAAAGGCCGGCTACATCGGCAGGTCGGGGCCTCCCCTTCTTTATCATTGTGTGTATAGAACCGCCGTCGAAGGGCCGGCTACATCGGCAGGTCGGTGTCTCTCCTTCTTTGTGATTGTGTGTAGAACTGTCATCGAAGAAAGGCCAGCTACATCGGCAGGTCGGGGCCTCCCCTTCCTTATCATTGTGTGTATAGAACCGCCGTCGAAGAAGGGCCGGCTACATCGGCAGGTCGGGGCCTCCCCTTCTTTATCATTGTGTGTATAGAACCGCCGTCGAAGGGCCGGCTACATCGGCAGGTCGGGGCCTCCCCTTCCTTATCATTGTGTGTATAGAACTGTCATCGAAGAAAGGCCAGCTACATCGGCAGGTCGGGGCCTCCCCTTCTTTATCATTGTGTGTATAGAACCGCCGTCGAAGAAGGGCCGGCTACATCGGCAGGTCGGGGCCTCCCCTTCCTTATCATTGTGTGTATAGAACCGCCGTCGAAGAAGGGCCGGCTACATCGGCAGGTCGGGGCCTCCCCTTCTTTATCATTGTGTGTATAGAACCGCCGTCGAAGAAGGGCCGGCTACATCGGCAGGTCGGGGCCTCCCTTTCTTTATCATTGTGTGTATAGAACCGCCGTCAAAGAAGGGCCGGCTACATCGGCAGGTCGGGGCCTCCCCTTCTTTATCATTGTGTGTATAGAACCGCCGTCGAAGAAGGGCCGGCTACATCGGCAGGTCGGGGCCTCCCCTTCTTTATCATTGTGTGTATAGAACCGCCGTCGAAGGGCCGGCTACATCGGCAGGTCGGGGCCTCCCCTTCCTTATCATTGTGTGTATAGAACTGTCATCGAAGAAAGGCCAGCTACATCGGCAGGTCGGGGCCTCCCCTTCTTTATCATTGTGTGTATAGAACCGCCGTCGAAGGGCCGGCTACATCGGCAGGTCGGGGCCTCCCCTTCTTTATCATTGTGTGTATAGAACCGCCGTCGAAGAAGGGCCGGCTACATCGGCAGGTCGGGGCCTCCCCTTCCTTATCATTGTGTGTATAGAACCGCCGTCGAGGAAGGGCCGGCTACATCGGCAGATCGGGGCCTCCCCTTCCTTATCATTGTGTGTTTAGAACCGTCGTCGAAGAAGGGCCGGCTACATCGGCAGGTCGGTGTCTCTCCTTCTTTATCATTGTGTGTATAGAACCGCCGTCGAAGAAGGGCCGGCTACATCGGCAGGTCGGGGCCTCCCCTTCCTTATCATTGTGTGTTTAGAACCGTCGTCGAAGAAGGGCCGGCTACATCGGCAGGTCGGTGTCTCTCCTTCTTTATCATTGTGTGTATAGAACCGCCGTCGAAGAAGGGCCGGCTACATCGGCAGGTCGGTGTCTCTCCTTCTTTATCATTGTGTGTATAGAACTGTCATCGAAGAAAGGCCAGCTACATCGGCAGGTCGGGGCCTCCCCTTCTTTATCATTGTCTGTATAGAGACGTCGAAGAAGGGTCGTCTACATCGGCAGGTTGATGACTTCCCTTCTTTCTAGCTATAGCTATTTCTGTATGTATACATACCAACAGAAATTGATCTAGGGGGTTGCTCATGATCATGAATCAACCTTTCATCGTTTTCCAATCAAATTACCCGTAGTGAGGGTTTAAGAGATTCTGTCTGATTCGCAATGTACCGGATTGGAATTCTCGTCCGGTATCTGTATCCTGTACAAACTTCATGACTAAATCGCCGTGGATAGGCATCTTCCGATCGGAAATCTTACAACCAATCTCGTCTAATAAAGCGCATCGGATTACGTTTTTTTACGAAATGTAGGTACTTCATAACGGCAATCATTAAAATATGCTCTTAACCTTTTGAACGCCAAGCAGTTTATAGTATAAAAGAATAAAGAAGTGCTCCAAAATCAACACTTGTAACGGTTTGAATCACAATGTTTTTGGTCGTTGAAAATATGTCGTCACTAGACGACATTGGCGTCTGTGACATTAATTTCCGACGTGATAAGACTACTGACGCATTCAAATTGTTAATCAGTATTAAAATAAAACAAAGAACCAAAGTTAATCCATTATTAACATTAAAGTAACCCAATTATGCAGCCGGGAGCTCCTCGTCAAAAAACTTGAGGCAAAAATCGGTTCCGCCTGTTTTGTCAATTATGTTTCTGACAGGTGTCAAATTAGCAAGTCTCTTGGGACGTCACGAGATTTTTCCCGCGACGGTTGGACCCTCGTTCCGTGTGTAACGTGACGTTAGCCGTCGGCAAACGGGGGCGGAATGATCGCTTGATGCATATTTTATAACAGTGGTTCAGTATCGGCTTATTGTAATGATTTTTTCTTTTCAATTTTCAATATAAGGCTTTTATGTGTTGCTTTACTAAATGGTAAAAAAGAAAATCTCTTGAATCAACATCGCAGAATTACTTGTACCTATTAAAAACTATAAGTGAAATTGGTGTTAAATCCACTGGTCCAAATCCGATCGAGAATTATATTGACTAATATTTTTGTCTTTGTGAATATTTTAGTTACATAATGTTAAAAGGCTGTGCTTATTTTGGTCATTATCAATTAATAAGAGTAAAAGCACTAGATATTGGATAACAATATATTTTAGTATTGAACAATCAGATCTTATATAGAATCCGTGACGCTACGCAGCCATTACGCGGTAATCTATCTGTCAGTGCGCTGGGTTGCCAGCTCCCTCAAGTACGTTCGGAAATACGGCTAACAGTTCGGCCATCCTGACAAAGCTTCGTCCACGAAGATCATCTTCGTGAAAACCTCCAACTTGACCAACAGCATCAGCACGCTCCTCTCAGTAAGCTTCGCTGGCGCCAGTCTCTATGCCCATCACCTGACTCTGCAAGTAGACCAAACACATATTTAGGAGTAACCCTTACTCAACCCTCTAGTGGTGTTCACTTGCTCATTTGAAATAGTTGAAGTTACGTTGCAGATGTTGCAACTTAGACTAAGATATATTTACTTCATTCTGAGCAGAAGCTATTTTTAATTATCGATTTCAACTCAAGGTGCAAGGTAATCACATGTAAACGTATACTGATCTAGCTTTAACATAGTTTGAAATCATCTCAGCAGTTTGATGTCATGGCTAAATAACGGATCATCATCATCATAATCATCATCATCATCATCATCATCATCATCATCATCATCACCATCATTTACCTACTATTTGATTGAAATGGTTAACCAGCAATTAAGGTTGAATAAATTATCTTTATCCTTTTACAACTCCTATGATTTTTTTATGAACACAGCGATTAATAAACATCGATCAAATCATTGAACTTGAAGTAGTATTTGTCGAAAACTCTTGCAGCACACAAGACACATCTTAAGTAACGCTATACCTTATTTACCATGGAGAATTCCTATTTAAGACATGGAACGAACTCACAGTTTAATTCCAGAATAGTACTCTAATTCCGTGCGCATCATCAGCCGCTTGATTTACTACCGCGCAAGAACCGCTCGCACAGTCTCACACAGGTATGCAGACATAGCAGCTCTCCAATACAGCTCATGGAACAAAAGGCATTTTGTTGCATACCTACTCAACATTATAACAGACAGGCTGAGACTAAAGGCTCTTCCTCATGGTAGTCTTCACGACGCCGACGCTTCTTGCTTTCCAATCTTAAGGCTGTGATTATTGGACAACCGTTGATTCAAATATCTAATATACATACTTATCAAGTTTATATTATACATCAAAACAGACTAGTTCAACTGCTCGTCACTAATTCCACGATGACTTGTATTCATTTGCACCGGAATTTATATTGCATTGCATCGCACAGCTTGGCATTTTAAAGTCTGTCTTATAACACTTTTCTTACTGTAACTTAAAGTCTTACAATCTTGTTTTCAAAACGAAATGTCGCAACACGTAAACACATCGGTAATTAAATTAAAAGGGGTAGATCTTATGTCCTGGTAGTAATTAATATGTTACCTTACCACTGTTGTTTTCTTTACCCTTTTGTCGTTGCCCTGTTCATCATGGAGAGCAACAATAGCATCACCGACGGCGACTCACAGCAGGTTTGCCGCCCGTGACGATGTCTTCAACGTCACCGTCGTGCTCGAGGCCATTTGTCGTTTGTGTCGACAGTGAGCTCTTAACGTTACCAATTACCAACAGCACGCGACTGCTGACGACGTGATTTCTTAACACCTACGCAGCATGAGAACGCTAACGTGGTTTCCTAACATTACCACCCGCATTCGGGTGCTAGAACCGGGATTTCTTGAAATCATCATTAGCACGCGAGTGCTAGAGACGTGATCCCTACACCAGCACGTAATTGCTAGAATTGTTCTCCTAACTTTACCACCAGCATATGAGAGCCGGAAATGTGATTCTTTAACATCAACGCGGCATGAGGATGCCAACGTGATTTCCTAACATCAAACCAACGCGTGAGCGCTAAAACTCTGATCCCTTAAGTTCATCAGATATCACCAGCACGAAGTGCTAGAACAGTGATGTCTTAACATCACCACCATTAGACCGTGATTCGTTAACATCTACGCGGCATGAAGATGCCAACGTGATTTCCTAATCACCATCGGCATCGGAGTGCCGACGTCCGTGATTTCCCAATATCACCATCGGCATGCAAGTGCCGACGCCCGTGATTACTTGGCATCTACGTGGCATGATAATGCCGACGTGATTTGTTAATATCACCATCAGCATGGTAGTGCTGACGCACATGATTTCCCAATATCACCATCGACATCTGAGTGCCGACGACCGTGATTCCTTGGCATCTACGCGGCTAGAGAATGCCGACGTGATTTCCTAATATCACCATCAGCATGGTAGTGCTGACGCACATGATTTCCCAATATCACCATCGACATCTGAGTGCCGACGACCGTGATTCCTTGGCATCTACGCGGCTAGAGAATGCCGACGTGATTTCCTAATATCACTATCAGCATGGTAGTGCTGACCCACGTGATTTCCCAATATCACCATCGACATCTGAGTGTCGACGACCGTGATTCATTGGCATCTACGCGGCTAGAGAATGCCGACGTGATTTCCTAATATCACTATCAGCATGGTAGTGCTGACCCACGTGATTTCCCAATATCACCATCGACATCTGAGTGTCGACGACCGTGATTCCTTGGCATCTACGCGGCTAGAGAATGCCGACGTGATTTCCTAACATCACTATCAGCTTGAGATGCTGACATACGTGATTTCTAACGTCAACGCTATGAACAAGACTGTGCAAGTACTTACTCTGTGTGCAGCCGGACATTGCCGACACAATAACATCATCTGTGTATTCTTAAGGTGGAAAGAAACCCAACCTTGTAGTGCCTAGTAGCTTTTGACACAAGCGTTATCGTACCACAACTTCAAACGCATACGTCATGTCTCCGCTACAGCTCGCCTACGACAATAACTATCGGCGACCATATCCACGCCATCTGTGAACTCACATCGCCATCAGATTACTGATAAATACACAAATTAACAAACTGAGCGTAAGCAGAAATACAATCCAAATGTAGTCATAACACCACCATGGAGCGTACCGCAGTCTGGTCTCTGGTACTTCATGACAGGCTCTCGCACATGGCCTTATTTTCACATACTTAAAAGTTTATTCATTCTCACTTCGCTCTTAAACTGCATTTCTTACACACAACCATTCTTTTCATGATAGACATGGCGTTAATGTCATAATACACAGAGCTTAGATGCTCATCAATAATATATATTTGCCTTGTTTATAAATGCGTTAGTGTATGCCCATCACGACCACATCCACTGGTGACCATGTTACATACTGTACCAGGCGCTTATGCCAACACCAGTGTGGGCAATGCAGTATCATCATTGTTGGATATTAATAAAATATCGTGGGCACTACCGTGTCCCCAGATAACATATTTACATATAATTTGGTCACATACTTGAAATACATGATTCAGTTACCTCAGTGTCCATAACTAGTGCCACCAAGTTTGTCCAGATTATACCTTAACAGTTAGGCTTGAGTCTTGACATACCACCAAAATTATACTCTACAATACCTACAACTAAAGCAGGTACTCACTGAACACAGAACAGTGACGTGACAACCACTACGATTCACTTTTAAAAGTATAATAATGATGTTATCATTGTCAGATAATTAAAATTATCTATAACCACTTGCAATATTTCATCATCATTTTGCATATTACACTAAGCCAATAAATTACAGGTAATAGAATCAAACCAAACATGACCATTTAACCAGCTGCTTTCATACTACATCACCATATCAAACAGCTAAAAAGTAGTATGGGAATGCTTTCTCAGCTGCTTTAATGTATTAATTTTAACTGCACTTTCCCAAAATTTTACTAAACAGACTATTCTGAAATAGGTACTTCTTACCTTAGCACTTCGGATTCAAACCAGACAACTTGTTTAGTAAGATATCATTTAACTTCCTTGATAGTATTTCTATTGTTCTATATCATCCACTGATATCCTTACAAGGTCTTCGGTCCACCTCTAAACAGAACCCTTTTACGCTGCATTCACTTGTGCAATGTGTAGTCACGGTTACCCTAGAACTCAAGCAACTTTCACAAAACATACCTAAATGAAAATAATCTTTTCTGCTTTCATTGCATACATTTTGCATAGGTATTCAAACGGGTCTTTAAATGCTAAAATGAGCATATTCACTTTTTCATAACTCACAAGTCGCACAACCATAAACATACTGAAGTAGGTATCAGTTAAACCATAATAAACACAACTTGCTAATTCACAGTAAATTCAAATAAAACAAGCTAACTTAGCTTGCATACTATACAACCACACATTATAACATAACTAGGTCTACCATGAGTGGTCAAACTATAACTTGCGAAAATAATCAAATGACTTTCCAAATACATGACAACTCAGTTTTTGTAAACAGCCATAAGTGATGTTTTACCATATTAACCCATTTTCATTCATTATTTTATCCGTTGAGCAGGTAATCATTTCATGACATTTCCATATCAAAATGTACTGCAAGTAGCACACTATTGACTGTAAAATCAACACAATACCATTATTGGTTTTCTATCAGGCGCTCACTTTTCAAACATCATGTTGATCATGATCAATAATCCATGTGAAACATAGAATCTTAATGGAAATCATAATAAAACTTTGGCAAAACTTAGTAGGCTCAACTCGCTTAAACCATTAAATAAATTTCAAATTTCAACCACTCAAAGGAGATTATTTAAGTGCTCAATTGCCAAATACTTTATGGTTCACTTTACTATTCAAGTATGTACTTATTTGGAATAAGTACTAAACAAATTCCAAGCATTTAACAAACTCACATACAAAACACAAGTTCCATCACTTGCACCCAATATTGCAATGCCCAATTGCAATATTGTAAATAATGTGTGAACAAATGTCATACCTAGTTGACTTTTTTCTTTGTCCCAAATTAAACTGAGTATTTCACGTACAGACACACATACATCACAAGCTACATTTCATTTGTTATATCATCAGTGCATTTTGATCACATTCTCCCACACTTACAATAGGTATAAATGTAAACTGTTACTAAACTCACCCATTAGGTCACAATGTCATACTGACAATATTTACCCAACATAATATTAGTTCTTACCGGTTGTTATTTATTATTTATCATAACCTTTGCTGAACACCAGTTGAAGAAATCTGTTAATCATTCCATTGCCACTATATCTCCAATAGCAAACCACATTTTTGTCATTTTTGTCTGGACACCTTCGGTGACAATTCTCATCATCTTATTTCCTGGATCTGTTCACATTGAATGTCTGTATTCTAACACCAATTTAAGAAATTAGGTAACCATCTGAAATCATGATATATGATTAAAATCACTATTTATTTCCATAAAATATGCTTGCTTGCATAGTTCAACGGAGGGTGTTCTGATTGTTGACAGCACCAAATACTTCCTTACTCTTGTTGATATCCAACTTGTCATAATAATCTCCTGACATCCTGTTTATCTATAAAACTTTAGCATACCAACACAATAGTAGCAAGATATATAATCATTAATTCATTAGGTATTTTATGTAACCCTTGTTTAGACTTTGAACCACATTTCATCAATTGTGATATGTTTCCAAATTCCTCTATACAGTTTAGATATCCATGTACATTACTCCTAGTGTAATCAATCAATGTTGTCATTTTACATTATATCTTGATAATATACCACCAGGTTTACTGTATGTACTTAATCCCATTTGTACGCAATACCATATTAACAATAATGGTTTTTATATAAAGTAATATTTAGTTACTTGAATAAGCAATATTAAATAAACGAATACTCATACCTGGATTTATCCACCATTTGCTTATTTACAATACAATGCAACTATTTACATCTGTGATACTTACTACAGATTTTCATTGACAAACATCCTGTCCAGGTTTCAAATAAAATATAATATTCTATTCACCTGTGAAACTTAGAAGCAAAACCACACACCACACCAAGATAATGTTACAAAATGCATACAAATTTTGAAAACTTGCTGTGAAGCCCATATTAAACAGGTAATTAACAAACCCTGTCATAATAAAATCAATATGTCATATCATAGAACACTTAAGATGCAATTAGTACACCGCCAGGTTCTATGGCTTTAATTTTGTCACACTCAAAGACACAAAGTGATATTTCAGTAAGCCACATAAATGCAAAACATGTACAGCTTATTCATCATAGAATCGGGTAAGTACCTTTCATCTAGAATAGTAGCGATGCACCCACAATATCCAAACAACTGTAAAATACCTTACCGATTTACAAGTACAATGCACTGACCAAATTCTTACGGGTTGTTTGCGATTTTGAAGGACTTACCGCGTCATCGCAATCACTTTAGTACTTACACCACGTCTTAATTAAAGACTATCAAATAAATAACGTAAGCACCCGTTACATGTTGGTTATTCAACTTTGCTTTACTGTTTACTCGTTATGTAATAAAACTATCCAATAAGTAGTGCCTTTATACAAATACGAAGTAAAACAAGAAGCAAAGCGTCATTCTTTTGTTTTACGACACAATCAGAATTTCATATGAGAATCAATTTAGTTGACCGAAATATTTTGTAGGCATGTGAATCAGAAGATCCCACTTCTGAACTAATAAGAGTAAAAGCACTAGATATTGGATAACAATATATTTTAGTATTGAACAATCAGATCTTATATAGAATCCGTGACGCTACGCAGCCATTACGCGGTAATCTATCTGTCAGTGCGCTGGGTTGCCAGCTCCCTCAAGTACGTTCGGAAATACGGCTAACACAATATAGGAATAGTTAGCTCCTATCCTACTGTTCTACTACCTATTACTACTAGCTCCACATATTACCCGATGTATATTTACCCGACTACGCCTAACCAAAAAAGGGGGTAATGATAGGTATTTCTTTTCCATGACCAAAATTCTGCTTTATCTACGACTTACCACAATTGAAAGCTGGGATATTATTGTATACAGCATAGGTATCTAACCTACAAGCAACAAGGCGACAAAATATCCACGCGGCGTACCTATAGTTTGGCAAGACACAGTATAGTGGCCGTGCCCTCTCATTCACGTTCACCGGTCTTCCGGCCTTCCGAGGTCAGGAAATTACAAATACGCGCGATTCCAGATGTTTACGCTTACTCATCTCATCAGTTTTCCGTCTGGCATCCGTCCAGAATTTTAGCGATAGTAATATTCTACGTAAGTCATTGACTGTCTAGACGCTGGAAATGTGTACAGCGTAGGGGGATGTTGGGCGGGGTCGAAATGTGAATTATGATGTCTGGAATTAATGTTTTCTTTCGTTCCACGGCGCTACATATATGGCATATTGTAGCGCAGTTGTTTAAATAATGGCTCCCGATATTCGTGCTACACGCCAACCCGTGTCCCCGTGTAAATTGACCTCGGCGGTACTAAGATCCCGAATTACATGAACGGGTCTTGGCCCGTTTCTCTGCGTTCGGGCCCGTGTCCACCACAGAATATCTTGTCATCCCTAATGCCGCAGTATCTTTAGACTAAACCATTGAATTGACATGCACTGGGTCAATACGGACGCACTACGAGCCGCGCATCGCGCTAGCTATTGGCTATTACGCACCAGCACACACACCCAAGTGCTCGGCTCCGTCTTCCACCTTTCTTCCGGTAAAGAGGCGCTCGTTTATAGCTAGTTATAACGCCACACATGCGTCAGTCGGTCATGGGGCGTGGCGACAATTGTGTCGCGTTTTACATACACAACCAATATAATAGACCTCGGCCGGCTTTTCCGAAGATCAAAATGCAGAACCTTTTTGTGTTTTATTGTGTCACGTTAGCATCCTTTTGAATCTTGTAACAGTGTTAGGAAGCTGCTAGGCTTTCGTGTTTTCGTATTGTTTATTCTAAGGCCTTAAGTTCAGTCGAGGCAAGTGCGACAGCGGGACAGGCGCATCTACCGTATGGAAATATCGATAGGTACAGATATGATATACTAGCTGATGCCGTCTTGATTTTGGCAAATCTCGATATGGTAGGTGCGTTTGCCTCGCTGGCGCGTTCCGGCTTCCCTTTAATTTTTTATTAATTTTAACTTTTCTACATGCTAGTGTAACGCCCCTAAATTGCAAAGTTCCTGTGCCTAAGACCTAAGTATCAATCGGAATGTGTTCTCAAATCCCCACCCTAAACCTTGCAGGATAACAAACGACGCCCGCGAAGACGAGATGGAGGAGAACATGGGCCAAGTGAACACCATGATCGGCAACCTGCGCAACATGGCCCTGGACATGGGCTCCGAGCTGGAGAACCAGAACCGCCAGGTCGACCGCATCAACCGCAAGGTAACGGGGGCTTGTGCGGTGGTTGGTGGACGCGATTTCGTGAATGGGAGATTTTTAGGGGCAGATTTCGAGGTGTTAGGGGTAGCGGAAAAGTATGAGTCGTCTAGTATCAGATTATTTTCGTATCGAATTAAAATATTTAACCCCCGAGGAAAAAAAGAGGGATGTTATATAAGTTTAACATGTGTATCTGTGTGGCTGTTTGTGGCATGGTAGTTCCGAAACGGAGGGGCCAATTTGAGTACGGTTTTTTTTAATCGCAAGACTTGTCCGGCGAAATGGTTCTTAGCTATGTTTGGTGGAAATAGGACTAGTCGTTTACAAGATATTCAGCTTTAATCGGAAGAAGTGACAGGATCTCGGCCAATATTGAAGCTAAAAATTCAAAATTTTGTAGTTATGTTCAGTTTTTGTAATATTTTCTATATCACTTATTGAATGAGGGTTTCACGATGACCAGCTGCTTGTGTCGGGGGTGTTTTAAATGTTTAAATTAGGATATTTTATATCAGTCATCATTGGCCTACCTTTAAAATTGGCCTTAAAAACCAATATGGACATGTTGGTTATAAGAAAATATGTAGATGACCGGTTCAAGCTTGTAAAGTCCGGTTGCCGGGCGCCGAAAGAAGAAACAAAAATTGATTATAATTTATAATATTTGAAGTTCATCAGTGATGCTATTGGAACGTTCACCACGCAGGAATAAAAATATTTTGAGACCACTGTTAGACATATTATCAACGTGCAAGTTATTTTAGGAACTGATGTAAGGGTTTCTACCCTAGGAGATTATAGACGAGAGTTGTTACGGAATATCTTAAACATATTCTGAAAACAACTGCCCTAAAGGTCCTACTATAATACCCATATAAGGTTGCCTAAAATTAAACATGACTAAGGGAGTTTCAGGAATTCCTATATAACTAAAAGGAAGGAAACAAAATAACGTATTTTATTAAGCTAGTAAAACATCAGGGGAACGAAATCGCGTACACCATAAATTGAACAACCACGTCTTAATATTTGTGTCGTGACTTTTATTTTTCAGTCGTGCCTTCTTTTTATTGGGGCGACTCCTACCCCTATTTTTAGGGTTCCGTACCCAAAGGGTAAAAACGGGACCCTATTACTGAGACTTCGCTGTCCGTCCGTCCGTCCGTCCGTCCGTCCGTCCGTCCGTCTGTCACCAGGCTGTATCTCAACAACGGTGATAGCTAGACAGTTGAAATTTTCACAGATGATGTATTTCTATTGCCGCTATAACAACAAATACTAAAAATAAAATAAAATAAATATTTAAGGGGGGCTCCCATACAACAAACTTGTTAAAGATTATATATATGTATAGGTACGGAACCCTTCATGCGCGAGTCGGGCTCGCACTTGCCCAATTTTTTTACTCCACTTTGATGGCTTAATAGGTTTTTATAATTGCATCAAAGTGTTGTAAATTCTTGAAGCTTATTTATTAAAAATATCGATCTGAAGATACTTAATGTTAATACTTGACTACAATCATAGTAAAAAATTCAAGTAAGCCAGATTTCACATCAAGAAATTTTATATTATTATGTGGATAACCCAACTTGCGTTTTTATGCAAAAAAGTTATACTGTTGTATTTTTTACTATGACGTCAAAGAATTTGGACGCAATATTGCGTCCCGTTGTCATCGTCATGTTCTCCATCTGATTGTTGCCTGTCACATTAGCAGTGGAAGTGTGATAGAACCTGCGTTGACTTGCAATCTACCTGTGATCTGTCCTCTGTAGCTTCGCCCTTCGAAATTGCAGTTCGCTTTACTGGCAACTTTCACCGTAAATTTCACTCGAAGCATGTCTCCATAATTAGTTTCCGATATATCTGAACAGACATAAAGTACATACGGTTTTAATAGTATAATATCTACGCTACGTGCGTAAACGTGATGTTACGATATGATTATTCTCTAAACAGATAATCTTCTGATAGTTATGAACTGTTACGTTAGTGCACAACGTTTTTGCAAGATAATAAGTAAGATTTACTTTTGTCTTTTGCCTATCAAATAATTCTTACATTATCTGATGTTGTTTATGTGATTTGAGCTTCATCTGTTCTCATATATTAGAAGCTATATTTTCAGTAGTGTATGCTAGCAGCGATTGGTTGTTGTGACTCTGTGTTGTGTCGTACCCATGACCTCTGTCCACCGACGGCGAACATAACAACATCCCACACTCATTGTTTTACGAGTTACCGGTTGTTAGTGTCACGACCATGACTAACATACCCACAGAAAACGTGTTCATAGATGGCACTAGGGTCCACCCTTCAAACAATGTGATGTAATGACCAGTACCATAGAAAAATTGCCGCCGATTACAATAGAACTAACCTAAACTAATTCCATCTCTCGAGATGTTACATAGAGGATGTAGACTTGATTTACAAAACCTCTGTTACGATAAGGTATATGGCCAAAAAAAACTTTTTTCTCTGTAAGGTCATTGCATTTTCCATTTAACATACCTCCAGTTAGAGTCATTGATAACACTGTCATTCACTTGAATAACATAAATAACATAACATGTGTACTTCGTTTCAAAAACAGCGACTGTACCACTTTACAATCCAAAAATATAGTGTTTTGACTGTGATTGAGAACAACTCATTGGTGCTTTCTTCTTCTATGATAAAAACATAAAATATGCTGAAATGAATGATTAAATTATGTGGCTAATTAGAAAAAAAAAACAGATCTCTAGATTTTTAGGGTTCCGTACCCAAAGGGTAAAAACGGGACCCTATTACTGAGACTTCGCTGTCCGTCCGTCCGTCCGTCCGTCCGTCCGTCCGTCCGTCCGTCTGTCACCAAGCTGTATCTCAACAACGGTGATAGCTAGACAGTTGAAATTTTCACAGATGATGTATTTCTATTGCCGCTATAACAACAAATACTAAAAATAAAATAAAATTAATATTTAAGGGGGGCTCCCGTACAACAAACTTGTTAAAGATTATATATATGTATAGGTACGGAACCCTTCATGCGCGAGTAATACAGAAAGCCTGTCAAATTAAGAAACAGACAGCCTAAATGCCTAAATGAGTTATTCTCAAACACCATCAATAAACAAAAACACAGTCGCTGTTCGTTGAACAAGAGGAACAAAACGGGTATTCTGTATCTTAGGGTGAATCGAACGAAACGAGGATAACGCTCGCCAACCAGCGCGCGCACGAGCTCCTCAAGTAAACGGCGGCGGCACACACAACCACACACACACACGTCTCGTGGTCGGCGTCTGTACATCCAACACCGCAGCGACCATGTCGCGAATAGGCGTGAAAACGTCTACACTGTCTGTTCCATCGACTACACTAGTCAAAATCGCGCAATACCAGAGTGTGTTTTATATTATACAACAGCAATCGTGAAGGGGGACAGTTCCCGCCATTTTGCTACAAACGCTCGCATATCTTAGCTGTTGTCACTTTACACAAATCCAAAAACACTTGATTTACATGTGTGCGGCCAAAACCACGGTGGTATTCAGTTTTATTTTGATATATTTGACGGTAGTCATTATTGTGCGGCTATATAAAGCGGGTTGTAACTGGATATAACCGTGCTTCGATTCGTGTAAGGTGGCGACGTAGTAGTCACGCTTCTCTGTCCACCGGTTGCGGATACTGTACTTACCACTGATATTTTTAATAGGCACTCAAAGGGTAGCACAAATATATCGTTAGTGTAGGTTTTTTTAGGAAAATATTGGTTTTTAATCTGCGTCACTGTCTTTTTTTAGTAAAATATATATTAATTTTTATTAAAGCAGTAACGTCTGCTAACGTAAACCAAATGTTTACAATGAAGCGAAAAATTGGAAAATTTAATTAATAAATTATTTCGGGTGTAGCAAGCACATCGTTACTATCGATTCTCAACAAATTTGAGACGATGGTGCCGACGATAAAGTCTAAATCTTTATAGTAAATGGCGCTACGATGCCACCCTAAGGCATGTTGATGCAACTGGTTGAAAGATTCAATGCCTCTGACATCTGGTTCGGTGGTCCAGTTGGTAGGACGCCCGTGTTGGCCCGGAAAGCCGTTGGAAACGCAGGTTCGAATCCTGTCTGAACCATTAAATTTTTCAATTTTTCGCTTCATTGTAAACAAAATATATTTTTTTTAAAGTTTCGTCGGCCGTGCATTTGAATAAGTTATGGTGCTTTGTATTATTTAATAATCCTGTTCTCAGAATAATCCAATTTAGACGAAATATTTTTGCGAACAGTTCCGCAACCGAACCGGTTATACATATAGTAATTTCAATATATATATATACATAGTACCTGCTAAACGTGGAGATACTTACATTTACCCAAATGTAAAATTGTTAAGATCTATATCTATATTATGTGTATTACAATGCTGGAGCATTCTACTGTGTTAAGTGAACACTATGTAACTCTTGTTATAAGTTTCGTTTTTTCTAACACTGTACAACTTATATCGCTCAACAACTATCCTACATATCCTAAACATTTTATTTTTGACTCTCTGAAATGTACTAACTTTTTGAATCTTGATTTTGATACTTCAAAAAATTATACAAATTGTTAATTGAATTTTATGATAATGATCTTTGGTGCTCATTTTATACAGTAGATCTGTGTGCTGAAAGAAAATTATCATATATTCATAAATATAATCTAATCGTAATCTCGTATAATAAAAATTACAACATATAATTAGATACAAACATAGTAAGGTGAAGCGTTGAAAGTTATTATTTTGAGAAATTGCATTTACCTGTTGTTATGATAGCTACTGTTACTGTTAGGACGATATATTGCTCGACGCTATTACCATTGAAGTTTTTCAATCACTACTTTTGGAAATTATTTCTGTATTACAGAACTATTGTTACTTTTGAAACTGTTTCATAAAATCTCTATATTTTCTTGTTAGGAGGGGACGCGTAAAAGGCAATAAGATGTATGGAAGGCTTGGTTTGATATGTGATAATAGTTTGAATTAAGGAATCAGTATTTAGCCACGTTTCTTATAAACTTTTATGGATCTGATACGCATCAGATGTTTTTCTGATTTCATAGGAGCATTTATGTAATTTTAAAATATTCATAGATCTTATTGGAGAACCATCTATTTTTCTTATAATCACTTATCAGGAGTCGTTGGAAGCTTATAGCACATATCCTTGGGACGACATATCTGCTTCTATGGAATGCGGCCAGTAAGTCGATGTACTATTTCTAATATTAGCCAACTATTATAACTACGTAGTAAATTATTCTACTAATTATTTTCTATTTATTTTATGATTAAATAAAACATTTTATTTCTAAAGTGATTTTGTTATTTTCCTTTACATTTACTCGATAGAATATCTTATTGTCTATCAGTGGTAGGCGGGAAATCGGAAGCATAAGGCATATGAATATCGCAATATACTTTAAGATCTTTGTGTAAGTAAATGTGGATACGACTTAGTTAAAGAGCGGTTACTGAAGGACGTGTGAAGAAACCAAACAACCGCTCTATAGGTTTTGGATGAAATGTATTTAGAAAATATTTTACTTATAAGAATAAGTAAGCCAACACGTCGTTATTGGACTTTTTAATACTAAGAATAAGCGAAATATATCACGGTCGATAGGTCTTTAAAAAGTCGCGGAACAATAATCAACTATAACATTATACAGCTTCATATTTTGTTAGTCTGTCTCGGCAAAACCAGTATATACATAAGCCCACAGAAAAACAGAGTAGGTACATGCAAACTTACTCGGCGTCTCTGTGAGCTACTTTGTTTCTATAAATGAAACCTACCTATTCAATCACCAATTTACAGTAAAGAAGACAGAAATAATCTTATAGTTGAAATTGTTTTCGTCAATGAAGATATTCAGCCGCAATTTATACTCTACAGTAAGATATGCTAAAGGTCACGAATAATTTCAAACGCGTTTTTTAACCACGAGACGCCAACACATGAACACACACATGCAAACACAACATCGTCACGTCGGTGGTGACTGTGAGTATATTTTTTATAAAATCACCTTAATTATAAAGCATCGCACTGCCTAACTTCTAAGCAATTTGATAGCACAATTGGTCTGTGTATTTTATTATTCCGGATTTTTCCATCTCAAATTGCTGACTAAAATTAGTCGGTTGCGCTTTCAAGGTAATTAGCTGAAAGCTGTTTTTAACCGTTATTTTATATTTCTTTTCTCTTTTTCTCCCTTTAGTTGTCTTCTATTATGTTAATTTTCTTCTGAATTTCTTTTGTTTTTTCTCACTGTTCTTCTTTATCCTTTTATTGGATTTTCTTGTTTACTTTGTATTACAGCCTTCTAGCTAGTAGTGCGCTACTTGAGGCTGCTTCTTCGATAATCCATTTTTTGGTTAAAAAAGTGTATATACGTGTATCTTATTAATTACTAAATAAATTGTGTTCAATCCTACAATACTAATATATTCTTAAAGCATTAATATTACATATATCATAGCGACTGCTAAATTCTTGCTCATATTATTATATTTCTGGACGGTTATTGTTTTTGACGCTATTTTAAATTTATAATGTACTAGTAGTCCCTATGATCCTTTTATACCTATGTTTCAAAGATGCAGTCATATAAGGACCCAAGCCTATTTTAAAAAAGTCGTTGTGTCTTTAAATTTCATGGGAAAATTAAAATATCGTAGGTGCATTCAGCAACCCAAAAAACATGCGGGTAAACTTGTATCAGCCGTATGCAAACCTGGACTCTAATTATAATACAAGTTTATTTCCTTAATCATTACTAAGTTTATCTTCGATTAGGCTGCGAATCGTACTTTATATGACTGCTGTCTGGCCTTATTGTAAGACACTTGACTGTTATAGGGCGAGAGCAACGAAACACGCATAGCGGTGGCGAACCAACGCGCGAACAAGCTCCTCAAATCTTAAGCGGCGTAACAAGTATTCCCATAGTAAAATGACGCTTCAACAGCCGTAGATGTAAGTACTGTCATTACTCCGATACATTTGTGCCTGAAGGAAATTAGTCTCTTGGACAAATTTATGCTAGAAGGGCAAAGTTTTAAATGTTTGTTCCTTAAATATTGTAATTACGCAGATCCAACGAGAATTTCAATCCGATTGCTTAACTGATTCAGAACGCTATACGAGTATTTTGGGTGATTTAATAGTGCAAGTACTTATTACAAGTCCGCCAATAAACTGTCCTCAGTTTAGCGGAATATAATTGCTTAACATACCACCTAAATTTCTTTATGATAAAAAAAAAGAAAGTATCAGTGCTTGTCTGCAGTTATAATATTAAAGGATGGAAGGATTTAGATAGTCAAATAATGCAGAGGTATGAAAATGGAATGAATGAAGCGAGGTTGACGTTTAACACCATTCGACTCTTTCGCGTTATGTGAATTTGAAAGGGTAGAGAACAATTTGATAATAATATAACTTTCCAAATAGTAGGTTGTGCATAATTAATTAGAATCCAATAGCGATTGTTAAAAGTGAAAAGTGATATCAAATTTGTTAAGTATATGTATCAATTCATTCTTCTTATTTGGTAAATTACCTCGTTGTACATCATTTGATGTTAAAAATATATGTACATAATACATATGTCAAGATCAAATCTTTATGTAATTTTTTTTTCGTTACTACATACAGAGTATCGGTTTTTGCCAAAAAAGCACACCGTGGCAAATAATGATTACGAATTAAGGATGACAGTTAAATCGATTGAGCGATCTGAGCTTGAAATGTATAGACAGGATAGGAATTTAGATATAGTCGATTTGTCAAGGGTTTTATCCTCATAAACAATAACACCAATTTCAAAATCTTCCCATGAAGTTGTATGAAGCGTCATTTTAATGTTTAAACAATTATCTACTTATATTTTATAATTAAACGCGAACTTGATTCGTATTATGCATATAAAAATACAACAATGCAATAATTTTTCGTAATAACTTAGTAGGAAATATACAGTACAATGCGATGACTGCTGGAATAACGTTCCTATAGTCCCACATAGTCTGGTGTTAGGTGCCCTTACTTACGTAGTGACAATGGTTCTTGTTCTAAATGCAACTTGTCACTTTGAGGCCTCTATTCCACTATCAAATCTATTGCTGAATATCAACTACTAACATGTACTCGTAGATTAAATCGGAGTCAACGAACAAATGAAGTAATGAAATGACACCGGCGGGATTTATCAATTATGTAACATTCCGGTTCACGTTTAATCAATGGAATAGAATGTTTATTTCCTCATACTTACCTACTCCATTTTTTTTAGGTAAATAACTACAGATTTTAGATAGCTTGAATCAAACTGCCCTTGGCGGAATAAAGGCATCGAAGTGTATTACAATGTTTCTATAATCCCGCTTCTGATCTTATTTATCTTGTATAAGACGAAATACCTTTCCGGGAACGTATTTGCTATATTGAGTGGCATTTAGAAAATGATCCTTGGTCTGCTTCAATGTTTAGTACGCAGCCGTTCATTAGAAGACAATAGTTCTACTACGAAAGGTGTCAACATATGCAAGGTGATTTGGGATAAGAAAGAAATATAAGCAAGATAGAAACTAATCGAACACGCTCCGGCGCTAAAATAAAGTTCTTGCTTTAGTCTTCTTCGTATCGGTATCACCACGACATACACCTTCGTTAGTTAAGTTTAGCTTACACTTTTCGATAGTTTATTGGAGAAGTGTGAATTGGGCTTAGCTGTTAAACTGATGTACTCGTATATCCCATATATTGTGTACCCGATTTAAAATATAGTTAAAAATAGCAAATATCTGTCTTATTTCTTATTTGCGATATCATGATATATAGATTAATGTGCCAAAATATCACACGGTATTTTACAAACGAGGCGACTGAGATAGCAAGCTTCGATATCAATATCACATATTCAGTTATAAATGGAAATGAAAATATCCACAGCAAAATCGTAATTTACCGCGATTTAAATCGCCTTATATTTTTACACATATTCAACAGCAGAAGAAAGTACTATTAAATAAGATGATATTTTGAGAAACAATCTTTTTAAACGCTATTTACTATATGCACAAATGCAGCTTATTGTATTATTTAACCGTAATGTTTTTAAAAGCTCTTAAAAGTAGTTTAAGCTCAAAAAATTTACATGTCAACTGATTAAATACCTACTTATATATAATATGTATCAACAATTCTCTTTTGTGTTGAAAAGGTACCTTAGCGACTGTTTTGTCCTCCATTATTATACATTGTTACTTTGCCTCATAATGCCCCAAAAGGCAACTTTGAATATTAGAAGGACGTTACCTACATATCAAACCCAACCTTTAGGTACCTTTTCACGGGAATTGATGTATTTCAAAGTTCGTAATAAACTTACGTGATATATTTGTTACATTTCTTCGCTATAGATTTGCTAGTTAGTGTTGCATTTATTAATGTGTTTACGGAACCAAGATTTTGCTTTTTATTCTTCATGATATGAAGATCCCAATAATTTGTTAGATTAAGATAACGGTGCCTGATTAATAGATTATTTTTTATTTATTCTTATAATATAGTTATTTTTTTAGGTGCTTTTCGTTTCAACCAAGTCAGTTTAGTAGTATAAGATCCCATCCAACATCGAATGTTTTTTATTAAAGGCAACAAGTAGATATATTATACTTAATTTTAATAATGTATCATCTCCCAACCTGTCTGTGGTCGCAATAACAAAACTTTGCACTAATACAACGGTATCATACTCTATCGTGCGACTAGATTTCTAATTATTACTACAATAATGAACATTTTTTTACAACGCCAGTGTAGCGTTAGGTAAAATCGCTCGCTTTATAAACAATGGACAAAAGCATTTGTCCCTTTCTGACGGTATAAATAAAACATAAGTACGAAGGAGACAATTGTTGCGCAACTTGAAATGTAATTTATCATGAAACTAAACCACTGTGAACTCTAAGGAAAGATTTCATAAAAAAAACCAACAGGAAGAGCACAGACTATGCTATTTGTCGCTCCTTTTCTGCGTACATACATCGCACAAACAATCTAAAACCGCTATGTAACCAATAAACGTTTAATGTAATGTGATTAAAACATAAAATAGTTTATGGATAGTTGAGCATTTAAAACTTTATCAAATACTACTTAAAGTATATTGTTATAATTGAATGTGTACCGGCCTTAGGAGATAGCGTAACATAAGGATGTTAAAGGCAAGGCTTGACAAATTATACTCGTGTACCAGATAGCATAAGAGTTTTCGAAATTTTCTCTATGTCTTTTTCTCTCAATAACGTTAGTTATAAGTGTTCTTCGTGCGTCCGGCCACGCGGCCGTCTTCTACGAAATTACTTTACGATTATTTTCAAAATGACGTCTCGCACACAAACCCTAAGAGTATCGTGTTGTTTATAATGATTCCAAAACCGAACATTGTGACGTCATTCTGAATACTAATCTTCAAGTAATTGAGTTAGTACAGTTCATGTCATTTATATTAAAGAAAAAACCGATTTAAAAATATTCGGTAAGCACTAATACCGTTTAATGATAGTCGTGTTATGATATTTTTGGATAAGATTTAGCTTCATATAAATAACTTGAACTGTACGGAGATATTTTAATGATAACCTAAATATTTTAACGATGTATTGTCGGCTCAGACCTATAGACCTGTGTTTGTAATGGCTACTCATTTTATCCAATAGTTGTATGAATTTACCGCCTGCGTAAACTGTAGGTTTTTAATCTGCCTAAAATATCGACTAGGTAGGTACCTAGATAAAATATATTTTCTTTAAGAATAGACATAACATACGGATAGTATAAAGATGTTTATTTCTAATTACATTATTTATTTGTTAAAGTACTTGTTGGTATCATTTTATTTATCCCTCCATTCATCGAACCTGGAAGATTACTCTGATGTTCGAAATTATATCTTTGTATCGTGCCGTCCCGCTTATTCAAATATAACGATACGAGATCGAGAGGGACGATACGGGATCTCAAACGTATCCCTTTTGTACCTATTATGTTCTTACGTAAGACCATCATAGCAACGTAGAAACAAATAAATACCTATATCATTATGTTCTAAAAAACTTTATTATCAAAATATTTACAATACTCTTGATCAAACACTTGAATACTTATTTCGCTAATACTGTACAAATACAAAACATACAATGAACTAACATTCGCAACATTCAATCTTTAATGGAGTACCTTCCTATTCCTTCCTTCCTATACATATAATTTGACCAAGGAATTTTCGACACCATGATAATACCTATCTCATTTTAATAATGAAAATTTGACGTGAAGAACGTAATTGTTCAGTCCAGTGTAACTATCTATTTAATATTTTTAAAATACTCCCGAAGTTAATAACTTGCTGAGACCCAAAACACCTTAGTTAAAGGTTGCTGCATGCGCCCCGCGGTATTAAAATTGGTCCAGCCGTTTAATCTTGATTGAAGAAGTAACAAACACACTCACAAATTTTCGCATTTATAATATTAGTATGATAATTTAGGTATCTCCAATCCAATAAAGTCAATTGTGGGTAATTATAGGTTGAACTAGCAAGATAAACAATGAAGTCAGTCGCTAGTTATTTTCTGAATAAGAAATAAGTAATACGGCGTGCCGGCAAGCGCGTTTGCTCGACTTGGCGAGGGCACTGCCGTGCCCCCAGATAAATTAGAAAATCTATTTTTAATACAACTAGATTTAAATTTTACCAATATTCGGCGTGGTAATCGTGGGCCCTACAAGGTGTGTATGTACCTAGACCTAGGTCTGGGTCCTCGTGGTAAAGAATATACTCCTTCGTTGAAAAGTCTTGGAATACGGTCATCCATCTTGCTTTAATAATAATATTAAATTTTTCACCTAGTCCGGAACGACTGAAACAAAAAAAAACTAAAATTGGGAAACACAACAAGAAAATAAATCTACTGAAACCTACTAAAATGATTAATAACCCGTGCTGCTACTTTAATATAAGTAGACAATCCTAGACGACCCGTGCTAATGAGGTAAAACAAGTGTAACCTGTAATACCGGTAAGTGATGATCCCTGGGACACTTCATTTGCAATTTGTAAAACTTACCTTGTAATGGCGTCGATGTCACATCAACACATTCAAGCAACATTATTAGAAATATATGTCATTTTTGTCAAGTGTCCCAGAGATCATCTTTCGCCAACCAGGGTATTGTACTGTACTTATTACACTTGTTTTATCTCACAAGCACGGGTAGCGCTGAGTAGTCAAGTCAAAATAGCACTCAAGTGAGTACGACGCTACGGCGGGTGGGCCTGGAATCATATGTACCTAGAGGGAAGAATTTACGATAGGTAAGTACGCTATTTTGACGAGCTAGAGCGCTTAAACTAAATCTTAACATGTAATATAGAAAACTGCGCGCTAAAACTAAAACTTAACATACCTTAGTTTACACTCGTACTAATTTAAATGGTTTGCCAATGAAATTTAAACCACATGGAGTTGTGCTCTAATGTCCTAATTGCAACTTAAACTACTTTTTCTGAAAAGTTAGTACGATTGTGCTCTTAGGTATGTGTGTAAGTACCTAATAATCTAGAAAAGTAGAAACCTATTAAATAGTTTGTAAGTAAGTAAACACTTTATTGTACACAAAAACAGTTAAAAAATACATCTATTACAAATAACATATAGGTACAAAGGCGGACTTATCCCTATAAGGCTTCCAGTTAACCTTTGAGCAATTGAGTGAGTACGAGAAGAAGATAGACAAACTAACACCGTGTACAAAAAGGTATTAAAAATAATAAGACTACTAATAATTACTTACACATATAAACTAAATAATTTGTGTCTTTTGCGCCACAGCAGTGCCTAAATTATGTAAGTACCTAAGCGTACTACTAGATGTAGATATATTCGAACTGGTCTACCAGAAAGAAATATTTCGTGATGATGAAGAGTAAGACAGACAGTGTGTGTTGTACAAAGTTCATCCTTTGTTTATATTCTGTACTAAGTGGAGGTAAGCCTAATTATAACTAGCTTTCAAAATCAATATGATTATAATCTAAATCCAAGTATATTAATGATAATAAGTCATTGTTGTCTGCAAATCACATCGAGTATTCCGAGCTGGCTACATATCTATTTTATCTATTCTGTCATCTTTATTGAGCAACCGAAACTATCGCCGCCGGGGAATTTATATTTTTAATCTTATCCTAAATTAAATACCTTTGTTTACTAATAATTTTGTATAAGGAGAATATCTCCAAAACTAGAATTTTGTATTTCACAAATATAGCATTACATTATACATTTTTTTCCCTTCTCCAAAACAGGTTCTAAAATTCTAAAATATGTTCATGAATCCTCGAATATCACGTATATTATTCGACACTGGTGCTACTTACCGAACACCTCCACCGCCAGCTCCAGCGACACCATGACGACGAAGCCCAGCAGCGAGCACACGAACTGCAGCAGCCCCGAGCGGTCCTGCCGCCACACCTCGAAGAACACCACGTACATCAGCGTACCGCATGCCAGACCCTGAAAACGTGAAAACAATACCAGATTAACTCTAAAACTTTTTTTTACCGTAAACTGACCAGCGATTGATCTCAGTATCACCAACACCAGATGGTAAGTAACTACGGGGTCGAAGATGTAGCGCAGCAACAGCATAGCATACTGACTTTTGTCTTGAAAAAACCCAAGTTATAACTTTCTGGAAATACACACGATGGGAGCGAGGCCCATTTTTTAGCGGTTCGCATTAGAAATTATGAAGCAAAACGCTTCGTGCGAATAAGTGGGAAACCAGCACCTCTAGCACGACTGTTGTGACACGTGAATCTTTCTCGCGCGAGAAATATTATCTATCTCTTTCTTCACAGTACTGAGTGTGCCGGATGATGCTATGTCGCGCGACAAGAGTCGTGAACCCTAGTTGTGCTCGCATGGATGTCATATGGTGATCAACAGGGATGGCGAGATTAAGTCGTGCGCACTCGAAAATATATTCGATAAGACATAAGACTTAAATGAATTATTTCAGCAGTTTATATCTATGTAAGACTGCTGAAATAATCAGTCTGTCGTATAGTCACCTAATAAAAAAAGCCTAGCTGTTCATAGGTGACTATGATCACCACGAAATTTATACAATCAGCAGTTCTTTAATTGTATTTTCTTCCGTGAATAAACTTACCTCATAATGGGCCTGACGCAAAGTAAGCCTTTGTCATTGAATTAATTAAAACAGAGAAACCGGTTCTTAATCTCAACAGTTTTCTTATCGTTAATAACATATATATCATCGACTTTGTAGTGGTTGTTGCCAATTGCTCGACTATTAGCTATTTTCACTTATGTTTAAAGTGCAATTGTCTTAAGCTTTAGGATATGACTGTCACACGTATGCAGTAGGTATCTCTTTAAAAGCGTTGCATTGCATTTTGATTATCATATCATAAGCGATCGAATAGGTAGGTATCTACAGTACGGTTTTGTTTGGCACAATTCACACATAATAGAGAATAACGGGTACCCCTTATCTCGCACAATCTCTATTGTCCGAAATACACTTCGCATAATCGTTTTCGCACAATCATTTTTAGCCGAATGATACTATCGCATAATTATATACTTACCACAATTGTTATGTCGCATAATATTCATTTGGCACAAATTTGAATAGCAGAATACTAATATCGCCAACTTTTATTTCGCAGAATTTTATGTAGCACAACACAATATAAGTTCCGCCGAATTTATTGCGGCATAATAAAATTGTACCATAGCATACCCACATAACCGAATCGCTGCCAGAAAACTAGGTTAGGTTAGGTTGAAACTGCGTCCGTCACAGAAACGAAGGCAAGGCAAGTAAGTAAGGCAGGCCCGACTTGGCTTAGGTTAGGTACGACGACGAGCGAAGCGAGGAGGAGTGTTAGGTTGAACTGCGACCCTAACGAGCGAGCGAAGCGAGCGAGCCGCGCAGCTCCGACTTGGCTTACGATTCCTAACATTACCTATTTCACCTTAAGGCAGATCCAACTTGGCTTTGGTTAGGTACGACGACGAGCGAAGCGAGGAGGAGTGTTAGGTTGAACTATGACCCTAACGAGCGAGCCGCGCAGGTCCGAATTGGTTTACGATTCCTAACATTACCTATTTCACCTTAAGGCAGGTCCAACTTGGCTTAGGTTAGGTACGACGACGAGCGAAGCGAGGAGGAGTGTTAGGTTTAACTGCGACCCTAACGAGCGAGCGAAGCGAGCGAGCCGCGCAGGCCCGACTTGGCTTAAGATTCCTAACATTACCTATTTCACCTTAAGGCAGGTCCGACTTGGCTTAGGTTAGGTATGACGAAGAGCGAAGCGAGGAGGAGTGTTAGGTTAGGTTAAACTACGACCCTAACGAGCGAGCGAGCGAGCCGCGCAGGTCCGACTTTGCTTAGATTAGGTAGGTATTTTGATGTTTCGTATTAATATTGAGTCGGACTTTTCATTTTTCGGTGTATTAAAATAATCATGCAAATGGAATATTATGCCATATAAATTTCGGCGTCACAATTATTCGACCATAAGAGTATTGTTCTAATCAACATTATGCCAATGTACTATTCTGCCAAAGAAACGTGTCCGAAATGATAGTATGCCAAGAAATTTAGGCAAAAAGCAATTGTGCCAATGGTTGCTATGCGAAACGAAAATATGCCAATCAATTTTGTGCAACACATTAGTAACCCGAGAACAAGGAATATAATACTCACAAGAATAACATAACTTCAAACATTACACAGGTTAGTTACAGTTGACAACCTAAAAACAATGATGCCAATTCTATGAATTTATTTGGAAATGTCTTGAACTGAACTTGAGCTGGTTAGGTAGTAGTGGTTTAGCCCTCTCTACCAGAGCCACATGACAAAGTGGGAGGGTAGCGCGGGTGCGCAAGCACAAGAACTGCGGAGAAAGAGAGAGATTTGAACTAAGGACGATAATTAGTTTTTTTGGAAGCTGGTGGAAGATTTACACCCGAGCAGAAAATTTTATCAGGGGTATTCATTGAACATTGCTCATCAGCACACGCGCGATGTAAACCTTATACCTACGTATTTATTTCATTTTTAAATTTCACACTAATTTTGGGAGAAACTTTAGACACACATTAGGTACATACCAGCCAAGAAAGGGGCCTACTACTTTTGCATCTTAATTAATACTCACGAAATAGACCCAAAAAGTGATAAACCAATTTTTGGTTGACTGTACATACGGGGCAGAGACAGGGAATTTTGGGATTAACAATTATTTGAAGGTCTCACGAGCACACAACGTTGAAAATCAAACGATTCATAGAATCCTTTTACATCATCCTCGCCTCTAGTACTAAACCTACTATTATTTAACATCTTATCACTCCTACTCGTACAATGTATCAGGAATTCTAGTAGAATAGGTACACTTAATCTATCTTACACGTGCTCACCTTTAGTAGTTACTCGTCACATAGACGTATGTATAGAAACTGCAGTTAAAATCTCTATCAGACGTGCGGAACTGTAGCGTTAGAAATAAGTGCTACCACTTGATGATTATACTCGTAGAAGGTAAAATATTACGTGAACCAACAGAGTTCAGTACTAATCGATGAATCGATGATAATTTCAACTGACTTAGAAAGTAAAATAAAACGTGATAATGCTCATGACCGATACGAGCAAGAATGGTGTTTTACCTACTGTTGTTTATGTACTTTATTCCGCGAAACAAGTTGGATCCAACTTGTTCCTCAACAGATGTCGCTGTCGTCTCAATAAATTAAGATCAGTCCAATATCAAAGCAGTTTTCGATGAGGCAGGAGTCTTGCAATTTATTTCCCAACTACACAACTTTAGCGCTACCAAGAGTACCAAGCTTGCTATGCTCTCAATCCCAATAAATGTCGCTATAATGTACCCACCTGTAGCACCACAGAGTACAGTCCAGCGTCCGCCGCGCCCGCACCACCGACCAGCAGGATCCCCACGCCGATGCCCAGGCCTGACACGAAGGAGAACGTGAAGATGTACACAAGTGACAGCCAGCGCTTGGTGCCAGCGGCAAGGAGCTCCACGCCGATGCAGAAGGCGATGATGTACTTGTGGGCGGAAAGAGTGGCTTATTTGCAACCTGCTTCCCAAAAGATGTCGCTATAATGTACCCACCTGTAGCACCACAGAGTACAGTCCAGCGTCCGCCGCGCCCGCACCACCGACCAGCAGGATCCCCACGCCGATGCCCAAGCCTGACACGAAGGAGAACGTGAAGATGTACACAAGTGACAGCCAGCGCTTGGTGCCAGCGGCAAGGAGCTCCACGCCGATGCAGAAGGCGATGATGTACTTGTGGGCGGAAAGAGTGGCTAATTTGCAACCTGCTTCCCAAAAGATGTCGCTATAATGTACCCACCTGTAGCACCACAGAGTACAGTCCAGCGTCCGCCGCGCCCGCACCACCGACCAGCAGGATCCCCACGCCGATGCCCAGGCCTGACACGAAGGAGAACGTGAAGATGTACACAAGTGACAGCCAGCGCTTGGTGCCAGCGGCAAGGAGCTCCACGCCGATGCAGAAGGCGATGATGTACTTGTGGGCGGAGACGGCGCCGAACATGTACCTGGAAAATATGGTAGTTGGTATGTTAAAGGACCATAGGTACTTAGGTAGATTAAAGGAATCTGAAACGCGTACCTTTTGTCCCCTTATTCTCGTAGTGACAAGAGCGAGAAAGGTACGTGTTTCTATTTCCTTGACTGTACTTTAAAGTTGACATTATTATTACAACCTTTCCTTTAGTTCACCCTGTCTGGCCCAATCTTGATTATTTGTGCAGGTGGGAGTTAAGACGTCACTCATATTCAAAATCTTAACTTATCTGAAACCGAGGAGTGAGTTGAATATTATATTACAGATTGGCAGACAGAGATTTACAATCAGACGCTAGGCTAGTGTAGGCTAACTAACTCCCACCTGCACTAATATTTAAAATTGAAACACCAGTGTTTGGTGGTGTTTTCGACACAAGCATTCTATTCGATTCGACACTCGCCGTTAACCATCTCCTATGTCTGGTAAGAATACTTATATTTTAAATAGAGGTATATAGGATAACCATCCTTTGTTAAAACTCATGAAAGGTTAATAAATTTATTGTACCAATTATTGTTTGAACAACTGTTTTATTCAGACAGAAATACAAAGAAAGGTTCTTATTGTTGCTACCGATCGTCTCTGATATGAGTTTAATAGATATAGGTACAGCTACTGATGTATGCAAATGATAATCATTTAGATAAAGATCTTCGTAATTAATAATCCTGTCCTATCAGTAACTATCTTGAATCCATATCCAAATTTTTTTTTTCCAAATAATTTAAAATATGAACACGTGGGCTGTGAGTGAAGGATATATGGAGGATTGCGTGGTCTAGATATAATAGGTACATGTACTTGGTGTCCATAGAGTTCAAAGACCAATTTATTCGTACTTATCGGGTTTGACCATGCAACCCTCGATATATTTATTTATTTATTTATTTATTTAAACTTTATTGCACAAAATACATAAGTAAAAGTACAAATGGCGGACTTAATGCCATGAGGCATTCTCTACCAGTCAACCACAAGGTCAAACAGAGACATTATACGTGCGGGAAGGGTGTACAACAATACGTGTATACACACGATGCAAATATCGAAACAAAAAAAAAAAAAACACTAGTTACGTTGATAAATACATAATTATGGGAATATATATATATATATATATATATATATATATAATATTTATTTATACTATATATATATGAGTATGAATATATATGAATATGGATTATATATATAGGGTACCTGCTGTTAAATGACTACGACGAGATTTACCTAATGTTGAAGATTTTCCAAAAGGTGCTTGCGCACCAAGCGCTTGAAAGAGAGCTTGTTCTCAGCTTGACGTATACAGAGGGGAAGGGCATTCCAGAGATGAATTGCCTGCACTGTGAACGAATTGCCCATGGCGCCAGAGCGATGGGGAGGAACAGAGAGTAGTAGTTTACGGGAGGTACGGAGCTCGCCGCCTGGCCGGGCACTTACGAACTGAAACTTTGATCTGAGGTAATCTGGTGCCACAGGGTCATAAAGAATAGAGAAGAGAGTACACAATATATGTATCTGGGTTCTGTTCTGGGCAAAGAAATTCATTAAAAACCACGACGTAATTCTATCACACGGCCAATAGAAGCAACCTTCATCAAATGCGTAACTCGTTTTACAAATAAACAAGACCTCGTATTCGCGCAGACTGGCACTGCAACTGTACCTAACCTAGATGTGACAGTCCTAGTACAGTTAGTAATTATGTACATATAATCCGTGATTCCAGTGTAGAATGGGTTAAAAATTAGATTTCACTGCTGACTGCACTTTCTTATTATAAACATCATCTTTTCTGACCTCACTTCAGTCCCCCATTGAGTCTGCAGAGTTCGTAAAGATCCACCTGAACTTACGAATTAATTATCCATTTTACAGACCACAGAGCCTTTCATCTTCATAATCTGACCACCTGTGTAGTGCATTCTCAAGAAACTGACGAAAATAATATCAAATAAATGGTACAAATGTGATCATGAGCACCTAATTTTTGCAACCCCTTAATTTTTCCCTTTATCTAAATACATCCAATACGAAGGTAAATTTTATCAGTCATGAATTCATTCATATCAACATTCTTGATTTTTTATCGCATTATATTGTAACGTAACATACCATAAATATACAGACAATCTAAAATTATCTTGAAATTAGGCATTGAATTAGGGATTTTTACCTAGGGATTTAAGCGATTAATTAACCGTCGAATTTTTGCGAGAAATTTCAAAGAATTTGTGATTTTCTTCATTTTAAAGCGAGGTTCAAGCAAGCTACCAAAATAACTACAGCAACTAACCTATTTTTAATTTTTACAGAGCTAGACCAAAATCTGTTGGGGTAAGGACAGGCGGGATTTATGCGCCAGCGGGGCAGGCGCTACCATATCGAGATATCAAAAAGTACAGATGTTGTTTTAATAACGCCATCTTACAACCACGCAGCTATAGTTATTTAGCAATAGTAAGATAGCTAGAGTAATATAACGTTTCTTTACTTTGCAATATTTCGATATGATAGATGCTTGTCCTGCTGCACTTGACCCGACTGGTTGAAGTAGGTAACCGTTGATCTACGACGGTCACAGCTCTCTTTAATTGAAGTACGAATTTCTCAATACTATATTGACACTTAAGGCTTTAAATCCCGATATTTGTGTATGGACAATCCCGGGATTACACATCCATAACATTTGTTATTAACAAGTAATTTTGGATCTTACCATACATTCGCCGCAGAAGATTCCAACCCAACAGCTAAACCTTCAAACAGCTCATGGATCGACAACGCCAGTACAATCAACAGTCCCCTCAGGGTTGCCACCACGGTATCATTCCCCGTAACTACTGGCTGATGACTGTGCCCATGACCATGGTTCTTCGGTACGTTAACCTCCTTCAATGGTTCAGGGTTGTCTCCATTAGCTGCTACACTTGTACTAGTTCTTCTGATACTGAGAACTCTCGTGAAGCTAGTGTTGGCAGTCTTGTTCTCTCTGCTGTTGATGTACACATGGACCAACTCCTCGACTAAGTACATCATGAAGAAGCCGCTGCACATGATGAGAGCGGCCAGGTACAGCGGAATATCCGCTAGCTCTCCAGATTCTGGAAGGAATTTAAATATAAGAAATAAAACTCGTACATTCATTAAAATCGAGTGACGTGGATTTTGATGCAGATATATTGTGGGGATTTTTTTGTTTGGATCTTGGATCACGCAATATTAAACTGATAAAAAAGAACGTTATGACTTCGACGCATAATTTATACTCTTATTGAACCGACGGGCGAAGTGCCCCATGATGAACTAAAAGGAAAATTGCGACTAATTTTTAATCGTGCAGGAACTAAGTGATGTTATTATCAAATCTATGAATATGGATTGACTTCAATGTAGATAGGTGTTCATACTACATAGGAATCCTAAGGAAAACCACAACAATAAGAATATATAGATGTATAACATCTGACTAATAGGTATGTTAGGTAGTCATAACACAAGCCGTACAGCGCCATCTGTTGTTAAAAAAGTATGTCCTCTCATCACGCCGAAACGGCTGGACGGGACTTAATTTAGGTGCAGGGATAGCTGAACATTCAAGTATGGTTACATGATACTTTTTACCCGACAATGATAAAGAAAAAATATACGTTGGCGAAGTTCTAGTTTTGTTATACAGCTTATTAAAAAATAAAGTATTTATATTTCCAAATTTTCCACCAAATTAAATAATTTGGAAATCCCATTCTTACACGGATGCCATTACTCAGGTTTATATTGTAGCTGAATTCGAGAGGATATCAAACAATCAATTGCACAGAGAGTAATTGGCTACCAGGATAACAGCAGGGGGAATAAAACAATGCTCCTATATCACCCGTACCATACGGGTTATTTCCGTGTTCGATGTTTTACTGAGCTAAGTCCATATCTTCTACCCAATAATAAAATTTTAGATTTTTATTGAAAATAATTTTTCACGGAGTGGATTTCCGGAAAATTCTTAATAGCATTGCAGGATCGTCATTTTGTTTTGTATGGGCGCCCGGCGCCAATGCCAGTCGGGCGCCATCTGTTTTCATAATTTCCTTTGTCACGCCTCTCATCACGCCAAAACAGCTGGACAAATTTTAACCAATTTCGGTACTGGGGTAGTTGGATATCCAAAGATGGATATAGGATACTTTTTACCCGACTGCGGTATAAAAATAGTTATTTGTGCAACAAGAGAGCAAAGTTGTTTTTTGTTACGAGTGCTGATTTTGAGTCCCGAGCAAGCGAAGGATTCTACGTTTGAATCACGAGCGTAGCGAGTGATTCTATGTTAGAATCCTGAGTGTAGCGAGGGACTCAACAGCACGAGATGCAAAAAACTTTGCTCTCGTGTAGCACACACAACTTTTCACCTCATCAGCGAGAACATATTCGACATTTTGTGCTTTTTCTTCCAACGTATGTTTATTTATAGTCTTTGTTGCTGATTTCAATAATAGGTATTATTAATCATAAAATAGATAAGTGCTGCTTAAAAAGGAATAACAATATAATGTAATTGAAATTATAATCAACCAACCAACACAGTTATTGTCATTATTTTGATCAAATTGGAAGATTTAGCAGATACATGACGTGTTTATTTATAAATACATATTATATTACGAGATTTAGTTCATAAATTGATTCATATTTTTACTTGTAAAACACCAAACAAAATAAATGCAAAGAAAATAACAATTAGGTACAAAATTAACTCGATATTTTTTAAGGTAGGTACGTTTCGAATATGCATCTATGATAAATGGTGAAATTATTATTATATTTACAATAAGTACTAAGTTAAAAAATCTTATTTTATTTGAGCAATGATCTATTGTTTTATATAAAAGGCACAATAATTTTAATATTCGGTCGTTAAATAAAAATATAGGTAATAAAGAAAAAAAATATACGTTGCCATTAAAACTTTTTCGGGTGTTTTTAATGATTTTTTTGGTACCTATAACGCGTATCCGAACTGTTCTCAATCGAGGTCGAATTCGAAAATCGAATTTCAAATTGATAAACTTCTATCCCTCTCTCTTAAAATACATATGAAAGAAACAGAGTGCATCGAGATTCAAATGATTAGAATTCTATAATTAACCTTTGGCTGAAGAATGACAATTCGTGGTCAGATATTGAAAAAATTAAAAAGCTACTTTCTACTCACGCTCGAAACAAAATCGCATTTTGTTCACTGTTATCTGACAGCAAAATCGCCATGTTTGAGCTGGTGAGGTGAAATAGTTATTTGTTATACAAGGGGGGAAAGTTGTATTTTACCCGCGAGTGTTTATTTGAAATACGAGCTAGCGAAAGGATCCTATGATTGACCACGAGCGAAGCGAGTGGTTCAAAATAGAATCCTGAGCGTAGCGAGTGTTTCAATACACGAGACGTAAAATAACTTTTCGCCCGTGTATAACACAAAACTTTTCACCTCACTACAGCGAGGAAAAAATAATAAGGGTTTGTACTATATCTTTGAAAAATATCTGCAATAATCAACCAATTTGCCATTTATTAAAACTAAGGTCTAATTAGCTTTCATGTAGGTATTTTAAACGGGATTTTTCAGAAAATAAGCTCATGTAAAATTTTACTTTAGCTGCGTTGAAACGTCAAAACTCTTTCTCCACATGTGGATAAAAAGCGATTTTCTCAATAGATATCAAACAAACAAACTGGGTTTTCCGAGCTAGTGAGGTGAAAAATATATTTACTTATTGTATTTACTTATTAATTTTAATGTAATGCTTACAAGAGATAATACTGCTCCGAAGAAATTAACGGTTTATAAATGAGCAGTAATGGAAAATATGAAACGATTTACCTACACAACAAATTATTAACAGAATTCGTAACAAAAAAGTATGCTCATTTACGATGAGTACTTACTGTATTGTTGTGACTTTGGATCTACCAACATTATAAACTAATGGTAAGTACTAGCTCAATCTTACATAATGTTTGCTATGGCTTCGCAAACATCAATATGTAAAACAGTACAGTAGCCTACGGCGCGTGTAGTCTCGAGATACTGTTAAAGTAGGTAAATACAAGGTAAATACGAATTTTGCCAACTAAAAACGTTATGTATCGGGTAGATTATAGAGAACCTGGAATTACCATCGGGAAAAACCATAACTAAAAATCTTACATAGACCAAAAAACGAAAAAGTAAACATCTTGAGTTCATGACGTATCATAAAATACCAATACGCTTTATGGCAAACCAATATACCTACTTATATTTACATAAGAAAACAAACTTTTTTTTTCTTTCTTTTTTTTAAATTGCAAACTTTTATTTATTCAACGCAATAAGAATACTGATAGTAAACAATAATTAACATAAAACCTTAAATAAAAATTAAAAACTAAAGACTTAAAAATAAACTATAGATAAAAAATTTGGCCCAAATCTTTTTCTTTTTTTGTATTTTATTAATATTTACTTAGGTATAATGACGAAGCGTGTTGTGGATGATTTTCAATGTAAGTATGTATTTGACGAAGCTTCTAGCAATATTATTGACGAACCCCGAGGCGGATGCAAATTCTATGTATGGACGAAACCTGTGTTGTGGATAGCGGTTTGTATTGTATTTTTAGAAGTAAATAAATCTTGCCCTAATATTAAAAAAAACCGGCCAAGAGCATGTTGGGCCACGCTCAGTGTAGGGTTCCGTAGTTGCCCATCCAATTTCAAGCTCTATAAAAAAGGTCGTAAACGCCAAGGTAACTGAAATTACTTATTACCTTCTGGAACTTATCGATTATTCGTGCCAGATTGAGCGAAATGTGTTAATACAGTATGGCACTTAACTAATATGTGTAATGTTCTAAGTATAAAGACACCGCGCGGCACTTACGTCATTTTAAAGAAAACTATGAAATTTTGCGATAAGTCAAAAACGGCTCGACCGATTTTATTCAATATAGTTTTCATTGAAAGTACTTATAAGGCCTCATTTTTATGAAATTTTCCATAATTTTTTGACCCGTGGTTGAAAAGTTAGAGGGGGGGCACATTTTTTTTATTTTCGGAGCGTATATTTACAAAACTGCTGACTTGATCAAAGAATTATGTTTGGAGACCCCTACTATTTTTAAAAGACCTGTTTAACGACACCCCACACACTAGTGTTGAAACGAAAACAAAAATTACCGCCACTTTAGGTGTTCTGGTGTTATAACCAATTGTTTTTTAAGTTTTCATTTTACCGTTTTTTCGGCGTGATACAAACACATACTCATACCAAATTTCAGCTTTCTAGTACTAATGATCACGGAGCTAAGCCGCGGACGGACGGACAGACGGACAGTGCGAAATTATGGGTTCCTAGTTGACTACGGGGAACCCTAAAAAAAAGAAAACAAATAACAAAAAAATGAACAACGGTACCTTAGTCATCAGGCGTAGGCGTACTGTCAAGGCAAGAGGCTCAAAAAGAGACACGAAAATTGCTCCAAGGCTCCACCCGACAAGAGCCTAGCCCTTAAATCTATACCTATTTGACATATACATATTTGAAATATTAAGGCAATTTAATGTTAGATATAAGCATACATTCCTAGCTACACCTTCGGGTAAAATTGTACCACAATTTATGGCTCAATAAATAAATGAAATGAAATAAATGAAATGACATTTGCGATACAATATTTTTGACACACATCACAATCCCTTAATAATCCTTGTTTTTGGTTAAGTATATCGCGGTTCCGGGTTCCAGGATATGTGTCGCAAATAATCGGTTTCTCTATATTTTCTATTCGCAAACACCTACCTCTGCTAACACACTGTAATTGTGATGCGCTTTATACTCGAACGTGACCGGCAGTGTCTGTCAGCATTTGAGAAGCTTCATTATCGTTATAGCTGTTTGTGCTATTATTCTGGATAGAACATCATTCAGAACAATCGTTCTTTCAAGTAGAATCATGTACTCAGACAAAACTCATACATATCTTTAAAAAGAGGGTTTTAAGCAGGAAATATAAATAATATAACAAATCTCCACCAATAAGTTTGGGGTTTAAATTTCTTAAATGGCGACCAAAGAAGGGACATCGTATCGTATTATCCCCAAAGTTAAAGATTCCTAGAGGTAATACGTTCATTCTAATATCCTAGAGTCCGGTACAGGACAGTCATCAACAACTGGTGACCTCATAACTCCTCCACTAAACATAAAGATGGTTTAAAATATTATTTCCTAAGAACATACGTCAGAAGGTGCATCCTGCTAAAAGCGAACTCCCTATCATAAAACGAACACCGACCACTAAATAATGAAAGATGATTCTAACGAGAAATCATAAAATTCATCATTGTTATCAGTTCTACGAAACCTACTTTTTTGAATTGCAAATCGTAACCTTGCTCTCAATCTTGAAGAGCGATCAACTAATTCCCAGAGATTTATAAATTGGTGATATAAGTACCAACTTCTGTGTCCTGTCCTGTGTTCATCAACTCGAAGCAATTTTAAGTTCATTAGTAACTTTAGGTTCGATAACTTTTCATATATCGGCTATCAGTTGTCCAGCAGATTTTCAATCACATAATCTTAATACTATACTACTTATCATCATCATCATTCTCTTGCGCTTATCCCATTAATTGGGGACGGCGCAGCATGCTTTTTTCATCCATTCAATCCCTATCATAATACCTACGAAATCAGTGACAAAATACATTAAACCAGTAGCAGGTAACAATTAGCTAGATAAACAGACAAAGCCAAATATTACGAAATGACAATACACTTAGCACCTACAGGGTACAAATTTTCCCACCTACACCACAAAAACACAACGAAGCTAGTAAGTAATAGATAAGTAAATCAATTGGAAAAAAGAGCATCCGTCTATAAATCATCAGTCATGATGTGATTACGTCATGTGTTATGTTTGTTTACTTTTATATAACCCCTCAGCTGTGGCAAGCAGTTTTTTTGGATTTTTTGCAGATACTATTTTCGCTCATCACGGCGCAAATGTGGCTAGGGCTCGCGACAGTCGCGACGCGGCACCGAGGGTGCTTTCCACAGCTGAGAGGAAATAATGTTAAAAAACCGACCAAGTGCGAGTCTTACTCGCGCACCGAGGGTTCCGTCCAAATACTTATCCCATCTTAACTGGCCGGGTTAAATTGAGTCTTCACCTGGTTATGTAATTATGTATGGCGCCGAATACACAAACACAATGAGGTGCAAAGTTAACGAAACCGGGTTCTGCGAATTTGATATTTGAAAAGGACTATATTTTTTAAGATTTAATTAAAAATTTATAGCTTTCAGATTTTTCCCTATATTTGTAGTATAAGACGGTATTACTTGCCAAATTTCTGAAATTTCATAGTGGTAGATCAACGGAAAATACCGTACAAATTTTGATTAACGCATAAACGTCAATATCATTTTACGTTACCCGAAACCTAGAAGTTTAATTTTTTCACAGCTTCAAGGGACTGTCGACCTGAGTAGATATATGGTTTAAATTTCAACTTTATACCTCCACGCGATCCCAAGATAAAGGGTCTTGACAGACGGACGGACGGGCGGACCCATCTCATAAGGGTACCGTTTTTAGGGTTCCGTAGTCAACTAGGAACCCTTATAGTTTCGCCATGTCCGTCTGTCTGTCCGTCTCTCCGTCCGCGGCTTAGCTCCGTGATCAGTACTAGAAAGCTGAAATTTGGTATGAGTATGTGTATGTATCACGCCGACAAAACGGTAAAATTAAAACTAAAAAAATTTTTTTTTTCGGGTAGGTACACCCGGTACACCTAGTGGCGGTGTTTTCTTTTTTCGTTGCAACACCTGTGTGTGGGGTGTCGTTGAATAGGTCTTTTAAAAATAATAGGGGTCCCTGAACATTACTTTTTAATAAAGTCAGCAGTTTTGTAAATATTCGCTCCGAAAATATAAAAAATAGTGTGTCCCCCCCCCCTCTAACTTTTCAACCACGGGTCAAAAAATTATGGAAAAATTCATGAAAATGAGGCCTTATAATAACTTTCAATGAAAACTATATTGAATATAAGTTTCTGTCAAAAATGACATTTTAGTGTCAAGCTTTTATAGCCGACTGTACTTTTCATTGAATATCCATCGAATGCTCACTGAGACGATTCTAAAGAGCCCAAGCTCGGTAGGATTGCTTTTTCTATTATAGAGTTTCTATGGCCACCTTCCGGTTCCATCATCAGATCAGCCCCATGGCACCATATTATTGTATTGTCATCAAAGTTAAGTAAGTATGAAAAATTTCAGCTCAATCGGTTGACGATATCTGCTTCAAAATTGAGTTGCAAGATTTCACCCGAACAAACATACTTTAAACATACAATTCACCATATTTTCTTCGGTTTCCGCGACTGTCACACATTTAAATAAAACAATTTAAACGGATTATATCGCGTATATTAATTATTTGAGCCTCCCTGACGTTTCAGTACCTTTACAGATACCGTTGTCAAAGGTTGACTGAGAAAAACACAATTTTTCTCTGTCAAAGTTACATTTGTGCAAACTACCCATTTTGTAAATATTAATTTAAAATAAAGGTGTTCATACATGCCAGATGGGCCTAATGTGTAAAGACAGTTACACATGTGCCAGAAGGGCATTTATTATTTATTTAAAATATCTACCAGCGGTTCACTAAAGGCTTACTGAGGAGAAAGAACCGCCAAAGAAAACTCCCAGATTGCCTTATTTATTACTATAAAATACTTTAAACAAAAACTCTACATATGCTACTTTTAACACTAATTTGTTTTACACCGTTCGAGGCCCAAGGTTTCCAGTCTTGTGTCTTGCTTGATCCTTGATAAGATGTACAACAGGATCCCAAGCCGGTGGTAATGACAAACCATCTTCTCTATTGAAATTGGGATATTTTTTGATTTCAATAGCCTCGCGCAACATTCTGGGAAAATATCGTTTCTCTCTGGCAAGGATTGAAGTGTTATCAAACTTAATTGAATGGTTTGGTTTGTCCATGACATGCTCGCAGACTGCAGACCTGTTGCAACGACGGTGCTTGACATCAGCTACATGCTCCTTAACCAGTGTAGCTATACTACGTTTCGTTTGGCCAATGTACGACAGACCACACTCGCAGTCCAGCTTGTAAACACCAGCACTCTGCAGAGGGATGCTACACTTCACGGGCCTCAGGTATTGAGACATCTTCTTCATCGGCTTGAAATATGTTTATCTTATCAAGGATCAAGCAAGACACAAGACTGGAAACCTTGGGCCTCGAACGGTGTAAAACAAATTAGTGTTAAAAGTAGCATATGTAGAGTTTTTGTTTAAAGTATTTTATAGTAATAAATAAGGCAATCTGGGAGTTTTCTTTGGCGGTTCTTTCTCCTCAGTAACCCTTTAGTGAACCGCTGGTAGATATTTTAAATAAATAATAAATGCCCTTCTGGCACATGTGTAACTGTCTTTACACATTAGGCCCATCTGGCATGTATGAACACCTTTATTTTAAATTAATATTTACAAAATGGGTAGTTTGCACAAATGTAACTTTGACAGAGAAAAATTGTGTTTTTCTCAGTCAACCTTTGACAACGGTATCTGTAAAGGTACTGAAACGTCAGGGAGGCTCAAATAATTAATATACGCGATATAATCCGTTTAAATTGTTTTATTTAAATACAATTCACCATTTAAAGTTTTCCTTTTAAGATTTTCTGTTACCTCTAATTTACGTCGACAGTTTATCGCTTTATCAACTGAACAATACTGTAATAAAAAGTAGTATGCAAATATTATAAAAAATATGTCTAAAGTCGGGGATTTATTTAATTGGTTTAGTTTGGCTACTTAGTTTAATAACACAGATAAAGTGTACGTAAACCTTAAGTCTTATTTAAATTTTAATATAGGTACGTTATATGCTTGTACGGTTGGTTGTATAAGGTCTGTCGGGCTTAGTGTGCCGTTTGCCCAAAGAGAATATAATCAGAATCACTACGTGCGTTTGCTAACGGGGCGAGCCCACTTAGTACAATATCAAAATATCTCGAAAAGTACCTACATGTGTAATAATACTAATACCAATGTACCTTTGCCAACTATAACTTCGTGCTTGTAAGATGACTTTCAAGATGGAGTCAACCTTTGACTACGGTAACTGGAAAGTTGCCGAAACGTCGGGAAGGCTCAAATAATTAATGCACGCGATATAATCCGTTTAAATCGTTTTTAGGGTTTCGTACCTCAATCGGAAAAAACGGAACCCCTAGGATTACTTTGTTGTCCCGTCCGGCTGCCTGTCTTCGCGACTACTGAGTAGTGAGTACTACTGAGAACGCGTGGAAGTATCGAGTTGAAATTAACACCATATACTCAGGTCTACGGTCCCTTTAAGCTGTGTAAAAATCAAACTTCTACGTTAACGTGAAGAAAAGATACGGCCGTTTATGTCGCAAAATACGTACATTTCGACACTCAAGGGTCATTGCGACCTAGAAGTCCTAGAACTATGAAATTTGGCAAGTAAATCGTCACATACTAAAAATACTTATAAAAATCTGAAAACTATACATTTGTAATAAAATCATAAAAAATATAGTCCTTTTCAAACATCATATTTGGAGAACTCGGTTGCGTTAAGTTTGCATCTCGTTTGTATGCGGTGCAATTCATTTCAGGTGCAAACTTAACTCGACCAGGTCAGATTGGATAAGTGAACCCTCGGTGCGCGAGTCAGACTCGCACTTGGCCGGTTTTTTTTAAATGTGTGACAGTCGCGGAAACCGAAGAAGATGACTTTGTTTATGAGTATAACATCCGTACTTTTCTTTTCGATATTTCGATAAGGTAGGTGAGGCTTGCCCCTCTAGCGCACTTGCCCCGACTAACCTTACGATGTACCTATGCCTACGGTTAATGGAGAAGTTGCGAAACACATGGACGCTATTGTTAAATTGATTTTATATCTTGGTAAAATAAAGTATATATTATTTTAACTGTGGCTATACTTACTTAATTATATACATTTATTTGTGTTTTTTCTTCAATAAATTGTATTATAATTACAATGTAAGTATTTGACGAAGATTCTAGCATTATTATTGACGAACCCTGAGGCGAATGCAAATTCTATGTGTGGACGAAACCTGTGTTGTGGATAGCAAAGTTTGTATTGTATTTTTGGAAGTAAATAAATATATGCTTCTATAATTAAGTATCTTAGTTAGAATTAACTTCGATAACATACCTAATAGCTAGCTTTATGCATCACCAGACTTAGTAAATATTTGGCTTAGTATAGTAATTAATAATTGAAATCTTTTTAGATAATTGCTAGCAAGTCAAATATTTACAGAGTCTGGTGATTTATCTTCTAGAGGTTAACTTAACCGGACGGGATTTTTACAGATCCAGAGCGGACCCAGATTTCCTTCAGGGAGGGAGGACTTTTTGTTACGTTGAGGCGAGGGCAAATTTTAGAAAATGCCATTATATTGGACGACGCGGTTGGCGCAGTTTGTAGCGCAACTGCCAACTAAGCCGGCAGTCCTGGGTTCGAATCCTGGTCAGGGCAAATATTTCAGTGATGAATTCGAATATTTGTGTCTGGGTCATGGATGTATTTATATATTATAATTCGTCGTACCGTAATAGTAACCATAGTAGGTACAAGCTTTGGTTAATTTGGGACTATAAATTCGATTACAGGTCGATTTGTGTAAGATTTTACATTAATAATTATTGATTTATAATTCAACAAGTACCTATTGTTTGACAGGGGCTAAAGCCAGCAATTATGATACTAATCCTAAGGGTTTAAAAAAAGTAAAACTATCACTTCAGCCCTACCCCTAAGATCATCATGGACTTTGAAAGAATCTCACCTTGCAGCAGCTGTATATTCAAGTCAACCTCCGGCAGCAAATGCATGAATGTGGTCGCGAACAGCACACCCCCGCCGAACGCCAGCAACCCCATCACGAACCGATTCGCTGTCCTCACATCCGACCCGCCACTCGTGAACCAGTCAAACTTCAACGAAATAAGCATCGGCAAACTTCCAAAAATCATCGACACCACGAAGAGCGTCACCATGGTTATAATTTTGGCCCTTAAAACGGCGTCTAGGCCATCGTAGGTTATTACAACGCCAGTTGCCATGGTTACGTTCATTATTCAAAATTGGTGTCAGATCGTGCGCAAGCGCTGCCGGCGCGTCGTTCCGCGGAGCCTCGACTGCGCCGCGCTCAGAAACAGCCGTATAAGTAGGCGGCCGCTTGATAACGACTACATTATTAATGATAAAAATGTCAGTCGTGTTTGCGCCCAGGCTGTGCAAGGAAGGAGTCGTTAGCGCAATACGATGTGGGATGGGAGAGTAATGCGTTACTGTGATCACTGGAATAGAACTAGGAAATGCTTGAAATATTTATAGAGGCATATAGAGCCATGAGATGCACCTTCCTCTTCAAAATAATAGTTTTTAAATGAGACCGCTTTAACATATTATACATATTACGTCTTTGAAGAAATCGAATAATCCATCCCTAGATTTGGTCCACATCATAAAAAGAATGTCCATGCAAAAATTCAGATTTACAGGTCTGAGTTTAGTCTGGGATGTGAGGATTTTTTTAACGCTGAAACACGATAACATGCTTATATTATTTAAGTAGTAGAAGCTGCCCGCTACTTCATCCACGTAGTTTTTTTTTCTTTACCGTAGTCCGTAGTAAAAAAAATATCCTATAACCATCTTTGTGTTGAATATTTATGCATGGTATCCCTATAATGTTTTTAGGTGTTTTATAAATGTATATAGCAACTCTCATTCTGTTCTGTCAAAGCCTCTACCCAACCCGGTACGCCATTTCTTCTTGTAAATTATATTTAAATTTATTAACGCCATCCACGATCCGTTCTTCATTGTGAAAGTGAATTCTCATATACTGAAGACAAATAAATCAGGAGCTTCCGTTATTTCATTGGTTTGTTTTATTCCTCTAAACCCTCATCAATATCTAGTTAGGTTATTCCACTGCAGTCTTTATTTCAATAGGCTATGTGCCCAGGCTTCGCATAAATACAACCTTTAGATATTGATGGGTGCGCAATAAAACAAACACAATGAGTGACGATGGGCAAGAACGCCCCAACGAGGAAAATCGTCACGCTCCTGACAATGGTGCCGCGGGCGCACATCGTGCCGCCGGCGCCATGCCGCCGACCGCGCAGCTGCCCATGCTGCCCTTGGCGATGTCCGCGCCGCCGCCGAGCAGCGGTAACGTGTCTATCGACAAGCTGGAAGGTACGGGCGATTACAACACGTGGAAGTTTGCCATGAGGATGGCGCTGTCGCTTGAAGGCCTGTGGGCCTGTGTCGACGGCACGTATAACGGTGTTCACCACGAGGATCGGGATCAGCGCGCGCTGGCTAGAATCTGCCTAGCAGTTAAATCTACATGTTATCAGTATGTGCGCGACGCTGCCACCGCGAAACAAGCGTGGGATAACCTCGCCAACGTGTTCGAGGACCGTGGGCTGTACCGGCGTGTATTGTTACTGCGCAAGCTCCACAAAATAAAATTTACCACGATGGTGGAATACATTGCTCAAATTATGACGTTAGTGCAACAGTTAGCCGATATCGGTAAAGTAATTGAAGATGATGAAGTGGCCGAACTGCTGCTCAGCGGGCTGCCGTCCGAGTACGACGCCCTAGTCTCTAATCTTGAAACGGCATGTATGGCCTCATCTTTATCGAGCGAGCTTGTGAGAGCAAGATTGCTGCAGGAGGAATTCCGGAGGGCATCTAATAATTCAAGCAATAATAATAGTGATAACTCAGCATTTTATTCAAATCACAAAAACATTCAGTGTAACTATTGTAAAAAGAAAGGACATATTAAATCGAAGTGTTATAAGTTTAAGCGAGACAAGAAGAACCCAAATACACTTAATGCTGGCCAAAGCTTTGTAGCTACAGCTTTTTTGGCCAAAAAGGATGATTGGGTGGTTGATTCTGGTGCTTCACAGCATATGTCAAATAATTTGAAGAATATGGACAATTTTATAGACTCTAAAAGTGTAATAGCTATTGCTAATAATGAAAAATTAGAATGCCATGGTCAAGGCAACATTATTTTGGACAATCAGCTGGTAAGCAAAATTAATAATGTTTTATATGTTCCTGACCTTTCTGTGAACCTTCTGTCAGTAAGTTGCCTGGTAAATAAGGGGTTTTCTGTTTTATTTGACAAACAGGGTTGTTTTATTTATAATAAGTGTCAAATTTCTGGAAGCATAGTGGCAAAGGCTAATTTAAATAATGGGCTTTATGTTTTAGATAAAAGTAACTGTAATGTGTCAGGTAACTCCCATAGAGAGCATTCTTCAATGTTCTTGTGTCAAAATGACAGTAGACAAGAGCAACAGAGTGCTAATGTTGCTGCCTCAGCGGTGCCTGTCGATCTCTTGCACTGTAGGGTTGGTCACTTAAGCCTTAAAGGCTTAAGAACCTTAACAGATTGTGTTTCTGGTATTCAGTTTCAGAGTGACTTGCAGAAATTGGACTGCGAGGCCTGTCTCAAGGGTAAAATGTGCGCACTTCCTTATCCAGTGGGAGAAGCTTCGCGTGCCAGCAAGCGCCTGGAATTAGTTCATTCAGATGTGATGGGACCAATGCAGGAGGACAGCTGGGGAGGTGGCAGATACCTGGTCACGTTCACTGATGATTACTCTCGGCGAACTCATGGATATATTATAAAACAAAAATCCGAGGTAATGTCATGTTTTCTTACTTATAAGGCCCTAGTCGAGAAACAGTCTGGTCTGCCTATACTTTGTCTTCGTACGGATGGGGGTGGTGAGTACTGTAATTCTGCATTTAATACATATTTGCAGAAACAGGGTATAATACATCAAAAGATTGTACCGTACTGTCATCAACAACTTGGTGTAGCGGAAAGGTTAAACCGCACTTTGGCTGAGAAAGCAAGGTGTATGCTATTTGGTGCAGGTCTCTGCAACAGATATTGGGGTGAGTCCATTATGACAGCTGTATATCTCAAAAACAGGAGCCCCACATCTGCGTTGTCAGGACTGACACCAGAGGAAGTATGGACTGGGTCAAGGCCGGACCTCAGCCATCTTCATGTCTTTGGCTGTATTGCTTATTCTCTAGTACCAAGTGAATGTCGCCGAAAACTGGATCCTAAAAGTAAACAGTTTCTATTTGTAGGTTATAGTGAAACCTCCAAAGGATACAGGTTGGCGGACCCCCTTAATCCAAAGAAAGTGATAATTTCCAGAAATGTTGCATTTTTAGAAAATAAATTTTATTATGATATTGACATTCAAAACAAAACTAGTGATATTTTAAATAATGAATGTATATTTTATGAATGGTCATGTAATGACAATTTTATTAATTCAATGAATTTAAATGAAATTAATAATTCTAGTAATGTTGAAATCTATATCAATGGTAATAATAATTCTTCTAGCAATGAAGTGAATAATAATATAAGTAATTTAAATTCTAGTCATGATGTTAGTATAGGTCCCAGTGATGAAATCACTTTTAATGATTCTAACGAAAATGTTTCTCAAATTTCAGGAGCTGATGAGTACTGCACAGGCAGCGAGCACGAATCGAGCTCGGATGGGTCGCCGGTGCCGGACGCGCGCCCTGAGCGCGTGACGTCCTCGTACCAGTCGCCAGTTGGTGGGGAAGATGTGAGTCGCCCCCTGTCGCCTGTGCTCGGCAATGCACGCGCCGCTCGCAGTACACGCTCCAAACTACCTATCAGGTACCAAGACTATGAGATGGATTATTCGCTCATAGCAGAAAGTATTTCTATTGATGAGCCACAGTCGTATGAAGAAGCCATCTCTAGTCCTAATTGTGCACAGTGGCAAGCTGCCATGCAGCTTGAGTATGATTCTATGTTATCTAATAATGTGTGGAAATTGATCGATCGTCCCTCAGGGGAAAACATTGTCAAAAGTAAGTGGGTTTTCAAAACTAAACACGATGCTTCTGGAAATTTTGACAAGCATAAAGCTAGGATCGTGGCTCGCGGTTACTCGCAAGTTCACGGTATAGATTATTTTGAAACCCATTCACCAGTTGTCAGGCACAGTAGCATGAGAATATTATTTTCTTTAGCTAATAAATTAGATTTAAACATTGATCACATTGATGTAGCAACAGCATTTTTGAATGGAACTCTTGAAGAGACAATTTATATGGAACAGCCACCTGGCTTCAATAATGGTAAACATGATAAAGTATGCTTATTGTTGAAAGGTATTTATGGACTAAAGCAAGCTAGTAAAATTTGGAATAATAAAGTTCATGACTTGCTTTCTTCCAATAACTTTAAACAAAGCAAATGTGAACCTTGTGTGTATGTGAAGAAATGTCAAAATGATTTTGTCATAATTGCTTTGTATGTAGATGACTTTTATGTCTTTTACAGTGAAAATAGTGCCATTTATAGAGAATTGCGTCAACTTTTAGAAAGTAATTTTAATGTAAACAATCTGGGCACTCTTAAGAGCTGTTTAGGCATAAACGTCACCCGTGATAGAGCAAAAGGTTTGTTAAAACTTGATCAGTCTGATTACATTCGTAGGGTGTTAATTAAATTTGGTATGCAAAATTGTAAAGCCGTGTCCACACCCATGTTGCCTAATAGTAAATTTTATAAAGCTGAAAAATGTTTAGATGAGAATGTTTATAATTATAGGCAACTAATGGGCTCTTTAATGTACTTATGTGTCTGTACGAGGCCAGACATAGCTTTCGCTTGCAGCCAATTATGTCAATTTAACAATGGCTTTGACCAAACTCATTGGTTAGCTGCTAAACGTATTCTTCGGTACTTAGCGGGTACAATTGATTATTGTTTGTTATTCACAAAGAATGATAATTGTAATTTAGATGCTTATGCCGACGCAGATTGGGCTAATGACCATTTAGATAGGAGGTCTTACACAGGCTTTGTTATTAAATTTGGCAATGACACCATTCATTGGGAATCTAGGAAACAACGATGCATTGCTCTTTCCTCTACAGAATCTGAATACTTAGCTATGTCTGATGTTTGTAAGGATATCTGTTTTATTAGGAACTTTATATCTGAAATATGTGACAGTATAAGCTTAATCATAACATTGTATAATGATAATCTTAGTGCTCAAAAGCTTTTAGAAGTGAAAGAATATTGTCACAAGCGTACAAAACATATTGACCTTAGATACCATTATGTTAAAGATTTGGTCAAAAATAATTGTATAACTGTTAAATATTTGCAAACAGATATGATGATAGCAGATGTATTTACTAAAGCACTTGGTTCCATCAAACATAACAAGTTTATAAAGCAGTGTAATGTTTTGAAAATTTAATTACATAATTGTGTAGATTCACAGTTTTTGCTTGATTGTATACCTATGTATAACTTGCTTGGAATGCTTTGCATATGATAAGTTGATAAGTTTTACGTTTTGATATGGTACCTTTGTATGACTTGTTGGAATGATTTGCATATGATAACTTGATAAGTTTTGATATGATACCTATGTATAGCTTGTTCGGAATGATTAGCATATGATAGGTTTTAAGTGTCATGTGATACCTTTGTTAGTTTGCTTGATACCTAAGCATGTTATAACATTATAAGGATATGGGGAAGTGTTGAATATTTATGCATGGTATCCCTATAATGTTTTTAGGTGTTTTATAAATGTATATAGCAACTCTCATTCTGTTCTGTCAAAGCCTCTACCCAACCCGGTACGCCATTTCTTCTTGTAAATTATATTTAAATTTATTAACGCCATCCACGATCCGTTCTTCATTGTGAAAGTGAATTCTCATATACTGAAGACAAATAAATCAGGAGCTTCCGTTATTTCATTGGTTTGTTTTATTCCTCTAAACCCTCATCAATATCTAGTTAGGTTATTCCACTGCAGTCTTTATTTCAATACTTTGGAAGTCCAGCTATCCCTGTAACAAAATTCGTAAAAATCCGTGCAACCGTTTGTGCGTGATGAAAAGACAAAGAAATGTTGGGGGCCTTTTCGGTGAGCGAGATCTGAGCGCGGCGGCCATAAGAGTGAGCGAGACACACGTACCGCGCGCCGTTACGTACGCTAAGACCGTCGTGGCATCTCCGTTAGAACAGCGACCTCAGAGCACGCGAGCCAAACGAGTGAAGCGAGCGTGCCACGGCAGTGTTTTTCTACAGATGTTATTAAAAGTATGGTATGCCTTTAAAAAAACCGAAATAATAACTTGCCTTAATCATTAGTTGGGAAATGATATCATTGCGAAACGTTGAGTTAGGAAATAAAACTTCGCACAAATAAAAATTTTCGTCGTAACATTAGTAAACCCTGTGCAGCCAAAATCAAGATTGCGACCAGCACCGGCCCTACCATGACCCCCTCCCCCAAGCTTCCTAGATCCGTCCCTGACTACTATGAGTAAGTATCTACTTCCCACCTTTCCGTCGTGCGACTGGCTCGACAACCCGAATCAAGTTAGAACTTCGACTGCAACTGCATCCAGTTCGTGTGGTTAGTCAGCCTATGAAAATTTTGAACATAATTAGAACCTTTTCATTGTAACATCTTTCAAGTTCAAGTACAGTGGTAGAAGTTCTATACAATACTTCGGAGCAAATTTATTATGAAAATACAAAAAAAAATACCGATTACGTCTCTATCTACTGAATAAAATTAATTTCTTCGTATGTATATGTTGTGCATTTGATCCGTCAAGATTATTGTGATCTTATTTTTTGTAATATTTAAACGAAAAACCAACTTGAAAATCTGAGTTTCAGCAACACTGCCATCCTACGGTAAAAGGACGTATCTTACTATGACATCCGTATAAAGATACGACCTTATACCGTAACACGGCTGCAATGCGCCCACGCAAGTTATAGCAACACTGCACAAATGTCAATCAGACATGAAACTGTCATTGACAGCTGACCTTTGACTGTCTGTCACTTTCAAATGTCATTGTTATTGCATTGTTGCTTTGTTAGAATTGCTAGTAATGCTAGTGTCCAGTCAACAACAACAATGTGAAAAGTACAATGCCTTTATTTTCACCCAATATCTTGATTAAACAAACGAAAAAATATAATTTGAACTGTTACAAACTACCATACAATGCAGAAGCGATTTGGAACACTAGCATTACTGACGATTTTATCTTTAGCGCTTTGGGTGTATTGGAGTTCAAACTTGGAACTGAATAAAACTATAATAATCCTAAAAAGAGCTGAAAACCGTTTTATAAAAGATCTTATAATATCACCTTCACAAACGGCTTGTAAAAGTAAGAAACATACTTTATTTGTTGCAATTTTAATTTAAATATTTTTGTTAAAACAATATTTGACTATGTATTGCTCATTTATTTCCTGCACAATATCACATACAAACTCAGCAAAAAAAGTACTACATAGGAAGAAACTACTGTAGCCAAGTGAAACTTCCCCCAAAGGTCACCCAAGCCCTTTTAAGTATTTACAGATAAATTCAACTTAATTTCCATTCCAGCAAAACCATTTATAGTCATAATAGTAACTTCATATGTTGGACATGTGGAACTGCGCAGTGCACACAGAAGAGCTATGCCTCAAGAACTTCTAGAGTCCATGAATGCAACCAGGATATTCTTGCTGGCCAAAATTCCACCTCAGGAAAAGTAAGACATACATAATAGATTCCATAGTATAATAACAACACCCACAGGATACTTAGATACTACCTACATTTTGACTGCCAATGGGCAGTTAATGAAGGCTCCAACTGTAAAATTTCATATCAATGATGTAAGACAGAATGTGTGTGTAATATACAGTGATTGGCATGGCATATGCAACACCGCGAGTTTCCTATAGTAGTTTTAATACGAACATAATTGTAATCCCATAAGAATCCCATGCACTTCATTGCAAAAATTTTGTTCTATTGAGTATAGTATAATAATGTTAAATTTATATTTATTACAATCATTTTCGTATATTTTTTACAATCATTTTCGTATATTTTTTACGCTGAATATGGCGATGTTGCACGGGCGTACTGATCACTGGTTATATACGAAACGTAAAGCTTGGATTAAAGACTTACTTGTTTTAAGACTAGAAATTAGGAGTATTATGACATTACCTACAATGAAATTATAATTTTATCTTTTTCCAGGTTCATTACTCAAGATGCAATAGAAGATGAAAATAAAGCCTTTGGAGACATTCTTCAGGGCGCTTTTTTAGAAAATTACCGTAACTTGACCTTCAAACATTTAATGGGCTTACAGTGGGCCTCAACAGAATGTAATTCTGTCTCCTACATTCTCAAAGTAGATGATGACACTGTGTTCAATTTACAACGAACCCACAAACTTTTAACCACTAAGCCAATTGAAGGTGACTTTCTTATGGGTTACATGTTAAATAATACTAAACCTCGACGGGACCAACAAAATAAATGGTATGTGACATGGGATGAATATTCAAGGAATGAATATCCATCATATCTATCTGGCTGGTATTACATAACAACCCCTAAAGTCGCAGCACGGTTAACCAATGAGGCAATATATCATCCATATTTCTGGATAGATGACATATTGATCACTGGTCTTCTTACTGAGGCTCTAAATATCAAACTTATTCAGCTACCCAAAGGATTCTGGCTTGAATATTATGAACTGCTTGAATGTTGCCTTAGAGATATGATAAATAAAGATATCATGTGTGATTCTGTAGTAGGGCCAAATGGCGGTAGAAATAATTTAATTTTAGAGTTTAATGATGCACTAAATGTATGTAATAATTTGAAAAAATGTTCTTCCAGAATTGAGGAGCAGTCTCTTAATAAAGTTTGTGTGGCTTACAGAGAAAGAAGTATTTTCAGTGATGGCAAACCTGAAGTACAATATCTAAGATTTAGGTGATTGTAATTCAAAAGATTAGGTACATATTCTATTTTAAATCGAATTCATAGTGTAACTGTATTGGAGCGTCTTATTGTCTTATTCTACCGGGCGCGGATCCAGCTCTCAAAAAGGTTGTGGGCGTACCTACCGTGCCCTGCCCACAATAGTGGATCCACACCTACATTCCATTCTTTCTAATAAGCTATCTAGCTTAAAACTGCTTTTAACCCTGTTGTGTAATGTAAATGTAACTCTCCATTTCTTTCCACACTATCGGCTCCTACTATGGCATATGACATGTGAAGTGATAACACAGTAGATCTGTCTAGTCTATATTTAATAAATCAATCAATTGACCGTCCATTAGCAATATTAGCATAGTCATGTAAATTGTATTATGTAGTAATAAGTTCACTCTGATACCTTTTATGATGCAAACAATATCAATAATAAACCTTATAGAGGAATGAACAAAATACATAAACATAAGTATTTATTTATTGTCAAGGTTAAATTTATATTATTTATTATTGATGCCGTCTGCATCTAAAGATGAATGCAATTCATTTAATGAATTAAACTAATTATGAAAATTAAACTTAACAGTCAAAAATTAAACACATGGCACAATGTCAGCCTTGTAAAAGAGAATTAACTAAATTACCTATTAAAAATACTTATGTTTAGATTTACTATGTTTATTAACATAGAAACAAAGTCCAAAATAAGATAAAATTATTCTAACATTTTGTATATCTACTTACAATAAGATTGAGCTGATTTATAAGAAACAAATGCTTTAACTGTCAAACATTTATAAGGTCGATTCACTAAAGCTGGCACGAATGGAATGAATGAGTGAACGATAATATTTATGTGTGCGTCACAAAATGATTACATACAGGTTGATACAATAAGTGATTATGAATGTGAAAATTATCGAACCAAATTAAATTCAAAATGACGAATGGCTTTTTTTTCAAAATTTCAAATTGGTGCTAGGAAGCTGAAACTCGGTATCGGGGGGCATTTGGGGCTCACAAATATGAATCTGAAATCGGTGTCCGAAAATTCGGTCAAAGTCGGAAAATATCGAAAAAAACAATATTTGTATGGATTTTTTTTTTTTGGAGTCCCGTATCTCGTAAACGGCTGGAGATGGGTAGGGGGATGCTCAAACAAATATCATAGGGGACCCCCACCCGAGTACAGTCGTGGAAAAAAAAAAACAAAATGGCGACTTCTTTTTTCGAAAATTTCAAATTGGTCCGAGGGGGCTGAAACTCGGTATTGGGGGGCTTTTGGGTCCTCCGACTCAGAATATGAAATCGGATTTTGAATATTCGGTCAACTTCGGATAACATCGGACAAACAAAATTTAGTTAGGGTCGAATACTTAACCCACAAATTTGTACGCCTAGTGGCAAAAAATAGAGAACTTCTGTCTAATGCAACTACTTTGTACCTATGTTTGACAAATAAATATATTCTATTCTATTCTATTCTAGTAATCTTAGCTTGACGGAGGGCCGAGCCATTTCTGAGCATAACTTATTGAATCGAATGGGTCTTAGCCTCGGATACTAGTACTTTCAATGAAAACTATATTGAATAAAATCGGTCGAGCCGTTTTAGAGTTATTGCAAAATTTCATAATTTTCTTTAAAATGACGTAAGTGCCGCGCGGTGTCCCTACACTTCGAACGCTACACATATTGGTTAAGTGCCAAACTATATTAAAACATTTCGCTCAATCTGGCACGTATTATATTAATGTTTCTTGGCGTGTACGACTTTTTTATAGGGCTTGAAATCTTTCTCGTAATTTTCGTCTATTGTGAAGGACGGGCAACTACGGGACCCTACACTGAGCAGTGAGCGTGGCCCGACATGCTCTTGGCCGGTTTTTTATTCGAACTAGTCGTCCGTCACCTATTAATTCTTGACATTACACCTTTACCAGGCCGCGAAGACAAGAAGAAAATGTGGGTTACGTTAATACCATTGCATAGTCCCACATGGTTAAACTCATACGAGACAATGGAATAGTATCATCCCACATCCTAATTCTGGTCATACACAGATTGCATGAATATTAAGCAATATGTACAATTTTATTACACTGCCTTACAACAGTCAAAATCTAAAGTATGTCAAAAAACTAGCGTCTTCATAAAACACCATGATAGTAAAATATTTTTGTATCAAACAGTTAAATATACCTTTCGGACATATATATTACTTGTTTAGTCTAAATATTGTGCGGATTATGCTTATATTATACCTAATAATTTTTATTATTCTTGAATAACAAAAACCCATTTTGTTGTTGTTTACAAAATATTAGGAGGCCCCTGTATAAGAACGGCACTCACACTAACACTCAAAGTGACAAGTGACATAACTTTCATTCAATCCATTCGCGCCAGCTTTAGTGAATCGACCTATATCTACAATATACATTATGTATTTATTCATTGTGCAAAAAGATACTCCTACAATATAATTATATTTTTTACCTATTCCTACTGTTTTTTTTTTATATATTGCAAATGCAATGATAATAAGAGTGGAATGTTTTTTTAAAAGGAATTGAAATATTTTGTTCAGTATTATCAAGTACAATTTTAAAAGTTTGACACCTAGACTGATTACTATGGCTTACTATCACTCCTGTGGAGTGGAGATATTCCTGTTAATGTGTAAGTACTCCTACGGCAAGTCTGCCTCACGGGTGGTGAAGGCTAACCAGCCTCGATTCAGTTGAAGTCATGCATATCCTACATATGGCTTACTGTCTTCCTTCTTATTTTATTTATTTAAGACTCAAGCCACATGTTTGTGATTGAGCTTCCATCAACAATGCAATCTTTAAACCCTTTCATCACATAAGAGGACTGGTACCAAGCCATAGTATCATCAGACTCTATCTCATTAAAATTAGGCTTATCACCCAGTTGCAAATTCACCAGGCTCTCACTTATGACTTCACCAAATATTTGGAAGTCATTGCAACAAGTTAGTTTATCCTGCTGCTCCGCTCTGAAGTCAATGACCACAATTTTTGAATCCCTCGGAAGCCTGCATCCGCTGGCAGGGACAAAAGTATCACTGGTCACCGAGTTTGTCTTTGTGTACTTCTTCCGTATGAAAATGTACATGTTGGTTGGGGACATTGGGGTGAAGATCACTTGGCTTAAATCTGATGTGACCAATGTTCTGAAACAGATTAAAAATATTTGGAATCTGAATCAGAGCTACACTGCAGGCAATTAACTCATACTTGTAGAGGGCAAATATAGACAGGCACATAGTCAAACTCAACAAATACAAATAATTGCTCTATGAATTAAACCATTGGAGTACTTGAGTATAGTAGAAAAATTGGGCAAGTGGGAGTCCGACTCGCGCATGAAGGGTTCCGTACCTATATATATAATCCATAACATGTTTGTTGTATGGGAGCCCCCCTTAAATATTTATTTTATTTTGTTTTTAGTATTTGTTGTTATAGCGGCAATAGAAATACATCATCTGTGAAAATTTCAACTGTCTAGCTATCACCGTTCTTGAGATACAGCCTGGTGACAGACGGACGGACGGACGGACGGACGGATGGACAGCGAAGTCTGTTTTACCCTTTGGGTACGGAACCCTAAAAAGTAAGGACAGTTGTGTGAGGTTGTCTATTCTTAGAGATCACCACAGAGGCCAAGAATGCTACATTTGAATGTCAAATTTGATCATAGATCCTTTGCCTATTCCACTGTACTACCTCTATGACCAAAGATATGTGATGAATGCAATTCCCCCAGGAAAAAAGAAATTCTCACTTGAAGACACTTCTCTGTATTTTCTGGTCAGTGGCTATGTGGCTGGAGTGGCACTGGAACTTGTGGCAGACAGTTGGCAGCAGCAGCCGATACACTTCCTTGCAGGTAACTGGAGTACTGCCAAGAGCAATACACACCTCCTCTGGGATCGCTGAGCCATTTATCTCCTGAAGCAGGCTCTGTGAAGATATTGAATGAAATATTAGGGGAAAATCATTCATACAATCCCTGCCCAAAATAAAGTAACTAACTGATGCTGAATTTACTGGAGGCACTAATATACATACTTTGGTAGTTAATACTTCCAAGAGTAAAAACATTGGAGAGCGGAGAAATATAAGATACTAATCTAAAAACAGATTTTCTTGTACACCTTTAACCTAAAACGAAATAAATACACTTAAACATACAAAAAATATTGGTTTGAATGTTGAAGTGTATTTCTTTCATTATTTCAGTTTGACACTATAGATTGATATGATGTCTACCATGTATAATGTATGTCTTAAATTAGAAGTCTTACCTTTAAAATAAAGTCCAAGTTTTCTAATGCGCTAGAAACTAAACGAAAATGTATTTCAGATTGCAAGCTGTCTTTTTTGTCTACATTTTCAATCATTTTTTTCTTATTAACCACTTGCTTTAGCCATTGATATGTATAAGGTATTTGTAGTCTCTGATGAGCTATAAATTTTATTAATTCTGCAACGACGTGCCCACATGATGTCGCTGTTAATTGGTCACCTATATTCAAATTAATGAATATTGGTTTCATTGCAGCGGGTATATAATCTAAACACCAATATTTGTCAACGTATTATCACTTATGTCATAGAGCTTTTACAATTTATTTATATATTTTATAATACTTGCGAGCTTCTTGTAGAAAATAATTTTAACTAATACGGCCGTTGAAGAATTTTAAGTTGTTTGACATGAATGAATGACATGACATTGACGTGCGATGCGATTCATGCGATCCAACTTCCAAGTGTGATCATAGTATAATTGCGGCTCCACACTACTCGCGAAGTTGACCGAAGTTAGGCGAATATGATAGTGTGGTAAGGCACTTCGCTGCGGATACCCATACTTCACCCAAACTTTGCCTCACCTAAAGGTGCGTCCACACTTGTATCATTTCGCCGATCCGATCCCCGTTGCGTATCTCCACCGCGTATCGTGCTGTTTGGACGCTCACTGCGGGCACTCCGTATCATTTGCGCCGTCGCGCGAAGAAACGCGTCCACACTTGCCGTATCGTATCCTCGTCGCGTATCGCCGCACCGATCATTTCGGCGTGCAGTAGTTTGGACGCTATCCGTATCGTAGCACCGTATCACCGCCCCGATCATTTTGGCATTTCGTTTTCTCCGAACATTTAATTTCGTTTGTGATCGTTGTTCTGTGCGGAGTTGCGTCCCATTTAAAAATTTCGCCCGCTGAGATCGCTCACTGAACCTTGACAGAAATATTCTTGAGTGGGGGCCGTGTACCGGAAGTCGCAGCGAGGAAGGCCTTAATTTTTGTCATCTGCTCATGGAGATTTAGCACATGACTGTGCTCGTTTTATAATACGTAATAATGCGGCAGAAAGGTTCTCGAGTGGAAACCGCGTGCCGGAAGACGCCGCATGGAAAGGCCTAACAAAGTAGACAGTCCTGATGGACTGTCTACTAACCTGTATACCACTGATGTGGTATATGGTATTTTTTAATTATCGTAAAGATTAAGGATTAAAAACCAATGACCGCAGCTGGGATCGATGACTTAGGCTCCGTCCACACTTGTATCATTTCGCCGATCCGATCCCCGTTGCGTATCTCCACCGCGTATCGTGCTGTTTGGACGCTCACTGCGGGCACTCCGTATCATTTGCGCCGTCGCGCGAAGAAACGCGTCCACACTTGCCGTATCGTATCCTCGTTGCGTATCGCCGCACCGATCATTTCGGCGTGAAGTAGTTTGGACGCTATCCGTATCGTAGCACCGTATCACCGCCCCGATCATTTTGGCATTTCGTTTTCGCCGAACATTTCATTTCGTTTGTGATCGTTGTTCTGTGCGGAGTTGCGTCCCATTTAAAAATGTCGCCGGCTGAGATCGCTCACTGAACCTTGGGACAGAAATATTCTTGAGTGGGGGCCGTGTACCGGAAGTCGCAGCGAGGAAGGCCTTCATTTTTGTCATCTGCTCATGGAGATTTAGCACATGACTGTGCTTGTTTTATAATACATAATGCGGCAGAAAGATTCTCGAGTGGAAACCACATGCTGGAAGACGCCGCGTGGGAAGGCCTTCGATTAAGGCACCCGCTCACGGAGACACGGCCTTCGTATGACTGTGTTTGTTTTATGGCATGCGGCAGAAAGGTTCTCGAGTGGAAACCGCGTGCCGGAAGACGCCGCATGGAAAGGCCTAACAAAGTAGATAGTCCATCAGTGGTATGGTATTTTTTAACTATCGTAAAGATTAAGGATTAAGAACCAATGACCGCAGCGTGGATCGATGACTCAAATAGCGCCTTTGATGATCGGGCAAAAACCCACTCGAGATGGATCACGGCCGATCCTCACCCCGTATCCTCACCGCGTATCATGAACGAAAGTGTGGACGTCACGCCGTCGCGATCATGCAATGCTTTCGTGATCGCCAGTGTGCGGGGTACTGAAGATACGCGTATCAACATGGATTTCGCGCGAGCGTTGCATGATCGCGACGGCGCGACGTCCACACTTACCGTTCATGATACGCGGTGAAGATACGCGACGGGGATCGGATCGGCGAAATGATACAAGTGTGGACGGAGCCTTAAATAGCGCCTTTGATGATCGGGCAAAAACCCACTCGAGATGGATCACGGCCGATCCTCACCCCGTATCCTCACCGCGTATCATGAACGAAAGTGTGGACGTCACGCCGTCGCGATCATGCAATGCTTTCGTGATCGCGAGTGTGCGGGGTACTGAAGATACGCGTATCAACATGGATTTCGCGCGAGCGTTGCATGATCGTGACGGCGCGACGTCCACACTTACCGTTCATGATACGCGGTGAAGATACGCGACGGGGATCGGATCGGCGAAATGATACAAGTGTGGACGGAGCCTAAGGGTATTGTGATACACCACTGGCAACACAGAAACGGATTGACAGCACCAACCAACCAATCAGCGTGATGACGTCATCTTGTCTCGTCTATAATGCCGGTTTCACACGAGGTTAGAACACAGTGAGGCAGAACAGTTTGGAAGGATATAGCTATAGTATTTTAGTACTTCGATCTTAGAGTAAGAAAAAGTCAACATAAATAGTACTAGGTCGATGCAGAGTCAGCCACCGGCTTAGCTTGCACCATAGATTGGAGCGGTTTTTTTTTTTTTCGAAATTTTCTCTTCGTCACGACCTAGCGAAATTTAATTTGTGCATTTTAAAACAAAAATTTCTAATATCGGTTGAGAACTCGCTGAGATCTGCGCATTGTTACAAAGTCCATTCGAGTCGATCCATGGGAGCTTCGCTCGCTTCGCTCGCTCCGCTCCAATTAGACGGAGAGCTAGCGACCAAATCGGTCATGTGGCTTCAGCTGTATTGAAACTCCGTTACCTACTTCCCTGAACAACCTTTTCCTATAACCTTCGTGCTGGCAGGCCGCGGTCAACTGTTTGAAAAAAAAATTAAAGTCGCTGAGCCCACATTTTTTTTCCCCACCCCACTACACCCGCACCCACCGACCGCGGCCTGCCAGCACGAAGATTATAGGAAAAGGTTGTTCAGGGAAGTAGCTACCGGAGTTTCAATACAGCTGAAGCCACATGACCGATTTGGTCGCTAGCTCTTAGTCTATATGCTTACTCGTTTAATTAATATAGTAGCATAATAATTTGACAACCAGTGGCGCTTTTGCCAGACAATGGCGTTCGTGACGTTTAGGCTGTAGACGCTGTGACGTCATCAACGCCCTATCTTCTAAAATCTATGACTTCGTTGGTCTATAGTTCAAAACCAAGAATCTTATATACAAATCTTATATAAAATTTGTATGTAAGATTCTTGGTTCAAAACGCTTTGCTAGAAGTTCATGTCGGGGGTATAGGCGTGAACGTGAATATATGGGTGGGGTGTATGGAATGATAGGTTACATAACTTTCAAATCAATTCATCGATTGGGATTACTTATATATACATATATCGTTAATTTGCATTATATGCATACGACTGGTCATATGACTGCAACTGGCCGACTTTTTGATATTTTGCTACACTTACATTCTTTTTTCTAACATGAAAGTCGTTCGACTTATATTTTAAAATTGTAGTCTTTGATAGATAATATCAGTACTTAATATTTTGACAGATAATTTTTGTTGAAATTTTAAATTTTTTGTTACAAAATGTATCGTTTAAAATCATTTTCTAGGTTTTTTTACATGATAAATTTTTCGTCATCTCTTCGGCATTATGCAAAGGAAGTTAAATTTGGACCAGATGTACGTGCGCTGATGCTTCAGGGAGTCGATATTCTAGCTGATGCCGTAGCAGTTACGATGGGTCCTAAAGGCCGCAATGTAATATTGGAACAACCAATTGGTCCTCCTAAAATAACCAAAGACGGTGTAACAGTAGCTAAGGCGATTGACCTCAAAAATAAATTTCATAATGTTGGTGCTAAACTTGTACAAAATGTTGCTCATAAAACCAATGAAGAAGCGGGAGACGGTACCACAGCTGCAACGATTTTAGCGAGAGCTATTGCAAAGGAAGGGTTCAAGAAAATAAGCAGTGGGGCTAATCCTATTGAAATCAGGAGAGGGATTATGACAGCAGTGGAAGCTGTTGGAGCGAAACTGAAACAAATTTCAAGGCCAGTTGGTACTGCTGCTGAGATAGAGCAGATCGCCACAATATCAGCCAACGGAGATAAGTCAATAGCGAAATTAATTGCAAATGCAATGGACAAAGTTGGCAAAGATGGGGTGATTACTATAAAAACCGGGAGAACTTTACTCGATGAATTCGAAATCATTGAAGGAATGAAATTCAATCGTGGTTTTATTTCCCCTTACTTTGTCAATTCACTTAAATCTCCAAAAGTAGAATACAATGATGCGTATGTTCTATTTTCAGAACAGAAGATTTTTCACCTTCGTCAAATATTGCCGGCTATAGAAATTTGTAACACTCAGAAAAAACCTCTCATTATTGTTGCCGAGGACATTGACTTTGAACCACTACAAGTGTTAATCGTTAATAAATTGAAAATTGGCTTAAAAGTGGCTGCAGTTAAGGCGCCAGGTTTTGGACAATTTAGAAAAGACTGTTTATTGGATATGGCCATAGCTACAGGAGGAGTCGTTTTTGAGGATAATACAAATTTAATAAGATTAGAGGACTGTGAACCTGAAAGTCTTGGTCAAGTTGGTGAAGTCATTATTACTAAAGATACGACTATTTTTCTAAAAGGTAAGGGTTTGAAACAGCAAATCGATCAACGCATAGAAGAAATTAATGCTGATCTGATGAATGCTACAAAGGATTTTGATAAAGAGCAACTGATTGAGCGTGTTTCAAGACTTAAAAATGGTATAGCAGTCTTGCATATTGGTGGCTGCAGTGAAGTAGAAGTAAATGAGAAGAAAGATCGTGTAAATGATGCGCTGAATGCTACACGTGCGGCTATTGCCGAAGGAATTGTACCTGGAGGTGGTGTAGCACTTCTGCGTTGTATACCAGCTTTAGATCAAATGAAACCAATAAATAGCGATCAAGCTATAGGAATTGAAATCGTGAAAAAGGCTTTAGTAATGCCTTGCGTTACTATTGCAAATAACGCTGGATATAGCGGTCAAGATGTTGTGGAAGATCTTCTAGAACTAGACAATGATATGGGATTCGATGCGTTGACTAAAGACTATGTAAATATGTTTGATAAAGGTATAATTGATCCGACGAAGGTAGTGCGAAGAGCGCTGACGGATGCAAGTGGTGTTGCTTCCCTGCTGACCACAGCTGAAGCGGTTATTTGCGATTTACCAAAAACTTTTGCCGATGAAATGAATGAAGAAAACTTAAATGAGAGAACAGATTTAATGATAAGAAATTATTAATTTGTCTTTCGTTCCTGATGACAAAAATGTTTTTGAATATTGGTTTACCTAATTTTATTTGAACTTGTTGTGATAATGTCGTGAATATATTTTGTTGATTGTTGCCGGATTTGCCTTTTCTAAAAATATACCTTCTGGCCCCCAATGTCCAATTCCCCGAATGTCCAGTACCTATATAATATAAATATTATATATTTGACACATCATTTCCAGCTGTTTTTAGGATCCGGGCGTTATCAGGCCGCAGGCATGGCCGTTTTAAGTATGAGGCATGCCTAGTGGCACAAAGCCGCCGGGTATACCACCGAGCTTGTGTGTGGTATGGTCCTCCGGCCCGGTCGCCGGGAGTACGTAGAGATATTAGTTGTTTCCTACTATTCCAGTTCATTAAAGATGTAGAGTCAAACCACGCTAACTCTTCCAAGCAAATTGACTGTCAAACCATACAAAGTGAGTCAGTTTGTATGGTTTGACAGTTCATTTGCTTGAAAAAGTTAGCGTGGTTTGACTCTATTATTGACTGAATATTGAAGTGACTAGCTCGGGCTAGCTGCTCCCCGCGGTTGTACTCGCTCACCCAACAGGAATAATATTTTTTTCTCGTCTCTGCCCTCACCACACCCTGTTCCGCTCTTTCTAGTACACATTTGTGCCATCTGGTGGCCTGCTACGCCGCTTGTCTCCACTCTCCACATGTCTCCGTTTGGATGGAAACATTCAGCCCACTACTCGAATATTTGTTCTTCGGTCATGGATGTTATCTATATATGTACTTATAGATTATGTATATCGTCGTCTGGTACCTATAGTATAGTCGCCATCAAATATATTGTAGCATAGAAGGCGTCCATAAATATCTGAACATGTACTGTAACGCCCAGTAAATAAGAGTCATAATAAATAAATAAATATTAAGGGACCTATAATACTATGGGTACTACACGACGATATACATAATATATAAATACATATATAGATAACATCCATGACCCAAGAACAAATATTTTGCACAAATATTTGCCCCGGCCGGGATTCGAACCCGGGACCGCCGACTCAGTAGGCAGGTGTCTACAAACCGAGCCAAACGCGTCGTCATTATTAGTCATGTTCAGATATTTATGAACGCCTTATATGCTGCGATATATTTGATGGTGACTGTACAAGCTTTGCTTAGTTTGGGACTAGGTCGATTTGTGTATGATTGTCCCGTAATATTTATTTATTTATTTAATATTTACTACGTCACTCGTCTCCGCTCCTCTTCTCCACTTTGGTGGATACCTACAGATCATTAGTCCACATGGTTACGACAAAGGAAATAGTTGAGCTGTTTGTAAAAATAATAGTTTATCAGTTTCCAGTTGATCAGTTAAGTTTGTTGGTATAGCGCAACCTCTATGGTTGTAATGACTCTATTACGTTCTTCTGTCAAGCTTATCATGTCACGATTTTTTCTAAAGAAAATACGTTGATTTTATAAAAGGTTATATTTTAAATAAAAGGCATTGTATTACAAATTGTATATTTATATTTCACGCCCAACAAAGTTGGAGTGGAACTGGAAAAAAGGGGACAATATCACGCTGTGTCATTCAAGATGCGATCACTACTGTGAACTTCTCAGCCCTCATGGGATAACAGGAACAGGATGTGATTATGAACAATGTTTTCCAGCTCATACCATCAAACTTAAAAAAAAACCCTTACAAATATTTATATGGATATATATCATTATATTTAGGTCATTGTATTTTGATGTAAAATTTGGAACGATCCTCAAATGTTCTTGTCAAATTTTTATGTTTCTTGTAAATAAAGGCGCGAATCCGAGATGTCAGTCAATGTCACTGCAAGCCACAGAGTACTTTATTTATACTGAAACTGCAAGCAGCAGATGAGCGATGAGATACGTAATTTACTAATTCACTGTAATGTTAATTCAGCATTATCAACTAAATAATCTGGGTTAAACAATCGAGTCCAGTAATTTCATTTACCCAGAGCAGACTTGAGTACCGTTTAAGTTATTATGAGTGCTTCCAGTTAACCGTTTCTATTGAGTGTCGCTGTTGTTATTACAATGGCCGAACTAAACGAAGAAACAATAATTTCTGTGCTTCAAGATAAAGAAAACTGCGATAGCTCATTGGATGTATCATTAGAAAACTCTCCTTTGAAATCCGGTAATCTTAAGAATAACCTCTCTTTGGAAGATGGAAGCAGTGACGATGATGGAAGCGTTGTGAAGAGTGTGAAGAGAAAACGAATCAAGCGATTTTCCGATAGCGATAGCGAGGTTGACAAAGAAAACAAGCAACTAACACCAGATAAAGAACTTAATCCAAGTGGCTCGGAAAGTGAAGATGACATTTTTCCATGCAAATCTAAATTAGTTACTAATGACTCTAGTGATGACGATGACTCGTCGCCTAAGAATGAAAGCACCAGGATAAGCGATAGAAGAAGTAAGCTTCATGATAAATTTAAGCTGCTGAAGTCAAAGTCCAGAGCTCTTGAGCCCAGAGCAAGCCCAGCACAGTCTTCGGAAGATAATGAAGGTAACAGTTCTGATGCCTCTAACTCTGGAATTGAATCCATCAAACAGGTAAGAAATAATCCTTGTTTTTTATAACTTACTGTCACATTCTTAAAAGAAAAACTGTTAAAACAACTGGAATTTCTAAAGGAAGAAAGAAAGAAAAAAATTATTTGTAACATAATTAATGAAAATTCCAAACACTATACAATAATTAACTATAAATTATGCTCTGAAATGGTTCCACCTCAGCCTGATGCTTCTATTGTGCGTAATTGTGTAATTACAAAATAATAACAGACAAAAGTAAAATACAATCATGAATACAATGGAAACTGGTAATCATTTATACAAACAAATGTTATTTAATTTATTATAATTTTTTGTAATTTAATAAGTTTATTTGAAATTTAGCTGCTCTTTAATTTAATTTTATCTTCACTTCAATTTGAATAAATCATATATACTTAATGTGTAAGAACTTTATTGCTTATGAATACAGATAAATATCATAAATAAATGTTGGCCTATGAATGAAAATTAATAAGAAACAAATAATAATTTTACATCCAAATACTTAACAATAATGTGACAAGTTGCTTTTTTATTTACAATTTTTTTTTTCTGATTTCCAGAAAATCAAGCAAAAGTCAATGTTATTAAAATCTGGCATTTGTGACCCAGACACTTCATCTGATGAAGAAAGCAGCACAATTCAAGAACAAAAGAAAAGCAAGCCGAGGCAGAAGTCGACAATCCTCACATCTCCAAAAGCAATCTCAAAACCAGCCAGGGTTTGTATATACTTGTTTATTTAGAAAACAAACAGAGATAGATAATTCTCTGGAAGGGAACAGCAATAAGACTGTGTACAAGTTTTGTATCGCTGTGTATTTGAGATGTACAATACAAATTGTATTGTAGATAGTAAAAGAAAATAGACTATCAAAATGACTATGCATCAAGCTTATTAAGGTTGTCATTTTAGATAAATGAAATAATGAATTTTATTCTGTTAGTAGGCTACAAGGGCAATTTTACACCTCATGATTGTAATTTTTTTACTAACCACTTAAGAAACTCAAAAGTGCTTGTCTTTACAAATAATATGCATTGTGCAAAATTTCTGTTACACCTATTTTAATGTACCTACAGGTTTTTGCATGACATTAATTAAATGATTCAAGTTTCTGTACATTTTATTATGTCAACTAATTACCTACGGATATTTATTTATATTTAATGCTCTTATATGAAAATCCACACACTAAAAAAATGTTTGATTATTGGTCTATTGCAAAGACATTATTTTTGTTTAATTGTACACTGACATATGGAACTGGTACTGGAAGAGTTCCCTAATAGGGATAAGTTCGCCTTTTTACATATTTCATTTGTTATCAATGTATTTATAACCAGTTGTTGTGTACAATAAAGCGTTTACATACATACATACATACATACATATTGCAGCCATATGGTTTTTGAATAGATAAAAAGTTTTACCCCTTTTTTTTTTATTGACTGAGCAAGTAAAGCATCTCTGGTTCAGCTTGCCTCAAAATTATTTTATATGTCCTGATGTTTGGATGTCTGTTTGTCCCTTTTTCCGGCTGTTCTCGCCTACAGTCGCATTTCTCAACTGATTTTCATGGAATTTTACAAGTATATATTTTTTCTGACGATTCAGTTTTCCGTTGGACTATTTTCAATATGACGAGAATACGGGAGCTGGAAATATATAAAAATACACATTTCATAAATTTCCAAACAAACTCGCGAGGTCTACGGCTGACAGAGCCTGTATGTAAACTATAATGTCATGGTACATCATGATAAAAAAATTGAGCAGACAAACATGTTTTATAATAGAATAGTACACATTAACATCTGAAGGATTTTTATTCGAAAATTTATAATGATTACAGATGTCAGCTAAACAAGCAATGGAAAACATGCAAAAAATTAAAAGTGAGTCCAATCGAATGTTAAGGGAAAAGGAAGTAACACTTCCATACCATAGACCCAAAGCTTTATCTTTGAAAGATATAATGAACAGAAGGAAACCAGCCTTGTCTGCAGATGGCAAAGCTTTGCCTGTGAAAATGAACAGTGACCAACTGAAGCAATATGTGTAAGTATACATACTAGTGTCTCAAGATATTATGTATAAGAGGTTCAATCCAATTTTTGCTGTTGCTCATTGCCTTGCTGATATCTCCTGGGTCACTCTTTAAAACTACGATTTTCGGTGGTGATATTTACCAAAAAATTTGGAGTTCCAACAGCTATAAGCCAATTCTTATATAGACTATCTCCTGACAATACTTGTAATATAAATTATCGTCACTTTTCTCCCCCGGGTCACAGGATGATAGCAAAAATAAAAAGTTAAACCATCCAAAACCCATGTCAAGATGTGGCTTCTCATGACAGTATCTCACCTATGTCAGAACTAAGTTAAATACTAGAATTTTAATCAAGTCTTTGCCATCTTTCAGTAAATTATTAGAACAACGAAATAAAGAAATGATGGAGTTATGCAAAAGTGAATCTGAAGAAGAGGAAGAAACGAATGAACAGCAAACAGATGATAATAAGGAACAAGATGCTCATTCTGGTATTCATAATTGCGAAGAAGAAACTACAACTAATGACAATAAGGAATTAGCTTCTCAACCTAGTGCTCATAATGAGGATGATGAAACCCAAATAAATTATACAATGGTACCAGAGCCTCAAACTAATACCGTTGATTGCCAGGAACTTACCAATGATACTGTGGAACAAAGAGAAGAAAATACTGTGTCTGATGCAAATGCAATGGAAGAAAGTAACGAAGAAGACTTACCAGATTTGATGGTAGAAGTTGTTCAAAAAGACCAAGATATTTCAAATACAGACATTACTGAAAATCATGAGGATGCTTATATAAAAGATGCACCTGACCACATTATTATGGAGATTGAAACGAATACTAAACTCGCAGCTGAAGTTGAAAGTCAATTGATAGAGTTACGTTATGAATCAGAAAAAATGCAAAATACGGAAGAAATAGAAAAAGACCGTACCACCAGTGATGATACCAAACAAAAAAGTGTTCCTGTAATCGGTGACATTACTACAGCAGATAGTGATAGAACTACACACGAAAATAGTAAAGATAATTCCCATGAATTCAATGATGACTTTGGTGATGATTTTTCAGATGTTGATATCAATATGGAAGATTTAGAAAGTATTATTGAAGGTGCCAAAAGTAAGCATACGAATACGAAACATCTTGGTTAAAAGTGTAGTATTACTCTTCGGTTGCTAATAATAAAAACTGGGTTCCTGAACATACATCCTAAAGAAATCTTTGCACTCTCTACTCGATTTTATTTCTCGAACCCAAAGTTCAATTTGTGACTGCTCACCCTGGTTGCGCTCTATGTACTTCTCGTAAACTTACCCTCGTTATCCCCCTGACGGTGACGCTCCGCTTTTATGTCCAATTATTTCACGGTTCAGGCCATACGCCTCTGGAACGCTCTCCCACTCAACATCAGGCAGGTCAAGAGCAAATTTTCCTTCAGGGTCGATTGCAAAAAAAATGTACATAACTAGTTAAAGGCTTTAATTAAAACAAAATTAATTGATTCCTTTGTGTGACGAAAGGTACCCACTATCCATACATTTTGTATGACTAACTTTCGTCACACAAAGGAAGCGATCGTATTTTATGTTAACTAAGCTTTTAACTATGTACAAGTTTTTGCAATTGACCCTTCAACCATATGTTGGGCAAGCATCTTTCGGACAATCTTTCCAACAAACTTTTTTCGAAATAAATATTTCTCTTTTCAAAATATTTCTTTCTTTCAAAATATTTTACTGTGGGTACGTTAACATATGTATATTATATAAAAAAAACATGTAAGTTTATGATAACCAAACATATTTAATATCTTCGGGTAACTGATTTGTTTTAGTATTACTTTGTTTGTCTGTAACCTTTGATTTTCCATCAACTACATATTTTTGTTTAACCCAGTGGTTGACTGGTAGAGAATGCCTAAAGGTATTAAGTCCGCCATTTGTGCTTTTTTTTGTATTGTGCAATATAGTTTAGATAAATATTGTTTTCTTATTTTAGATGATGAAACTGCAGTAGACTCTCCAATGCTTGTTAGAGATCCTTATAATTTAAATAAACAACCAAAACTAACGGGAGCTCCGGGAATGGTGATTGATTTAGATGGTAGCAACCCTGTGGGACCTAGAAAATTAACTGGTGTAGAACTATTGAAGGAAAGATTTACTTATTTTGCAAAATTGAAAACTCCCGAAGAGAAAGAAAGAGAAAGGGAATTAAAGTAAGTATTGTAATTATAACGTTGGGCGACATTTCTGCTGAAGTTAATTTAAGCATCATTGTTTAACTACGTTTCTGTTTAGGATTAAACCAGGAATGCAACATTTAAAATTGAGGCAAGAACTTGAAGAACAAATATCCGAACAGAGATCTCTCGAATGGGCAAAGAGATTAGAAGAAGAAAAACAGCAACACGACGAAATTGATGCTGTCAGAGGAGATGAGTACGATGGGGACGACCTGGAGAAAATTGAGGCTAAATTACAAGAGAAAGAAGATGTAGTAAAAGAATCGTCGTCAGAAAGTGAAGAAGAGGAGGAGGAGGAAGAAATATATGATATAAAAGAAAAACCAAGAAAAAAGAATCCTATGATTGATGATGAAGCTGAAGTATCAGATGATGAGGAAGCTGGAGAACAGGACGATGAACTAGAAAATGAAGGCGAAGGAAAAGAAAATGCTACAGAGGATGCTGATAACGAAGATGACGACGAAGATAGTGAAGAATCTAGTGACGAGTCTTCCGAGGATGAAACAGAGAATCAATCCAAGCCTAGGAAAGGTAGAATATTGAAAGCGTTTGAAGATTCTGATGATGACACTACTACTGTAACTAATGACCCTGCTGATATTGCGAAAAGCGGTGTAAATGACTTCCTAAATACGCCTTCAGATAGTCAAGCTATTAAGGATACACAAGGTAAACATATTAGTTACTTTTGTATTTAATTGTGTAAATATAACTTTAACAAAACAAAATAAATATTAAATAATTTCATTACAGATGACGTTTTGCCATTAGCTCAAATAAACAAATCCATTTCTGAGGACTTATTTGGTAGTCAAACTAGCAATATTGTACCGTCGCCACACCCAACTCATACAAACGGAGAGGCCATTAGAAATTCTGACGAACACTGTGCTGATATGACTACTCAAACTTTCTCCATTTTAAATTCTAATAATACCCAAGAAGAAAACAAAACTGAAAGTATTTTAAATGTTCCTGCCAATATTGATGTCATTTGTGAGACTCAGCCGATAGACGACGTAAGTTCAACTATATTTGATACAATTACTGTGCTTTCGACGTATTTACTTCTAACTCACCCTTTATTAATTTGCAGGGAAATTTAGACGATGCCCTTGCTATGTGTTCTGGGAAGTTCACACAAACTCAAAATGTAATACCTGCACAATCACAGATTCCTGAATCGCAATGTGGTTTCGGTGAAGACATCCTTGAAATGTGTACTGGTAAATTCTATGATAACGAGTTCGTGTCTCAAGCAGTCGGGCCTGAGAATGATGACTTAACTAAAGAAACTTCAACTGATACTGCTGAGAAGCCACCTAGTAAAAAAACAGCCGAAGGGAAAGATCTCCTTGATTCCATTCTTCAGGAAATGGATGAGCCAGTGGACAAAGACCAAAATAAGAAGACATATGTGTTTGATAATCCCACTGAAAATGAGGCGGTGTCTTTCGAGGTGGTTAACCAAGTTAGAAAGAAGTTTACCATTGACAGCGATGAGGAAAGTAATGTGGGTGATACTAAACCAGCTAAAAAGAAGAAACTTAAGAAAAGGAAGCTTGAGAAACGGGCTCTTCAAATATCAGGTGAAGCATGAATTGAAAGAAGACGTTTTGTGTTTGTAGTAAATAAAATATTTATCTTTTCCTAATTAAATGTAATGCTGAATTAAAAGTCGGCATCAATAAATATTTGGTTCTTATATTTTTTGTGCAGCATACGATCAGCTATATATTTTGTAAAACATTATATAGTACAGGGTGAAATATTGTTAATATTTGACTTCTATTCTTCTTATAGACGATGAAGAAGAAGAAGAAGAACTATTAGAGTCAGATGAACAAGCTGTAGAATACATGTCAGAAGCCGAAGACGATGGTGGCGTCGAGAGAATAGTGGAGTATGATTCAGAGGAAAATGAGGTTAGTTTTGAACAAATACTTACTGCTAAGTAATTTTGTATAATTTTATTACTAAATTTTGCTTGTGACTTCGTCTGCGTACAATCGAACTTTGACTTTACGTTCATTATTTCATCAGCCTATGGGATGAATAAAAAATAGAACCTTAGGCACGTCGTAAATGTAATAATTCAAACGGATTAAATATTACGCGTATATTCATTATTTGAACCTCCCCCTCATTGAGGCTCTTTGAGTTATGTTTAAATAAATAAATATAATGGGACAATCATACACAAATCGACCTAGTTTATGTGTGACAACCGCTGAAATCGAAGAAAATATTAAAAAGGAATACGTGTTTTAAGTGTGCCTGTAGTAGGAGTGACCTTTCGATAATTTTTACCTGCTTGCAGCTGCTTAACAGTAAATGTTGGATTATGTTTGTAATGCGTATTTCTATATCTATCTGGCATAATTTACATTATAGAAACTTCACAACGCAAGGTTACTGTGTCTTGAACCGTCAGAGTTCATAAGTCGGAACCCTTTCCGGAAGAATAAATATATTGTTTTAATTTTTATTACAGGTAGAAGTGAAGCCTCAAAAACAAAAGAAGGGTCGCAAGATGGCGGAGTTCTTCGAACAGGAAGCAGAACTGACGTCTGAAGACGAATGGGTGGGCTCCGGTGACGAGGATGAGCGGGGGCTGGATCGCATGGAGCGCGAAGAGGGAGACGATGACACATTCCATCAGGGGCAGTTGCAGCGGGAGTTGGGGCAGATACACATGTATGTATTGAATAGTGTATGACACACTAGTTCAAGCAGGGAGTAAGTAGTGCAAGCATCCCACCGAGTGCATCGAACTTGAATCGTCTTCAGTGTAGTCTGGGCCTTTCTGGTGATTTTGTTCACGCGCTCCGCTTAAGACGTTCGCAGGCGCTGTATCAGGCGCGTAGTCTTTTTGTTCCCTTTCTATAACATATGACGTTTTTTATTGTCGGCGGTATTAATCTACCTCGACACTGGTTACGCAGCATTACTCAGGCTACTATGATCACATTTCAGGCGCGACGTGTTAGATCAAGACAAGCGCGAGGTGCGACTCATCCAGGAGTTACTCTTCGAAGACGGTGACCTTGGCGACGGTGGTCGGCAACGGAAGTTCCGGTGGAAGAACTCAGGTACGTTAACATTTCTGCTGTCAACGGCATTTCGTCGTCAGCGCGCAGACCATCCGACGGCCGGTACATACGCCCTCCATTTCAGCTACAATTTATACGGGAACTGCATACTGACTACACGCCGACTGCACAGTTTCTATGCAAGCTGCAGTTGGATTGCAGTTCTGTATCGACCCTTAAGGTATCCTAGTCTACTATGGTTAAAATTTTCGGCTTTGGCGCTGATTTCCCGACGAGTTTTAATGTCCTGGGCGTATAGTTTAAGTTATGAATTTTGTGTAACAGATGGCGACGATGAGAGCGGCGCGGTGCCCGAATTATTCGCTGAAAGCCAAGAGGTGGAGTTCGAGTCTGAAGAGCAGTGGAGGAAGCAGCGGCACGAGCGGGAGGTGTTCTTGAGGAACTTGGTAAGAAAATACTATCTATTATCTGTTTAATTTTGTTTTCTCCGCTACCCAAAGGTTGTCTGGAAGAGGTCGTTCTTTAGCGATTAGACCGCCTATTGTCTACCATTGTTTAATTTAAGATATCTCATGGAATATTTTTTTGTTGGTGTGCAATAAAGTATCGTTGCATTTTATTGTATGTTATATCCTAGGCGACGACTTGAATTAGACTTACGTACATTTTATCCGGCTACAAACCTATTTTAACGGTCAGTCGGTTTTGTTACAGAAAGAAAACGAGGCAGAAGACAAAAACATCAGCATAGACAGAAGTTCTATAATCAAGGCCAACCTCTGTTCGAAGACTATGTCAAGTTTGCTGCTAGAAGTGAATGGAACTAAGATAGAAGAGACGACTGTGGTTGTGGAAAAGAAGACTAAACAAGAACCGTGTCGCAAGCTACCTTTACCGGTGTTCCAGGTAAATCTCTTGTTATCTTTTTGAATTGGCTCAGGGTGACTTTGTTGACATTCCTATAATAGTCACTATTTTAACTCGTCCACAATGTCATGTCGTCAGCCTACAATTCCTAAAATGTCTCCTTTATAACTTGTTCGCATTTTTAAATTATCACTTATCAGTTTCTATTTATCCATATTGTGATGTCATTCACTGTCCTGACTTCACATTCTTAGATCGAACAGTGTTATACCGGTCCACATTACTCACATTACAATCCAGGTCCACATTACTAGTCCACTTGTCTCGGACGTGTCACATGATACCAAATGTTTGTACGATGATTAAAACCCGGGCCTTTCTTAAGTTAGGATGATCACCGTACTCGAGGGTTTCGGTGCTCGAATGATTTGACGCCTACTCCTTTTAGTGTTAAATCATTCGTGCACCGATAACCCCGGGATATGATGGTCACGAGAGATCTGGCCGCGTTGCATCGCTCGGCTTTACGCGTAGTGCCGTTTAGAGTGGATGCAGCGTCAAAAACGGTGGTCTAAATTTTACATTACAAATCATACACACCGCTCCTTAAGATTGTCTGGAAGAGATCGCTACTTAGCGATAGGACCGCCTGTTGTTGACCTCTTTTATTTTTTTACTGTATATCTTTCACGTTTTGTATCCCTGTGTATTTGAGGTGTGAAATAAAGTGGATTTGTATCGTATAGCATACACAGTCAAACTGCTGACTTCTCCTGCCAAATGGTTAAAGTTGATTCGCGAAAACATCCGTTAATAACTAATAAATAACAGCTTGGAAAATAGGGCCTAAGAATCATAACATTACAGTTTATACCGTAACATTGCAGCAAAGTTACCACGGCTCACTACTGACCCGTGGTGGCGGAGCCCTGGCGCGGCTCGCGGCGCTGGCCATGCCGCTGGCGGGGGAGGCCGGCGACTGCCGGGTGGGCTCGGTGGGGCCCAGCAGCAAGCGCAACTTCGTCTTCGCCACGCTCACCCCGCCTGCTAAGGACGCTAAGGTGTGCTATTGTTACCGTCCCCACTGTCTTATATAACAAACTACCATTGGCTGCTACTGATGTGTTAGAGCGGCTCGCGGCGCTGGCCATGCCACACGTGGTTTAAACTGAGGGAGATGCCACGAACTCGGTCTTAACGGCGAGCGGTACGTGTGTCTCACGCTCTCGTATGGTCGCGGCCGGACGCCGCGCTCGAATCTCTCGCTCAACCGCTCGCCGCGCCGCTGGTCGCGCAAAATTGTGGCATCTCCGTATAACAGCAAGCGCGACTTCGTCGTCGCTACCGTCACTGAGCCTGTTCGTGCTTCGCCAAAAACGCTAAGTTATCTTATTTCTTGCCCTTTATATTGAGAGTGAATTTGATCATATCAGGCCTGCGCTTTTATTTGACCTTCTCATTACAATGCTATAAACTGTGACGTGTTTTCTGAAGTATTCGTAATATACTGTATAAATATGTCCCTCTCTTTTCGTGCGTGTATACCGGGATCCTTCATAGAATGTTACATCTCATCGAATTTCCATTTCATGTTTTTTCCCCCTGAAGTCATAAATCGTCAGTCATACTATAGGTGAGGTTTGTTTTATAACAATCCAAAATATTCTATGGTTTCAGAGATTAATGCTTTCGATGAAACAATACGACTACGAAATTAACATTTTTGTTTATTTATGTTTCAGGCTCCTAAGCGGAAAGCAGAAGAAGTCAATACTGGGACCCCTAAACTAATCAAGAAATTCAAGACTAACGACAATAAGAAAATGTCTAAAACTAGTTTATTAGATCACTTGAAAGCTCTTTAACGGCTCATTATCAAAACATCACATTCTTGTAATACCATGTTTTATGGAAAAGCAGATTGATTGAATAATCGACCTAGCCGATTCCTAATGTACCAAAATTTTGAAATAACCATGTAAAAAATACAGAGTAGCACCAAAAACTATTTAAAAAATATATTCTCCTATGTCGTAATTTTCTTTGTGCTTTGATCTTTGTATCTATACACTATATATAGACTAAATAAAATTTATCTCAAAGTCTGGTATGTTGGGAAATTCGAGTGACTTAGGTATATTGATAATTCTTTTTTACGGACATATGGTTTTACAAGAGGGTGATATTGTGGAAACAAACAGCTCTAGATTATTTTGTACAGTGTAAGAAATGACGCGCGGGCGGTTTTTTCTTTCGCTCCAAACTTTGAACAGTAAGCGTAGCGAGATGTAACCCCCCCTAGCTAGCATAACGCCAAGACTTCGCTTAGCAAGGGTCTGGCTTATGTAGGTCTCATTGTACATTATCAGTTAGTGGTCTAAACAGAGTATATTTAATATGGTGGTCGACCTACACTCAGCACGATAGCCCATGGCTACATGTGTCGCCCGTTGCCTGGCATGTGACATAACTAGACACTCGTATGTCTATCGCATTGCACTGACGCTTGTCAAAAATGGTGTAGTTTTGCTAAAAGTATTGCAATGTCTGTCAAAGGCAGGTTACTTTTCGCTGACATTCACTATTCGGATTCTCCTAGATACGAACCCACGTTCCAGGATACATGGATTCATTCGTTCATCTTGATATGCATAGATGCCATTTTGTATAAAAACACTACGCTTTGGTTGTCCCTCTGCCCCACAATCGACAAGGAAGTCGGTGACGATCAACTATTATCTCGCTCAAGAAACGTAGGACAGTTGTAGACCCCAATATGTGAATAAATAAATGCATTTAGTCATTGTTGTTCACTGACTACGATCAACCTTTAAATCATTCACTGCCAGCAACGCATATATTATGCGTTTACTTTCATACAAGTTTGTTCCTAGGCCACAGGCAGTGAATGCATTAAATTGTATTTACAGTACATTTACGTCTTGTTCGTTTCTCAATCGAGAGATAGTCATTATTATTGGTAATGGGATAACTGCTGTTCGTGTCAGATTTTTAACGCTTTGTTGCATTATGTTGACTGGAATGGGGTTAATATATTATATGTGTAATTTTATTAGATTTTTAAGCATCGACCAAAATAATAATTCTATGACAACTTAAAAGAGGCGCTTCAAAAGTGCTTATTTCGATTTTAACTATATGACAGTGCCTTTAATTTGAACCTTATAATGGATAGAAGATAATTTAATTTTAAGGTCCGATACGAATAAGACTTAAAAAAAGCTCTTTTGAAATGATACTCTTTAACTGTAAATATTAAATAAGTTGTTTTATATTGTCTGACTTGTGGTTACTAATGCAACGCTTATAACCGTTGTCCTGATTTTCACCCAGTGCATAAAGGAGCGACCACACCGCTGCTCTAAAGGTGTTGAGGCATCGTAAACCCAGTGACGTACTTTATTCCTCACGTTTGTGACGCGGACGCTTGACGTTGCGTATACGCTGGGCGTTAACGTCACAATTTCTTCATACATTTGACTGCGTAACCGCACCGTCAGCGCATTTTAACAAGTTCTTAAACACTGATGTGAATTGTGAGTTCATACAAAAATGCCCTAATGCCCTTGTCTGTCGGTAGTACGAAATATGTAACTACTAATGATCCATTTATACGAAATCAACGCACAAAGATGTATTCAAGTAGTGACGTAAGATATCAATATTAACGTATTTACATAGAGGTCGCTAAGGTGTAAAAGGCTTTCAAGTAAACAATGCAAAGATCGACACGGAAAGCATAAGGAAAATTCGAACAGGTCATCTGGCGTTAGGGTGGTGGAGAGGTTAACACGATGGACCGACGGTGGTACCTCTGGATTACCGGTCCAGCGGGGTTCGATTCCTGGTCTCTTCCGCCAGGTGACGCATTTCAAGTTTTCTTTGTGCTTTGATCTTTCTATGTATACATGTTTCACAACTTTATAAGTTCCTATTATGTTGATATTCCGTATTAGACTTAACCCTTCGTCTGTGAGATTAAAAAAAATCTTGCGTTCAAACCTCATTTGTGCTGCAATGAGTAAAAAAATATGTCCGTAAAAAAATGCAAAAAGACGGCCTTAATATGTGGTCAGGATCCTATACCAACACAGACGAAGGGTTAATAAGGTTCCAAACGAGGCCGTTTTAAGCCTAAGACTGTGAGCCTAAGCTACGTCGTCGTGCCTGGAATACTACTTTGAGTTCGTATAATGCTGTTATATTATACGGTAAATGTTCTACTGCTTGACACTGTGCCAGTGGATTGCACCTTTAACTTTGTTCATAGTATTAGAGATGAAAAAAAAACAACTAACGGAATTAGGGTGTCAAACATTAAGGATTTTGCTACTGGCTTATGTCAAATTACGTACTAAAATTGACAGATACTTTTGATGCTGACTGTACCATATACATAGAAAATTGTTAACTACTGTATGTATATAAAGTATTCGGTGAAAATCAACAGAACGCTTATATACGTTTTAAAGGGTGGATTAATACCTAGTGCCGCAAGTGTTTGCATCAATTTGAATCTTAAGCTAAAGACAACTTGAAAATGTAATAGTAGTTAAGTTATGTAAATTTATTTTTAATTGGCTGATGTAAATATCGCGTTCAAGTCTGCCTCAAAAGTGTACATATTTATATTTCTACTGTGGTGCAGTATCAAACAGTTCACCTACTTTTTGATCTCACCTGACCTGACTGTAAAAAGGTGCATACCAATTAAAAAATATATATTATCGCACTAGTTCTTAAGTGTCGACAGTTATGCCTTATGTTTTTTCAATTTACTTCAGCTAATTAAAAACATATTAGATGTTTGACTTGATATTTATTTTTGTAAGAAATATAAGTTGACTATAGTGTTATATTCAAGTGTTTTATTTTCTCCTGTTTAGTACTTCTACGCTACCTGTTTGTTAATGCTATGTGGCTAGCATAACTCGCTGCGACTTAAGCTTCATGGTTAAATTTGATAGTTTCAACCAGTTTGTCGCTTACCTTAATAAAGTTATTTGCTTGCATCTTTATACGAATAACCTGTCAACCAACATTTGGTTGAAAACTTCACAAATAGTCCTTTATAGTTAGCAGGACCCAGAAAAGAAAAAGTCATAACCTACCTTTTACGGTATATCCATACTTCCATACTAATATTATAAATGCGAAAGTGTGTCTGTCTGTCTGTCTGTCTGTTACCTCTTCACGCTTAAACCGCTGAACCGATTTAGATGAAATTTCGTATATAGATAGTTTCAGTCCCGGGGAAGGACATAGGATACTTTTCATCCCGAATAAATGTAGTGTTCCCATGGGATGAGCGGGTAACACCGCGGGGCACAGCTAGTCCAACTATAGTTGGATATAAAATACTTCATAACGTCCTACAAATATCCTAGCATAACCTGCTTGTTCTTGTACCAAAAAGTAACAGAATCGTTTGGACGTGATACAAGCATCAAATTAAATATATGAACAATATCCAATTATTTAATAGTGTATTGTTAGAGAGGCCCAGTAAAGGCCGCGAAAATAGAGATTACCGGTAGAGTACCTAGATATAGATGGGGACACGAAGCCGGCAATCCCTTTTCTGAGCGCTTTTAAATATGCAATGAAATAAAAAACAACGCGATTATGTGTACTACAGGTTTTATTGCTAACTGTTTGCATTGCATTGGAGTTGAGTCGATTTATTACAGTTCTCATGAATACGTACCTCGCGGCAACATCATCAGATCAGCTCCATCGAGTCAAATAGAATCATGTCAAATATAAGGAAAGTCAAAGCTAAAAATCATGAATGAAATGATAAAGTTGTGAATTCTTAGGTTATCTGATTAGTATGGTTCATCCGTATTTATTTATATGTGTATATATTATATGAATATATGTATTTATCTAAATATTATTTATTAAAACGTTTAAGTTAGTTGCACCGCCCACAATTTATCTGCTTTGCCCGAAGGTTGACTGGTAGAGAATGCCTCATGGCATTAAGTCCGCCTTTTGTACGATAGTTTTCTTTTGTGCAATAAAGATTAAATAAATAAACGTAAGAATGTGGTTAGCACATAATGTGTATTAAGTATAGGGTTTCTTTTTGGTAGATGTGTAGGCACCTACACATTTTTGGAATCATGATTTTTCATGTTATAGCCTTGCTTGACTCGGTTAACTGTATTATACTAATAGGTATTATTTAGTTACAGGTGGATAAAAAATTTACACTCAAAGTTTAGCTATATAGGTTCATTGATAACAGTTTAAAACATGATCTTCTATACTTTCGTTTGGACGGAAACACGTAACAATTTTATACCTCAATATCATCATATGATCATATCAACACATAATAAAATTAATTTTATACTTTAAATTTGCGCGAAACATCATGTGTACCAACCTTGGAAGTAGAGTGTTGCCCTTTCGAATGATTAAGTTTTTCCTTTTCTTGGGGTAATTAATATGTATTATATAAAAAACTAAATTACTATCACACGTTCAAGTAAAGAACTGCTCCATTTTTCCGTTATATTATCAGCATAATAAAATAATATTATACAGCGTTGTATAAATATTCTGTTCTACGTAGATTCTTATTTAAATATTTTCATTTAAACGTTTTAATATGTGTAAACACTGTTTTTGGAATTTAGTATATAACTGACACGCTCATGAACAGCGCACTCGTTTTCTTTTAATTTATTTTAGTAACTAAAACAAGGTACATATGTAATATCACGCGGCAATACTGTAAGTTTTATCTTCTTAGGGTTGGTGGGTCTGTCCAGGACACACATCCTTCCGTTTTTACTTCTCCCTCCCTCTTTCATCTCAGCCGATCTGTTCATCTTACTTCAACCTACAACTTTCATTATTGCCGTTTCTCTCACGGATTGGCTGCTTTGTCTTGTCTCCTTCCTACGGTCAATTTCAATGCTTTTTTGTGTGGTGTGGGGTGCGTAGCGTGGAAGACTTTCTAGTCAAAATTAGATTTTTATATAAAAGTACGTTAAAATAAAAGTTGTGCTATACTCGTACAATGGCAAATGAAACTAAAGAAATCGGGGATATCGTCAAAAAATGCAAAATTCTTCTCCTGGACATCGAAGGTACAACAACATCGATCAGCTTTGTTAAGGTAGGTCCTTTTAATGATTGACCGGCCGGTGTTTTCTTTTAACGGATTTGTATATGACTATGCATCACATGGTAATTATATTGGTTAAATACTAGATATTCAAACCCATAGGACAGGGCGTGCAAATTTCTCGTTTTCAGATTCGCAATATGGAGGATGAAATCAAAATGGTACCCTTTTCACGGCGGTTTCATTGTCTCCTAACTGTACTTATTTTATTTAATACAAGTTTCAAAGTTTTGAAGAAGATAAGAATGTTCTACATTGTCATATTACCTACGAAACTGAAGATTCGCATAGTATTTGCATTACCTTGCTTAATGCATACACAAAGTCCTTTAAGTAGACTGATCGGTTAATTAATATGCAGTCTTGGTATACTTCAGTATAGGTACTTGTCTTTCGCATGGAAAACTAACTTTTGGTCAAATTGCTGGATCAATTAAAAAACGTGCTTAGTATGTCTACCGGCGTGAACAGCTGTTCGAGCAGCTGTCTGGGTAAAAAAATGTGAAACAGTTAACCGTCCATTTTGAATAGACGTTGGAGCCATAGGGCGTCCTTGTCGCACTTGCGCGAGATTGAATTATGATAAGAGATGGGTGATTCCATGGTTTGGTTCCATTGACGGGCAGTTATGACAGGCGGTATTATCAAGGTCTTTGTACGATTGTTAAGTGATAACTATTTTTTTGTAGTTTTGATTAGTTTATTGAACTTGGTAGGCTCTGGCTGTATTTAGAACTCTGGGAGTTATTGGTTCACGTGAATGAAAGGTAACTAATAAAAAAAAAAATAGTACCTTAAAAAAAACTTCATACAATCAAATATACACGTAATAACTAAACACTGGAAGATTGAAGGTGTAATTTTTCATATCCATGTTTTTCCATCATAGTTAATATAATATTGTGTGGTCCAATTTTCCTGATGACTCTTATGCAAGTAGATTTTTTTTATTATCTGAATTAATCAATATTTCTTCTATAAAAGCTATACAAACAGTACTCACTTTGAATCCAAAGCACAGGGATAGTTAGTAAAATGTAAGTGTTGTGATACAACATTGTTAAACCATGTGGATTCCATGTGGTTTCCGATGCTGGCTTTACCCATATAGCCAATGATGGACACTCAATTTTCTGTATAAAATAGGCCGAAGTGTGCAGTCTTCTGAGCTGACAGTGTGGTCACTGAGCTTCCAAGTTGCATCTTAAACTTGAATCTAGTGTTGTGTTACAAGTTAGTCACTTGTGTTAGTTGACAAACCACTGACTAGATTAGGCACGACTGTTCCAGAAACGTTTACTAGCTCTGTGCCTCATACTATTTCGCCCTGTAAAGAGTCAAACATGCAACTTAAAACTGGCATTCAATTGAGAACATGTTTGTGCACCTTGGTTTTTAAAATAGGCCAGAATCAATACATTTAGCAATATGAAAGTTATTATAACCGACAGATTAGCACTTGACAATGCTGTTTGCTCAGCATAGTGATAGGAAGTTTTACAGCTCTTTTTCATATTCTAAGTTGTGTTATAATATGGACCAGAGCTAGAAATGTACCATCTCGCAAGAGTGTTCCTTGATATGTTTGATGCAAGAACTTGCATGAAAACATTCTTAACCTTTAAACGCCAAGCGATGAAGCAAATAACCATGCCCATGACAAGGAGTGCTCCAAAATTACAGGAATTTAAAATCATTTGTAGCAGTTTGAAATAAAGTTTTTGATTTACATTTTGTCATCAGGGGCACAATTTTACAACTAGAATCACACATCACCAGTCAAAGCCATTTATTTATTAATGTAGTTGTAGGAGGATTAAGATCTATCTGTCTATTTGAAGGTCTATTGTTGAATACCTTCTTTTGGTTAGATCCTTACAAACTCTTTAATAATAATTGAAATGATTAACATTAAGTATATATATGTCATATGGGCACTTGTAGTCTAACCAGTACCGGGCCAGTGTTGGTGCTGAATTCATAGTTCTGCCCTAGTTTGGCCTGGTTCAAACAGTGTACTGGTTCAAAACAGTGGAGGTTAAGGCTGTAACATGGTCTGAGATAGAAAAACGAATTATTGTAAGACTTCATCATCATGTTATCCATTTATATAATTTTATCTATGAATGTACACTTTCTCTTAAGTTTTCCATGAATGATGGTCCTGTGAAATCAATTTATTAGTATTAGAATAGGCTGTCATAATCACTTCTGCCAGGATTATTTCCAACTTTTCATGGAGCCCAATAAATCCTGATTAAACTACTGATCTGTTTCATTCCTGTAAAAATGCAGATGTGTCCTACGTCTACTTCAATATAATAATTAAATTAAATGTTATTATTGTACACTGCATGAAATTGAAATTAAATATGTATTGTCTGTTCCTAGCGCATAACAGGAGTCACTCCTTAAGCTGAGACAAGCTCATAAAAGTGGTTATGTGTGTGTTTTAGGGACAAGCTGTTGAACACAATCACAATAAGTCATAGTTAACTTTTTGTCAAGTGATGTAGAAATTGACAACCCGGGATCTATTAAAGGTTCTCGCAATTCCCTCATATCTGGCACTGCAATTGCCCCTATATCTGCTGAGATTCAGATTAATTCTACTAATACGTCTGCTGGAATTATTAATAATAACTTCTTATATTTTTGCTAGTGACCCAGTCTAAATGCAATCGGGAATACATAGTAAACTTAAGCAAAATGCAATAACCTGCCAGGGAGAGAAGGATAAAAATTGGGCAAGTGCGAGTCCGACTCGCGCATGAAGGGTTCCGTACCATAATCTATAACAAGTTTGTTGTATGGGAGCCCCCCATTAATACTTATATTATTTTATTTTTAGTATTACTTGTTATAGCGGCAATAGAAATACATCATCTGTGAAAATTTCAACTGTCTAGCTATCACCGTTCTTGAGATACAGCCAGGTAACAGACGGACGGACGGACGGACGGACGGGCGAAGGCTCAGTAATAGGGTCCCGTTTTTACCCTTTGGGTACGGAACCCTAATCAGATAAAAAAAAAAAAATTTTAACAAAAAAAAAGAACCGACTTCAGTAAAACTAAAAAACCAAAAATAACCCGTACAAGTACAGATTACATTTGACTCACCCTTCGAAGTCGATCCCAAACCACTCAGTTCTTATATTTATAGTTATATTATAGTTTACGTGAGGTTTGGCACCGACTTCGAAGGGTGAGTCAAATGTAATCTGTACTTGTACGGGTTATTTTTGGTTTTTTAGTTTTACTGGTCGGTTCTTTTTTTTTGTTAAAAATTTTTTTTTTTTTTTTGCTTTTTAGTGATTCATATAAAAGTTTTAGTGGCCAAATCCTATTTACTGAATGTAAATTCTTGACTTTATCAATAAATTACCGAAAGCGCCGTACATGTCCCTATAACATTTGAAGAGTTCCCTCGATTTCTCCAAGATTCCATCATCAGATCCCGACTTAGTGCCAACGGGACCAACTAGGAGTTATACCCTTTCGATTAAAAAAAAAAATTGAAAATCGGTTCACGGTTCTCGGAGATATCGAGTAACATACACACAAAAAAAAAAAAAAAATTAGTTCGAATAGAGAACCTCCTCCTTTTTTTGAAGTCGGTTAAAAATGATCTCATTTGAAAACTAGACACGAATTTTTAAAAAATACACTTAATTAACACATTTTCATCAAGTACCCAATGCAACCACCTATTACCACCTAGTCTTGTGTGGGTGTATTCCTTATAATGGCTTTTTATTACTTGTTTGAAAAGTAACTTATTCAACACTGTTCTTAGGTATGGATCAAAAGAGCCGGTTGGTTTTTTCTAGGTGTATTGGACTTATTATCGTTTCAGCGATGTCTTTTATGTTAAGTGAAAGGGCCTTATAATGTCATATTGATTATCGTTGGCGAAATAGAGGTAAACATCAAAACACTGCGAGCATGTTTTACTTAACGTTGAAATGTGGAAGCCTTGATGATTTTCCTCTACATTTCGGGTACCTGCCTATGGCGGCGTCGCAGACTAGGCTATCCGGTTTGTGACAGCGGGCGACGCAGTTCGTTAACCCAGCGTCGTAGACGTTTCTCCAGTCTGTTTATTGCCCTGCTTTTAGGGCTTATACCTACATATCGAACATTTCGATAGCTATACTGAGACTAGCCTTTAATTTCCCTTGGCTTGTGGTGGGAAAGATTGGGGTTTGCCTACAGTTTATCGTGATCGTACCTTAGCTATACCCCGGTCGGCAAATGATGATCCCAGGGACACTTCATTTCACATTTCAATAATTCAACTTGTAATGGCGTCGATGTCACCTCTTTTGTAAGCCTGATAAATATATAAAGTATTTTTTTTTGTTTCGTAACTTCGCATACAAGCTTATTAGAAATATCCCTGGGGATCATCATTCGCTGACCGAGGTATAGGTGTGTCACTTGGGTGTATTTTATAACCCTATGCAAAAATACTGGCTTTCCGTTTTTTTCTTGTAGAAAGGATGGAATTGAACAAAAACCCTCTTTTCGATTGATAGACTCATGGTTACAAGTTATCATTTCAATGTAGGTATATCTGCCTACTGCACTTCGTTGTACTCATCAAGTCTGTGGACCAGTTTTACGCAACGGGCTTACAATGCTCTCCGGGTCCAATATAATAACGCATTTAGGGTGCTGTTGCGAAGACCGAGGTTTTGTAGTGCATCGAAAATGTTCGTGGAGGCCCGCACAGACAGTTTCGATGCTGTCTGGCGCAAGAAAACTGCCTCGCTACTGGAAAGGGTACGGAGAAGTAGTAACAGCATCCTAAATATGATAGCGGCTAAGGTTAACTGTCCTATAATGTGGAATCTCAGCCAGAGGACTAAATCGTTGTTAATTATTAATTATTAAGTACTAACATAGTTTTCCTAAGTTTACTAACACAAAATGGACCGTTATAGTTGTCTGATTTAAATAAATAAATAATAATAATAAATATCTCAAATGAAAACCGACGGAGATAGCGGACACAGAAACCTTAAAAAGTATCAAGGCGCATGTAAAATTTTTGCAACCATAGGGGAATGCGGTGTAGGTTTTGTAGTCCATTTGGTTCTGAAAATGTTTAAAATTTCTAGATGGTTATATACAGAATACTGATGTAATCCGACGATAATTCTAACGCGTTTCCCACAATCCCATTCTTTAGCGAACACAGCTTGTTTCGTTGGAACCGCTTAATGTATTGGCACTTCCACATTTATTAAACTTTTAGTGCCAAAAACCTGTTACAGGATAGACGTTTATAGATGTCGAAGTGCCAGTAAAATAACATCCTACCCACATTCATTGAGCAGAGCTAGATTAATAACATGCTAAATATCCTTTTCATCGTAAATGCCACGATGATACCACGTATCCAGTGCTAGTTTTAATTTGCATTTTAAAACGAATAAGAAAAAATGAGAGCACTTGGTCCCGGCCGGAGCCCTACAAATGTATAATAAGTTAGCATACGTCTAGCGTCTGCCAGGGGTGGCTCCCGCTGCACGTTTTATTGAAACCTTGTCTAGCATTAATGTATAACTGAGTGGGTAGTTCGGAGTAAATACTTAGCTATTGCTACTCCTAGTGGGGTACTGTCCGGTTGTAATAATAATAACGAACTATCCGTATGCGATAGTTAGTAAACTAATAATCTTAGATAACTGAGAACATATTAGCCATACGATTTTGGTCATCGAAAGAGTCGACATTTCGAAAAAAATGTTAAATTTCTACTCAGGCATTTCAAGGGTCTTTAATGTGGTGTTTAAGTATTAAAACTTTCTACCTTGGTGGCAAAAAATAGTGAAGTCCCCTAATAACTCCAAATCAGAGTCAACATTTTTTACAGTTAAAACGGATTCTACCATTTTGAATAAATTGCTATTTTCACGTCTTTATCGAAACGATCGCAATTGAGACACCTCATAGATCATTAACTCAAGACGCAGGAATCTTCCGAGCCCAGCCGCGCCAACCCTACGAAACAAGTTCGCCTTGCTCTGTCCAGTTTTTAATCAACAAAACAACCGTGCGTAATAGCGTTGTTTTTCGCCGTACCGAGCTTCTCGCCGGCCACTGCCGAGGGCGGTAAAAACGGTCTAAATCCATAGGATTTCTGAGGCACATGCAATCTTTTTGAACTAGAGATGCAGTCTAGCCTGCTGCGCTTATATGGACTTTCATTTTCAACAGCGACGCGCTTGACGTTCGTTACTATGCCCAATTAATAATGTATTTTCTTGGAATTTTGATGTAAGACTTCCTGTTCAATATTTTAAATCGACTTGCGTATACTTGTCAGGTCAAAGGCTATCTGACTATTCAGACAATGATTGGACTGTCTCCGCGATGTCGAAACTGTCGTGGTCCTGATTATTGATTTAAAGAACGCATTGGATTGGAGTAGGTAAAAATTATCGAATAGGTACTGTCGAATTAATAAACTGCCTGGAAAGTCTGGAAAAGTTTAAATTTCCTAGCCTCAAATTGAATTGGTATCGCGGCAAATATATATATATTTTTAATGGTATGATTTTGAAGTTCAAAGGCCTACAATATTTTCTAGATTTTATTATCCTGTCTTGAACTCAAGATTTTCTGTCTGGCTGCATGCCAAGTTTCAAAGAAGTATGCAAATTGTATAAAATCATTTGCAACAGAAACAACCGAAAATAACTCTCAATATCTGTCTACCTTTTATTAACCTGTTATGTAGATGATTCTTCCACAAAATATCTATGTATATTGATTGGTGAGTTAATTTAACAAAATAGTCTGGAATACCTTGAGCCCCTTGAATACTAGTTTCGTGTTCGTTTACCCTTCGTTTCCGTATCGTTTCTGTATGAATGGCACATACTTAAATTTATGTTGATCACCATTATACTAGTTTCAGTAACATTTATATTTAGACTGGGTGGGCGTATGGACATGCGCAATAAAGTGTAATAGCAAGTGCGCAGTTACCTTTAATCGATGTTTATTATTTGGATCCTGAAAAAATACTTGAATAGGTGGTTTGATGGTTTTTCATAGTAAGCCATTTAAGGTGGTTGCAGAGGAAACAAAACTAGACATTCCACGCTAGATGGCGCTGAAAAGCAAGATTTGTACTTTTTGTGTATTATTTCGTATGTTACTTTAGTTTGAAGTAAAATTTGTATCTTGGCGAGTCCGCGTATTTGTCTTTTATTCATGTAGTATTAGTAGCACGTCATAAATTGTCTTATTCTCCCATGTGTTGGCAATTTGTGAAAAATCAGCAAGTACTCACACTAATAGACACTAATTGTGACTGTGTGCGGGTGATTCATTCATTAAAGGGTCGCGTATCATCTGTCAGTTTGATAGTAAGCGTTGAATAAATAAGCAGGCATGATATTTGATTTTGACGATGAAGTAAAGATGCACCTCTAGCACAACTGTGACTCGCAACTCTTTCTCGCGCGAATAATATTTCCTATCTCTTTCTTTGCGGTACTGTTAGTCCATTGAATGAGTCCCTCCAAGGGGGGTCTAGAGTGCGTGAGTTAGTAACGTAAGATGTTTCTTCGGAAACATGTCAAGAGTCCCTAGGTAATAAACATACTAAAACCCCGGGACACTAGGAGGAGCCCCGGAGTGGGGGGAGGGGGGGAAAGGGTCCATTTTTTCATTTTTCGCTTAAATCTCAAAAACGGTACATGTTAGAGAAAAACTTTCAAGGAAAAGTTGAAAGGCCATAAAATTATCTACAAGTTGTACCTAAATATTTTTTTTCTATTCGCAGCCGTTTTCGAGCTACATCCCATGAAAGGTGAAAAATTCGAAAACTACCCTTATATAATATTTTGACAATCGATTCCTCCTAAAGGCTTCCATGGAGGAATGTGTTTTTTTTACCAATGATTGACCTAATTAAGAGCAATCTATCAGTACCGGTCACAAGTTGCACTTTTGAGCTTTTTGGAAGAAAAAAAAATAAAAAGTTCAAGTATCGTAACTACCCTAATACAATTCAATTCCCCGTAAACGCCTCCGTGGTGGAATCTGGTATTTTTATCAATGATAGACCTAATTATGAGCAATCTATCTGTACCGGTCACAAGTTGCACTTTTGAGTTTTTTTGGAAGAACAAATAAAAAGATCAAGTTCAGTAACTCAAACTGCCCTAATATAATATTTTGACAATCGATTCCTCCTAAAGGCTTCCATGGAGGAATGTGTTTACTTTACCAATTATAGACCTAATTAAGAGCAATCTATCAGTACCGGTCACAAGTTGCACATTTGAGTTTTTTGGAAGAAAGAAATATTTTTTGATCGATTGATGTGATAAACATGGGTATGTAGTATGGGGAAATTGTTTGAGCCAAAATCATTTTTTACTGCGTGTAACTCAGAAACGGTAGGATATAGGAAAAAAATATTTAGGTACAACTTGTAGATAATTTTATGGCCTTTCAACTTTTCCTTGAAAGTTTTTCTCTAACATGTACCGTTTTTGAGATTTAAGCGAAAAATGAAAAAATGGACCCTTTCCCCCCCTCCCCCCACTCCGGGGCTCCTCCTAGTGTCCCGGGGTTTTAGTATGTTTATTACCTAGGGACTCTTGACATGTTTCCGAAGAAACATCTTACGTTACTAACTCACGCACTCTAGAACTTTTTATTCAATGGACTATGTAGGAGACTGACGGGCGATGCTATGTCGCGTGACAAGAATCGTGAAGCCTAGTTGTATTAGACGGGCTGGATTGTCAAAATAAATAATACGAAGAAATTACAAATCTTTGGCAGTTCTATATTTTTTAAGTATGTGGTGAATTAAATGAGTATATTTGTTGGGTTTCTGTTCTGATATATTGTGATTCTGATTTGTGATGTTATTGAGTTTGTCCTAAGTTTTTCTGAATGATAGATTGGGGTACAGCAAAAAGGGCCCAATTTTAGGACACATATTTTGTTGAAAAATATTTTTCTCATTTTTGTTACTATTTGATTAGAACTAAAGAATACATTAAAATAAGTATCTTTTATAAATAACAATTGTTTGATTAACTTGCCCGTGTAAGAACTAGAGTGGTCCTAAATTAACATAGAATTACTACGTAGCCTGGGACTACTTGTACTATCATCCATTCTGTGCTGGGACTTAAAAATTTATGATGAAAAAAAAAACACAAGTATACCTCTGTTTTTTAGGGTTCCGTAGCCAAATGGCAAAAAACGGAACCCTTATAGATTCGTCATGTCTGTCTGTCTGTCCGTCTGTCCGTCTGTCCGTCCGTATGTCACAGCCATTTTTTTCCGAAACTATAAGAGCTATACTGTTGAAACTTGGTAGGTAGATGTATTCTGTGAACCGCATTAAGATTTTGATGCAAAAATAAAAAAATAATAATAAATATTGGGGGCTCCCCATACTTAGAACTGAAACTCAAATTTTTTTTTTCATCAAACACATACGTGTGGGGTATCTATGGATAGGTCTTCAAAAATGATATCGAGGTTTCTAAAATATTTTTTTTCTAAACCGAATAGTTTGCGTGACAGACGCTTCCAAAGTGGAAAAAAGTTGGTCCCCCCCCCCTCTAACTTCTAAAATAAGAAAATGAAAAATCTAAAAAAAACATATGATGTACATTACTATAAAAACTACCAACGAAAATTGTTTTGAACGAGATCTAGTAAGTAGTTTTTTTTTAATACCTAACTTTGCAAGTTTGCACCTAATTTATATGGGGCGCTATACATACCAGGTGCAAACTTAACTTAAACACTTAGGGATGGAAAATGTTTGTACGGAACCCTCGGTGCGCGAGTCCGACTCGCACTTGGCCGGTTTTTATTACTTAATGACAAGATCGGGCCCTTTTTGCTATACTCTGACCTGATATACAAAAAAACGACATCAAGTATAGTTGGTACTGATTAGGGTTGGGATTTTCGTGGTTCTAAATCGTGGTTCCATGGAGTCTCTAATTGTAAAAATGTTCAGTCTAAAAATATATATAACTACTAGAACTACTACTAACTGAGCGCAGCACCAGTTGTTTGCGCCACGACCCCGAGCTAGCTCGCGCCATATAAAAATATATGACAATATATTGTTATTATGTACATATATGGATTTTAGAACCACCAACCACTAAATAAAATAAAACAATTTTTGTTACGTGTAGGTTTTATTATAATACTAGTGTTTGCGTGAGTTGTAGACGTCGCTTTAATTCGAAATGGTGTATACGTTGTAATATTATTTCAGGCAACACGCATGTTTTGTAGAAAATTATAAGTTTCTGCAGCTTTTCTTGGATGAAGCCTTCATCTGTTTGAACTTTAATTGACATTATTTTTGTGGATAATTCAATGAAGGAAATCATCTTGCAGTGATCCCTTTTGATGAAGCTCTAAGCTGGCCTTGAATCTGTAATGAAATTATTTATTACGCCACAAAAGTGCCGGCAATGGAAACGGCTGTATGCATGTCCTATCTTACAGGGAGTTACGGTAATTAGTGTTATTACAGGTATCCTTCAAGGAGGAAACTTAGTCACTGAATCGATAATTCCCAAAAGGATTTGGTTTCCCACACCTATTGAAAAACATCGGTAGGTCTTGGTATCAATTCAGTCAGAGAGAAGAAACTACCTATATGAACCCACTATGAACAGCTTTGTTTTTTTTTCATCACCCAAAGCGAGCGATTGCGTTCAGTTTTTGTGGTTGGTTACGGTTGTCATCACGCCATGCTTGTCTTCGTCTAAAAAGAAAATAGCGCGAGACACCTCTTTCACGGCAGGACGCTTCGATTTGTCATGTTTTCAAACACAATACTTTCCCCGCAATTTCTGACCCATGATATCGCAATATCGTTTAGGGATCACTATGTCCTGAGTACACATGTTTATTATTATTATATGCACGTTTCATTATTCACACTGCATAAAGTAAAAACTCACGAAACAAAAAAAATTTAAAGTTGTAAACCAAACATGATTCATTTTATACGAATTTCCACAATTGACATGACAGTATTGACATAATTTATTATTTCATTCACAAGATTTAGTGCGTTCGAAATCTGTTCCACTTTATTGTTATGAGCAAATAAACACAATAGGTATCTTTAAAATCCAAATGTTTCCAATTATTTGTTACATGTTTAATGAAAGCTGTAATCATTTAAAAATAAACTGTTATGCATTCATATCGAAACATCAATTTAAATTTATTATCCTAAATAATAAGTTAAGTAGTATTATATTTCAGAACGCACTGTTCATGAATAGCTTTACGTGCGCTTACGTTTGTATGTTGTGTAAAAGCAACGCATACATACATATATGGACAATATTTCAACGGGTTTTAAAGCTTTAATAACTTTGTAATTGTATGATTTATAGCAAAACTGATTTCCTTGGCGAGTATAAGATCGCTTAAAGATTTTTTTAAGAATGTTTAATAACCTAAAGCCATAACTGCCTAAGTGTGTATTGATCAAACGATTTGTATGAAAGTGACATCTCTGCAACCACCTTAAGCATGGCATTAATAATACATTTGACATTTTAATTTATTTTTTTTGCGTTCATCTCTCCTATACGATACGGCTGAACTGACTTAAATCAGTTTTGGTACACGGGTAACTGCCCAGTTACCCACAAATGATTAAAGGATACTTTTTACCCGATTACGGAGCATCAAAAAAGTCAAAACCCATTTTTTCTTCTGCTCAGACGAAGTTCGCGGGCACCTTCTAGTAACATATTTCCGTTGGTTCCAGGACAAGCTGTTCCCTTACGCCGAGGAACACGTGCAGAAGTACCTCGAGTCAGAATGGGAGAAGGAGGAGGTGAAGGAAGTGGTCGCGGCTCTGAGGAAGCTAGCGCTGGAGGACCAGGAGAACAAGGTCGACGGAGCGGTGACCATTCCTGGAGAGGTATGCTGTTCTTTCTGTTTCTTGAATCAGAATGGGAGAAAGAGGAAGTGAGGGAATCGGTCGCGGCACTCAGCCACGCAGTTAGGAAACAGATTAGCCTTTGTCACTGTTTCCTAAGAATATTCGCTGTGGCTTGGCATTGGTGGGCGGTATGGTAGCTACCAAGCAAAGACAAACATACACAACATCAAATTTTTGAGATTTTGTTTTAGCCATGTTCAAGATAGTTATAATAATTTATCAAAGAGGATTTGTGAAAGTGTACACAAGACTTACACGATATTGTGTTTGACAGGACGCCTCAAAGGATGATCAGATCGGCGGGCTAGTCGGCAGCGTGAAGTGGCAGATGTCGGCGGACCGCAAGGCGGGCCCTCTGAAGCAGCTGCAGGGGCTCATCTGGAAGCAGGGCTACGACAACGGGGACATTAAGGGGCAGTACGTATAAAACACAATTTGATCAGATCGGGAGCTGGACGGCAGCGTTGTGCAAGGTGTCGACGGACCGCAAGACCGACCTCTCAAGCAACTGCTGGGGCTCATCTGGAAGCAGGGTTACGACAACGGGGACATTAAGGGGCAGTAAGTATAAAGTAAATAAAAGCTTTTTAAATAATTTAGCTCCTGGTTAGGAACGGCGTGCGGGCAAGCAACGTGAAGTGGAGTTTGTCATTAAACCGTATTTGAATTGCGACCTACATCTGCATTCTCCCAGATTAACAATTAGCCGCGGACGTAATGGCATTTCGATTTGTTCCATCTATTTATTAAACGTACAATTCCAAATCCTAAATGATATGGATCAAAAATATTGAAATGTGACTCCCGCCAATTTCAGCGTATACGACGACGTGGCCGCCGCCCTGGAGCAGTGGCGCTCCGCCGATGGCCAGAAGGTGTACATCTACTCGTCGGGCTCCGTGCAGGCGCAGAGGCTGCTCTTCGGACAGTCGCTGGCCGGCGACCTGCTGCCGCGCATCGACGGCCACTTCGACACCGGCGTCGGACAGAAGCAGGAGGCCGCCAGCTACACCGCCATCGCGGAGAAGATCGAGGCCAAGCCTGAGGAGATACTGTTCCTCACTGACATAGTCAAAGGTACAGCTAGCTTTTATACGAAGTTTTCTCAGTGCTCTAGTAGCTTTTCCGTTAGAGTAACGTAGTTAAGCAGCGCATGAGGAAAGATTCACTAATGCTTAACTTTGTATTGTTGGATGGCACAGTTGCGAAGAGTGATGCTGAGAAATTATTTCCTTGCAAACTGTTTAGCTGCGTAACGGAAAAGCAGCTAAAGCTCTTTGATATCTGCCCACACTTTAAGATCCTTAGATCTTAAACAAAACACGCTATCGGGGCGAACATATTTTTTTTGTTTGTATGTATGTACTTATATGAAACTATGGTCATTGGTCATCGTCAGTTACATCGTCATCGTAGAGAAGCAGAGCCTGATTTAGAGTTCTGACCGCCCTAGGCTAACCATGAATATGCGCCCCATCCAGCCTGTCCAGTCCTTCCTTTTCATTGACTTACAGGTGCAAGCAACTATGTAATTAAATTACAAGTACAGGGCTTACGTAACCTAACATCTTTGAATCAAACTGTCAGTAAGTAGGTAAGTAAACGAAAGTCGAAAGGAACCAAATATTTCCAATGCTTTTTTTAGTATCTATTTATTTTATCCTAAAAATATACAAGAAGAAATTAAAAAAAAACCGGCCAAGAGCGTGTCGGGCCACGCTCAGTGTAGGGTTCCGTAGTTGCTCATCCTTCACAAGAGACGGGCTTAAAAAAGCGGTTTTAAGCCCGAGGTTTAAGTTACGAGAAAGATTTCAAATTCTATAAAAAGGTCGTGAACGCCAAAGTAACTGTAATTACTTATTACCTTCTGGAAGTCAACTTACGTCCTTTTAAAGAAAATTATAAAATTTTGCGATAACTCAAAAGCGGATGGACCGATTTTGATCAATATAGTTTTCATTGAAAGAACTTATAAGGCCTCATTTCCATGATTTTTTCTATATTTGTTTGACCTGTGGTTGAAAAGTTAGAGGGGGGGGGACACTATTTTTTTTATTTTCGGAGCGAATATTTACAAAACTACTGACTTTATCAAAAAATAATGTTTGGAGACCCCTATTATTTTTAAAAGACCTATTCAACGACACCCCACACATAAGTGTTGAAACGAAAAAAAAATTACCCCCACTTTGGGTGTTCGAGAGGTACCGGTTTTTTTTTTTTTTTAGTTTTTATTTTACCGTTTTGTCGGCGTGATACATACACATACTCATACCAAATTTCAGCTTTCTAGTAGGTACTAATGATCACGGAGCCGGAGCTAAGCCGCGGACGGACGGACAGACGGACATGGCGAAACTATACGGGTTCCTAGTTGACTACGGAACCCTAAAAAGATGTGCCTGCCACGATTGCTGATATAAAGAGTCAGTGCCAAACCACTCAATTATTAGGTACTATTCAAAAATAAATTATTACCATTTCGTATACGAGTATTTTCGTTCGGCACCGACTTCAAAAAATGATTAAAATATAATCTGTACGTGAACGGGTATTTATGGCTTTTCAGTTTTTTTTTAGGACGGTTTTTTTTGTTACAGTTTTTTTTGCTTTTTCGGATTCAAATAAAATACTTATGGCGGGGTGATCGGGGAGGTCTTGCTGGCATGCATCTCGTTTGAATTATCCCCTAAGCCCTAACCTAACCCTAACCGTTAAGAAGTTGTACCTTCCATCATCAGCTCAGCATAGGAAGATGATGACTACCATATGCATCTCTAAATATTAACATTGTTCACCAAAATATTCAGGGTTTTTCCAGCAAGGAATTAGAAATAGGTTTATTTTTAGATAATAATAATATTCAAGTTATGTGTATTACAGAGCATTGGCTGAGACAAGAACAGTTATTTTTGATTTTGTTCATTTTAAATTAGTGACCTGTTTTACTAGAAAAAAAAAATCCATTCATGGTGGTTCTCTTATTATTGTTAAAAGTTTCTTAAAATCCAAAGAACGAGAAGATATTGCTAATTTTTTCAATAGAACGAGTCATAGAAATTGCTTGTGTAGAATCAGAGACTTATGTAATTATATGTATGTGTTTACCGACCATCAGCTACTGATTTTCATTTATTTGAATGTACTATAGAAAATGTTTTAAAAAAACCATGTAAAGGTAAAAAACATGTTTATAATTTGTGGACACTGACGTTAATTTACTTGAAATGACCAGTGATACTGTTAAGTTGTGTTGTCAGACGGTCAGACTATGTCAGCAGATCACGATGTGGTCTCGTCATTCGAGGATTAAGTCACAGCTACAGCTATAGTCAGCTCAGTGCCGCGTCCGCCGCCCCCTTGGTCCTTGCGCCCTAGGCTCTAGCCTTATTAGCCTGTGGGTAAATCAGGCCCTGTAGAGAAGATACTTCAAGTCTGAGGAGATTTTGCATATCCAACGCCCGTGTATCCTGCGTTTGTCTTGCCTCGTCGTTGATAGGCCGTATCATCATCATTATCGCCAGGCGTCGATGTTCCTGCAAATCCTAACACTAACCACACTGATTTCGGCAATAATGCGACCCCGCCAGATCGGAGCAGTTGAGTCGTTGTCTAATCTTCTCTAAGAGCATGGAGATATCTCCACAATGGCTTCGACCGGCGTTCGCGACCAGCTATTACGACTCGCTGCTTTCTATGGATATTAAACGCTGACCGATACAAGCGGCCGCGTCGCGCGACCCGTGGATTGCAAGCGTTCGTGCATCGCAGACGCTAAGATGTTGACGTGCAAACAAGACAAAAATGACTTAGGGCGAAGTTACTGCGTTCCTTGATGAAATTTCATACAAAATGTATAGAAGCGTCGTGATGCAACTCAGATAGAAAAGACGGAGCGCGCTCTATTATACGAGAAACGTTCTTATGATACATTTAGTATGGAAATTAATTAAAGGGGTCCTTGCCCCACGTCTTATCTGTGTGGCTTGCGCCTAACACTACCTTATGTAATACTGGCTCACGTAATGCTTTCGTTTTCCAGAGGCCGAGGCGGCGCGCGCGGCCGGCCTCCACGCAGCCCTGGTATCGCGCGAGGGCAACGCTCCGCTGCCTGAAGACGCCTCCTTCCCCGTCATCCACAGCTTCGCGCAGCTCTCCTCCAACAAGCGCAAGCCCGAGCCCCAGGTCACGATATAGCCTACCGTAGCACGCCTTGCATGCACTATGTAGTTTGTTTAGAACGCAGGTGAGTTGTTGTACTTATTTATCGAATACCTTTTGACAGTTTCATCGAAATTTTATGAACTTAAAATTATCTTAACAATGGATCCCAAAAGCTTAGGTTTTTAGTTGACTAGGCTACCTAAGACTAAAAAATTTGACCACTATTGAGATTGACGATCTTAAATTTAGAAATATTCCCTGTAAAATGATTGTAAGAGGAGTGTAATGCCTTCTGTTTAAATCTCTATTTTAAAGGTCATTGCTGAGATAGTGACTCATTCATTATTAATTATTATTCAAGAGTTACACTCTTGTCGGTGCAGTTCTCTCCAGTCCGCTCTTCTTAAGACATTTCTTTAACATTACGATACGACACGTCACGATATCTACCTTCCTTATTATCTGGTCTTATAACTAATTCTCGGCCTTCCTTTTCCTCTTCTTCCCTCAATGTTTCCCTCTCTTGTATTAAATCTTCGTGTCGTATTAAATGGTCTATAATTTTTCCTCTTCGAGTTCCTATGGCATACAGTATATTTCTTGACTAGATACAGCTCATTTCGTAGAAACTAATTAATGATACGGCGTAGTTAACTTTTATTGGTAATATTAAAGTAGCAAGACGTCGTGTAGCATATTTTAGTCGTATATTAGATTATACTGTCCCATTTTCCGCCAGTAGAAATAACATAAAACTGTCACAAGGTATTTTCCAATATTATATTAGTAGTATACATATGTATATGGTTGTTGGTGTGCTTAAGCATTGATTTGTTGCTTGGTCGGAAACATACTAATTCGATCACATTATGTATGCGCTTGTTTATAAACTGTTCTGAGACCCGCGTAAGCTCCCGTTTCCTTCAGGCCAGGTCAGTCGTACCAGGAGTAACCCGATATTCGAAATTCGAACTTCATATCATGCTGACCCACTCATCCAAATTTTGATTGACGCGAAATCGAGAGAGGGCACGGTACAAACTCTGAATTTCGGTCTTCGGAGTAGCTCTTCAGTTGCGTCAGGGGGATATTCTATTAAAGATTTCATAGAAACCGACCACTTAAGAACTATCCCTAATTATTTTTTAACTGTTAGTGCTAAACTGTAGAAAGCAAGAGTAGGTAGTCTTTAAAGGGTCCGGATTATGTCGACTGGTGCGTGGTCAAACCAAAATAAACTGATCCTCGAAAATAACCACGTCAGTGGCGTGGTGTTAAACAAAAACTCAGGGCCGCTCAATCGTCCTGAAGTGGGCAACCCGGTGGGAATCTAGTTCTGCGGACGCCACGCCACTAGCTTCTTTCTTATTTCAATTATTAACTAATTATTTCGATTCGGTTTGACCACGCACACGCACCTCTTTATATGAAAGCTTTTAAAGGATCATTTGTCCGACTGATATAACTTTGAACAGGGGCAGTTCAAATCTCTGCCTTGACTTGTATGGGATGTATGGCCCTTCCAGACTGTTTTCTGTCACGTTGTGTAGAAAAACATGGACAATTGAAATCTGCGCCTGTGCAGAAGTCCTAAATGTATTGTAAAAACTAGCTGTGCCCCACGGTGTTACCCGCTCATCCCACGGGAACACTAAATTTATTCGGGATGAAAAGTATCCTATGTCCTTTCCCGGGTCTCAAACTATCTCCATACCAAATTTCATCTAAGTCGGTTCAGCGGTTTAAGCGTGAAGAGGTAACAGACAGACAGACAGACACACTTTCGCATTTATAATATTAGTATGGATACTTTTATACTTTTAAATTTCAAATGCTGTCAATTTGACGAGTGATCTCTGGGAATTATATTTTATTCTCTTATATACCTGTCGTGTAGTTAGTTTCCGATCAAGCTTCATTTTGTTTCATTAATTCATGTTGTTTTGGATATATAATATGTCAATCAGATAGTAAGCAATTAATCCTTGCTTGTCTTTTCGTATAGACAACTTTCTGACCGCAAATGCTCATACTTGACTGAAAACGCTTATTTCTTTAATCTAAAATGACTTGTCTGATTCCGATCCTGAGATGCATAACACTGCAAGTCCTTCCGTACCAGAGAAGAAGAACACTGTAAGTGCTATATTAAATACTTGAACCTTGAATTTTCTCGGGGTTACATTAACACTTTATAATATTTTATGTGCATATTGTAATAAGAAGAAAATATGTTTTAAGGAAGTATAACAGACCAGAAAATAAAAAGACTGTTCAATTCCATGACGAAATTACTTTGAAAATTTCTGAAGTTTAAATTAATGTCTCAGATACAAGTGTTGGTTTTTTATTAGAACAAAGTTAATTATTATTTCTACATTTTCAATTCGTAGTGTATCTATTTCGTATACAAGGCTTTAAAATTACCATCAACTGTTTATCTTCCAACTTTCATACTATTAATATTATAGTAAGTATACTATCTCCAATCTGGCTCTTGCTCTCTCTCAGCTCTTCTTGATCTTAAATAACTGTATGCATTCAGCTATATAGACTGCGTTTTACGCGGCACGCATGACCTTGTAAATTGTAATGTATTTCATCCCACATCTTGACCAACCGACGTTTGATTGAAATCAAATGTGGCCGTAAGTAGGTACTTCCAATAGTATTCCCAATTTCCGAATGTATAAATTATGTTAAATATTTTGATTACATTGCGATTGGCCTTCTGAGGTCGAAAAAATGTCTTGTGAGGACGAAAATGGACCCTTACATACAATTACCCAATACACACAATAGGACCTTAGTTATGGGCATCCTTATTTAATTTTCTAATATATCACATTTAAAATCTACCGGGGCAATTGTAGTCTTTGAATTTTGGTATATGAATAAGTGATGCCATTTGAAAGTTATTATCAAATTATTAGGAAATCTATGCTTATGCATTCGCTATAATTTAATTTTCTTATAATTTGGAGTTTTATCAATGAAGCAAATAAATGTAGCATATGTAGGGGTAGATATTATTATATACTTTTTAACTAGCTCGCAATTGACAACATTTCATATTTTTAAGACTACAATTTTATTACTTTTCTGAATTCTGCTTAGGAAGGTGAAGGTATCTCTGTTTTTATATATTTTCTGATAACTATTTATTTTATTATTAATTTATAAAAACTTACTAATTTGGCAACACCAAAATCAAACCAAAATACTCCATGGAACGGTTTCTTTAGTCCAATTTCTTATAAAAAAAGTAAATTAGGTTGAGGTTGACGTGACATTGTCAAAATTTAAAATTGTCGGTTTGGCTTGATTGATATTACTGATCTGTTACTGATTCTGGAAGCAGTAACTATTGAACTTACATCAAGATGGTCTCCGCAGAATTATCCCCTAACTCGTAACCATTAAGAAGTTGTACCTTCCATCATCAGCTCAGCATCGTGAGATGATGACTACCAAACGCAACCTGGATAACTTTATAAAATACATGAAAAACATTGCATGTGCTTATAACATTTGAGGGTTGCCCTCGATTTCTCTGGGATCCCATCATCAGATTCATTACATGGTGACAAGGGGACGACATCAGGAGTATACGTTTTCAAATTAAAAATAAAACCCTCCTCCTTTTTTGAAGTCGGCAAAAAATTGTTTTTTTTCTTTTTTCGAAGATGTCTTAATTTTCGGAATTTGAATGCCAAAAATGCTCCGGTACAGAATTTCTGCCCCCTCCGGCAATTCAGAATTAAGATAAAAAAACCCAGCCAAGAGCATGTCGGGCCACGCTCAGTAGTTGCCAATCATTCACAATAGACGGGCTTTCAGGTTTAAATTACGAGAAAGATTTCAAGCTCTATAAAAAAGGTCGTAAACGCCAATGTAACTGTAATTATTTATTACCTTTTGGAACTTATCGATTATACGCGCCAGATTGAGCGGAATGTTTGAATGCAGTATGTCACTTAACTAATATGTGTAAGGTTCGAAGCATAAGGACACCGCGCGGCACATACGTCGTTTTAAAGAAAATTATGAAATTTTGCGATTTTAAAGGATCATTTGTCCGACTGATATAACTTTGAACAGGGGCAGTTCAAATCTCTGCCTTGACTTGTATGGGATGTATGGCCCTTCCAGACTGTTTTCTGTCACGTTGTGTAGAAAAACATGGACAATTGAAATCTGCGCCTGTGCAGAAGTCCTAAATGTATTGTAAAAACTAGCTGTGCCCCACGGTGTTACCCGCTCATCCCACGGGAACACTAAATTTATTCGGGATGAAAAGTATCCTATGTCCTTTCCCGGGTCTCAAACTATCTCCATACCAAATTTCATCTAAGTCGGTTCAGCGGTTTAAGCGTGAAGAGGTAACAGACAGACAGACAGACACACTTTCGCATTTATAATATTAGTATGGATACTTTTATACTTTTAAATTTCAAATGCTGTCAATTTGACGAGTGATCTCTGGGAATTATATTTTATTCTCTTATATACCTGTCGTGTAGTTAGTTTCCGATCAAGCTTCATTTTGTTTCATTAATTCATGTTGTTTTGGATATATAATATGTCAATCAGATAGTAAGCAATTAATCCTTGCTTGTCTTTTCGTATAGACAACTTTCTGACCGCAAATGCTCATACTTGACTGAAAACGCTTATTTCTTTAATCTAAAATGACTTGTCTGATTCCGATCCTGAGATGCATAACACTGCAAGTCCTTCCGTACCAGAGAAGAAGAACACTGTAAGTGCTATATTAAATACTTGAACTTATAGTGTTATGGTTCTCAGGTACCGAATTTAGTTTCAGATATATAAGTTTGGAAAGGAAATGGAAATATTGACGTATAGCCTACGACGCTTGCTAGGCTATACGTCACCGTCGCTCCGACACAGGGATAGTGGCGCTAGAAACAGCTATAAAGTGCATATGTCAAACGTCAATAAGTATTTGCCAACGAATTGTCATTCACCAAATTCAAAACATTGTTTACAGGAATGCTTCTCAATCCTTCGTTCTTCTTGAGAAATAAATACTGAATCCTATTGAAAAAAAACTTGACTTTCATCACTGTGGATTACTTTGGGTTTATTATGCAATAAATACTTGAAATTTGCGGAATACTTAGTCCTGTTTCCTCTTTGTTTACATCAGTGACATTCACCGACTTTCAATGTCAGTTACTATAAATTTGTCGTTGCCAGTAAAATAAATTATTACCACTATAACTCCGCAATATGGCGTGGGTTGTAAAACCCTTTGTGGGGCCGTGTAACTTGGGGTTAGAATGTTAAGAGGCCTTATTCCTTTTAAAATGCTGATTGTTTTAGACATTTTTCTTTATGATCAAACATGTTTCGTAACATATTATTGATGTTACTACCTGGAACAGGGCTAATGGGATTTATTGGTATATACATATATTTGATACATACAGTTTGAATTTTTCATTGATAATTTTTGTTTCAAAAACTACTCGAAATTTACAAAATTGACGCGGAAAATTATTTTTTTTAACTTATCTTCGACTGCATGAAATAGCTATGTATACCTAGAACTCTGGGAAAGTATTATTCACTTCAAAAAGTCTGTCGAAATTATTAATATATTTGTCATAATTTAGAAAAAAATATATTTTTAAAAGGAGTGAGGCCTCTTAATTATAAAACGAAATTAGTAAGGACGAGGTATGTAATTATTAAACCTTACAGATCCTTCTAGCTAGCCATACATTATATATTAGTACTCTATATAATTGTAAAAATTATATACGAAGTTATGCCTATCCGTGACAAAACAGCCTTTTCTGCATGAAGAGGATAATATCATTTGTGTTTTAATTAACTTAAAAATTGTACATTGGAATGTACATTAGGCGTTTCGGCCTTATGTGGGCTTGGGCCTCACGACGTTAATGGAAACAAACATGGGGGTAAAGGATACACTCAAAATAAATCACAACATGTGTCGGCGAATCTGATTTTTTGTTATAATTCTGGATAAAAAATAAAATAAAAGAGAAAATTAGTAACCACTTCCACTTCACCCATGTTTTCCTTACCCTACCTGACCTTACTTATTTTTCCTAGTTTCACTATTACCGTCATAGTCTCTGACTAACGTTAGTCTACAGCAATTTTGTGCCGGTAGCGTCCAGTAGACACACGCTAGTCTACAGCCCAAACCGCTCATTGGTTCAATTTCTCTGCATCGATTCGTTATGGTGGCAGCTTGATAGATATTTTACTAGCCAACAACAGCTATCAGAGCACACAAATTTGATTTTTAACCAATCAGAATCCTCAGTAGTGACGTGTAAATTTTTTTTATTTCTCTACATTGGCGGAATTCGTCCGCCATTTCGAAAATCACTTTCATTTGAGGTGTCGTGTCGTGTGATAAATATGTCCAAATCTTTTAATAATTCATCTCTCCTGTTCGGAAAGTGTCATTTTCATGAGTAGACAGCCGGGTGGAAAATAGCTTTTCCATCCCTAGGGTGGAAAGTAATTTTTTTTTAATTGCCACGGAGTCAAAGACAATTGCCATCTAGATGCACGTCATGACCAACTCAATTAGGTACAATCTAGTCGGCCGTGGTAAGTGGCCATTAAAAAAAAATCTCCAAAGGTTAGATATATGTATTTATTTATATCCAATTATTATCCCTCGTTTTATTGATAGAATCATACATTTATATAGAAAACAAAATTGAAACCATTGGATTGGTTTTTTTTTTTTAAATATTGGCGGTACGTATATTTTAACTTTTTTTTCTATTAAAAATAATTATAATGAAAGTGCAATAGAAAAAGCGGGAACACGAGATTAAATATAAATACCATGTCTTTTATTGATTCTTGGTTAAAAATAACATGGACATTATTATACTAAGGACATATTAAGTGTAGTATTTTATTTTCCTCGCAGTCGAAATGAAAAGTAGAGTGTTTAACTCGGGTGAAATTATCCATTTCACCCTCGAACTATTGGCGCTCTCACTTCGTTCGAGCGCCAGAAATATCTCGGGTGCAATGGGTAACTTTCTACCCTTGGTTAACAATCTACTATTTCGTTTTTAATGTCAAATTTAGCCGCACGACATTGTTTCCTAGTGAAAAAAGTCCTCAAGTTTGAATGACGCAATAATTTTGCAATGATGGCATTACGACGAATTCATTTGTTTCCTAATTTTCAATTGTTCAAAACCTTACGAACAAATAATAGTTTTATAACACACTTTCTCAGGATTTTATTTCATATATTAGATTGGTTTAAGGTCTTGGGAATTTTGATAGATTTATGATTTTGTTCAAACAGCGCTCAATTTCGCGGCAAATGTAAGTGTAAATTTCCAACGCAACAAAATATCTCGACTGTATTTACATCGTCCTGATAAATAATATCGGTACAAACGAGATTCTTAGCGCGTTATTGTATGCGCCATCTAAAGTGATGACTGAGGCAGACAAAGCTACAAGTTACAAGCGGAAGTCCCTTTTTAACTTCTTATATTAGAAGAGACTTCCGCTTGTAATTTGTAACTTATAGCTTCGTGAAATGGGTCCCTTGTAGCAGATACTCAATTCCACACAGCCACTCTTTTATTGTGCCTTACAGGTATATTTACCTGATATACCTTATAAATAATGTATTTGTATCATTTTGGCTGAATACATATCGAAAATAAAATATTGTCTATTATTTGGTTGTATTTATTTATCCAAACTATAAATATCTATGAGGTGGTGGTTGAAAATTGTATTGCAAATAATGTGTCTGACATGTTGTATAAAATATGTATCTGTTGCTTTAGGCCTTCGTCGGCTTCGTTACCGAGACAAAAAGATACAATTATTAGGTTTTGTTCGATTTTATATGAAAATAATGTTTGGCGTAAAATAAGTAAGACAAGATATAATGATAATTATAAAATGCTTTTTGTGAAAAAAAAAAATAAACTTCATGAATAGTTTTAGTATTTGGTTATCTGTGTATTTTATTATGTGGGTTATAGCATCAGCTTTGTTGGTGTTGGTAGTTAGATTTGTTTTAGAACCCAATGTTGTCTGTATTAGTAAACATCCTTCCACTCTCTCGAAACCATGTAACTAAGTTTTAATACTTTCACTGTCACACATGGGACACTGCCAGTGAACATGTTAATTAATTTCCTTGATATATCGAAACCGAATAATTTCAATTTTGAATTGATCCTTTTGAACGTTTTTGGCTGGCCCTGAGGAGCCGGTGACTCTGGGAAATTTTGAATGGAAAGAAAGTAAAACGTGTTTCTGAAGAATTTTTATTGCGATATCGAAATTCATCTACGGTTCTGGCTTGAAAGTGAAATAAAACTTATATTGTACATCTTCGTAGGTAATGGATTTGGGGCGCATTGGACAATCAATATCAAATACATATTTATTGATAATAAAAAGTGAAAATAGTAAAAAATTGGTTTAAACACATTTATTATTCGTAAACCTCTTTTTCATCATGGCTGTCATTTGCTGCAGTGACAGTCTATCTAAAAAAACGTTGTTCTTATTCTATATTTAGAGTACGATTAAGACGCTCTTGGTACAGTAAAATTGGATACTGGTGAAAATAAATCCTCCTTAGTCCATTATTATTTGAGAAATAATAAATCCGGCCGCAATTTTATTTTTTGGCCACTTGGTCGAACTTCTTATTTAATAACTAAGCATCGGGAATATGAGATAGCCTCTAATAAACTAATTCATCTTCTTTACAACGCCATCTAAAAATGTTAAAGAAAGCATCAAGTCATAATCAACAATTATAATTACTTGTCCTTCTGATTTATACATTGCCATCTAATTTACTAACTCAGCCACGGAATTTGCAACTCATCATCATTTTTCGTTTTACAGCTTCAATACAAGCTCCTCAAAAATTATATATTCGAGCTTCAATAGACAGCATCATATATTATAACTTAACATCTAAAATAATACTTCATATTCTTTTATCATGAAAATAGCCACTGTAGGAACGATTTGGCGCGAGTGCGCGCCATGACAGCCACGGCCATTTGCACCAATCAGAGAGCGCCATTCGATTCTTGTACCGACCGACCCGCCCGTGTTTGTTTAATGTTTATTGTCATTCGTTCGTTCATATTGCAATAGGTTCATCTGCGTTCTCTCTAATCTAGTTCTAAGGCAGGTCCGACTTGGCTTAGGTTAGGTACGACGACGAGCGAAGCGAGGAGAAGTGTTAGGTTCAACTGCGACCCTTAAAAAAAATTAATTAAAAAAAAAAAAAAACCTATTTCATAACGGTACGTAATAGGGTGGATCGCTCTTGTATGAGAAAAAAATAACCTTACATATTTAACTTCTAATAGTTCTTAAAAGTTGTAGCATAGTATAAAGATGCGAGACGATTTTTTTTGTATTTTTTAAATAACGTTTTTTGCCTCCGCATCGCTGTAAAGAATTTAAAAAAATGTGGAAATAAGTCCAATTTTCAAAAAACACTGATGCGGAATTATGAGCTTTAACGATCACAAGATTAAAAAACAGTATTAAGAGGGTATAAATTTAGTAAATTAACAATAATAGTTATTCAGAAACTATTATTATAAAACCCATTCATATTACTATTTTGCCTAATTTTGGCATAATTTGTCTTGAGGTTAAATTTGAAAGAAACAGGCCTTCCTTTAAATGAATAACTATGTATTTAATGAGAATAACTATAGTAAACATCGTATATATCATTATAAATACGGTTAGACTTTTGAAAAATTTGGGTCTAGTATAGGTTTTTAGGAAACTTCAACGACCTTGCGGAGGCAAAAAACCTATTCCGATTGCTATCGTGTAGAACTAAATCTTAATCGTAATCAACTAGAGCAAGTTTTTATTCCTATTAGAATATTTAATTCCAAAAAAAAATATTTTGATCCACTCTAGTACGTAACCCATTAATCTAGTTCTAAGCCAGGTCCGACTTGGCTTAGGTTAGGTACGACGACGAGCGAAGCGAGGAGGAGTGTTAGGTTCAACTGCGACCCTAACCTAAAATGAGATTTAAGTATTTTGTTTTGTTCTCTCCTCAATAGTTCATATGTAATAATAGTGGCTTTAATATACAATTTGATGACAATTTTATGTAAATTTTACGATCGATTAATGTAGGATGACTTACATTTTAAACATACTAAGTTATAAAATTAGAAGCTAATACAGTTACTATTTTGGTGTCATATAATAATATTTTAGAAGTTTGCTATTTGAATGCATGCCTCAAATTTAGATGCTAAAAAATAATCACCATGCTAAGTTACAATTACAGTGGCTTACAAAGAAGATAACTAGTGGCTGAGATATTATTATTCAGACGCGCGTTGGTTGTGGCTGACTTAGTAATTTAGAAGGTAACTTATATTTTCTGAGGCGAATAATGCTATTAAAAAGAAGCCTGTTTAAATAGTACCCTTATTATTTTAATTTTATAAATCATGTCTTATTTATGCATGACCCTGCAAACATCCATCTTCAATAAAATATTATTACTAAACTTTCAGGTGGAGGAGGAAACGCCAGCAAAAGTCCCGAAGACTGATGCAGAAAAAGATGTGAAGGAAACTGCCGAGGCCGTGTCTGCAGCCACAGCGGAAGAACCCAATGAGAAGGAACCAGCGAAGATGGACGTGGAGCCCGAAGCGCCCGCCGCCAACGAAACTCCTGCAAAGACCGAAGAACCAGTGAAGGTAGTCACGGTCATCGAAGAAATCACAGATTCGAATGAAGCCATAGACGTGCCCATGGTCGACGTCGAACCAGTAGTGGAGGAAGAAAATAAGACTGAACAAAAAGAGACTGACAAAGAAGCTGCCAAAATTGAGAACGCTGAAACCGATACGAAAGCGAAAGAAGTCGAAGTGGAGAATGGAAAGCCCGAAACAGTGGCCGAGGAAACCCCTCCTGCCTCTGGGCCGGTCATCGAGGAGGTCAGCGAGAAACTCGACGACGCGGCCGACGTCGACGAGATCCAGCCCGTCGTCGAGGAGCCGCCGGCCGTCGAAGACATGGAAGTTCTCCAAAACGTCGGAGAAGTTCTCGAGAAGGAATGCGATGAAATTCTCTCAAAGGTGCAAGACGTCACAAACTTAGATAGTATCCCTGTAAAACCTTTATTGAACCCTATTGCCGAGGAGACGATGGAAACGGACAATACCGATACTAACGATATTGTCGATAGAATACTAGACACCGAGCTGGAATTAGAAATGAAACAAAATGAAATTTTGGATTCGGCAGCTGCTGGCGAGGGAAACGAAACTAAAGCGGAAAACGGTGTTAAGGATGAGGCAGAAAACAAAGAAAGTAATGGAATCGATGCTAAAATTGCTGATGAAATTGTAGAATCAAATAAAAAAGAGGGAGAGAGTAGTCCTATGGAAGCGACTTCGGAAGTAAAACCTGAAAAGGACAGTGCTATGGAAACACAAGTAGAAGAAAAACAAGCCACTGAAACAAAAGTAGAAGAAAAACAAACCACTGAAACACAAGTAGAAGAAAAAAAAACCACTGAAACACAAGTAGAAGAAAAACAGACTATGGAAACGACATCTTCAGAAAGTAAGGAATCGACGGCAGAACCTGTTAAAGAAGCAGGAGTTGTGCCCGAGAAGGTTATTGAAGAAAGCAAAACGGTTGAGGAAAATAAGCCAGAGCCCGAAAGCACTGTTGAAGCGAGCAAACCCGTAGAAGAGACGCTAGTAGAAGCTAAGCCTGTCGAGGAAACAGTAAAAGAAAGCACACCCGTCACAGAAGCCCAGCCAGCCGAAAGCAAACCTGCCGACGAACAAAAGGAAACCGAAACGAGCAAACCAGAGGAAAAGAGTGAATCACAAATGAACGGCAAAGCGACGAATGGAGACAGCGCGCCCGGTATGAACGGAGATGCCACTGAAGACGTATGTTCTAGACTTCCAGTTGTGAATGGCAAAACAGAAAACGGTTCAAATGGCGACTCAATGGATTCGGAGAAAGGGCAGGGCGAGAAGGTTGAGGAGGTCGCGGACATCAAGGTCAAGACTGTCTCGGCGGTCGAACCAGCTGCTGCTCCTATTGAACAGCCTACGGAAGCATAAACAATCGAAACGGTATGTATTTTTCTGAAATCAATGTATCATTGGCGAACGTCATGGTAGCGTGGAGTTTATTTTACAATAAGTGAAGTCGCGAAACAGTTCGGTATTTTGTTACTTGTTATATAGACTTCACGCAATAGTTGCACGAACTCTTAAGTATTTCAAAACTATTGTTCGCTTGTTGATTTTAGGAATTGTGAATGATTTCTAGATACACTTGTTGATAGCTTTTTTATTTCTTAGATAATGATTTGAAAAATTTAAGATTACATTTCCCGTTTTGTATGGAGCGAAAAATTGCCCATTTCTTCATCACAGAACATTTTTTCAAACACAATTCTCGGGAAAGTCAAAATTTTGTCCAGAGTCCAGATACTTGAAATTACCACAGAGTGAAGGACTTGTTTCTTTTCACTAACGGCTCATTTTTTGGAGGAATATACGCGCAATCTTACGTTCCTACATTCGAGTACTAGTATACAGTGTGTTACCGCCAAGTAGGCTTTTCTTAAAGTAAAGTAACATAGATCTTTAACGCATCCATGACCTTAATTTAATTAATTAACTTAAATTCAGGCTTTATTAACTTTCTAACAAAATTTTAATTGCCAGTAATGTACAGTAAAGTAAATTGATAAGTGAGTGTTAAATGACAGCGTGATATGAGTAACGACAATTACGCTGTACACCCACTACATTGAATGTGCGGATTTAAGAAATTTAATAATTATAATTAGCTAATATGTACATGCAAACAATTGCTAATGGATCATATTATTATCAGTTGTAATAAATGCCTGCATGCCGGTAACAGGCTGTGTAAAAATCTAATAAAACTGACACTATTAACTCATTCATTGCCAGCAACGCATATAGGGTATGCATGCGTTCACCGTCATACAAGTTTGTTCCTAGGCCACGCCCCCTGGCAGTGAATGCGTTAACATCTGTGTACTTGTTTTAATGATTAGGAATAAACTATTCGCTTTAGATCAAGTAGGTTTCTTTAAAAATTAAGTTTTCAAGAAAATATCAATAACTCAATAAGAATGGTAAAACAGTCAAAATTACTAATTTTATTTCCAGTGCCAAGGCGAGCGGAATTGCAGGGCTTCGAAAAGTAGATGGTCCACATCGGAATGACAAGACTGAGGTTGCTTCCACGCTATCGACATCACTTCCTAGTTTATACGTGTATTAAAATTTTACTGTGTACTCGCGACGGACGCCTGCGCCTAGCGCCCGCTTGAGCCAAACCTTTATATGATTGCATAGCACCCATATTTTAGTTTTTTCTTTAGGTAGCTATAGTTGCATTTGCAATGGTGGTATATTAAAAATGTAGTGCCATTATGGTTAAGATCGAAACACCGAACATTCAGAGATATGCTTCGTCGCATCATTTGGACTGAATCTCATTTAAATTTACGTTGTATACCGTATACCTATTGCACAGTGTCCTGGGGGTGATAAGTTTAGTCAAGTCGGTTGCACTAACGAATTTTCCTAACATTTGAAATTTAGTTATTCAAAATGGGACATGGCTAATTTTTTGTTTTCCGAAACGGACGATAGCATTTTTGATGTTAGAAAAATGTGATACAGCAGAGACTTGTCCTAAAAAATCAACACTTAATTGTCGGACGGTTTTCGGTAAGGCATATCCGGTGTTGGGTACTGTTCTTGCACATTCGTTCATAATTCATAAGCTACTCTAAGACGAGGCCAAAATTTGGTGCGATTCGATTACATTCGGGCTCTAGGCGCGGACAACCTTCGCTTCTCGTATTTGACTAGGGTAACTTTTATTAATAAGTATTAACTGTATTGTGATTCTTAATTCATACATATTGAATTTCCTAAATTTCATCCACTGCCAAACTAATTGTATGGTTTCATTTGAAGTTGGATTATAAAACTGTTGAAATGAGTGGTGCTTGTGATTAAAGGAGGCTGTGCCAGTGGCTGTGTGAGTGTTGTGGCAGTGTGGTAGTGGTTACAGGGAAGGCATTTTAGCGAATGTTGTTTTGTTTCCTACTTGTTTTAAGTCAGAGCGCACACAATCTGCAAGTTATGAATTTTGTGATGTCAATTATTTTAATGTTTATGTATGCTTCGTATTTATTTCCATGAGTTCCTGCCATGGTGCATATGTAATTATTTAATTCAATGTCGTCTATTGTAAGTTTTTTATGATTTATAGCTTTAAACTTAAATTTTCTTTAGCTTTAAGACAGTCTGTTAGGATGCCAGAAACAATTTTATGAACCAACGTCAAATGAAAAACGATCCTTTTGGTCTAGACTGATTTTTTAATAATTTAATTAAGTTTATAATACCATTTAGCCATTCTCGGGTGAAGCGCGAGCGAGCGCGCGGCGCGGCGACGCGCGGCCGACGCGCGGCGCGCGCTCGGGCGGCGTCTGTAAGATAAGCTCCATACGATTAATATTAAGAAAACATACGTTCATACATTTTCTACGTCGAAAATGGACAGGTATTGAACGCAATTGAAATAATTTTAATTGTCACGATTGCATTATGACGTTGAAATATAATGGAAGTAGAATTTTTACGTATGTATTTCATTTAAGTACCCATTATGTATTCCTTTAATATTTGTCTGTAGATTTTTTTGCCACGGACGTTTTCACTGTTTAATTCTCGACGCTAATAAAGATTTCCTTGGGATTTCATAAAACTGCCAACGACTTTTCAAGGATTGATTGAAATTAGGCAACAGCTTTTAAATTTTCTATGGCACAGAAATATGTAGACTGCTGAGTCAAACCATGGATTAGAGAGATGGCTTGATGGATAGTGGGTAGAAATGATCACCAAATCCACCAGATATCGGTAGCTAGGAAGGCGGATTCCTGCAAAGCTAAGTCTGCAAGAGTCATTGCTATTACTGCCATACATACTGGCATTATGTCAAGTTTATAACCATGAATAAGCCCTGTGTGACCATTCCGACCGGTCTGATGTTTTTGTCACGGGTTGGGGATTAGAGTCTGGTGGCTTGTTTGGTCTGTTTTCCAAAATCAGAGATAGTCAAAAGCGCGACCTTTAAACGGACTGGGTAGGTAAGTCGCTTTAAGCTATGTCATTGACATAGCATTACACTGTCCAGTCAGTGACGGTACTACTCTTAAGCTTCCCTGACGACATGGACCAACGATTCAAGAAGACTTTTAATGCGCATACAATACTCTTCGACTGCGCCTTTAGGTCTATTCCACACACATGCTTAGGTGGGTACCTTAGACCTCGCTAAACACACTATAGCGCTGTCTATTTAGGTTTCTCTAGATGACACTAGTGGTGGGCAAGTGCAGTAATTTAGAACTATTCGGTTTTGGCTATATTATATAATGATAATGATAATTTATTCACTGAATATATGGTAAGTTACATAATAAGGTGGTATAATATAAACATTTGATCCTTAATATATTCGGCCTTTATGGCGTGTGAACATTTGCTCGACTATTTTCTAGGTAAAAATAGCATGCATTCATAATGCGCTTAACCTTTTGACCGCCACAGTCGGCTGTGGCCGTCATCAAAAAATCGTGCCCCTGACGCCACGTCGGCCACAGCCGTCCAAATTTCAATGATCAAAAACTTTGTAATTCTAACCGCTACAAGTATTATTCAATCCCTGTTGATTTTGGGGCACATCTTTTTTTTTTTACTCTGGCGTCAGTGGCACGGTAAATTGCTAGACCGCTTGGCGGTCAATAGGTTAAATTGGCCGGCCTTTCCTTGCAGGTGTTCATCTCTCCAACTCTGGTATATTTGCAATATAAATATAACACGATTGTTGTCCATAGTTACTGTGTATAAATATCCACCAATTAAGGTCTGAAGTTGACCAAACGATCATATTGAGGCGACCAAGACAAGCAATCTTATCACATTGATGCTCAACTACTAATAGTCTATAACAGGAGGACTTACAGCCTTCGCTAACTTGCACGGCTAGCACGGAGCGGTCTCTGGCCTGAGATCTATTTAGAAACTTAGGGGGAAGTCCCCTAACGCCGGACACTCGAACTGTCTCGGCAACTAGCAACGCGAGCGAATCAAGGACAAGTGGAAGGGCCCCTTCCACTTGCCGAGTTGCCGTTGCCGAGCTTCCAGTTGCCGAGATAGTTCGAGTGTCCGGCGTTAGGTGCCGTCCGGCGTTAGGGGACTTCCCCCTACTCAGATAATTAGCGCCTATCACGGCAATGTGTTATATGGGTCTAAGCTCCTTCCGAAGTTTGTTATGGGACGATGTCTGATACCTGTGGGGCTAGCATATCTTACCGCGACTTCGCTTGTCGCGCGACTCAGCATCACCTGTCTTACTCGCACGGTATTGAAAGGAAAGTGAAGGTAGTAATTTTGGCGCGACAAATTCGCGTGTCCAAGTTATGCTAGACGTACTGCACCTCACCTGCATAACTATGACGACCGAGTCTTGCGAGTGATGCGACATTACCTATCCCTTTCTATGCAGCACTGCGAGAGAGTGACGGGCGTCGCTCAGTCGCGCGACAAGAGTCGCGTAGTATAGTTGTGCTAGGTGGGCTGGTTGCGTGGCGCCGTCCTTGCGTCTTTATACGCGAAGAGGAAAAGGCATACCTACCGGACAACCCTTTTTGCTTCAGTGTAGTTGGGTAAAATTTACCCAACGCAGACAAATCTTTGACAAATATAAGACAATCCTTATCCAGCTTTTACTAACGATATGTTTGACGTCACGCCACTGCTCAGAATATTACAGGATAATAGCGTTATGGTGGCGATTATTGTCCCATACCTGCCCAAATTTGAAACTGTGCTGGATTTGTGCTGTAAGTACCTAACATCATTTAAGAACCACGATAACGGTAAGACGGCTAAATTTTATAATTCTATAATAACAAAATATCTTAATAAAGCTTCCAATTCATATTCCAATATGACTCCGTGTTTCGAGTACGCGGCCAGCGGAGCAAATTCGGCGAAGCAAGTAGGCAGCCTCGCTGTGAAGCGAGCCGAGGTGATGTAGAGGTTACGAACACAAAAGGTAGCGAGTCGGCATTGCGGTCGGAGAGCGGAGCGGTGAACTGGCGCGTCGCGTGAGGGGCCTATTCTGTTTTCTGTGGCACGAAACGACTTTACTTGCGCGCCTCGTGTGCTATTCTTAATTTTGTAATTCGAACTTAGTATTGTACGGTTAGGGATTGTACGAACCTCGAATTCTGAACTTCCGAGAAGGTCCCTCCACATCGCTATTAAACAAAAATGGATTTTCATCGACTGTTTAGCAAAGCGCAGAATAGGTTCGATTTTAAATGTTTTAAGAGGAAATAATTGGTCATGTATTCATACAATTCGAGGTTTCGTTCTCCTGTTTCCTCCTCCAAAACTTAACCAATCTTTACGAAATTTAAGGCCTGAATGGGAAGAAAATGTTTTGGACCGTTTCGATTTTAGCGCTTGTCATTATAAAATTTGTGTACTAGACGTTTGTTTTTCGTCAAAATACCACCGCAAATCTGATCAATTTCGTTTCCAAATGACCTACCCTATAGATGCCGCTGGAAGCTTGTCAAGGAAAACTTAGTCAAGACGTGCATTTTCAAAATTTGGTATATCTCTACTCATGTAAGTATGTAGATAGATATTCTCATTAATTATTCATCACGGAGTTAAACAATGAATCTAATCTTCATTCCTCCAAAGCGCTCGAAAACGAACGAAACTATTCGATTAAGCAGCAGCGCGCCACTTTTCCGCATAGCTCTATCTTGGCGGCAGGACACGGGCGCTGACGTCAGGGTTCTTCGGACTTGATAATACTCACCGCGTGTATATCCGCACCACAGATCCACGGATTAGCGACGGATTATTCCGTCACAGAGAGCAAAGCGAATAGGAACCTATGCTCCAGCATAAAGTCCAACTTCGATTTTGACATTCTATCATGAGGTGTAAGATGAAGTATTTCTGTTGCCGCTATAACAACAAATACTAAAGAACAGAATAAAATAAATATTTAATTGGGGCTCCGATACAACAAACGTGATCGGTTGCGTTAACTTTGCACCTCATTTGTATGGGGCGCCGTACATACCAGGTGCAAACTTAACTTAACCCGGCTAGTTAGTATGGGAAGTGTTTTTACGGAACCCTCGGTGCGCCAGTCCGACTCGCACTTGGCCGGTTTTTTTATTAACCATCGGATGTCTTATAATCATCTTTGCATGATTTTGATCCTGTCCGTGTCCACAACGAGGAAACAAAGATGTACCGACATACACTGTCCAAGATAGGGTGTTATGGTGGTGTCCATAGTTCTTAACTTCTTACACATTCATCCGCGAGTGAATCATGACTTTGGACTTCGTAGACCGGACTTTAGATCCACAAACGTAGAAACAGCGCGTATGACTGCAGAGTATGAAGTTAATAGTCAGAAAAAATATCAGTAGATGGCGCTACTACCGTGTATTCTCCGATAGCCTACGGGATTTGATAGACACGTCAAATTTAATGAGCCTTTTCAATATTATTTCTTAGCATGAAGCTTGAACAAAATTACTCTTATACCTAAATATAACGTTACCTACAAAATTCAGAATCAAACGGCCTCCTTTTTTAGTTTTGTGCAATTAATAAGTGTCTGGTAATTTCCTATTTCTGCTGCATTAACGAATGTTTCCTTTAGAGGTTTGTAAAATAATTTCATGTACAATCAAATACCGCGGCATTTTCCGCATAGCTCTTGCAGGATACGCGCGCTGCTGACGTGATGACGTCACTTGCCGTGAATCATGCTTCGGCGCATGTGTCACCGCCACCGAGCTGTTTACGATCGGCGCACAATGAGAGATAATAAGTATAAGCGCTTCGTGGAAGGCGATGTTATGCTAGTTTATCGTTCGGACGAAATGCGGGTAGGCAAATAGTCGATTAGATGTCGCGGAGAAAAACCAATAATAAATTGTAGGTATACGCACCTCCTTGAGACAGACCACATCATTGAAATAGGCATAAAATGGATACAAGAAGCACAGGATTGGGCATCACTGGAGGAGGCCTTCACCCGCAAATAAGTGGGGTTCTTGCATAATTTCTGAATTTTTATTAACTTAATAATTTACTTTTTTAAATATATTTTGTGAACTTGTACGTTGCAAGAAATAAAAGTTTTTTTTATACGCACCTCCAATTTACGTAAACATATTGGAAGCACGCTTACTTTGTGAGTTTCTGTCAGTAATTAAACTAAATAAAATGATTATCCAACGATGAGCACGTTAAAGATAGCTGCTCAACTAGGTGGCGTTAGTCAACCTGCAAAACAGATACAGACATTTATTGGATATATATTTTACATATCATTCAACTTTAAAGTGAGATTATTAAAAAGACTATAAAGTAATTATAGTTAGAGGTACCAGTTAGGACCCCGTTTAAAACGATATTAGATCAACACTCCATGTTTAAGCGGGTGCCTACTAGATGGCGTCATAATCGTCGATCGCTTTGGTACTTGAGTGAATATTTTTTTAAACATACAACACATGACGAACAGGCATTATAGCGTTATGGAAAGTAGTAACTGTACTGTTCAACCCCTAATAGGTACAGAATGCTTATTGATGCGTTAAAACCTTAAGGACTAAAATGACGACTCTTCAAACCAGAACACAAACACGCATTGCCAATGTATTTGCGAAATCAAGCACTATCATGATTCCCACCGGTTGCTTGGCTATATCAAAACGTATGAACACCTATATTTTTCTATCGTTATTTAATAATGAGGTCGTATGAGAAATAAACAAAGTCTTTGGATCACCTACATACTGCGGCCTACAGAAAAATCTTCCACAGTTCCAAACAATTCATTTGTAAGATACGTTCCTTTAGATGACAAAATAAAAATGGTACGTCGACGGTGGGGCAACCGGTACGCTGGTCGACTTGTATTTTTATGTAACTTGCTCTAACCAGCTACAGTCGTTCGCCGTTCACCGAGCTCGCGAGCGAGGGAGACAACGCTCCATACAGTGGTGCGGCGTCTCGCTCTTACTTTAGCTATGTGGGTAAGATACGGTGATCGTTGCGCCATAGTCGTCCGCGGCTCGAATCGAACTCTTTGTGAACGATTTGAGGAAAACTTAGCTCTGCATTCGCTAAAAATAGCCAACAATTTCCTTGATTGAAGGTAAATAGCGATTGATTAAATTGTAGCACTTTCATAAGGTAAAGATAATGTTCTGGCGACGTTGGAAAACATATTTTATCGGCGGCGCCGAGCGGCGTCAACATGTTTACTCTTATGTAGCTCTGACTCTTTGACACCCGCTGAACAGTCTGTTGTATAAATAAATACCTACCCAATGTATTTACCTCTTCTGACTTTCTGTCAAGTGCTTGATAGTGCTGATATTTAGGTAAATACAGGACAGTCTTCGGTTCTTGGGCAGACCATGATTAGGGGCCCCATTGGATGACAAAAAAATACTTCATCTATGTTTTGTCCGGGCCTCCGCATGTACCCCGAATGCCCAGTGGAAAAAAGGGGCCAAAGTATATCGTCAACTTACACAAAAAAATACAACCGAATCGATAACATTTCCTATTTTGAAGTTGGAAAGGGAAAGCAATACAGCTATCATGGTCATCCAGGAACTGTGTACCAAGAAGACTTAGTACCTAAGTAAGAAAAAAAGAAGCGATGCTGTATTTTGTATGTTTATTAATATTTACTTTTTAGCACATTCGTCTAAAATAAAATTGTGTGGATTAACCTACCCTACCCACCCATATTCTTAATTGCTGTTTTTCTTATAATAATTTCCATTGTTTTAATACAATATCTACCTACATATTTCAGTGTGATTATTATAGCCATCAAATCGGCATTAAAACGTTTTAATCGCTGCACTGTAGATGTAGAAGCATTCAAATTCAAATACCTACCACACTGAGAAAAACCCTTGCCCTGACGCCAATTATCTGAAGAAAACGTAGACATTCGCGTTAACACGCCAATCTTATCAGCGATAGCGCGATAATGATAAGCATGTATCGGTGATAGCGTCGCAATACCGTTCCGTCCGGCTCGAAGGACCAAATTAATGAGCATCTCATTACCGCTTCCTTACTTCCTACGCTGTATTCTTTTAGGGGCTATATATAGCTTCTATTTGTCTTATACTTACTATTTAGAATTAAGGAATATTTGTAAGTAGGTACGTTCGCGTTTTCATAAGTACGTTCTGTTCAAAATTACCTACACTTTTAGGCCCTATAAGGTTTATTGGAACCCATAGTACAGTAATTTATATGAAAATTAAAAAGAAATCTAGATAGTGGCCAGCTCCGTACTAGCACTATTTATTTTCCTTGGTACTAGATAGGTAGGTAAGGTAGGTAAAATGCAGAATATTGAAAAAGTAAGGTTCCTATAAGGAAATAAGTTAAATATTATGTTGACGTGCACTCATAGCCAGCTTAAAAATTTCTTCCACTATATACAGTACAACGACAAACAAATATGTTTACACTTTCTAACCACATACAAGGCAAAAATTAAATGTAGTGTAAATTAAATAAGACCTAGCTCGATAGTACCATATTAATCCATCACCAAAAAAAATACATGCCAAATTTTAACTCGATCGGAATGTTAGAACTAGTACATAAAGTAAGTATCAAAATTATTTATAGAGGACCCACCTACTAAATTGTTTAAATCATAGACTATTGGGGATACCACAAGGAAATATCTGTCAACATTATTTGGCTAGCCAGACTCTACTGTATAGAGTTTATTTTTTGTATTCGGAATATTAAAATAACAACTAACAACTCCAAGAATTTTCAGATATTTATTGTACATAAATTATTACATACCTATTTATGGATTTTAATTTAATGTATTTAAATCAAAATGGTTTAGATACGAAGCTACGAAATGTGTTTTTTTGTATTTCGAATTAAAAAAACGCCAAGAGCATGTCGGGCCACGCTCAGTGTAGCTTCCGTACTTGCCCTTCCTTCACAATAGACGGGCTTAAAACAGGGTTTTTTTTTAAGCCCGAGGTTTTAATGACGAGAAAGTTTTCAAGCTCTATAAAAAGGACGTAAACGCTAAAGTAACTGTAATTACTTATTACCTTCTGGAAGTTATCGATTATACGCGCCAGATTGAGCGAAATGTTTTAATACAGTATGGCACTTAACTATTATATGTAACGTTCGAAGTATACGGACACCGCGCGGCACTTACGTCATTTTAAAGAAAATTATGAATTTTTGCGATAACTCAATAACCGATTTTATTCAATATAGTTTTCATTGAAAGTGCTTATAAGGCCTCATTTTTATGACCCATGGTTGAAAAGTTAGAGGGGGGGGGGGGGGTGCTATTTTTTGGATTTCTGGAGCGAATATTTACAAAACTGCTGACTTTATCAAAAAATTATGTTAGAATACCCTATTATTTTTAAAATACCTATTCAACGACACACCATCTAGTCTTGGTACGAAAAAAAAATCACCCCCACTTTAGGTGTTCGGGAGCTACCCGAAAAAAAGTTTTTTTTTTTACGGTTTTGTCGGCGTGAATCACGCCGCGTGATTCATACACATACTCCAAATTTCAGCTTTCGAGTACTAATGATCGGTTGTCTATTGTTTGACCGAAATTTATATGCAATAATATTGATTTGCTCGAATTTCACTTACCCGAATTTAATTTGCCCGAATGTTTCGTTTCCTAGAAAAGTCATTTGACATACTCTTGTATTCCAGAATATTATATGCCATAATGATACGAATGCCATTAATGTGGAAGATTCTCCAAAAGGTGCTTGCGCACCAAGCGCTTGAAAGAGAGCTTGTTCTCAGCTTGACGTATACAGAGGGGAAGGGCATTCCAGAGATGAATTGCCTGCACTGTGAACGAATTGCCCATGGCAATAATGTTATATGCCATCCAAATGGAACATGGGTCGAAAACCGAAATCTGTAGGTTAGGTTAGGTTTATGTTGTGACCCGCATAGCGGTGCGAGAGAAGCGAGCGGAGCGTCAGAATGTTTGCTTCAAAATACAAATCCTAACCTAATTTACAGATTCAGAAGAACTACGATAAAAGGACGTACGACATTCGACCAGAACCGAAAACTTTAGGTTAGGTTTGTATTGTGACCATAATAGTCATAGTAAGTACATATTAGTGTCTATGTACATACGTGGTCACAATATATTGTCAAAATGCTTATACCAGAACATAGGTCGAAAACCGAAATTTTGTTTGTTTTATGACCCCGTATAGCGGAGCGTCAAAATACAAACCCAATCTAACCTAGTTTTAGAAAAACTGCTACCAAATAGTACATGGATCTAAAACCGAAAACTATGGGTTAGGTTAGGTTAGGTTTGTGTTCTTCTTCTTCTCGTGTCGATGGTTTCATAACATCATACAATGCGGGACCAGAAAGTGGCGACGTTCAGGGCCCTCTGTGTCGCGTCTCGTAGGTCCTGCTCGGAACACGTGTAAGGGCTTGCTGGGCAAGACAACATGTGCGCCATCGTTTGGGGGGAGTTGAGCCACACGCACATCTGGCGTCTGAGCCGCTAAGGGTGCCCCATTTTAGCATGTTCTCTTTGCACCGGCCAACCTGGGAACGCAATCTGTTTAAGGCTCTCCAAATCGGCCATGGCTGCTTATGCCCAGCAGGGAGCGTCTCAGCGGGCCGAACATAGTCGTCTGGTGCTAAGCGATTGTTCTGCCAGTGCGTAAGTCTATGCTCGGATGGCGAAACCCTGGTAGCCGTCGTACACCTCGCAAAGCTCCGTCGACTCTTTAAACGGGAAACGGGGGGTGTCAAAAAGTCGAAAAAACCTCACGTGATTTGTGCACAAGCCCTAAGTAGTCCTAAAATAAAATAATATTATCAACAATATCAGAAGTCAATCACCTACAAATTCGCGAAATACTCTTTAAAAGACGGGTTTATTTACTTTATTTATCCGATTTCATTTGAAAATTGAAACTCGTGCACCTGATAATAACGCAATAAAAATTATACACGGCTGAATATTGCATTGGATTCATATTTATTACCACCAGCAATCTAAGCGAAATGTTTTAATACAGTATGGCACTTAACTAATATGTGTAACGTTCAAAGTATAAGAACACCGCGCGGCACTTACTTGGGGGGGACACACAATTTATTTTTATTTTCGGAGCGAATATTTACAAAACTGCTGACTTTATTAAAAACGACCTATTCAATGACACCCTACACACTAGTTTTGGAACGAAAAAATAAATCACCCCCACTTGAGGTGTATGGGAGGTACCCGAAAAAAAGATTTTATTTTAGTTTTTATTTTACCGTTTTATCGGCGTGATACATACACATTCTCATACCAAATTTCAGCTTTCTAGTACAGAGCTAAGCCGCGGACAGACGGACAGACAGACAGACAGACGGATATGGCGAAACTATAAGGGTTCCTAGTTGACTACGTGAATTTAAGTAAATGATAATTTATTATTAGTTAAGATATTAAATGTTGCACGCCTATATGAGGCAGAATTCACATGTTTCATGATACGATAAAATGTCACCTAATTGTACACACTTGAATTCTCGCAAATAAATGATTTTCATTCATTCATTCATACGGAACCCTAAAAAAGATACGGCCGTTTATGTCACAAAAAACGTACATTTCGACACTCAAGCGAATTAAATTGATAGGGTACTTCCCTATGACCCTAGAACTAAGAAATTTGGCAAGTAACATCGTCACATACTACAAATACTTATAAAAATCTGAAAACTATACATTTGTTATAAAATCATAAAAATATAGTCCTTTTCAAACATCATATTTGGAGAACTCGGTTGCGTTAGGTTTGCACCTCGTTTGTATGCGGCGCCATACATTTCAGGTGCAAACTTCTCTCAACCAGGCAAATTAAGAAGGGATGAGTGAAAGTTTGTACGGAACCCTCGGTGCGCGAGTCAGACTCGCACTTGGCCGGTTTTATGTGGCCGAGATCACTTCGCTTTGTTCTAACAAACAACGGGTCTCGGACTTCGGCGTCAAAAAGGTTTCCTATAGTCTGTACTTTTAAGTATTTAAAAGAATGTAAACAAACAATTAAAAGGGTTGTTCATAAGATTATGTTTGGTTCCTGTTATTTTTTTTATATTACTGCAATCCGTTCCATTTAAATAACATGTGTTATCTTATCGCTTAATTTTACCGAATATATACAAATGCACGAATCCATAATATTATCCATACTAATATTATAAATGCGAAAGTGTGTCTGTCTGTCTGTTACCTCTTCACGGTTAAACCGCTGAATCGATTTTGATGAAATTTGGCATGGAGATAGTTTAAGATCCGAGGAAGGACATAGAATAGTTTTCATCCTGAAAATTATCCCTAAAAAGATTGAAAAATGAGTAAGTAATTCATGATGACATTGATGACCCTGTAGGAAATGTAATGATTAGACCAAAAGCACAATTGCTCTTACATTTGCTTAGGCGCTTTTAATAATCCCTTTTATTAATTAAGGTGATTAGGTGGATATCTATCGTGTTGTACTAGGTTGCTTCCATACTTCCAAGTTCCACGCGGACGTAGTCGCGGGCAAAAGCAATTACAAACATATTTTTATCACATTAAATAAATATATTTTTTATTCCCAGTAAATCGCTAATAAGAAGTACCCAAATTTGCAGAGGTAAAACGCAAGGCTGCATTATACTGGAAGTAATACGACCGAAATAGAAAGTCACAGGTTTAAATTATTATTAGGAACACCTACCTACCTTACGTGATTCTTAACTTTGTCGGTTTGACAGTCACCATTGTTTGCTGTCAATTTGACAGCTCCGGTTTGTTTACATTTTTTAAATACCTAATAGTACAGACTATTGAGACTATACTATAGGCTGTTTTAAAAGTCTTCTCTGCCGATAGTTCTTCGGATACCAGATCAACAGCAGTAACAAACGTAGCTAAAAATGTTACACTGAACAGGGAAAGTTCCTATTGTGTGGCTTACCATATGGACGCGTTGACAGGTTATTGGTATAAATAAATATGGAAAGCCGCACAATGGGACCTTTTAATAAACACTGTCATACGTCGTTTTTTGTGTGTGTGCTGTTCTGCTTCTAACTCCTCTTGTTTAAGTAGCCTTTGACGAACAACAGGTATTCTAAACAAAACTAAAAAAGCATATTTTTCTATTTTAATACGCGAGTCTATATGACAACATTTGTATTACTAATTATAAAGACCCGCGGACTTTAGTCTACAAGTTCTACAATATACTAAACATCCAAGTAATTATAAATGATTTTAGCGTATTTTTAACCGGATTAGATCATTAGAACATTGATTGTCGAGTAAAAGATGTCCATAACAAACGTCCCTGTACCCTTGCTCGGCGCCCTCGCGCGACCCGCCGCCCCCGGGCGCCCGGAGCGCCCTTGCGTCCTTGTACACCCTCTGCGCACCTACCTATTGTGAACCGGTCTAATTACGAATGCGAACTTTGCAATGATAACGGCTTCTTTAATGTAAACAAGAAATGTAAGTATCGCGTACAAATCTTAAATGATGTTAAGTACTTATAGTTATTTAGTACCTACCTACATACATTTCCATTTGACTACAATGTAGTATACATATGTACAAAATCGTCATTTTTACAGACTAAGATGTAATCAACGATGAAATAAAATCTCTCTCTTCCACCAGGTAACTCATTTTTACATTTTTCCAGTGAATTGGATTTCTGTTAATTGATGATGATGTTGAGATAAGCGCATTTTTTCGGGACTTAATCTTTACGGGGAACAAGTAAGGTACGTTGGTCTGTTACGGCAAGGCCTGCCAAACCAACCAACACAAGTAATCACAGTTTATAATATGTGGTAAGTAGTCCCACGACCCTCCATCACTCTGAGCGAGCCCACAAAGCGTTAGATTCAATTGAAAAGTGGCGCTTGACAGGTACGCTTGCACTTTCAGCGCTACAGAGTAAGTGCATGAGCAATGTTGCACCAGACAATTAGCCTACATTTCCCAATTGACTCTCGTAGCGCCGTAGCCCGTAGCAATGACAAAGCACTTGTACAATGCGCGTGAGCACTTTAAATAATTCCACCATTTATGACACAGAATTTGTGGCTCAACCCGCCCGCCCTTCTACCACGATACCCGAATATAACACCGTATGAGCGCTAATCAAGTCTGTTCGGTTATAAAAATGGTGTAGTGTGCCGTAAGCGGAGTCTCGTGGTATGGAGGTAGCTGTTTTTCTGATGCGATCACAAACCGGTTGGGTTGACCATCGTAACGACGAGCGGCCCTGGCGCGGTGTAGGCAAATGTCGACTTTGCATTAGTGATAATAGAATGACATTACATTTTTAGATAATTCTATAAATAGTACAATCAATTTGGTCTCAAATGCAAAATCTAATAGAATTATAAAAGCTATTTTTACCGATATAAAGTCGGCGGTCTATAGATATTGTAGACCGATTCGAAAAATGGAACAATGTGATTCTTGGAATTCGTGTATTGGATAAATCGTATATTTACTGCGTTCTGTTGAATATATGAACTTAATGATGAAACTGGGGCATGCGTCCGAGAAATATCCAATACATGCCAACTTTAGTAAGCTGCTCTATTCGAAGTTACCATTTTTCTTCCTGATGAACATTCTATTCTATTTTAATAGGTGCGAAATGATGGTGAGTTATACTGTTAACTAAAAAGAAATGAGACGCGAGTCTTTATTTCTAGTTTCTAGTTTAGTTGAGCACTATGCAGCTCGAATAGGAAAAATAGTAAAAGTGATCAAATTTATAAATGGAATGGTCATTTGGCACGTATGGGAATGAACCAAATTATCAGCAACGCTTTACGCATATCGGTTAATTCAGCGCAGCTTCAATGTCGTCAGAAGTGATCGGTACCCTTACCATGAGTTAATGTGACCGTAACCGTACTCGTTAGCGACTCCGTAAACGACTTGTATGGACAATTGTAGTTCTACAAAGGAACCGCTAGAGGCGCTGTTCTGTTCTCCATACAAACCATTTACGCTGTTGCTAACGAGTACGGTCACTGTAAACTCGTGGTAAGGGTACTGAATTTGGTAGAACTAAATTAATTTAACGTATGGACGTAGCATAGAGTAGTGATGGAAGCAAATAGACTAGCAATAGCTTTGTACCATATTCTGGGAACCAAGGATAAAAAACCGGCCAAGAGCATGTCGGGCCTAGGGCCTGCAAATATTCGAACATTTTAGGTATTCGAATATTCGTTTTTTTTTTCGCTGATATTCGAATTATTCGAATACTATTCGAATAGTTGAAATTATTTTTAAAAAGTATTAAAAGTAGCTTTTTTTAAATTTCTGTGGTAAAATTAAACGAACAGCAATTCGTGAATACCTAAACATACGGTGACGACGACAATCCAAAGCGAAATCGACGATAAACCCTGTGTCCAAAGTGAAACCTTCTGTATCTGTCCCTTGACCCAGCCAGATGGCTCGAGAACGAGATCCTCTTAAAGTGTTTTTGCGAAAGCTTGTAATGTAAGGTCCCTGTAGAACAACCCGTACTGCTCCTTGCTCTTCCATACGTCCTTGCGGTCATCGGTGCTACGTAGCTCTGGTAGAAGTGGAGGCTTTGTCTACTGTCACATATTTTCTACTACACTGGGATGAATTCCATACTTGTTGTTTAGGAAACACTCCCTGAGACTGTACATCTCGCGGTTGTGGAGATTCTCGGCGTTTAAAGTCACGAAATGAACAGTCTCACAAATGATGGCTTTAACATGTTATATATAGTGAGTAGCACCTTCCTGTCCAAAGTGGCTAGCTTAGTCTGAGTCCACCTCAGTACGCCAAAGGAGTAAGTGAACAGAGGCATCTCCCAAACACACCTTGTAGCCACCCGAAAAGAATTAAGTAATTTTGTCAAACGACAAAAGAAGCGCTCCTTCGAAGCCTGCTTCATGTCCCCGCAATACTAAATAGAAAACTACTATTACTCCTTTGGCGTACTGAGGTGGACTCAGACTAAGCTAGGCGCTTTGGACAGGAAGGTGCTACTCACTATATATGGCATGTTAAAGCCATCATTTGTGAGACTGCTCATTCTGCGTAAGAGTCGAGGCCGTGACTTTAAACGCCAAGAATCTCCACAACCGCGAGATGAACAGTCTTAGGGAGTGTTTCCTAAACAACAAGTATGGAATTCATCCCAGTGTAGTAGAAAATATGTGACAGTAGACAAAACCTTCACTTCTACCAGAGCTACGTAGCACCAATGACCGCAAGGACGTATGGAAGAGCAAGGAGCAGTACGGGTTGTTCTACAGGGACCTTACATTACAAGCTTTCGCAAAAACACTTTAAGAGGATCTCGTTCTCGAGCCATCTGGCTGGGTCAAGGGACGGATACAGAAGGTTTCACTTTGGACACAGGGTTTATCGTAAGTACTTAGATTTAATTTCGGAAAGAAATCTAAGGTGCTATAGCCACTAACTCTTTCTGTGACTTTCTGTAGTTCCACCACGTTTAAGCCTTCTGGGGAACTTAGTTTAGGGTTGTCAATGTACAGAAAATGAGCAATGACCTCGCCCCCTCCTCGAAAGCGGCATTCCAATCCTGAAACCTTCAGAAGAGTAGGCTCAGGGCCAGGCATACTCAATCCCTATCAAATTCTGCGGACCAGGAGAAGAAGACTTATCATTAATATTCACATGCATACATAGTTCTAAAGTTATTTTTATGGATATATTGATTATTTACGTTAGTCTAAAATTTTATACCCTATTTTGCCGAAGTGAAAGAATAACATTGAATTTCTTACATTTGTTATTGATAAAAAAAGTATTCGAATATTCGAATACCGCACACGGTAGTATTCGAATATCAAAACGAGTCGAATATTCGTACTATTCGAATATTCGAATTGCAGGCCCTAGTGTCGGGCCACGCTCAGTGTAGGGTTCCGTAGTTGCTCATCCTTCACAATAAACTGCTGTTTTAAGCCCGAGAGGTTTAAGTTAAGAAAGATTTTAAGCTCTATAAAAAGGTCGTAACCGCCCTAGAAACTGTAATCACTTATTACCTTCTGGAAGTCAACTTACGTCCTTTTAAAGAAAAAATATGAAATTTGGCGATAACTCAAAAACGGCTCGACCGATTTTGTTCAATATAGTTTTCATTGAAAGTACTTATAAGGCTTCATTTACATGAATTATTCCGAATTTTTTCGACCCGTGATTGAAAAGTTAGAGGGGGGGGGACACTATTTTTTTTGTTTTTGGAGCGAATATTTACAAAACTGCTGACTATCAAAAAATAATGTTAGAAGACCCCCATTATTTTTACAAGACCTATTCAACGACACCCCACACACCAGTGTTGAAAAGAAAAAAAAAAATCACCCCCACTTTAGGTGTTCGAGAGGTACCCGAAAAACATGAAATTTTTGAATTTTTATTTTACCGTTCTGTCGGCGTTATACATACACATACTCATACCAAATTTCAGCTTTCTAGTACTAATGATCACGGAGCTAAGCCGCGGACGGACAGACGGACAGACGGACAGACGGACATGGCGAAACTATAAGGGTTCCTAGTTGACTACGGAACCCTAAAAAATGCTATTTGAAATTGGAATACTTCAATTCCATGCATGATAGTCCTTACGCAAGTTGGTATTTTCAACTGACGTCATTAAACGGAGCAGGTTCTCAGTGTGTGAACAGATTTGAAAAAAAAAAAAACTTTTTTTTTGTCAATTAAATTAACATACTTTCTAGTTAGCCCTATTGTCATATAACATAACTTCGTTTTGGGCGGTTATTTTCTGTTAAAAAGTGATTATTGGTCTATCTTGCCTTGCCGTACTAAGGGTAAAAGGCGACCTTTTTGTATGGAGCTCCATAGCAAAAGGTCACCTTTTGCCTTAGCACGGCAGTATCTATTTCCGATCATTGGTCATCAAGTGCAAACTTAGCTCAACCGGATGGTGTGTCGTCACCAGCATGAAGAATGTAGGATCCATAGCTAACGGGACCGCGCCTGCGCGTCACGGCGTCCTGCCCGTTCCAATTTATACTTACCACGATACCACGGACACACATTCAAATTCATTCGTGGCTCGACCAAGCGCTGCGCACTACGATTAAACTGTGCCAAGACGGACTCAGTACGCGTCGCGGTCCGTGCTTTAGTCTACGCACCAGCGGGCACCAGTGTGCTTGGCTCCACCTTCCTCTTCTATTTCAGAAAAAATAGAAGCGCGTTCGTAGAAGTTAAAATTGTTTTTATAATTATGAACTGTTTATTCTATTGTTTAACACTAGTAAATAATACGTTTACTATTGTTACTAACAAAATATGGATTTACCTACTTCCGAAATAAACGAATTGATTATTGATAGGGGTGCGCAATGCGCATACGTTGGTTATTGTTGTCGCTTCGCCACGCCTCATGAGTCATGACCATTTTTGTGACATATTGCATAAGTAACCAATAAAATCAGTTCTCAAGCGGATTGATTTTGTGGAAAACCAAAAGACATAAACTTAGTATTTGACAGTGCATCAAAATTAACATACATAAATTACCCATTGACCTTAGGCATAAGGTCAATGGATGTCGATTATTAGATGTATGACGTGCACCGTGCGTAATCTACGAATGTTCCCCTTTTAAGCGCCGATCTATGCACAAATAAATAGCATGCACTTTAGTTCGCGCGCGTTTCTCTCTTTCAATCGCGGCTTTCGCTAAGATCAAATTAATCCATTTGCTTTCATGATTTCAAGAAAAAATAAAACCGGCCAAGTGCGAGTCTGACTCGCGCACCGAGGGTTCCTTACAAATCTTAAGGGACCGAGTTAAGTTTGCACCTGGGATGTATGGTGTCGGATACTAATGAGGTGTAAAGATAACGCGTCCGATCACGTTTGTTCTATGGGAGCCCCCTTAAATATTTATTTTACTCTGTTTTTTAGTATTTGTTCTTATAGCCGGACGGACAGACGGACAGCGGAGTCTTAGTACTAGGGTCCCGTTTTTTACCCTTTGGGCACGGAACCCTAAAAAGAAATGTTAAATTAATATTATCATAGGTGGGCAAAGTTAATCCAAAACTAACTCATTAACACATTCGTTGCCGACGCTTCAAATTTCTATTCAGCGAATTCGCGTCTTCGGCAATGATCGTTTGTACCTACACGTTATTTTTTCCACGAAATTTACCAGTTAACAATAAATAAATATCGGGACAACCTCACACAAATCCATCTAGTCCCAAATTAAGCTCTAGTAAGCTTGTGATAGACGATGATATACATACAATACTTAGGTAGGTATATAAATAAATATATTATATACTTAAATACATAGAAACATCTTATTTTCATATTATTTATGTTGTATTAATTGGGTTAAAACACTGGGACCGGGACTTGCGCTTTCGTAGGTACTATTAGGGCTTCTAATCCCGGAATTAGTTATATGGGCAATCCTGGGCTCCCGGGATGTTCCAGGTACAGGTTCTTAGGTACTATCGATACCGACTGACATTCAAACTATATCATTAGTGCATGGACAATGCCAATGTACTTTATTTATTCCTTGGCGATCTCTACTCTCTGATTTGCCCATTTTTACATTTTATTCCGAATTTAAACTACTTATTCGTACAATGTATACCGACATGAAAATAGGTAACAGGAGTTGGTAATATAAAATATTTACGAGTTTCAAAAATTTTAAGCAATTATTAGTTTTTATAATATTTTTATTTGTATAGTTATTATTTAAAATGCGCTTCAAAGCCTTATGATTACTTCTATAGTAAAGACTGAAGACGATAACTACTAATGAAATATTAAAGTAGCATTTGAACATAGCTGGGGCCTGACCCATTTGGTAGGCACCCCACAAACTTAGATGGCGTTACTATCGGTAATTACTCGCCACTGATACTGATTAAGCAGAGGCCTCGTTGCGCCATCTAGTTCTATGGATATTTGTAATCGGCACCAACGGTGTTTGTAGTTATCATAAGTTTTGGTGATGGTATCAATTTTTACGCGCATAATTAAGTATATGATATATATGAATATGATGATCAAAAACGTCTGTTTGAATTTTTTGGGAAACAGCGACGGGTTTCGACACCCACTTGGCAGTTTTTCGGCTCTCATCTCAGCCTACGAAAAAGGCTGCACGCCGAAATATTCCGGCTATCTCCGGGCTAATAAATTTTCAATTGATTTTGTAAGAGCAAGGGTATCTTGTCAGTTAGTTTATTTACCGCTTCTTATAGACTAGCCTCTAATCGCTACTCGCTGCCCAAAATAGACAGAGCGTGATTATTTTTTAGAAGGTTTTGCTTTGCGAAGGGTTGTTTTGAAGGATAGAAGTTCTAATCTAGTAAAGTTGAGAAATCTTGTACTTTGCATTGGATAATCGTAAGATGTATTTGTGTACGTTTGACGATATACTTAGGTCAGGGGTTGTTTTAATTTTAAATTTGGGTTATTTTCTTGGCGTGTGTAGATCTTTAGGTACATAAAAAGACTGTACTTGTTGAAAAAAAAAAAACCTAAATAGTATTTGAACTTGTATTTATCTACCTTGTATAAACCTATTTATATGAATGAGGGGTCATAGTACGACGTTATTAATGTACCTTTATTATATAAACTTTTTCGACACAGTTTCAAGTGCGCGAATCGACTCGTCTAGCATGACTACCGAGACCGACCATAGTGCATGAAACTGTATCGAAAAGTTAGAATTTAAAGATTATTAAACGACATCGCGTTAGACCCCTTATTATAATCGATACGATATAATGTTGCCAAATATTTAAATCTCATATGCACTGAAAACGTATACACATTAAATGCCAACTACACAAATAATATTTTAAATTTATTGAACATACCGATACATTCGCTTTTGATTTGATACAGTACAGATCTAATCAATAATAAAGAAAATCCGCGCCATCTTGCACGTCAAAGAGAAAAGAGCGGGAAAGTTCCCACCGCCATTGCAAAACATTGCGTTCCATTGTACGCAGCCCGCCATGTGCGCCGCACATCTGCCGCCTGCCGCTCGCACCCTCCGCCCGGCTAACTATAGTTCCACTCTGATGGGATTCGTGGGATCATCTCGTCGAGTTTTATCTTTATAATATTTAGTCTTCTACTGAGCGAATGTAAATATATTAAAGGTAATTTTTTGAGCATAATTTGACATAAAATCATAAATAATGTGTTCTATAATTAGGTATCTTCTTGAATACTTAATTTAATGACAAGAAATGTTGTAGATTATTGTTATTAAAGTATTTATTTAATAATACAATAACATTTAAAAGTGTATTAAGCGTTTAAAATTAAAATAAATAAAACAATTGGCATAATGAAAAACAAGTAAAACATTCTAATAAAACCGATACTAGTGTGTCACGGGACGCATGCGCGCAGCGAGAGGGTCGCCCTCCGGCCTCCCTTCCTATTACACGTTCTCTATTTAGGGGCTGCTACAAAGAACAACTCCGACCTATCTATTTTGGTTCCTCACTCCAGAATATTGTCACAAACAAAGTTATTGGATTCAGAACGAGGCGCGGATGAATATTTCAAGCGCGGGAATTCTGATGGATGGAACAAATGGATCATAACCATGAAAACGTAATGGCGTAGTGAAAGTTTTTAACTTTGCTGGTTATTTAACTATTAGAAATATTAATGCTACCTTGCCAATTTGAACCTTAGGCAACGTGAAAAGAATATGTGGAGATATCCAATCTAAATAACTCATCAATTAATTATATATTTATATGATTGTCTCATGAATTATCTGTGCTGTCTTTGCTGAAACAAAACAGTATTTCGGTAAGTAGAATAAAGCTATTTCCGTGTTAAATTAAACTGCCTAATTAATTAACATAATGATACTGGAGTGGAATTTTCCTAAAATGTAATCTCCAGGAGGGGAAACTAAGAACGTAAAATCCTGGAGACGGTGAGGTACCTACTCTCTTAAATAAGTAAATAAAGAGTGTCGATTTTGTAACTGTTTATTATAAGGAGTGAAAGATATGTTACATAGGAAAAAGCAGCAATAGATAACATAGCGTTACTATCGTTAGTCATTATCTATATACTCGCGAATCGGGCTATATAGCCTATGCTCCAGCGCATACCAGCAGGGCAGCACCGTGTAGCGCCCTGTACTGTAGGGCGCCTGACTCCAAGCTCCGCACGCGCACGCCTTTGTTGCCACTGTGCACCTATGCACACGGGGCCCCACAGCCACACCCTACTACTTACTAACTTCACTGCATTTTACTTTACATAATGTCCATAACTTATTTCGGCGATCATGTCTTAGCATTATTTGATTCCGCCGAGTGTTCATCTTGCCGAATCATCATTTCCCTGAATGTGTACCTATATATATTGTATTGCCGAATCTTAGTTAGCTGCACTGCAACTACTGCAAGTAGTCGACTCTAACACTAAAGAATTGCTGCCAGAAAAGTAGGTTAGGATAGGTTAAAAGGTTAGAACTGCGATTGCGAACTGAAGATAACTGCTGCCAGAAAGAGAAAAGTAATAGGTTTTTAGGAAAAGAAGATTCGGCGAAAAGAGGATTCGATGTAAAGAAATTATGCCTATAGTGATTATGCGATATAGAATATACAGGGAGCAAGTTCTCAGTCGGCTTTTGCGAAAATTAAACCTGCTGAAGTGTTTTATTCTGAATATAAAATCATCAAGGATATAGTCACTCCGTCTAACTATCTCCATATTCTCTGCTGTAGCATTCAGCGCTCGAAGTATCGCTGTATTCAGGTTAGGCTATTTTTGCAAGCGACCAGCTCACCTGGCCCCGATATTATAAATCTAGATGTTTCAATTTTACAGGTAGACTGGCCACCGTCGCATACATTAATTGGACACTAATAGAAAATAAAGAAATGCATGATCATGGCTATCGCAAGATATGAAGTACAAATAACATGGATTATGGCTAGAACGTGCTATCTTTCAGGCTACCAGCGAGTTTGAAAACCAATTATAATGTTTCATGCTTAAGGTACTTTTTTCCTTACTTAGAATATGTAGATTTTCTATAATACTTATTGAAAATGCTAAAGTTATGTGTCGACATACTAAAATGGCGTAATGGTTGGCGCAGTGGTAGTGCAGGTGCCTACTGACCCGACGGTCCTTGGTTCGAATCCCGGCATGGGCGAATATTTGTGTGATGAACTCGATTACATGTTCCGGGGTCATGGATGGTGTCTATGCATTGAAATAAATATTATTTATCTATATAAGTATATATATGGTCACCCATACTCTTCGCCAAGCTTACGTTGGGACTAGGTAGATTTGTGCGACGTATTTAAATAATTATTTATTTTATTTATTTATTTAGTAAAAGTGCTAAAATATTGGGACGTTTACCTTAATCTTATTTATCATTAAATCCCAAGAAAACAATCAAAATTATGCTTCCCAACCCGTAGGTTCATCAAATATTAACATTTGTCAAGGGACCCTTCTATCGGAAATAGGTTCCGACTGCGGCCAAGTCAGGTAGGGCCCCTGCACTGCTCTGCGGTACGAGGGCTCCTTACCAAAATTAAACTTTGGCGGCGACATTGTTGTTCAGTGGTATAGAAGTGGACTGGATTTTATGAATTTTACGAAAAACACACCAACTTAAGAGCATATACATTTTACAAGCTTAAGCATTTTATTGATATTTGCTGTTCAGGTGGAAACTTGCAACACAATTTTTAAGTAGATATCTTCAACCATCAATTGAGCTGAAACTTTGATGAGAATTAATACAATAAATAATATGGTACCATGGAGGCCAATGGAACTGGCATGAACTAGAAACTGTAATAGATAATGCAATCTTACCGAATTTGGGGTCTTTAGAATCGTCTCAGTAAGCAATTGATGGATGTTCAACGAAAAGTACAGTCGGCTATTAAAGCTCGTCACAAAAAATAAATTTGTGACAGAAACTTATTTTGTTTATGCCACTAAATATTACAAAACAAAAGTGTGTGTGTATGTCTATGTATGTACTTATATGTCCTTTACGCCGAAACGGCTGGACGGATTGGTATGAAATTTGGAACACAGTTAGTATATATATCCTGACTTAACGCATAGGCTACTTCATCATGCAATAAACATGGTTCCCGTAGGATAATGTATCGCGAGCGAAGCCGCGAGAAAAAGCTATCACTTTACACAATCTTACCCTTCCCACAGTAACTATGATAAAAAACGCACATTTAACTACTAATAACTTAAGTATTAAGAAGTTAAGAACTGCGAAGTCAATCTCGGAATTTTGGTAAAATAGTATATCTTAATGGTGGCAGTTCACTTGGCGTTGCGTGTTCGCGTAACATTTGCATTTTTGGTCAAAAACGATCATATGTGGAGGATTTATTCATCCATACTTGGTTTATTTGCATGAACAAGACAAACAACGCATCCGCCCGGTTGCCGGTTTTTGGTCACACATCATACCACGCAAATATTGCAAATATTTGCGTTTACCTACCGTCTACACATGCCTCGCTCAGTTGTGTGAGCGACGACAACGAGTCAAGACGTGTTTAATAAAATAAAAAAATATATTGGATCAAAAGGGCAGTATGGATTGGGATTGGACAAATGACGCCGTGTTGCGATTTTTGGAATTGTACGAAATGCATCCGTGTATTTGGGACCCGAAAAGTGCATCCCATAAGAATAAAACCAAAGTTAACGACGCATGGTGTGAAATAAAAAAGCAATTGAAATTTCCAGGCACAATAAAAGAGCTAAAAAGAAAGCGAGAATCATTAATGTCTGCTTATAGAGCTTACAAAACTAAAATTAAAAAAACAAATAAATCAGGCATTGCTGTTATTTTAAACCGACCTGGTTTGCCTTTGAACGTATGGACAGTTTCCTGGGGTCAGTTTACACATGTAAGAAACCTGATAATACTGAGGTTAGTATGTAAACATATTTATTATTTACTAATTTAACTTAATCACGCCGAAACGGCTGCGTAGAGGTTACCAATTTTAGTGCAGAGATAGAGAGATGATATAGAAAAAAAAAATACGCTAGTTATTAAATAAATGTACATTTTCAGGATGGCCAGAACCAAGACAGAGTTGCTGATGCTGATGCTTCAAACTCTGATTATGAGTCTGCTTCAAATCCCTCCTCGCAGCTTGGCTCTGTTCCTCACATTCCTTTAACCTCACGACAAAGAGCAATGCTTACAACCAAAAGAAGGCACCATGATCCACCTGCACTTATAAAAGCTAAAAACAAAATGAATCGAGCATTTAAAATTCTTAAAACGGCTTCACAGAGCAAATCAGAGGACGATGATGAATGCCATATCTTTGGCAAATTAATAGCAAAGAAACTGAGTAGATTTTCAGTTAATAGTAGGGACCTAATGATGATTAAAATTATTAATCTAATTCATGAAGAGTCCATTAATGCAGAATACCAACATCAAGACAAACCAAATTCATCATCATCAACGAGAACAACTGACGTGATTTGAGGGGAGTAATAAGACCACAATAAACCAAATTCATCATCATCATCTATTTATACCAGTGTAACGTCACCACTTTCATCAATTCACAAAACTAAATGTAGATGGCATTTAACATCTAACAAATCTAGTAAACTGGAAAATCAGGAATTCCATCATCGTCAATCTCAACTACATACAAGTACGCCATCCTCACCTTCGACTACAGAACATGTCAATACAATGTCATTGCAAGCAAAGACCTCATGATCAGCCAGATCAACCAAGATTTTACTCACGCACGTTGGTATTATTATTACGGAGGATTTGGTGCAAGCAATATAATCTGTAGAAATACGAAGTTGAACAAACAACATATGTAATGAATTAACTATATTTATTTGTCACAATAATTAGGTAACAAAAATAACATAAAATAACATTTCATAAGCAATTGCTAACCGATAATAATAGAGCCGTCAAGAGTGACACTACTCCAACTTTTTAAAAGTCGCGCGCAGCGGCCTGTCACCAAAACGTTCCGATTCAAGGAGTACGGAATACTCGCGAAACATTACGTGGCGTTCGCTACATCAGCCTCCCCCGAGACCTTTAGTGTCGATAACGTTCAGGCAACCATATCTGACGACCAGAACGAGTCGATCTAGGCTCAACGATAGGAGGAACAGGAGCTACAGGAATTACAACTGGCGTTGTTACCGAATCCGGAACGGACGATTGTTTTGAACTACACGATTCATCTGCAAGGATAAACGCCGGCTTCAGTCTGTCGATTGAAACTGAAACGGTATTACCGGCTATATCTATTTTAAAATATTTATCGTTTTTCTCTAATACCTTAAACGGACCTGCATAAGGTGGTTGCAGTGATCTACGCACAAAATCTTGCCGTAGGAACACGTGTGTCACCGTCGAAAGATCTTTAAAGACAAACACCTTGTGAGTGCCATGACGTGCTACAGACGAAGGCTGTAATTTCTTAATATGATGTCTCAACCTAGCCGTAAAATCTGTGTAGTCAGTTGGTCTGTTAGGTGTCAGATTAAAGAAATCGCCGGGAAGCTTAAGTGGTTCTCCATAAACCAACTCCGCTGTTGATGCTGACAGGTCTTCCTTCCATGCACTGCGAATACCCAGAAGTACAAGTGGAAGGGATTCGGTCCAGGTGTCATTTGCATGACACATAATAGCTGCCTTTAGCTGTCGGTGAAAACGTTCCACCATTCCATTAGAAGCAGGATGATATGCGGTTGTTTTTAAATGACTAAAGCCGGTCAGTGACGCAATTTGGCTAAACAGGTGAGACTCAAATTGTCTACCTCTATCTGTGGTTACCTTCTCAGGGCAACCAAATCGAGCTACCCACGTCTCTATAAATGCTTTTGCGACACTTTCCGCCGTTATGTCTTTGATGGGCAACGCCTCGGGCCAGCGAGTAAATCTATCAACCGCGGTGAAGCAGTATTTGTAACCGTCTGAAATCGGCAACGGTCCAATCAGATCTAAATGTACATGTGAAAACCGTGCTGACGGAGGCTTGAAATCCTGAACCGGGGCATAAACATGCCGAGAAATTTTTGACTTCTGACATGAAATACACGTTCTGGCCCAACTACGGCAGTCTTTCCTAATACCCGGCCAAACGTAACGATCAGTAATCAATTTAGTAGTAGCTCTGACGCTAGGGTGACTAAGGCGATGAAGTGAGTCAAAAATAGTTCTCCGAAATTCGGGTGTTATGTAAATGCGATTGACAGGCCCAGACACATCGCAGAACAGTTTAACATTACCGAAGCTAAGTTGTTGTAGCTTTAAGGATGAACCAACTTTTAGTAATTCCCGTAATTCCGTATCAGTAATTTGAGATGCCGCTAAGGCAATTGGATCTAGTCCATCAGTTATAGCGTCAGTTCTCGAGAGCGCGTCGGCGACGACGTTGTGCTCACCAGCAATGTATCGAATGTCAGTGGTAAATTGAGAAATGAAGTCTAAGTACCGAAATTGCCGCGGCGAACATGCATCAGGAGATTTTTTAAATGCGGATACTATTGGTTTATGGTCAGTCATAATGAAGAAGGGTCTTAACTCGACCATGTGACGAAAATATTTAACCGACTCATAAATCGACAGAAGCTCCCTATCGTAAGCACTATATTTCGTCTGAGCTGGTGTTAGCTTCCTGGAAAAGAAACCAAGCGGTTGCCAGTGACCGTGGACCTCTTGTTGTAATACAGAACCCAAAGAAACATCAGACGCGTCCGTAACAATAGCCAACGGGGCACGTGGATTGGGATGGGCTAAAAGAGCAGCATCAGCAATACTCTATTTGCAAGCGTTGAAGACGTTCTCCAACTCTGGAGTCCAGTCTATAACGCTATTACTTTTTACAGAAGGTCCACTAAGCAGTGCATGGAGAGGTGCTTGTAATTTGGCAGGATCAGTAATAAAGCGCCGGTAGAAATTAATGGCACCTAGAAATCGTCTAAGATCTTTGATTGTTTTAGGCTGAGAAAAGTTTTGAATGGCCTTGACTTTGTCTCCAATAGGTTTTGTGCCCTTTGATGAAATTTTGTAGCCCAGGAATTCAATTTCCGGTACGGCAAACACACATTTGTTAGGATTTAATAAAATACCGTGATCGCTAAAACGCTCAAACACCATCCGCAAATGTTTCTCGTGTTCCTCATCGCTCACCGAAGCCACTAAGACGTCATCGATATATGGAAAACAACAATCAAGACCCCGCAACACCTCGTCCATGAACCGTTGAAATGTCTGAGCTGCGTTTCGCAGACCAAAACTCATAAACGGGAACTCGAACATTCCAAACGGTGTCGTGATAGCTGTTTTAGGGATGTCCTCTGGTGCAACAGGAATTTGATGGTACGCACGTACTAAATCTAATTTGCTGAAAACTGTACAATTAAACAAGTTGTGCGAAAAATCACCAATGTGTCGTACTGGGTATCGGTCTGGAACTGTGCGCGCATTAAGTGCTCGGTAATCACCACAAGGACGCCAGCCCCTGTCCTTTTTAGGTACTAAATGCAGAGGAGATGACCAAGCACTCTCGGATCTCCTGGCGATACCCGTACGCTCCATGTCTTTAAATTCCTGCCGCGCTATTTTTAAACGATCCGGTGCTAGTCGCCTGGGTCGTGCAAATACAGGCGGGCCAGGGGTTGTCCTGATATAATGCTGTGTAGTGTGCTTACATGTGCGTTCTTGCGGACTACCAAGTGGCCGCACTATATCAGGATATTCCTCTAGCAATTTATGATAGGATGATTTGCCTGAAACTACTTTGATTTGTGGGCACGTGCAAGCCGAGGCAACAGCGGCGGCTGATGTAAGCGAAGTCGTATTGTCTATTAAACGTGAGTTTCGTACATCTACTAATAAATTATAGTAAGATAGGAAATCCACTCCTATTATCGGCTTGCTTACATTTGCAATAACAAAACGCCATGCAAACGTGCGGTTCAAATTAAAATCAAGAGCTAAGCTTAAATAACCATAAGTAGCAATAACAGTATTATTCGCAGCAAAAAGTTCATAATCAGTCTTGTGACGTTTCTGCGTGCGTAAATAACTTATAGGATAAACACACAAATCTGACCCAGTGTCAACTAAAAATTGTACTTTAGATTTAAAATCAGTGACGAATAATCGACTAGACACCGAATTACACTCGTCACTCTTAAAAGCACTACCGCTTGTATTAGTATTAGTCGCTTCAAGCGACTGCCTATTTAGTTTTTTGGATAGCTACAAGGCGAGATACACTTAGCTGCTCTGTCCGCAAACGTGTAGTGATACCAGCAGTATGGCCGGCGGCCGCGAGCACGAGAACTGCTTCGGGAACGGTTGCGACGTGCAGGGTGTGATCTTGTTCCTCCTTTGGACTTTCGGCGGCGTTCCGCTGACAACCCGATAGCATCGAGTCTCACAGTTAGGGCGTCGATTTTTTTGTTCAAGTCATCAACTGATGAAGGCGGCATAGTTGATGTTGAAGCAACGGATACGTTTGGTGTAATGGTGTGCGATGTGCTTTCGTAGACTTTATCAGCTATCAGCGCCAATTTATCTAACGGTACGCTATCATCTTGCATCGCAATCATACTCTGCAACATTGTCGGCAGACGGTTCGACCACACCGATCGGATGAATTCGTCAGGATAACCAGTGCCAGCAAGACAACGGATATGCCGAAGAAACTGACTAGGTTTTCTATCACCCAACTCTTCAACTGTCATGAGCTGCTTCAGTTGCTCACCCCGTGAGGCCGATAATCGAGCGATGAGTTCCCGCTTTAAAGTCACGTACTTGTCCACCTCAGGTGGAGCCACAATGATATCTTCAACTTCTGTCGCGTATTTAGGGTCCAACACCGATATCACATGGTAATATTTTGTAGCGTCTACAGAAATTCCAGATAGCAAAAATTGTCCTTCTAACTGAGCAAACCATAGTAAAGGTTTATCTGGCCAAAATGGTGGAATTTTAATAGCAACGCGACAAATAGCCGATTCACACTTATTTTCTATATGTGCACTATCTGTTTCCGACATTGTTTATGTCTTATATTTCACTGCACGCTGTGTTCAATAAGACTTGGGGTCACCACTGTAGAAATACGAAGTTGAACAAACAACATATGTAATGAATTAACTATATTTATTTGTCACAATAATTAGGTAACAAAAATAACATAAAATAACATTTCATAAGCAATTGCTAACCGATAATAATAGAGCCGTCAAGAGTGACACTACTCCAACTTTTTAAAAGTCGCGCGCAGCGGCCTGTCAGGTATCAGCTTTATTCGTCCCATTCGCTTTTCGTTCAATTCTTATTTCGTCTCATTCTGCATTCGTCGCTCATTCTTTATTCGTCGTGTTCGCCATCTATTCCTATCTTCCTAAGTCCAATTCTATAACTTGTCTCATTCTTAATAAGTTTTATTCGTTATTCGTCACATTCTTCTTTGGACTCATTCTTCATTCCTCCCTTTCGAATTTAGTCTCATTTACTTATTTGCCTCATTTATTTCGATAAGTTCGATGCTGGTCACATTCGTTATTAGTCTCTTTCGTTTTGAGTCTATTTCGAAGTTCGATATATTCGTTATTAGTCTCAGTAGTTATTTGTAATTGTAACTATCTTTTCATGTCAATCTTAAATTATCAATATTTGGGCGACTGATTTTTGCTAGGTTATGAAACCTATTTAGATCAACCCAAAATATGTATAAAACTACGTCTAAATATCAAAATTCATGTACAGTCCGACCAAAAAGAGTAGAAATTAATTGTAGTGTCGTCCCTGTTTTTGAGATTGATTAGAAAGGGACGACACTACAGTATTGCAACTATGTATCATTTTTAGGGTTCCGCAGTCAACTAGGAAACCTTATAGTTTTGCCATGTCCGTCTGTCTGTCCGTTCGCGGCTTAGCTCCGTGATCATTAGTACAGTCGAGTTCATTTACATCTACACACTTACGAGCACAAAAATATCTGAACACGACCCTATTGTCAGGTCAGGAGCATAAAGTCGTGTTCAGATATTTTTAGACATTACATGTTTCATAAATATATGGATGCAGTACGGTATTTTCATCTTGACAAATAAAATAATGTTTGTTTTGCATACCTAGCTATCTCAAAAACTTAAGGTAAACCTAACTTTACACACCACCAGGAAACGTCGCTTCATAAATAGGCATTCAAAAGTAGGTAAGTAATCATAGGTCAAAATCATAAAGTTTAATTTGTTCAACTATGAATAACCGATCCGGTCAAAAGAAATATGAATAGCGAATAAAACGTGTATCTAGTGAGACGAGTAGCGAACGTACCCCAAAAAGAACGAGACGATTTGCCAGTAACGCCAAAATAAGAGAGAGACCAATAACGAATGTGACTAAAGATAAAGTGTGAATGAGACTAAATTCGAAAGGGAGGAATGAAGAATGAGTCCAAAGAAGAATGTGACGAATAACGAATAAAACTTATTAAGAATGAGACAAGTTATAGAATTGGACTTAGGTAGATAGGAATAGATGGCGAACACGACGAATAAAGAATGAGTGACGAATGCAGAATGAGACGAAATAAGAATTGAACGAAAAGCGATTGGGACGAATAAAGCTGATACCTCCGATTCAAGGAGTACGGAATACTCGCGAAACATTACGTGGCGTTCGCTACAAATCTATGAGAGTCCAACAGCAGAATTAATAGAGTTTATCATATCTGTGGCTCCGAGAGAATAAGTGTAAGTGTTTTCGCGTCCTTAGTGAGAGTGTGCGAGGATACAATTTTATGTTATACTTACTTCAGTGACATATGATAATAATGTCTTTTCAATTAATGCTAATAAAGAAAAAAAAATGGTGTATGAGTCTATTGATTAAATATAGTAATAGAAGTATGTGTGGCTTCATCAGTTATTTTCTTTTTATATTGGCACAAGGAGAACACAGTGGCTCGACTTCGCCTGATGGTACCTAAGCAATGGCAACTGACAAGAAACCAACGGTATGTTGTCAGTTGACACTGACAAGATGCTTCTTTCCGCTTCGTTTAAAGGGTCCCTTAAGAGGAAGGAAACACATGTGTCAGCAAGGAATTCCAATTTCTAACAACGGCAGTAGCACTAGTTTCTAGCTTGAACATAGCTTTAAAGCATACCAGGTACACCGTACACCTGGTATGCTGTCAGCGTTGCCATATACCAGGGTATATACAATTTCAATTTCCTGTAATTGTTTCTCCACAGCCTATCTAAAAAGAGGAGAAAGCTGATAAGGTAGTTTAGATTACAAAACATACATATTAATAAAATCATAAACTGAGTAATTCATTCTACTTCAAACTTTAGTACTTTATTAATATTTTACATATTTTAAGAATATTTAGGCAAACACGGCAAATACGCTACGCGAACACGCCAAGTCAAGTGTTAGTGTTACCATAAGAAGTCTACTCCATAATTTACATACTTTACCAAAAATAGGTAAAAAATCATCCGAATATCCCATTCATGATTAGTACCTAATTAAGCAAACCAACCAGCAAACAAGCGAGCGAAGTGAGCGAAGCATCTCCGTTCCAGCTTGGGCTACAATGATTTGGTATGTCCGGATGTTTGAATGCCCGAATTTACGGCTGTTCTCGCCTAGAGGTCGCATTCTCAACCAATCCTCATTAAATTTTGTGAATGGATTCGATAAGTATATACTTACGTTTATTTCAAGTTTTTTTTTCACATACGTTAAAAAAGTAAAAAAGTACTTACATCAATTTTGAAAAAAACTGCTAGAGGACAGGGACAGTGCGCGAGTTGGAAAAGGGGAAGATAGATGCTCTGGAAATGTGGTGCTGGAGAAAGATGCTCGGAATATCGTGGACGGAGTTCCGCACCAACGTTTCCATACTCCAAGAACTCGGCATCACGCAGCGTCTATCGGCCGTAGTACAGTCGCGCATACTACAGTACTTTGGCCATGTCTCTAGGCGGGATAACAACTCTATAGAGCGGCTGGTTGTGCAGGGAAAAGTGGATGGAACCAGATCGCGTGGCAGCTCACCTATGCGTTGGACTGACCAAATAAAATCAGCAGTAGGAAACTGCGTATCTGACTGCGCCAGACAGTCTGCCAACAGGGAGAGATGGCGGGAGATCGTGCGGAGAGCTGTGTCCGCCTCTACCACCGATGTGGACGCCTCAACGTGACCACGACCGCTCTGCCAAGAGCGAAACGACAGAGAAGAAGAGAGGTCCACAGCGTTGAGGTTCACTTCGTCCACATTCCCATTTTGTCAACATTCCTATTTCCTAAATTGAAAATTAAGAAACTCACAGGGCCAATAGTCATAATGTATCTCAATATTCTCAATCTCAAAACCAGACTATCTAAACCCCCCATTTCATTATTAGCCCAGTGGAATATAATAAATCGAGTTGCACGCAACACTAAAGAAAATCTAGCCCGATAGTTAATTATTTTGTGTCAGTAATTATTGGAAATCCTAGTGAGGTTTCCCGGAAGTGGCCAGGCCGCCGGCCGGCACCGGAAGCGGCCGGGGTGGGGCGGCCAAGGCTACGGTGGAAAAGTCATTTTCTATGGCATATTGTGCCAGAAAAAAACAGTATTACGGCTGTTTCCTTTTGATATAAAAACAATATAAACCAGCTATCCCATCCCATCATCTAAAATACATATATTATAATACCTGTTCTAAAATATTGAAGAATATTCTTCTACGCCCGGTCATGATCATTGATCATGATTTAAGGGAAATCTTAAATAGCGTATTCTTTTGTTTGTATCAGCATTGATTACAACGCCATCTCTTATAAATTTTACTAACAAAATTCTCATTTTGTATGCAGTCAAAGACAAATAACAAATAAGAAGTTAAAATTTCATGCAATCCACTGAAGTCTAATTGTGACTCGAACACTGTGTTTGTTATACATTTGTGTAATGTGTATATGTGTCCACAGTATAACTATCTGGGTCTAATCCTAGCTTTTTCTTGCCTTATATCTGAACTTTACTGAAGTTTAATGTCTAAACAATAATTAAACATTGTTTCGCTTAACTAGGACGGCTATACGAGTGAGCGAGACACATGTACCGCGCGCACCGCTGCCGCTGCCGCTGCGCGCAAAGTCGTGGCATCGTTAGACTTAATAGACTTTGTATCCAAATATTCATAGATTTCGCCCTTAGAACGTTCAACATTAATGTTGAAAGGTTGCTTGATGGACCATTCTATTTTGACCTGTGATCTACATACAACACGCACTACTGCGTCACGTGTCTAATTTTGTGGATGTAATACCTGATTTACATATGTACGCAAACTTTCAGCGCGATCGGAATTCAGAAACTGGCTCAAATTGAGCTTGCAAGACTTGGTTACCAGTGGTGTGACGTCTATACAATCCGATTCCTACCGGCTTGCCCAATTTAGTGTGGTTGTGCTCCATTCTCTAAAAAAAACTAAACTAAAATATGCTGTAGTTTAATCGGGATTTGTTTGACGCCACGCCACTATTACCTAGTGATAGACAGACGCATTTCTGAAAGATGAAACGAAATAAAAGCCAAGTAAAAACACAAATTCGAAAATATAACATTAGTTCCTTCATACTAATGATAAAAATGGGATACAGAAGGTTCCGCAGCTTATATATTCTGTACCTAGCTCGAAAGTCCTATTAGTTCGAGCTTTTTAGTTTAATTTGCCGTTATACTGAACTTAATGAAAAGACTCCACTTTTTCTGAATTCCACTGAATCATATCATGCTTCCTCGTAGCTTCATAATCTTCATATTTCTTGTTTTTCTATAAAAATACTTCACTAAAGCAGGGTGGACACTGCCTACTAAAAACTGAACTTGAATGTCAGTGTCAATGTGTGCGTGTAAGACGCACAGGGCTGCCTCAGACGCATTGCAACAACTAATTGGTGTCTTCGTTGCACATAAATATGACATAAGGAGATTATCACCACAACCACACAACAACGGTAGTGGTGGTGATGATGATGGTAGTGTTGGTGGTGGTGGTGGTGGTGGTGGTGGTGATGGTGGTGGTGGTGATGGTGGTGATGGTGATGGTGGTGATGAAGATGGTGGTGGTGATGAAGGTGGTGGTGATGGTGATTGTGGTGGTGGTGGTGGTGATGGTGGTGGTGGTCATGGATATATGGTGGTGATCACCACCATCACCACCACATCACCACCACCACCACCTTCATCGCCATGCCATGATAACCATCACCATCACCACCACCACAATCACTACCACCTGAATCACTACCACCACCACCGCCTTCATCACCACCACCACCATCACCATCACCACCATCATCACCACCATCACCACCACCACTACCTTCATCACCACTACCTTCATCACCACCACCACCACCACCATCATCATCGACACCACCATCATCACCACCACCACCATAACCGCCACCACCATGACCACCACCTTCACCACCACCACCACCACCATCATCATCGACACCACCATCATCACCACCACCACCATAACCGCCACCACCATGACCACCACCTTCACCACCACCACCACCACCATCACTACCATCATCGTCACCACCATCACCACCACCACCACCACCAGTCACCACCATATTCATCACCATCATCATCATTATCACCACCAGTCACCACCATCATCACCATCACCATCACCATCACTATTTCACGAGTCACTGCCCACCTATAACCACACAGTAGTACACAAACAACCCTTTCGAAATTTTCTACGTAGCCAACTCCCGGCCAACTCCGTGCCCTTGCGGGGTGAGGTAGGTAGCTCAATTCGCTGCGGGGGTGTGCGTGTCCATTCTGTATGTAATACTCAAAGAGAATATAACACTACGTTAAGAGTAATACTATTAAGTATTCTGTGCTAAAGCAAGGTAATGTTCTAAGGCTTGTATTAATAGAAATGACAAACAGGGCGACTACTATTACTTATGAGTGGCTCTGTAGACCTCGCAAGTTTATTTGGAAATTACTAAAATTTGACATATTTTACGGTAACATATACCAACAAAACGGGTTTGCTCAAGTCGTAGAAGTCGAATATCGCTCGACATATTTCGAATCGGTTCGCGATTCATCAGCAGGAGAGTCGACAAGAGCGGCGGCGGCCAACCGAGCACTGCGGGCAAACGTCCTGTCGTCGCGGGCGTCAGCGGCGGAGGCGAGAATCTAATCCTCATCATCGCAGCATCATCGCTCTAACTAGCACTAAACTAAGTAGTTAAATTTGGAATGTAGAAATGAATGAGGATTTTTTTTCTAACACATATATGTAATAGCCAGACACGAATTTTACAAATAACAAAAATGGTAATGGTTTTAGGCTTGGTACAATTTTTCGAAGACCTTTAAGATAATACTTTTTCCCGAGTTCTAGGTAGTAACATAGCTATTTCATGCTTTTAATGCGTGCAGTCGAAAATAAGTTTAAAAAACAAATTTTCTGAAAGCCCTCGGTGAACAAAAATGAATGACCTGCAGCTTGTAGGGCTCCTTACAGCAAGGATTATCTAAAAAAATATAATTTACGGATCTGCGAAAAGTTGTACCAAGCATATTGGGAATCCCTATAATATTTATATGCATTTGATATCACTGCACTGTACAGTACGGAGCTCCGGCTCACGCGGACGCCCCTATATGAGTCACGAAGGAAAATACTGACGAGTTCAGAGTCCCAACCGACTTACTCATCAACTGCTGTGGGTCGCGTTCGCGACTATAATATGGTACCAGGAGTATCCTTGACCAGACCGAAAAATTGGTTAAGCGTCCTTTGCCAAAAATTTCAAAAAAGTACCTACCAATTTCAGCATAGAAAGAAATCATAATACCCGGTACTTAAGTAGGTTCTTAGCCTATATTAAGCCTTAATTATGCTCTTGAAATGTCTAAATAGTAAATAGCTTACATGGTATTTACTATTTAGACATTTCAAGAGCATAATTCAGTGGCCACATCTCCAACCGAAGTTTTACAAGTGATTGTAAAACAAATTACTTAGGTACTTACAAAATTTACCAACTTACTCTATTGTGTCCCCCAGGTCGCCGGTATTGTTAATAAATTACTTAATTGACGAGTTTGTGTCGAAATGGCCGAAATTTTAATTTTTACGTTTTTAACCCCCATACCTCAATCATTTTGAAAATTTTCGAATAATAAATCTAGGTATAAAAAAACCTTGATAAGATTGAGAATCGGTTGAGGCCAGTAGGCGAGAGTAGCCGGAAATCCAAACATTCAAACACGGACATACGAAAGATATTTTGGCGAAGCTGAAATAGAGACGCTTAGCTTAAGCGGTCAATTATTCTGAAATTATTATTTATCATTTTATAAACAATACGCACGTGAGCGGCGAGGCGCGCATGCTGCTCGGGCTCCCGAACGCAGTTTCTCGCCGCGTCTAGAACTTTCTCCGCGGCGCGGCGCCATTCTCTCGGAAAATGCGAGACGGCAAGTGGCCGCCGTGTGATTTGGAAACTTAGTCTGTACGCTGAAGGATTCGTAGCATCCGTCGATTGAAGGACACAAGTTAGTTTAAGAATAACACCCTGTATAAAAAAAATCACAAACGATACAGGTATCAATTTTATTTACTTAAGTTTTCCCACGGCTATCGATATCAACAGCGTCGGAAACGTTTTTGATTTGGTAAGGTAAGGCTTAGGAGCGTTTCAGCCGTCGCTCGTGTGCCATAATAGACCGGGAGATAGTGACACAATTTTCTTGGTCATTTGTAACAGTATGGCGGTTCTTCAGGGGTCTTAGTACGCAATGGCAAAAAGAAAAATGATGGTCATAGCGCTGGTACCGGCGGCCCAATCGCGTGGGCGATAGTCGAACTCGTCGGATAAATTACGAGTGTCAAACGATCTGTACCACAAACATTTTAGTATTTTCCGATAGCCCATAAAAAACATGTAGGCGGTAGTGTCATGCAATCGTTTGGCGAAAAAAAATAATTTGCTGATTTTCGGCGGTATGGCGGCCATTTAGAACCGTCGGAAAAGTATGGCATGGTGATTTACGTAAATGGCTGCACGACGATAATTAACTGTGCAAAAATTAGCCTGGTACAAATGGTTGAATTTTTTTATTTTTAATTAACGCATTGGCGTCGGTATGGCGGGCTGTAAGTCACACCGGAGAAGTATGGCATGACACTACCGTCTACATGTTTTTTATGGGCTATGGGAAAATACTAAAATTTTTGTGGTACAAATCGTTTGACACTCGTAATTTATCCGACGAGTTCGACTAACGCCCACGCGATTGGGCCGCCGGTACCAGCGCTATGACCATCATTTTTCTTTTTGTCATTGCGTACACGAAGACCCCTGAAGAACCGCCATACTGTTACAAATGACCAAGAAAATTGTGTCACTATCTCCCGGTCTATAAACTACTAACTCGTAAACCTACGTGGCTTTCTTGTGAGGTCTATTTCTACTTTGCAAGTTACCAGTTAACATTGTTAAAGCAACAGCTAGGTGGTAACCAGGTAGGCTAGGTAGGTAATCAAGTCATCTTCATCCTCGCGCTGAAGACAGGCATCGTATCGTGGTAGGTATTCTATTACCGCCCCTTCGACTGCGCATGTATGACGCATGAGCAAGGGTCTAAAGGATCCGCTAGGGTGCGCTGGACCGCTGGGGAGCGCTAGTGAAGGAGATTGTTGCTGTGCGTCACGAAGGCACGCTGAGGCGCATCATCTCTATTTTATATACCTCTAGAGCGTGTTGAGTAGAGACATCGCATAGATATAGGTAGCTATTCTATTACCGCCCCCTCGACTACGCATGTATGACTCATGAGCAAGGGTCTTAAGGATCAGCTAGGGTGCGCTGGGGTATGTTAGTCAAATGAAGGAGACTGTTGCTGTGCGTCACGAAGGCATGCTGAACAACAATTATGATTTTAGATTTAGATAAATGTAAGGGACAAACTTATACAGTTCGATTTAGTCTCAAACTGAGCAGTGCTTTAAATCAATGACTCAGTAACAATTTATTCGAGTCAACAAATGTCCTTCCCGGGATTTCAACCCAGGACCGTTATCTAGCTCCATAGGTAATGTGCAACTGAAGCGAAGCCCTTATGGTATATGTACTTGAATTGAAATTTAAAATATTTCATCCATACAATTTTACTTAAAATATATATTTAAACGACTTGGCATTTGTTGAAATTAAATTATAGTTCCATTACATACTTCATAAATATTAGTAACGTTATATGAAGTTGTTGGACACAACAATGGATCTAAAATGATATTTTATATACAGAGACGGAGTCTGCCCCGAGTTTTAATTGGGATAATGTTGCACTATTTCTGGGAATAGAAATTCTATTCTGAATCCGTGCGAGGTGCACCGCACGAATATCCTCATATTGACAATTTTAAAGGATTTTCGGGGTACACTCTACGGTTAGCGGTTTTAAGCATGTATAATACAATATAGAATAGAATTTAGCCACTGAAGCTAAAAGTTAAAGTGAGATATCTATCTCTCAGACGTCCACTGCTGAACATAGGCCTCCCCAAACAGATAGGTAGTAATATTTCTCGCGCGAGAAAGAGTCGCGTGTTATATAATTTGTGCTAGTGGTTGCTGCTGGTTGTTTATATCGTTTCATATTGTATTATTAGTTGTTACTTCTATTTGCAGGGATCTTTTGCAGGTCTTACAGGTGTTATCTAATTGGGTATTTTATTATTACTTGTATTTTCATGGTTAACCATTGTTTAAAGGGTTTACCCTTGTTTGGTCGACAATTGGTCTGCCGATTGTTTCATTTCACTAACGTATAATATCAACGAAAGCATTTTCCTCTGAACCCGTAAAATATTTGGGATAGTTGAATGTAGAAATAATTAGCCTAACCTTACCCAATCAATAGGATGATAAAAAAATATGAGCTTAATGGGAAAATCTTTGTCAATGAAACGAAAATTCGATCCCCATCCCCATTATAATAACTACCTGTATACCTTTCATGCAAGAGGTTTTTTTTTTCAGTGTAATTTTATTCATTGAACTAAAGCGTGTCTTTATACAGCGCCACACATGACACTGCGAGTGTGTGGCGGTGTTATTAAAATTTGCAGTTAATTCCGAGCTCATTATCCGGCAAATGGGAACCAGATCTAATAGTGGACATTCGCATTCGCTGCGCAATCTGATTTCAGTGTTCCGCTAATAGGTCGGTTAATGGGTTATTCTAGGCAAGTAAAGCGATTACTTAATGTAAGTTTAGAGGTATACCAACCACTAGGTGTATGACAATTGTAGCGATGTCCTTTATTCTGTTTTAAATGAGAATTTTTGGATTTCTCGAAACACAGTTTGAATAGCAAAATACAATTTATCCCTATCTCCACACTACTCATGAAGTTCACCGAGGTTGGGGGAATATGATAGTGTGGGAAGCACTTCGCTGCGGAAACCCATATTTCGGCCAACTTCGCCTCGGCCCCCCTCGGCCCCCCTCGGCCAACTTCGGCCATCTTCACGAGTAGTGTGGACCCGCAATATGAGTTATATCACAGCTGTCTGTGTTATTAAAATAGCCGATGCATCGCTGAAATGGCTTTATATCAATGTCAATCGATTTATAAGTTATAACGCTGAAATGACGAGTCACACATGTCAATAAAACAAATATGTATAGGTATTTAGGCCAAAATATACCTCCTGTTGTAACACAATATAATACCCCACAATACCAAAATACCATCGCTTTTGGCGTCGAGACACTTGGTCCGTGGGGCCAGGGTGCGCGTGGACTCCACAGGGACCTCAGCAAGCGCCTGAGGGAGTCAACAGGGGACCCACGCGCGGGCAGTTTTCTCGCGCAAAGGCTTTCCATAGCCATACAGCGTGGGAATGCTGCCTGCGTCATGGGCACCCTACCGAAAGGTCTTAGTTATATAAATATATTTTAATTTTAGTTTAATTTATAGTTTTAATTCCATTAATTTGTTATTTGTATATTTTATTTTTGACCCATAATAAATCATCTGTTGATAACCAAAACTCACAACCAAAGCTCGTATCTCAATATCTCTATCTAGGAGGATACTCGTATACGAGGATTTTAGGGCAGCGACAGACATTTAGGAGTGGAAGTGTTCGCCAGGTCGGAGAGGATGCTGTCATCATCATCATGATGACAGAATTTTTTGTGAGTTTTGCTTGTTACTAGGTGGAGTGGGGAACACCCAAATACTCCGAAATATTTTATTCCGATTTTGCTTATTCCGATTTTCAAAACTAAAAAACACGAAATTTATATAACCGAATTTCAAAATTCCGATTGTATATTATTCCGATTTTTATAACTCCGAATAATGAAAATCCCGAAGTGTCATTGGCCTGAAAAACAAAATTCCGATTATTAATTTTCCGAAACTTCATTACTTATTCGGAAATTTGATATTCGGGATAATGACATTCGTGTATTCAATAATCGGAAATTTCTTTCTTAGGAATTATGAAATTCGGAGTTTTGAAAATCGGAATAAAATATTTCGGAGTATTTGGGTAAAGATTATTTACTTAACCGATTTTTTACGTTAAAACAAAAATAGAAAACGGGATTTGGACAAATATCGAATTGGCTGAACCCCGAAAACTGTAGGTTAGGTTAGGTTTGTATTGTGACCACGTATAGCGGAGCGAGCGAAGCGAGCGGAGCGTCAAAAGACTTGCTGAACCGATTTTTTACGTTAAAACAAGAATAGAAAACGGGATTTGGACAAATATCGAATTGGCTGAACCCCGAAAACTGTAGGTTAGGTTAGGTTTGTATTGTGACCACGTATAGCGGAGCGAGCGAAGCGAGCGGAGCGTCAGACTTGCTGAACCCCGAAAACTATAGGTTAGGTTATTGGCTGGACCCCGAAAACTGTAGGTTAATAGGTTTTCAAATATTAGAATTCCGTATTTTGATGTTTCGTATTAATATTGACTCGGACTTTTAATTTTTCGGTGTATTAAAATTCGGAATTTTGAAAATCGGTTTCTTAGCAATCGGAATTCGTACTTGTGATAAATCGGAATATTAATAGTTCGGACTTTTTACACTTCGGTGTACAAATATTCGGAATTTTGAAATTCGTTATTATAACTATTAGGATTTTTGTAATTTCGGGAATGTAAAAATCGGATTTATGAAATGTCGGAATAATCATATTTGGAATGTTGATCCATTCGGAAATGTAAAAATCGGTATTTTGAAATTCGTGATTATAAATATCGGAATTAAGTTTTTCGTATTTATGTAGTGTACCCGGTGGAGTGATCTTTATCGCACAACTCACACATATAGCAATGCAGACCATGATAGATTCAAAAACATAACAGGCAGCTGAAAACAAAGTATATAGCAATAAAAAGGAAATTACTTAAATGGTGGTTCAGGTCTTCCACAAAGAGTAGTTATGACGCTTCCTGTATGTTACACATTTTTAAGTATTTACCAAATCAGCCTAGAATAGAATAGAATAGAATAGAATATATTTATTTGTCAAACATAGGTACAAAGTAGTTGTTACATTAGACAGAAGTTCTCTATGTCTTGCCACTAGGCGTACAAATTTGTGGGTTAAGTATTCGACCCTAATATAAGTTCAAACCAAGGAAATAAATTAAAATTAATACAATGTCAGCAGGTAGAAAATAAAAAAAATATAATAATACTAGAATTTAAAACAATATTAACTAAATTATATAAAACAATTACAAATCAATGTCATTAAGAAAGTCTTGCGTATTATAGTAGCACTTTTCGATCAATAATGATGTTAGTTGTTTTTTAAACTTATCTAAATTCAAGTCCCTGATACTAGGTGGAATTTTATTGTATATTTGGGGTGCCATCCCCAAAATGCTTTTTCGCACTAATGCAGTCTTACAGTCTTTACTGCGTAACATGTTTTGATATTGCGACCGAGTAGGTAGCTTGCGTGTGTTATTAATTTTATTAAATAAACTAGGATTACACTTAACGAATATTGCTATTTCTAAAATATACAAACAGGGCAATGTCAAAATATTGAGTGACTTGAAATAAGGGCTGCAACTATCCGTTACGTGCAAGCCACACATAGCTCTTATGCACCTTTTTTGTGCTTTAAATGCTATCTCCTTATCTACAGAATTGCCCCAGAATATCAATCCATATCTTAAGGTTGACATTACGAGACCGTGGTAAGCTACCAGTAAGGCATTAGTGTTAATAGTTTTCGAAAGTTTATAACGAGCAAACGCCGATTTGCTTAACTTTTTACAAATTTCATTAATATGATACTTCCATGTCAATTGGCTGTCTATCCAAAGTCCTAGAAACTTCGTGACTCCTACAGTTTCAATGTGACTTCCCTGATAATTTACATTAAATTCCTTATATTTAATTCGCTGATAAAAATTAATTATGTTCGTTTTTGTCAAATTAATTACTAAGTTATTATTATTCAGCCATATTATCACGTCATTTACTGCATTATTTATGTCATCTTCATAATTACTAAAGTTATCACATTTTATAATTGATGTGCTGTCATCAGCAAACAGAATCATAGGATGACAAACTGCTTTAGGTAAATCATTGATGTACACTAAAAAGAGCAGAGGACCAAGTACACTCCCTTGTGGTACTCCATACTTTACACAACGAGCATCAGACTGAAATGTTTGAGACATCTTACTTGCCTGGCATACTCTAGTGCCTACACACGCCAAATCTTTTGTCACTCTGCCGTCGTGCCTCCTCTCTGCTGCCGCGGGCGAACACATCTTTTTATTAGAGCCTGACTTTGAAATGAGTGGATCAGAGTCGTTTACCTATCAGTGAGCGAACACAGGGTGCGCGCAATCCGACTATACGGAATGCCTTCCGATGCCACTTAGGTTTGTTTCACACGTACCACAACCACACGACAACCACAACCACACCACAACCACACGACGTGGTCGGGCGCATATTTTGTATGGTTAATGAATAGTTCAATTCACACGTAACCACAACCACACCACAACCACACGACGTGGTCGCGACGTGGTCGGGCGCATATTTTGTATAGTTAATGAATAGTACAATTCACACGTAACCACAACCACACCACATTTTAACGCTGCGACGTGGTGTGGTTGTGGTACGTGTGAATTGAGCCTTAGAAAGAAATGTGCAGCGCAGTGCGCAAAGTACAAGGATTGCGGGAATGGGTTGAACAGTTTAACCGGGGAGAGAAAATCAGACGAAAGGAGTGACTTGGGTATATGGTTCACACCTTTCGTCATTTATTTATTTACAATTAAGTAAATTATTGTTTAGTGTTAGCTAGGTCAGAAGATATTAAATTTAAATGAATACATATCATCTAAATTAGGTACCTAATAAGTACAATAAATAAAATCAAACATGTGCTAAGCAATATGTTAAGGCGTAAAGTAGCAGCAATAACTCAATATCACATTTATGATACGGCGGCGTCACGTTTTATATAATTTTCAGGCACAACTCAATCACTGGAACGAGATGATTCTGTCGCGGCGTCCATTACTGAGATTAGACTTCGGCGGACTAGATGATAACGGGCGATCGTTACAAGCCAACTATTGTTCGATAAACAAACAATGTATGACCTCTCAATTTGAACCCCATTAGGTTTTATACAGGTTAGCTAACAAGTTATACAATTCATACTCGTAACACATTTGAAGGCGGACGGGCAAAAACAGATTGTGAAATTAAAATATTCATAAATAAATAATATCCTTAAAAACTAATAAATTTGTTTTTGAAAAATAACGAAAGTTGACCGTGACTTATATGTCGTTTGCTGGTGTTCCTTATACCAATTACTGTACTTACTGGGCTGTAACTTAATGTCTATGTTTGGCCTTGTGGTTGACTGGTAGAGAATGCCTCATGGCATTAAGTACACCATTTGTACTTTTACATTATGTATTTTGTGCCATAAAGTTTAAATAAATAAATAACTTTAGAATACAAATTGAATATAAAACAGCCGCAAACTTCCTCGTAATATGACTAAATTAAAGAGCTGAAGACGCCGGCAGCTTCATCCGCGTTTTTACGGGTAAAAGTATCCTGGAACCATTTTTGGATGTTCTGCTGTACCAAAATTAGTCAAAATCCGTTCAGCCGTTTCGGCGTGATAAAGAAAATTTCTTTAATATATGGCGCTGTACGGTAGGCGCCCATATACAGAGGCTGCATCGCGCTGTTAACATTTATCTTGAAAAGATAACTCCTCTCCATAGAAAACTGATTTTTAATACAGTTTTAGAGTTTTATATATAAATTCTTATTCTTACAGTATTCTACAAAAATCTCTGTGATTGTGTGTCTGTGTATACGATTCCGACAGCCAATTGGCTGGTTTCGATTCAAAGTGATGACTTTTGTAGAGACACGTAGAGATCTCTTTTTTTAAATTTTGGGAATCCATTTACCTAATAGGGACTGATTTAAAGAAATATCAGAGATTTTCTATCTGTTATCATTTTTACAATGTCTCCTCATTAGCGTGCCAGTGATAATGGTCCGATCCAATTAATTTTCAGTAAGTAATCATTTGTTTCATATCCCAGTGTTTAATTTAGCTGTCATTTGGTCCGTTGATGGATGCTTCAGCAATGTAATAATATAAAATCAATGTAGTGAAAACTCGTGGCATCGGCAAAAAGTTAAATTTCCTCTCAAAAACACACAGCCAGTGTAATTACAAATCGTGTGCAGGCGAATATTTGCTTTATACGGTACTAGCTGTTGCCCGCGACTTCGTCCGCGTGGAATCTTATCTTGAACAGTTTACATCTTTATTATATTTTTCTTTTTTTGCAAGTTGATGATTTTGATGTTGGTTACTGTAATTCAACAAAAAATAAATAATAATAAATATTGAAGTGCTGCTCCCATACAATAAACGTGTTTTTTTTTTGCCATTTTATACGTAATGGTACCGAACTTCGTACGCGAGTTCGACTCGCTCTTGGCCTCTTTTTAGTTTTTTTTCGGCTAAATTGCTCTAATTACGCGGAATCATTATGAACTCAGGTTTCAAGTCCCGCACTCAAAATAAATATTTGATCTTCAAACAATTTTTCAACCCCTTTTTCACCACCTTCTGGGCTGAATTTTCAAAAACGAATTCACTTTTCTTGTATTCTGATAATATACCCTTATACAAAGTTTCAAGTCCTGCGCTCAAAAAAATGTTTGATCTCAATACAAACTATCAACCTCCTTTTTACCGCCTCAGGGGTTGAATTTTCAAAAACGCTGAAATAACTTTTTTTGATTTCTAATTATATGCCTTTATACAAAGTTTCAAGCCCGGCGCTCAAAAAAAGGTTTGATCTCCATTCCATTCCAAACATTCAACCCCTTTTTAGGGTTCCGTACCCAAAGGGTAAAAACGGGACCCTATTACTGAGACTTCGCTGTCCGTCCGTCCGTTCGTCCGTCTGTCACCAGGCTGTATCTCAAGAACGGTGATAGCTAGACAGTTGAAATTTTCACAGATGATGTATTTCTATTGCCGCTATAACAACAAATACTAAAAATAAAATAAAATAAATATTTAAGGGGGCTCCCATACAACAAACTTGTTATAGATATATATGTACGGAACCCTTCATGCGCGAGTCGGACTCGCACTTGCCCAATTTTTCACCATCTTCAGGGCTACATATATTTTCAAAAACGCTGAATCACTTTTTTTGTATTCTAATAATACGCCTCTATTTAAAGTTTCAAGTCCCACACTCAAAAAATTTTTTAATCTTCATACAAACTTTCAACCCCTTTTCACCACCTTCAGGTCTGAATTTTCAAAAACGCTGAAATTTCTTTTCTTGTATTCTAATTATATGCACTAATACAAAGTTTAAAGTCCCGCGCTCAGAAAAAGGTTTGATCTCCATTCAAAGTTTCAACCCCTTATTTACCAGTTTCAGGAATGAATTTTCAAAAACACTTAAATCAGTTTTCTTTTATTTTATTTTAATACCTATTTACAAAGTTTCAAGTTCCTAGCTTAAAATTAAAATGGAACCCCGAGACAAACTTTTATCCCCCTTTTAACCCTCTTAGAGGTTGAATTTATAATGACGTTAAATTAATGTTATTTTGTTATTATTATATATGCCTTAGTCAAAGAATTTGTAATGGAATCAAACTTTCAACCCTTTTTAACCATCTTAGGGGACGAATTATTGAAAACGCTGAAATTACTTTCCTTGTATTTTAATTATATGCCTTTATACAAAGTTTAAAGTCCCACGCTCAAGAAAAGGTTTGATCTTCATACAAACTTTCAACCCCCTTTTTACCACCTAAGAGGATGAATTTTCAAAAACGCTGAAATCACTTTTGTTCCATTTTATTTGCATAACTTTTTACGAAGTTTAAAGTTCCTAGCTTAAAATTAAATTTGAACTCCAAGACGAACTTTCATCCCCCTTTTAACCCCCTTAGAGGTTGAATCTTTGATGACGTTAAATTAATGTTATTTTGTTATTATTGTATATGCCTTAATAAGAAGTTTCAAGGAATTTGTAATGGATTCACACTTTCAACCCCTTTTTAACCCTTTTAGCGGACGAATTTTTGAAAACGCTGAAATAACTTTTCTTGTATTCTAATAGTATGCCTTTACACAAAGATTCAAGTCCCGCGCTCAAAAAAATACTTGATCTCCATACAAACTTTAAACCCCTTTTTTACCCTTTTAGTGGTTGAATTTTTGAAAACGCTGAAATGACTTTTCTTGTAATCTAATAGTATGCTTTTACACAAAGATTCAAGTCCCGCGCTCAAAAAAATACTTGATCTCCATACAAACTTTCAACCCCATTTTTACCACCTTAGGGGATGAATTTACAAAAACGCTGAAATCAGTTTTCTTTTATTTTATTTTAATATCTTCTAACAAAGTTTCAAGTTCCTAGCTTTAAAAAAAACTTGTATCCCATACAAACTTTGCACCCCTTTTTAACACCCTTAGGGATTGAATTTTTCAAAATCGCTTCTTATCTCTAGCCCACGTTATAAAAGTAACCCACTGTGCAAAAATCAACTCTCTTACATTAGTAGTTTTGGCTGTGCGTTGATGAGTCATTAAGGACTTCTTCTTTTATATATATAGAAGACTAGCGGCCGCCCGCGACTTCGTCCGCGTAGATTTTTGATCATGACAAAGATATTAAAATAGGTAAGTGAATTTTATTCTTAGTTAAAATTTAATGGTCTAGACAATGCAATTGTTAAAAAAAATTTGAAGATTTTCCAATTAGATTACGGGAATTGTTTGCAGGATGCTTACTATTTATTCCGTCAGTTACCTACCTGATGCTTTTAATCTTTGGCAAAAATTACTGCAAGATATAGAGCGACGCATGGATTTGGAGTTAGAAAATGGGGATCTTAGTTATTATGAGTGAGATTTAAAAAAAATGTTAAATATCGTAAGGCTGTTGAAACAATCTTAAACTCAGCACTGGAAATCGAGAGATGGAGGCAGTTTAATGAAGAGTATCTCTTTCAATAATAATAAATAATAAACTTTATTTCATAACAATGATAAATGATGACCTCTTTTCATAAGAAGGCAGCACTGGTATTTGTACACGCCAGCCTGTCTATTAAACGAAAAGAGTGGTGTGGCGGACTTCCCGAGGCTGGCCAAAATGTTTCTAAATGGTCTAGCAGGTACCCCAGTCTACAGGCTAGTAGTATTGTTTGAAGAGTGATTCAATATATTCTGGTGCTATAGTTCTCTATATCTGTCAATAAGCTAAATAAAGTAAGTATAGGTATATAAATTATAAATTATTTATGTGCTGATAGACAACTCACTAAATACATATAGGAACACAAAAAGTTTGGAACACAATAAATAAGAGACGTGCTGTCGAAGAAAATATTGTTGACAGTCAACCATAGAATAGAGGGTGCAAGTTCGTTTTAAAAAAAGGGCGTAGTCACTGGGTAGTAGACAGGAAATAAAAAAAATATAAACTGATAACGTTAGCGTAACACTTCTTTATAAACAACATTAGCGGTGTTCCCCATACAACCCCATATAACTTTGCACCCCTTTTTAACCCCCTTAGAGGTGAAATTTTCCAAAACACTGAAATTACTTTTTTTGTATTTGTTTAAGTAAGCTATCTACAAAGTTTCAAGTCTGTAGTTCAAAAAATAAAGTTTCTCCCATATAAACATTGCACCCCTTTTTAACCCCCTTAGGGGTGAAATTTTCTAAAACGCTGAAAGTACTTTTTGTGTTTTTAAATAAGTAATCATTCAACAAAGTTTCAAGTCTCTAACTCCAAAAAAAAAGTTTACCCCATACAAACTTTGCACCCCTATTTAACCCTCTTAGGGGAGGTATTTCCAAAAATCCTTTCTTATCTCTAGCCCACGTTATAAAAGTAACGTACTGTGCAAAAATCAACTCTCTTACATTAGTAGTTTCGGCTGTGCGTTGATGAGTCATTAAGGACTTCTTCTTTTATATATATAGATTTGTTGGCCTTTTACGGTTAAATATAGAAACTTGCAAAATGCTCTTTTTATGCTCGCTGATCGAAATGAAATGAAATAATTTATTCAGTAAGTAGGCCACAAGGGCACTTTTACAAGTCAGTTTGTGAATCTACCGGCATTTCGCAAGAGGAGACCGCTGTTGAGAAGAAAGCCGAAAGAAACTCAACAGTAAGTCATTTTTTCGTAAATAATACTTAGAACAATTACATTACATTAGTGTTATAACTAATTATTACATGCGTACACGTATAGGAGATATATAGATACTCCAAATCAATGTTAGGTGGGAATATAAAAAAAAAAAAATTAACGATCAATTTAAAATATTAAATATACCCAGAGATGTATAAAGTCTCTAGGTGTCACAACATGCAATAAAATATAATTACTTAACTAATTTAATTCCACAGAGATGTATAAGGTCTCTCGGCGTCAATGTGAATAATTTACAATAGACAATAATTATTAAACCTAAATTTCTTAGAGATGTATAAGGTCTCTAGGCGTCACAATATACAAAAAGAAAAATAAATAATGATAATAATAATATGATTATAGTTTTCATTCCTCAGAGATGTATAAGGTCTCTGAGCGTCATTATTCAGTACACTAAGTTTATTAGAGATGTATACAGTCTCTAAGTTAAAAAATAAAAAATAATAACTTCAATCGAGTACAGGATGAAGTCTCTCACGTCAATTCACTAAACGCTGGTAAGCAGTTACTACACAACTAATTTGGCCCTTGCTAGTGTAAACAGACCGGACCCCACAAACGGCACCCGTTCACGAGCATGACGCATATCTCAGCCATCGCCTCCCTCAACCATATTATAGGGAAGGTTGCGACCCGATCAACGACGCCACCGTAAGCAAAGACCTTTAAGCGAGCATGACATGCTCACACTGCCGGGCATTCATGACTAAAGCTAATGCCCGGTGAGAAACAACATAATGTGCTCTCATGTTACATTACAAATAAACTAATATTACCGATTAAAATAATGCTTACTTTACATTCACACGACTAAAACACTGGCTTAAAGACATCCCTATCATCTAAAAAGTCATTTACAGTATAATACGCCTTGTTTATTAGGTGACGTTTTATATGAGACTTGAATTTGCTGGAAGGTAAACTCACTACCTCGGTAGGTATTTTGTTATAGAAACGTACACAGTTCCCCACGAACGAAGAGCTAACTTTACGGAGACGATGAGCAGGCATAACAAGCTTATTCTTCCTTCTTGTATTATACTGGTGAATGTCACTGTTGAGCTTGAATGCATGTAGATTTTTCCGGACATACATTATATTCTCAAGGATATATTGAGACGCTACGGTGAGAATGTTGGCTTCCTTGAATTTTTCTCTTAGCGATGCACGAGCTCCTAGTTCATAAATAGATCGTACGGCTCGTTTTTGTAGCACGAAGATGGTTTGAATGTCCGCCCCTTTCCCCCACAACAGAATTCCATATCACATTACACTATGAAAATAACTGAAATACACAAGCCTTGCCGTCTCGACGTTTGTTAACTGCCTGATTCGCCTCACTGCATAGGCTGCGGAGCTAAGCTTACCTGCAAGAGTGGCTATATGCGCATTCCATTGCAGTTTTGAGTCCAAAGTAACACCCAGAAATACTGTTTTGTCTTCAAATTCTAGTACATCACCTTTCAGTGTCACCTTGGCACAATCTACTTGTTTCACATTCGGTAATGTGAATTTAATGCACTTGGTTTTCTTGGCATTTAAAAGTAGGTTATTTGCAGTAAACCAATCCACTATAGTAGACAGCGCGTCGTTAATAATAACGAGGTTATTTTCTTGTCTTTTTACTTTGAAAAGGAGAGAAGTGTCGTCTGCAAATAAGACAATCTCATGTTTATCTTGCACAAGGTTTGGTAGATCATTAATATACACTAGAAACAGAAAGGGGCCTAGAATTGAGCCCTGAGGTACACCCATAGCAACAGCTGATCCAGTTGATTGCATTCCGTTGATGACTACGCGTTGCGTTCTGCCTGAAAGATATGATGTGACAAGGTCAAGTGCACCGTTCCTTACTCCGTAGTGTTTCAATTTACGTATTAAATTATTATGATCAACGCAATCAAATGCCTTAGATAGGTCGCAAAAAATGCCAACAACATCTTGAGCCTTTTCCCAGGCATCAAAGATGTGTTTAACCAACACCACCCCTGCATCAGTAGTGGAGCGACCTTTAGTGAATCCAAATTGACTGCTATGTAATAGGTTATGTCGATTAAAATGAGAAGTAAGTTGATTAAGAATGAGTTTCTCAAAAACTTTACTTAATGCGGGTAGTATTGATATTGGTCTAAAATTTGTGGGGTCTGATTTAGTTCCCGATTTGAGTAAAGGTATGATCTTGCTGTGCTTCATCAAATCAGGAAATACACCTTTATCAATACATTTGTTGAAAATATCGGCCAAATATGGTGCGATCGCCTCTACAATTGAATGTAACACTTTCACAGAAAGGCCCCACAGATCTTCGGTCTTCTTCAGATTTAAAGACCTGAAGGTTTTAATAACAGTGTTAGGGGTAACATGAGTAAATTTGAAGATGTCTGTACATTCTGTTACATTCGTTCTTAATATTGATTCAGCAACATCTGGCGATGAATTTAATGACTGCGTCGTCTCTACAGGTATATTAGAAAAGAACCGCTCAAAGTGATGCGCAACTTCAAGATCGGAAGTTACTAATGTATCGTTAATTTGTAGGTTATAATGACGATCTTTGACTTTAGTTTTCCCAGTTTCGTCATTGATCATCTTCCAAACAGTTTTCACTTTATCACTAGAATTAATGATCTTCTTGGACAGGTAATCAGATTTAGCGGCTGCACACATTTGCTTGAAAGATTTAGAAAAATTCTTCACGTATTCCAGAAATTCCGGTCTCTTATCGATTGATCTTTGATCATAAAGATCGTAGAGACGAAGTCTTTTTTCGTGGATTTCTGGAGTAGCCCAGTCGCTAAATATAGATCGAATTATATATACTTATATGTCGTGGAGTGTGCAACGGAACGTCAAGTCCGAACAGATTTGGGTGTATTCGGAATGAGGTTGTGGCAACACTGGTTTGAGCGGGAAACCGACAAGAGCCGTTGGCAACACTACTAGCTGTCACTTCAAAATGGCGCTCGAAACGCGCGGGAAATGTTCGATGACAGTTGCTTTGACAGTTGACGTTGGCGGGCCCGGAGCTCACTTTCGATCGAGACGCCGAACAGTGCGGTTGTGTTCCTAACCTCGTTCCGACTTCACCACGTTCCGTACTGGAATCGTAATCGGTTTTCATCCGTGCTGTGTTTGATTATTTTGCATTGATTTTTATTCAAATTAATCGTAATAAACGTGAAGAGTGTAAAGTAAACCCAGTTTTATTTCGATAAAATATCATGGACGGGTGTGTTAAAAGTAACGAATCACCACCTACCCCGCTCGACCCTCCGTCATATATATATAATATGCCGCTCTTTTACTTTCATAATTATAACGCTGCTAGATAAATAGGTTTACTCGTAGGATTCGCAAGGTTTAAAATGTGCTAATGATCGGATATAAGTAACTCAATTTGGTATTCGTTTTGTACCTAATCAAAACCACTAGCAAAGTAGTCAAATAAGAGAGACAACATACATACGTAAGAGAGGTGTCAAATATTATACCTCTTATACAATTGTATAAATTAAAAGTCTATACATTAAAGATATTTGCCAAAAAAAGCCTATTCGGAGGTCACAGAATCGAAAATGTGTTTTTTTTTTGTACGTATAAGTATGCGTTTTTATGTGCTCACTACGCCTAGACAGCTAAACCAATTTAAAAAAAATCTTTGGTGCACAGTTAGCTGGACATCGCCCGATAGTTGTAGGATTGTTTTACTCGACTACGGTGAAGCAAAAAACGGGTTATGATTTTTTTTCCACGCAGGCGAAGCCAAGGATCGCGGGATTCGCGGGCATCTTCTAGTGTAGTTATTAATAAAAGTTTTGCTTTAATACACACTGTACATGCTTGACATACTTCTCAAGTCTCTACACTACATAGCCAGAGTGCTTCAAGTAGGTCAGTTAAACTGTATTTTTTTATTTAGGCATGACCTGAACTGTACAAGGGCTGGTTAGCTCTCACTACCAGTGAGTCGGGCTTCGTGTGGGAGTACGAACTACGAACCCACTAACGAATGTATGCACCACAGGAGTGATATAACTGCCAGCTTGATATCACATTAAGTACGTCGATGATATAACACCGTAAAAAAACATAAATAATATAGACACTAAATTAATATACTTATGCTAAAACGGAGTAAATTTAATAAAAAAAAAACTTAAAATTGGACCCCATTGGCATAGTCCCGAAAACGCTGGCAAATAACATTATGTCCTTCTTGTTTAATATACTACTTCAGAGCTGGTTTAAAATGTAGTAAGTACATCCACGTACACGTGACATACGTCGTTTTAGACCAACAGGGTAAATTACGTTTTCCTCGTACATGCTGGTAAAATCAAAGTGAGAATATTCAGTACGGCTGTGGTGGAATATTCGATGATGTTCGGTATAGATTGGAATTAAAAGAATATCAACTGTGTACCAGGCGGACGCTGCAATTACTTAGTGGCCGAATAAATTGTTCTGTTGCAGAACATGCTCAGTTATATTTTAAGTTATTAATAAATATATAAAAAGCATTCTACATATTAATTCGTCTGTGATGTGTGTTTGCAGGATTCCTCAAATATGGTTTACTAAAAAAGAAACATTGTGGCGGTAGCTGAAATTGTAATATAAGGCTGAAATGAAGTTACTCGTACTGATAATAAATTATTTTATTTATTTATTCAAACTTTAGTTAGTAGAGATACCCAATTTAAATAAAAACAATTTGAGGGAATGCTTCTTGGCTATCTCTACCAGTCAATCGTAATTTAGTGAAGTTTAGCCGGTTTAATAATAATGATACAATTAACAGCAACGCACAAAAATAAATAAAGAACACATGTAAGTACCTAAATATTGTAATTATTATTGAAACATAAGTACTTGCCCTATTTCCTATTCGCCCTTCAGTTCTTTATTTAAATAGAGATAGAACACGTTACATATGCAAACTAAGGGATTGTGCCTTCATTGATAAAGTAATGCTGTTGATTGGGCTAACTTTCAAAACTGTTACGGGCGCTACAGGTATGCAATAAATATCCTATAGTTTTCTTCTAACTCTCACAATCTGAGTAGTGATAGACTGATTTATTTAGGTCAAAATTCGCAATATAACCCAATATAATTTGATCTTCGACTTTGAAGAGCTACTTCAAGTTAAGGGATCGAATTATAATTGGCGATTAAACGTGATCAATCTGGCGAACATGAACGAACTCCTCGTACGTAATATTGTATGTAGGTACTTATATCGTTTTACTATATAATAAAAAATACATAATCTTTGTTGTATGTAAATCGACTCTCGATCGATTTGTCGACTTAGTACGTACGTACCTACCTACGTTTATATGAATGTTCAAGGAATACCTATCCCAATGTGCTGGGTGTTTACTAGTTTTCATCATGCGGCTAATGTAGGTATTGATTCGTTCCCGGCAATACCTGGAACTGGGATCCAGCTCCCCGAATATACCCAAACTCAGTACAATCGTACCTCAATTTTTCGTGCTCTTACAGTTTAAACCTTATTTTGACTGTACAGAGTTTTAACTCCAAACCAAGATAATAGTGGTATAAGCGTTTGGGAAGGGTTTGCATGATATTCGTTTAATTATCGAGGTGGATTAAGTCCATTTGAGCGGACATGGTGACTGACTGATGCACTAGGTTACGCATATTACATACAAGTCAGTTTCCAATATGAGCTTTTGCGAGTCATTCATCATTCAGAGTTCTAAGTAGCAAAATAGCTATTTCATGGTTTCATTGCGTGCAGTCGAAAATAAGTTGAAAAAAATAATTCCGCGCGAACTTTGTCAATTTCGAGTAGTTTTTTAACACTTTAAATTATCAATTAAAAATAATATTTCATTCAGATAGATATTTTAGGGACTTTTTTTTTATTTATATTAATATTTTATGGATGAACATTTTGTTTTAGATTGCAATTCATGTTTTATTTGTACATTACAGCAGATATCAGTAGGGCAAGCCAAATATGGATTTATTTATAATTTTACGTGACCCTAGGCCGTAAGTGGGAATTCCTGCCCGCTACGCGGGGAGAAAATCTCACTTCCTGGCCAAGGCAAGACGTATAACTTTAGACAAATCAGGGGCAGTAATTCGTAAAGCTCTAGATCGCATATTTATGGCAAACAACTGAGATCTGGACATACACGAATTCACCACCCTAGGTATGTAATGTACTATTACAGTACCTAACAGGATGGCAACTACCATAAAGAGCAGTAAAATGTGATTTTATAAAAAAAAATAACCAGAAGGCAAAATTAAGAATGCATATAAGTAATTAATTTTATTCGCAACTTAATGCAGTACAACTTCATGTCAGAGAACACTTTCTGTCTTACTTATATCATATATATTTAATATTATTAAAAAAATACATATATATGTATACCTTTAAAAATGTAGAATTTCTGGATATTTTAATAACTCTTCCTTCGGTATGTTACACTTTCTGTTAATTTTAACGTAGGAAGTATCGACTTTCGTCTTGGTCACAAAACTGACTTAAAAATATGAATAAAATAGTGATTATGAAATATGTGAAAATTTACTTATTACGTAGAATTCCAATCTCGACAACGAATTGGAAAATGCCCGCTCTATCATTTAATTACTTTCCCGTAATTAACATAGGGTACAACTGTACAGCAATTTTGCGTTATAAGTTATAACCACACAGTACCACCGAAAAGTTTGTAAATGAAGCGGTTTCTATTTTTACGCAGTATTATGAATTATGAATAGTAGATGCTGATTTTCCAATTATCAACTTGCCCCTATATATTAGGAGTACCCACGCAGTACCTATAATAGCACCATTTAGATATTTTTGTGTTGATATTAAAATTATTTTTAATAATCTACTGTGTAAGCTGTATGTTATCAACATTACTCCACCTTAATGAGGTTGAGATCAGGAGTTTACCAACATTTAAGCGAATTATGTATGGACTTATATACGTAATCCTAATATCAAAGATGAAAAAATTAGACTTTCATGGACACTACGTTGCGAGACAGCACCGCGTGTCTGTGGATGGTGCCTTTTATCTTCGCAGAGCTGTCACTCCGGCTGCTGCCAAAAAAATCTCATAGTTTGTTTATAAAGTTTATATAAATAAATATTGCGACTTGTGCGTGTGCCGTTTTTGAGTCTTTTGTATAGTCTGTGCCGCAGTATGCAATTTTCAAAATGGTCCTATGTCTGTGAACGTGTTATAAATCGGTTTTCGAGAGAAAGTCGCATAAATATGAGCAATTTTAAGGGATCAGGTCCGGACACTTGCCGTATTTACACACAATTCTGAAAAGTGGCATGAACATAGACAATCCAAAATTCAACGTATGATATTTCAGCATGCAGGCAGTAAGCGGTAACATACGTCTTTGGACAGAGTCGCTTTTAGGGAGGACACTTTTAGATTTGTGAACAGTTCATTAGGAATATATGCTTTCACTTATACCCAACTAAAGCCCAATTTTTTAAATAAAATCCATATATTAATGAGGCGTCCCAAAAATGACACGACACATTGACATTGGAGTTGGGTCAGCTAAAAAAGCAAGAACCAGCCTAGTATGACATTAAAAAACTGTATGATAAAATATCACCAAAAGGCAACCCTTGGTGCCAGGCACAGGTAACAAAACTTCAATTTAGTGCTCTATAATCAGTTAGTCCCAACTGTCCCAAGCAATATAGCTTTTTTTTGATTTGCTTATAATGTACTGTACTATAAAATATTTTTGGAGTAGTAGGGCCTCGTGCAGGGTCCGTCCGGATTGTTACTACCGTCTTGCCTACTAACCCACCGCCAAACAGCAATGTTCGCATTGTTGTGTTCCGGTGTGGGGTACGTTTGGTCGTTTGCCCCCCCAAAAAAAAAAACTATACAGATATATTTATTACCTCGTCTTTGACCACTTGCCGTGAAGAAAAATGTAATAGTGTAGGTACAGACAGACGGACGGGCGGACATGGCGAAACTATAAGGAGTCCTTGTTGACTACGGAACCCTAAAAAGAGGGTTGACTGATGCACAGAGAGACAGATAAACAGACGGACAATAAAGGGATCCTGTAGGGTTCAGTTTTGACCGTTTTTTTTTTTTTAATTTGTATGTTAATTAATCACAAATAATATATAAATTAAGACGCGTTACAGAAACCTGTTGGAGGTTTAGACGTGACGCGAATGTTTCGCACCGCTTACAACATTGCACAGATAAGTAATTATATAATCATACTAGTACGTAGTAGATTAAAGTACGGAACCCTATTTTTAGGGTTCTCTCATAATAAAGCCGCAACTCAATAAATTAATTCGTGTAAGTTCACGATAACGGACTTAGATTCCTAATAAGATGGCACACTGAATAAAGAAATGTTAATATACTAGTACATATCTTAGCTTACAATTTAAACTTCTATATAATATATTAAGAAGTTTAAAAAAATCACTTACGGAAAATTTTATACATCTAGGGAGCTCACATTTACGTCAAGTAGTCCTCATATTTTTTTTTTTTTTTTACTAGCCTATACTTGTGTCCCACTGCTGGGCAAAGGCCTCCCCTTTCTTGCGCCACTCGTCTCTATTGGCTGCATTCCTCATATAAGAACAGATAAATCCCTGAAGTTACAATTATGAGTATAGCATCGTTTCTTAGTGTTTCTCTCTAAATTATATCTAAAAACATCATTTCCAACGGGGTTCCGCCACAGCACGCTCGGCTCTTGAATACAAAATAAAATCTAATCCAGTAATGCACAAAGAACTCTCGCGCACGCGCGCTGCGCCGCGGTTTTTGTTTGTTTTGCTCCAGAACCCGTCTATTCAGCGGGAACTTGGGTTCAATTTTAGTTAATGACCTATAAATACACCAGGTTATATGGATAATTATCAAGCATGTCAATAAAATATACCACGAAGACGTTTGTTTTATGTCTATGTACAATATCCATGGATAAAGACTATCCACAGTCATAAAATTCTAATTTCAGAGAAGATTATTATCTGTATTTGTGGAAATAGGAAGAAACTCGATGTTGTACGTGGACTGGACGTGGCCTCAAAGGCGCTCTCATCTTCAGGCCGTCGCAAAGCAAGCGTGGTAAAAGTGGTCGCCGGAGCCATAGAACGATGGCGCGACGATCCGTACTAATGCGCACTAAAACATATTTAAATCTGTCGTCTAGCATAACCGTGTAATGCAACTCATTGTCGCGTGACAAATACTATCTGTCACTTTCCTTGTGCATGACAGGAGATGTAGAGTCGCGCGACAAACGAAGTCGCTGCAAGATATGCTACCTCTGCTGATGTCTAATATTGAAGCAAAAAAATATATCTGTAATTTACTATGGTTTTCCGGGTCAACACGGGCATCTTTTCTATTAGGCCATCGATTCCATGCTAGCCGTGAGTTAAGCCTGGCCAGCTAGCAGACGTTACAGCTTAAATAAACAGCTTTAATAAAAATATATAAATCTTTTTTTTAATGATTAATGCTAATAATGTTTATAATAATATTTTCAATTTAGTAATGATATAATTAATGTATGTGATAGTTCTATTTTATATAATGTTGATAATAATAAGAATTGAGAAATTTACATGTTAAGATATACTTACCTAGATATTAAGTTCAGTATTGCACGCCTCGGTGAGGCAGGATATGGAAGAACCTAAACTATTATTGTAAGAACTTTGTACATACATACTTAACCATGCAATAAATATTTTGAATTACAAGGCTCTCTCTGGTGTGCAAAAGGCGCAAGTTCCAAATGTTCTATGTATGTGTTTTTTGGTGTGCAATAAAGCGTACTTGTATTGTATTGTATTGTTCTACGTCATGATATCGTGCTGTGAATTTCCACGTTATCTTACGTAGACACAAGAACACAGCTATGGAGGATTGAAACACCAGAAGCGTCACACGTTGTATATCTATTAGTAAAGGGAAAATAAATTACTGTGTACTTCCAGGGCCACGACTAAGTCATACACCTGACTCTAGGCAATGAGAGTCTCGTGGGCTCTTCTTTTAGGTAGGTAGGTCTCTAGAAAAGTCGCGGGGCTCCTCGAAGGCAGGTCCACCGTCCACGTTGCCTTATAGATAATACGTCCCTAGTGGCTTCCCCTCCCCGCCTCATCTTAGAAGTTATTCCTATTAATTTTCAGTCTTCCCCATTCATCATCCCTGACCACACTAACTTAAGTCCGCGTTGGAGGATACTGTGAGAAGGCAAACAGTGATTAGTACGCATAATTGTGCAAGCTATTTTACGCCACAGCCACACAGCACAGCCGACGTAAGCGCTTCCGCAACATTGGCAATGACACCGAGCGTTACACACGGCGCTGCCGGCCAGTGGACGTAATGATACGGCATTCACCCAGGCGATGTTGGTCTTTACGTACGCGATCCATAAGGTAACCCTTAAGGTCCCAGCGGGCCTATAATGGTTATTTTCCTATGTTTATCAACATAAGATACCTAAATAAATGTTAAGACATTCGTCAGCCTCGTATTCACTTGTCCATTACCGTTATTGGCAGCAATTTGACGTTTGACACAGACTGGCTTTATCGTTAATGTTCTAAGGCTGAATTCTACCAACTACCATATCTTCTTTAAAATTACAACTTATTAATGTCAGGCAATGCAGTTTGAGTCCACTCACTGTGAAACAAGGCCACACCCGGTATATCCGATTCATAAAGGGCAAATTTCAGTTCGCACACAAATACAAGAGAACCCAAATGTTTCAGGGACCAGCGGAGGCCAGGCCGCGGGACGCACGTAGCCGTAGAACGAAGAAGGTCATACGTGTGGTCGGAGCACTAAAGTGGGTACGACTTTATACAACGGTACCGCGGCGCTCTCACGCTAATGACACCACGGTTCGCGGCGTTCGGCGGATTTTTTATAAAGGACAATCTTAGTACAAATCGTGAAAAGCAAGAAGGGTGGAAACTGGCAAGAGCCAGAAAAAGAAAAAAACACATATAAATAAATAAAATTGTGAGGAAACAAAAATTTTAAAGTGAGGGTGCGTTGTACATAACGATATTTTGTTTTTTTTTCCGAATTGACCCACCATAGTCAAAGTTACTGGTACTTATGGGTATTATTGTTTGCTAAAATTCTGTGTATAAAACAGGAAGGCCCAAGAAGAAACAACATTATTCTAGCCAGTTTTCACCATAGGGCAAGACCGATAACTTTGCTAGGAGGACTACTAACTAACATAGGTGTCTGCGCCAAGTGAATGTTGTGAAAAATTGCTTGACGGGTTTATAATGAGGTACTGTCACTTCGACCGTAGTTACACTCTACAAAATGGAACCTAGACTCATCATGGAACTACATTATAGAAAAGTCTTAAATGTTACCAACAAGGGCGTCGCCAGCCGAAGGTCCAGGGGGGGGCAGGCCAAGTAGGAAGGTACAGCCTTGCTAGAGGATAGGAAAAGCTTCACCAAGCACGTAAATATAGAAGTGTATTTCGGTTTAATCATAAATGTCATAAGTCTTAATATATAGAGATGGAAACGCGAGCGTAGCGAGCGCGAAATTTTTTGAAAGGGGACGGTTGGTAATTCATATAGATAGATAAAACGCGAGCGTAGCGAGCGCGAAATTTTTTGAAAGGGGACGGTTAATAATTCATATAGACGAATGAAGCGCGAGCGTAGCGAGCGCGACATTTTTTGAAAGGGGACGGTTAATAATACATATAGACAGATAAAACGCGAGCGTAGCGAGCGCGACATTTTTTGGAAGGGGACGGTTCATAATACTTACAGACAGATAAAAACCGAGCGTAGCGATAGCGAAATTTTTTGGAAGGTGATTGGTTAGTAATACTTACAGTCAGATCAAACGCGAGCGTAGCGAGCGCGACATTTTTCGAAAGGCAGGGTCAAAGTCAAAACAAATACAGACGAGAATGAGAGCGCAGCGAGCGCGAAAATTTTCGTTAGCAATAACGTTAATCGAAAGACAATCATTCAATACATTATGATGCAAGTGCGGAAAATCACGAGTGACGGGACCGAGAGATCTTGCCACGAGCAGAAGATCCACTGGACGCCACGAGTAAAGACTCGAGGTTGCGGAATAGAGAAGAAGCATGTCGGTTACAACTTAGTCAATTTTTTCTTCGTATTTTCGTATTTCGCCTACCGGTCGCGTTGCTCAAGCGATTTTCATGAAATTGTTTATAAGTAGAGTCGATAAGTATCAGATCTTTCTTGCCAAAATGACGAGTAATAATGGGACTGGAAACGTAAAAAAATACAAATTTCAGTAATTTCGGAACAAACTCGCGAGGTAATCAGCTCACAGAGCCACTATTAACCATCTATATTTTTTTATTTTAGTACCTATGTTTTATAGACCAGTTCTTCTTCGGTACTCTCTACAAAGTGTAACCTGTCGGTGTGGGTCGCCACTCGTTTCGTAGTGTCACTTTCCGTGAGCTTTGCTGACGGTAGCCCTACGATCTTCCTCTAGCCCCTGACCAGGCCTGGTTCTGAATTCATTTGAGTTTCGATGTGTAAGTCAAGTGACTGGACATATTGTTGCCCCCCCCCCCCTGGCCCCCCTTGGCGATGCCCATGGTTACCAACTGGATTATAATTTGTCATTTAATGGCTTTGACAGGATTGAATCACGGAGCGTCAGGCCTTCAATTCGACGATTGGCGCTGACATTTATTGATCCGAGATATCGGCACTATATTTCTACTTTAACGATATACGCTATTCGACTATTCTTTGCCGTTTTCTTTCTGTCAAATGCTCAATGCAGCTCGACCTTACTTTTTTCCATATAATTGGAAACACACATTTAGGTACCTAACGAGACGCGACTTTTGCCAACATACCATGGACTACTTTCTGGGGCCGGTCCCGCATCCGCCGAACCTATGGCAACTGCAACGAAGGTCGCTGGAGTAGCGGATGGCGTTACTATCGCTGTCTCAGCGACCATCGAGGTGGAACTCTTGGCAACATACCTTCACGGGCCAGTCCCGTGTCCTCCGAACCCATGGTGGCCGCAGCGTCGACAAAAAGTCGGGCGAAGGTCGCCGGCGTAGCGGCCTGCTTGCTTTCGCCGACCCAGCGACCAATACTAGGAGTACTCCGATGCCTAATTTGACAGTTATGCTATTCCTCAATATCTTATATACTTAATTACATTTTGTAAATAGTTAACCAATGATGCGTATTGTATATGTATATGTTATGGACCATATGTGACCATGTAACATATTTTTTATAAAATGACAAGCTAAATAGCTTGTCATCATAAGTATATCAGCCATTATGAAAAATTCTCCAATTTATCACTTAGTCCCTAACGTTTTAATCATAATTCCCTTTATCACTTTATCCAAAACATACTTATTCTAGGTACTGGCCTTTGGACTGTGGCCGCTATATTTGTTGCTGCGCGACGTAGACAACCTTTCCCTCCCTTCAGTATTCGACTTGCAATAGGTAATACACGTCACTTTGTGTTGTATGTATGAACCTGCATGCATGAGAGTTACAGATAACAAATGCATATCTCATTTTTAATTTGTTATCACAAATGCATAATTAGGGTATCTAATTTTTAGCCTCCGACGAAAAAGGAGGGGGTTATAAGTCTAACATGTGTAATCTATGTCACTGTGTATGTCTGTGGGATCATAGATTGCAAAGACGAGAACCCACTTGAGTGAGGTTTTTACAATAAAATACTTTATTACGTACAATAAAAGTTTACAAAAGGAAATAAAATAAATTTTATTATACTATCACTATCACTTCACTACATAGTATAAAACAAAGTCGGTTTCTCTGTCCCTATGTCCCTTTGTATGCTTAAATCTTTAAAACTACGCAACCGATTTTGATGCGGTTTTTTTTAGTAGATAGAGTGATTCAAGAGGAAGGTTTATATGTATAATACATGCATAATTTATCAGCATTGCACCCGTGCGAAGCCGGGGCGGGTCGCTAGTCTATATATATAAAACTCAAAGGTGACTGACTGACATAGTGATCTATCAACGCACAGCCCAAACCACTGGACGGATCGGGCTGAAATTTGGCATGCAGGTAGATGTTATGACGAAGGCATCCGCTAAGAAAGGATTTTTCAAAACTCACCCCCTAAAGGGGTGAAATGGGGTTCCAAAGTTTGTATGGGGAAACAAGATTAGTTAGACTATTTTATTCGAAACTTCACAGGAGTATTCCTAACAATAAATGAGTAAACACGTGTTCAGGTTTTTTGAAAATTCAACCCCTAAAAGGGAGGGAGAAATGTGGTGACAAAGTCTGAAAATCAGCATGCGTACCTATTGTTTTTATGGTTTATCGGGTCGCTGATTACGAAAACCGCAACGATTTTAAAATCCAACGTAGCGGACGTGAATTAACATCTTCCCTGTTGGGGCGAAATGGGGTTGAAATGTCTAAATACTAAACCACTGATTCGAGAGTCCAAATTTGGCACGTAGATTCCTTATAAGGTGTAGGGGTGCAGATATATATAAAACTCAAAGGTGACTGACTGACATAGTGATCTATCAACGCACAGCCCAAACCACTGGACGGATCGGGCTGAAATTTGGCATGCAGGTAGATGTTATGACGAAGGCATCCGCTAAGAAAGGATTTTTCAAAACTCACCCCCTAAAGGGGTGAAATGGGGTTCCAAAGTTTGTATGGGGAAACAAGATTAGTTAGACTATTTTATTCGAAACTTCACAGGAGTATTCCTAACAATAAATGAGTAAACACGTGTTCAGGTTTTTTGAAAATTCAACCCCTAAAAGGGAGGGAGAAATGTGGTGACAAAGTCTGAAAATCAGCATGCGTACCTATTGTTTTTATGGTTTATCGGGTCGCTGATTACGAAAACCGCAACGATTTTAAAATCCAACGTAGCGGACGTGAATTAACATCTTCCCTGTTGGGGCGAAATGGGGTTGAAATGTCTAAATACTAAACCACTGATTCGAGAGTCCAAATTTGGCACGTAGATTCCTTATAAGGTGTAGGGGTGCAGTAAGAAAGGAATTTTTAAAATTCACCCCCTAAGGGGGTGAAATGGGGATTCAAAGTTTATATGGGGAAACAAGATTAGATAATTTGGTACCCTGTATCCCGGAAGGGGGAAGAGGGAAAAGGGAAGAGGGAAGAGGGAAGAGGGAAGAGGGAAGAGGGAAGAGGGAAGATGGAAGAGGGAAGAGGGAAGTTGGTTTCTATGGATTATCGAGTCGCTGATTACTAAAAAAAGAACGATTTTAAAATTCATCATGGCGGACGTGTAATACCATCTCTCATGTTAGGGTGCAATGGGGTAGAAATGTCTAAATATGTCTAAAAATATGGGTGTCGTTTTTAAACGGACAGCCCAAACCGCTGATTCTAAAGAGTCCAAATTTAGAACGTAGGTTCCTTATAGGGTATAGGGGCGCGCTAATAAACGATTTTTCTAAAGGGGGTGAAATAGAGATCCAAAGTTTGTATGGGGAAACAAGATTAGACTATTTTATTCGAAACTTCACAGGAGTATTTCTAACAATATGAGTAAACACGCTTTTCAGGCCTTTCAAGAATTAAACCCCTAAAAGGGCGAAATGTGTTGACAAAGTCTGAAAATCAACATGGGTATTATTCTTAATATTTATCGGGTCCCTGATTACGGGTCCAACAATTATTTTTAAATTCTACGTAGCGGACGTGAAATACCATTGCCCTGTGGGGGTGCGATGACGTTATGATTGTGGGTGATATGAATATGGGTGTCATTTTCATGTTTTTTTGGGACGTTAATTGCAAAAATGGCATCAAATTCGAATTTTAATATTGTGGACATGAAAATTCTCGAAAGCATTTGTGCCTAATTGCAATTCAATCGGTGCAGTAGTTTTGCAGGAAATCGGTTGTAACAGACGGACTCACAGACAGCTACAAGTGATCCTATAAGGGATTTATTTTTGCTTTTGAGATATGGAATGAGTCCCGTTATCCTAATAGATGTTTAAATTTGTATTTGGTGCCATCTCGATTGTCGTCAAGGCCAGTGCGGGTGGCGCGGACTGGAGGAGTAGTCATCGGGAAACCTCCTGCAGCCGTAATAAATGCATTCAAACTTTTCAACAATAAAACGGCTAGAGGGATAAGCAGATTATACCCTAACTTTAGCAAATAGCCCACTTTTTATCTTGAAAAAAAAGAGCATCGTTCCCGTAGGATAATGTTTACTGTATAGGAACGCGGGCGAAGCCGCGGGTTAATGCTAGTTTACTATAAAACGTTATAATTTTTTTTTTGCTTTAGCCTATTCGAGTGTCCCACTGCTGGGCAAAGACCTCTCCTCTTGATTTCACGACTCCCGATCAGATGCCTCCTCCAGCCAGCCGTTGAAGAACGTGTCCAGGTCGTCCTGCCATCTAAGCCTAGGCCTGGCCCGCCTGGCCCGCCTGCGCTGCCCATCTTGTGGCACCCACTCAGTGGCTAAGCTAGCCCATCTTTCCGGGTGCATGCGGCAGACGTGGCCGGCCCAGTCCCACTTCAGCCTGGTGGCAGTTTCTCCAACATCTGAGATTCGTGTTATAGAACGCAGCGTGGTGTGCCGGACGTGGTCGGTCCTTTTAAAACCCAGAATGCTGTGTTCCATGGCTCGCTGGCAAACCTTCAGTTTGGACTTATGGCTCTCAGTAAGTGACCATGTTTGGGCACCGTAGGTTAGGACGGGCAGGATACACATGTTAACGAGTTTCCGTTCATGTTAACACTAACTGGCCCAAGTATATTGTACTCGTCAACATAGTGTATAGTCTGCCCATCTATCGCTACCCTACGTTTCGTGCTGTTAGTCATCACTTGAGTCTTAGTGCTGTTCATTCTAAGTCCAACTTGAAGGCTTGCTGAGCTGAGATCTTGGAGCATTAGTTGGAGTTCTGCCGCCGAGAAAGCGAAGAGAACAATATCGTCCGCAAAACGTAGGTTTGATAACCTTTTGTTGCCGATGACTACCTATTCCCCTCGCCTCCCACGACGCCGCCAGGCTCTTAAAAACTTCTTCAAGTGAGCTACTGAATAGTTTTGGAGATAGCGGATCACCTTGTTTGACACCTTTTTGGATTTGGAACGACGGGCCGGTGCACTGGAGTTTGATGGCTGCTGTAACTACTATTGTTGTATTGTAATTGTAAATGGCGTTGATGAGATTTATGTAAGTGGGTTCAATGTTTTGATTACGGAGTGCGGTTTCTATAGCGGACTACTTAGTACTAATTGTATGTTATCCTTTACTTCCATAAGGAGTAAAAATAGTTTAAATAGAAGACGGGGAGGAGGAGAGGCCGGACGGTCGCGTCGCGTCGCGTCCTTTTGTCTCGCCTGATGCGCCACCTGCCGGCCGCGCCTCGCAATACATTTTAATATGAAAAATTATCTCTCACCAACCAATTAATTACCATGGGATAATAACGGATATTATAAAAAAAGCGTTGATTACAATACCTAAGTACAATAAATAAATTTTTTATGCTTTGAATAACGTGTTCCAGTTTTTTACAAATATAAACAAGAATGTTTGGACTTTGTTTAATGTCAAAACTAAAAAGTAATAGATACACCCGGATTTTTAAATATTTTCATTCTAAGTAGCTACTTACGAATTTCCCGTCCACAAGAACATACATAAGTCTTGTTAACTAGGTATTATTAGTATATTTATTATAAAAGGTTAGTTTCATTGGACCTTTCTAAGGACTGGCAGAAAGACGACCACAACTAATTGGCGCATATTTTCCATTTCTAACGACCTCCATCAGCCTAAACCAGGTCGGTAGTCCAGTTGAGGGGACACAACGAGATGAATACTTACGTTGAGAAATACTATACTGAAAATGAAAATACATACTATGGCTATGGAATAAAACCCCCGCTTTAATCATTTTGCTCCGTTCACGTGTATTCCAGGCTCCAGTATATAAGCTGCTCTCACGTCCCCAGCGTCGACGAATTTGCCGCTAATTTAAGCACTGAACAATATAGCATTATGGCAATTAGAAAATAGAAAAGGTACGGAAATTAAGGAAAGCCTTACCTTGAGCGCCGATCGATCGGGCCTTACCGCTTTGTTTATTTGCTTCTCTTCTAAAAGGATAATATATCAAGTCTTATTTCCATGTTTCTTTTGAGTGGCCACTCGCACGTTGAGGGTATCAGGGCATATAAATGCCTATCAGTTAACAGTGTTGGTACATTGACAAGTACCAACAATCAACCAATTTTTTTAATGGGTTATTGAAGGCAGAGAGCCCCTCAGCAAAAAAAAGCAAACAGTCATAATCATGACGAAAATTCAAATTCATTCTCAATTAAATTTCAATTCATCCTTTATAATTCAGTGAATAAAGGATTTTGACCTTACAAACGGTCCGGTAGTAGGGGGGGGGGGGGGGGGGAATTGTGCATTTTGCATTTTAAACACTGACTAACCATCCTAGACAACATATCAAAAATTCAAAACTACCGGGCCGTTTGTAAGGTCAACCATAGTACTTTAGTCTCTATTCACCGAATTATTAAGCAAGAAGAACTATTGGCAGGCTATCCCCACGCGTTTCGACCGCGCGAAACATTCCGATCTCTAAGTAGCTCCCCGGCGGGACAAAACGTCAGTGGGCTGCCACGCCTCGCGGCGAGCGGACGGCGTACAGTTAACGTTTCCCGCGCAACCTGTGCTGTACGATGTCGAAAAATAAAAGTCGGACATATTGTTTTTGTGGCAACAAAGACGGTTGAAAATGATTTCATTTGTTCCAGAACACATTAAACTCTCCGGAATAAAAGATTTGGTTTAAGAATTAACGTTTACTGGGGCACTATTGACGCGTAACTATTAAAGTCTGGGTATTTCTCTAAAAATCTTTATGGGGCGCCTAGCTTTTTTTCGAAATAATTGTGTTGGTTTGATTCCATGCTGTGTTGTTATTATTATTACTGAAGGTTTAGTTATACAATCAATAAGTAAAATATTTAAAGATTCACTCTATGATACATTATATTTTAGAAACACGATTACTTGTAGTTTCCTCGATAGTTTTTTTTAAAGCTACCTCAAAAATGCAACATAAACCCCTAGTATGTCATAAATACTGCAGGGAAAGTTATCAGTTTTTTTAATAATAACATAACGAGATGTTATCTATAATGTATACGTCTTACATTTTCAAAATCTGTATTATTTTAATAATTAAACCGAAAAAACATGATTTCTGCGCTCCCAGCAGAGATGGGCATAAGTTAATTTTTAATCTCGATTAACGATTAAAATTGACGATTAGTTAATCTAATCGTACGAGTTCCGATTGATTTAATCTCGAAAGATTAAGTTAATTGTCGATTAATTTTTAGCGATTAAATTTTTAATCGATTAATTAATTCGGCGATCGGAGAGCGGAGAAAGGCGTGCGGAGAGCGGGGAACGGAGAGTGGCGTGCGGAGAGCTGAGAGCGGCGTGCGGAGAACGGAAAGCAGAGAAGCGGAAAGAGGGAACGGTCGGATGCAAAGATAACCGGTGTAAGGTGTAGAGAATGGTGTTCAATCGTCCTGAAGTGGGCAACCCAGTGGGAATCGGGTTGTCTGGACGCCACGCCTCTGCTGACTAGACTGGTTGACCAAACGAGCGAAGGCACGAGAAAAAGCTAGCGTTTACATAACGGAGGCAACCCTAGCGCACATTCCAATGACGTTGCGTCACCCGCGGGAGGGGGCATCGATAGCGGTGGCAACGCCTGCCGTCCAAACAAGTGGGGTATCTGTTACGTAGTAACTTGTATATAATCTGTGCTATTGGAAAAAAATATAATTTAATTGTCTTTCAAAAACTTTACTTCCCCTATTGTGATGATAGATTAAATTATGTTTGATATGTGTTTGATGTACAACTCTAACAGGACTTTGCAATAGAAGCGTCCGTATTATATATAAATCTCGTTTAAATACAATGTAAATCATATTTACCTATTGGTATTTCAAAATTGGGCAAGTACGAGTCCGACTCGCACATGAAGGGTTCCGTACCATAATCTATTTCTATAACAAGTTTGTTGTATGCGAGCCCCCCTTAAATAATTATTTTATTTTATTTTTAGTATTTGTTGTTATAGCGGCAATAGAAATACATCATCTGTGAAAATTTCAACTGTATAATTGTAACTAGCTATCACCGTTCTTGAGATACAGCCTGGTGACAGACGGACGGACGGACGGACAGCGGAGTCTCAGTAATAGGGTCCCGTTTTTACCCTTTGGGTACGGAACCCTAAAAATGGGCATACCTATACGCTGAAATACTTCAGAAAAACGCACGGCTGTTCAATTACAGCAGTCAATTTAAAATGATCAGTGATCGGTTATCGCCCGTGGCCCCCTTTAGCGCCACCATATCCATCAATCTACGGAGATCGCTATCTGCCGGTCTAATTGAAATATGACAGAAGTGTCACATGAAGGCGATACCGATCGAGATTGGTTTACGTAATAAGGGTGGATACGTCGGGGCTAGACACGCGCAGAGCTTTACCTCGCGATAAATGTAGTTTACGCAACTACGCAAGTCCTTACCCTTATATAAATGAGGAAGTGTATTTGTTGGTTCGTTAGTTGGTGCTTCTTTCATGTGTTTTGCATAATGAATATTTTGTCTCAAACGACAAATATAATAAGTAATAGCGGCGTGGCGTCCAAATAAGCCGATACCCCACCGGCTTGCCCATTTTGGAAAATGTTGCCGATGTAGTTTTTCTAGGGTTCCATAGCCAAAGGTTAAAAACAGGAACCCATTACTAAGACTCCAGTGTCCATCTGTCTGACTGTCACCAGGCTGTATCTCATGAAAGGTTGAAATGTTCACAGATGATGTATTTGTGTTGCCGCTATAACAATACCTAAATACTAAAAACATAATAAAATAAATATGTAATTGGGGGCTCCCATTCAACAAACGTGATTTTTTTGCCATTTCTTTATTAAATTTGATGGTACGGAACTACGGAACCCTTCGTGCTTGAGTCCTTCTCGCACTTGTTCCAGAGGCCAGAGTTCTTATTTCATGCCACGACACCTGATACGTACACATGTTCGTGCAAATATACATTATAAAATCTATTAACATAATGAAAAAAAGTTACATTCAGGATCAAGAACTTATGTGTGCAAAGTATCTTCTAGGTACAAACGTTTCTATTTACTTAACTTCCATAATAGTGTACAAAACGCCTGAAAAGGATTTTAGGGCTACGTTTCAGGCCTAGGTCCAGGAACGTGTGGCGTGTGGGGCGCCACCCCCGAGAGAGCACGCTACGGGTTCGTGACCTGTGTCAGGCTATCCCCACGCGTTTCGACCGCGCGAAACATTCCGATCTCTAAGTAGCTCCCCGGCGGGACAAAACGTCAGTGGGCTGCCACGCCTCGCGGCGAGCGGACGGCGTACAGTTAACGTTTCCCGCGCAACCTGTGCTGTACGATGTCGAAAAATAAAAGTCGGACATATTGTTTTTGTGGCAACAAAGACGGTTGAAAATGATTTCATTTGTTCCAGAACACATTAAACTCTCCGGAATAAAAGATTTGGTTTAAGAATTAACGTTTACTGGGGCACTATTGACGCGTAACTATTAAAGTCTGGGTATTTCTCTAAAAATCTTTATGGGGCGCCTAGCTTTTTTTCGAAATAATTGTGTTGGTTTGATTCCATGCTGTGTTGTTATTATTATTACTGAAGGTTTAGTTATACAATCAATAAGTAAAATATTTAAAGATTCACTCTATGATACATTATATTTTAGAAACACGATTACTTGTAGTTTCCTCGATAGTTTTTTTTAAAGCTACCTCAAAAATGCAACATAAACCCCTAGTATGTCATAAATACTGCAGGGAAAGTTATCAGTTTTTTTAATAATAACATAACGAGATGTTATCTATAATGTATACGTCTTACATTTTCAAAATCTGTATTATTTTAATAATTAAACCGAAAAAACATGATTTCTGCGCTCCCAGCAGAGATGGGCATAAGTTAATTTTTAATCTCGATTAACGATTAAAATTGACGATTAGTTAATCTAATCGTACGAGTTCCGATTGATTTAATCTCGAAAGATTAAGTTAATTGTCGATTAATTTTTAGCGATTAAATTTTTAATCGATTAATTAATTCGGCGATCGGAGAGCGGAGAAAGGCGTGCGGAGAGCGGGGAACGGAGAGTGGCGTGCGGAGAGCTGAGAGCGGCGTGCGGAGAACGGAAAGCAGAGAAGCGGAAAGAGGGAACGGTCGGATGCAAAGATAACCGGTGTAAGGTGTAGAGAATGGTGTTCAATCGTCCTGAAGTGGGCAACCCAGTGGGAATCGGGTTGTCTGGACGCCACGCCTCTGCTGACTAGACTGGTTGACCAAACGAGCGAAGGCACGAGAAAAAGCTAGCGTTTACATAACGGAGGCAACCCTAGCGCACATTCCAATGACGTTGCGTCACCCGCGGGAGGGGGCATCGATAGCGGTGGCAACGCCTGCCGTCCAAACAAGTGGGGTATCTGTTACGTAGTAACTTGTATATAATCTGTGCCTGTGTGGCGGTGGCGCTCCCACGCACGTTAAAGGTGCGTTCCTCTGATGCAGAACTGAATGAAGTGGACCGAAGCTTTTTGGACCGGATTTGGCATTTGTGGAAAGGCTCCCTAATGACCAGTAAAGTCAAATCAGCCGTGTTTGGGCAACTTAACTTAGGTCTGATCTTTAAGTTATGAGCATCTGAGCATACATTTTTTTACAAAGTAATTGTACATACAACTCAACCAGACCCAGACCTGATAGCAATGGAGCCAACTAGATACTTTTCCGGTAAACAGAGACTCTTCCTTTTTTGAAATGGTTGCGCGCTCGTTGCCACCTATGCGCCTTAAGAAATAAATGATATTTTGAGTGCGAGGCGGGCCCGATCCGCCCGTAGTTTCGTTTCTAACTCTTACGCAACCGTTACGTGCGCAAGCTCTGTCCAGTATTCCGTTGTGCAAGTATGGCTGCCCGCAGAAATGACGCATGTGCCGTCGAGTTTCCTGAACACTTTCGCCCTTTTAGGATAACTTGGCTAAAGCGGTGCAGTTACATTGTGTCTTTACATATGCAATCATTAATTCGGACGATATTTTGTTGCCATATAAAATTGGTGTTTAAGAAGGTCGAGAAAAGTTTTAATTAATTGTTATTAGGGTTCCGCACTTCATGGGTACCAACAGAACACTTAGACAGGTTGTCAGTCTGCGCGAATGGCTGTCAACATCGCAGAAAATCATTGGCTGAGGGTAACACAACCGCGTCTCGGCTCTATGATCTATGCCTCTATGACGAAGATGATTTCGCCAGAATCAAGGCAGAATTCCCACCAAACACCAAGGCAGAAACACGACGCGGTTGGCGCAGTTTGCAGACACTTGCCTACTGAGCCGGCGGTCCCGGGTTCGAAACCCGGCCGGGGCAAATATTTGTGTGATGAACTCGAATATGTTCTTGGGTCATGGATGTTATCTATATATATTACGTATATCGTCGTCTAGTACCCATAGTACAAACTTTGCTTAGTTTGGAACTAGAACGATTTGTGTATGATTGTCTCATAATATTTAATTTAATTTTAAATGCAAAGCTGGGCACCCTGGTGCGCTCTGATGCGCAGCTCCGGTAAAAGAAAATTATCCCAAGAGATGGCGCTGTGCGGCTAGCGCCGGGCGGGAGGCGCGCCCATACAAAATTGTATTGAAATTAGGTTTTCTATGGAGAGGTCAAATCTTAATGAGAGGAAAAATCTTAACAGCGCGAAGGATTGTGCCGGCCGGCGCGCGTCCTGCTCCATTTGTTGCTAAAAATGTCTTTGACCGCTCGGCACTCCGACACGGGTGGAAGGATTAACCACCCGATTATCCAATTATTGTACAGGGATAGCTGGAAATCTAAAGTCCAGTTGTAGGATCATTATTACCTTACTACGGTAAAAAAAAAGTTTTACGCGAACGATGATGCTCGATCTTTCTCGTATCAAATAAATGCACGCCAATATTTAGTCCACCAAAGACACTGCATGCTGAAGTGCATGTGATGATGATTTAATCCTCGATTATAGCCTTGTTCTATCTAAAAATTGCTAATTTTCATCCAAATCCGTTTAATGATGAAGTGCCGTAGGTATCCGACAATTTTCGGAAACAGAGAACGTTTTGCATGGGAAAATTTCTCTCGGACGTTCTCACTTCATACGAATCGGGAAACATTCTCGAGAACGGCACATCTCAATCAATGATAAACGTTTAAATTCAATAAGTCTTCAGCTAGGTAGGTATGCAGGTAAACTTTCCTACGAAAGGCGTATATCCAAGTTAAAAAAAAAACAGTATCTAATCCACTTTCCATCTAACAGTGAACCCTCGGGTGTACAACGGACAACACCCTTCAGCCAATTATTGTAATTATTTCCATGCGGTTTATGCTGCAAGCGCTGAATTATAAAATGTATTTCGGGGTTGAACAAAATCGATATGCTCTCACATTTATTTTCAGCGCTACTATTTTTAGCGACTACTTTTAAAAATAGTGCATAACTGGGTACAATGTTTCGTTAACATTAATTGACTAAGTAAAATGTAGGTACTTATGCATGTTAACTAAGTAAACATCCCATAAATTAGTTGTCTTTTAGCGGGTTACTATGTACTCAAGTATTTACAATGAATTTTAGATGTCAAGGTAGATACTTATTATTATTAATTAATCAATTTATTTAATCTTTATTGGACGAAAGAAAACTTATCGTACAAAAGACAGATTTAATGCCATAAAGCATTCTCTACCAGCCAATCTTAGGGCAAAGCAAAAAGAGGATTCGATAGTATTATAGTAGTAGTAGTTCAATAGTACTCGTAATGTCATCTATTGATGTAGCTATACTCGTATTCTAAAAACACAAGTATTTATTAAACAGGGCGCAGCGTTTCCAAATTAATTCAATTTAACTGTAAAAAGAAGCTTTTTATATTATAATATCATACCATCATGTGCCTATAATCTAAATAGAGTTACTACTCTGAACTCAATTATAATTTGATCCCAAATACCCAATTGCAGCAAATTGAAACTAACATGACCTCAAACGCCATCTGTTGGCACATCTGTATACTAGTCGTTGTTTTGATTGGAATACGGTAAAGTGATGTCGTAGATGTCTAAGTAATTTCAGCCAATCACCTATCTACACTACCCGCTGATTAAGGAGACGTGGTTGGATACAACTCTACACAACTCAGTAAACTATTATCGATGTATTTATGTGAGACGTCTACACTTTTTTTATGAACTATTTGCTACATTACATTGTGATGATTACACTTCTTACAACCGTAGGTATGTATTAATGTTTACATATATGTCGAATAAAACCTACTGTGTGTGTCACAAGCATCTTCTCTTTCTCGACAACCAACCATCGGCTTCCGATGATCTGAAAAATAATCACTTTTTCACTTTCACCAAAAAAAGCACCTTCAACGAGAAGAAATCATTTTTCCAAGAGCAACTGTTCAGTTCACTGCAGTACCTACTATAAAAAACCGGCTAAGAGCATGTCGGGCCACGCTCAATGTAAGGTTCCGTAGTTGCTCATCCTTCACAAGAGACGGGCTTAAAACAGCGGTTTTAAGCCCGAGGTTTAAGTTACGAAAAGATTTCAAGTTCTATAAAAAGGTCGTACACGCCATAGTTACTGTAATTACTTATTACCTTCTGGAAGTCAACTTACGTCCTTTTAAATAAAATTATGAAATTTTGCGATAACTCTCGGATGGACCGATTTTGTTCAATATAGTTTTCATTGAAAGTACTTATAAGGCCTTATTTTCATGAATTTTCCCATATGTTTGTGACCCGTGGTTCAAAAGTTAGAGGGGGGACACATTTTTTTTTATTTTTGGAGCGAATATTTACAAAACTACTGACTTTATCAAAAAGTAATGTTTAAAGACCCCTATTATTTTTAACAGACCTATTTAACGACACCCCACACACTAGGGTTGAAACGAAAAAAAAAATCAGCCCCACTTTAAGGTGTACGAGAGGTAGGTACCCGAAATAATTTTTTTTTTTACTTTTTATTTTACCGTTTTGTCGGCGTGATACATACACATACTCATACCAAATTTCAGCTTTCTAGTACTAATGATCACTTGGCTAAGCCGCGGAAGGACGGACAGACGGACATGGCGAAACTATAAGGGTTCCTAGTTGACTACGGAACCCTAAAAAACCCTAAATCGTCATAGATGTGCCTGTAATATTTGAAGATATACTCACGAGCAAAAAATATTTTTCTAAATCAGTTCATAAATGAAGGACTTCTGAGGTAACAAACATTAAAAATAAACAAAAATACAACCGAAATGAGAACTTCCTCTTTTTTAAGTCGGTGGACAATCAGTCTATCTTATTGGGCATTAAAGTCAGTAAGTAGTAAATACTTCATAATTCGTTATCGTCAATGCCGTTCAATTAAAAGTGTGGTCATGTACCTGTGTGTCAAATATATAAAGTTTCGTGTACAATTCGTGTAAATACATTATATAGATGCCAGATACTACATGATGTATATTCCGATTTACCTGCACATAGACTTCCAAAATCTTTATTTCGATCTGTTTTGTTCGTCTAGTTAATTATACTTTTCCAATTTTCTTTGTTATTCGGACAAGTTCAATGACAGAACACGAGCAAACGTTCAATAACAAATCGTACGTACCTAGGTACTTGTATTAGAACTTACAATAGCTATCTATTTTTATCGTCCAGTTAGCTACGCTATTTTTTTTAAATGTCAAATGTCAATGTGCTGGATAAGAATAATAGTTAGAAGGTACCTAGTGCATATAGGCAGTCTGGTTACACTTTTTTTAATGGTATAAAAATATTATGCACAAGCCTTCATACAAGCCTTTCGAATATTAACTTATTATAAAATTAATAAGTGAGTTAAGTAGTAATAAAAAGTCTTCTATTTTGATAATAATAATTCGCTACCGAAATGCTAGAAATAAAACTTAATAGCAGGAACGTTAATGCAAATATTAATAAACTAAATTAAAAATTTAAAGCCCCCCAACACAAGTAGCTGGTCATCATGAGACCCTCATTCAACAATATGATACTAAAACTGAACATAACTACGAAATTTGGAATTCTTAGCTTCAATATTGGCTGAGATCTTGTCACGTGTTCCATATTAGTTTCCAAGATATATTGAGCTATAATTAATTATAGCTCAATATATCTTGGAAACTAATATGGTCACATTTCCACCAAAATATAGCTAAGAACCATCTCGACGGACAAGTCTTTTGATAAAAAAAACGCACTGAAATTGGTCCATCCGTTTCTGACCTAATAGGATGCCACAGACATACACACTGATACACAAATACACAGACTATAGATAAATACACAGATACACACATACATCCTTCTTTTTTCGCGGTGGTTAAAAATTGAAGGCTTCATAATCATAAGCGATCAGGCGTCAGTTTACAAAAATTTATAATTTCTGGTATATCGCTTAACTAGCTTATTTTAATACCTATGATATTATTATAGTCCTTGTATGTTTCCGAAAATTATATTTAGTTTTTTTTTTTTTATTATATTTTAGTGCTTAGTGTCGATTAATTTGTATTGTCTTCAGGAAACTTGCCTATTACGTGATCGCACTTTCGGTATTATGATAATTCGGAATGAAGAATCCGTATTTTCGGCAACGACTTGTAAGTCGTCGCGATGCTACACACACGACGTTGCAAACAAACGTCTTGCATTTGATCACATTCTTAGAGCGATCGGTGATAATGAACTGGAAACCGAATCAACGATCTTATGATGCACTTAAAGCACATCTTTGATTCGGGATCCCATATACAAACCAGCGCTCACCAATGCATCAGCTCCGCATTCCACTTTTGTTTTTGCAAATCGGCGCGCTTTCTTGGGCAGTCGTGTTGCCACGCACGCCCGACGGCCATTTGCGCAACTAAATACAGTTTCTGAAATGTTTTATTCTGTCCCCGCTTAATGTACCAACTGCTACAATTATGAACTTACACACCGAACGACCGAATGACCAAACCTGTATTGAAATATAATTTAATATTTTTTTTTTTATATATGTAAATTCCCGGCATATTGATATTTATTTTAGTTCTAGTTGTAAGATATTGCTGTGCCTGACAAGGCTCATGTTTTGGACTTTACCTAGTATTTAAGACCCTTAATGTACAACATGAATTGCAATAAAATGATTTGATTTGATTTGATTTGAACACAATATATATGTATTTTTGTATATATGTAGATGACTTTTGAATCTGCTCCAATGGGGACACAGCTGTATTCACTGTGTCAGAGTGCTCATAGTCTTTCACACAACAAACACATAACCTCTTTTCTGCTGGCGGTGAAAAGACACAAGATAGAAACGAGTAAAGCGATAACTTAAGCAACAAAAACCGGTCAAGTGCGAGTGAGGTAAATTGCAAATGCTCAGAGTATCCACATGAACGCAAAAAAAAAACATGATCTAATCTGGAATTGATTAATTTATTTCCTGAATTGACATCATTTCAAATTGTCGCTATTTGCGTTAAGTTTAAAATAAATCACGGAACCCATAACTATCATTTTATTTGATTTTTCCGACTTTGACAAATATATATTTTTTACAAAGAAGCGTCGAATAAGGGTCTGCACTCAAAATGACGTCAATCGGTGGGATGGTTAACAGTCACAACGCACAAAAAACAGCAGTACATAGTAAGTTCGGATAATTAAGAAAATTTTAAAATGTGATGATATTCCATTTTTTATCCTTTACTAGCGACCCGCCTCGGCTTCGTACGGGTGCAATGCAATATACATTATACATATAAACCTTCCTCTTGAATCACTCTATCTAATTTAAAGAACCCAGATCAAAATCCGTTGCGTAGTTTTAATTAATTAAAGATCTAAGCATACATAGGGACAGACAGACAGACAGACAGCAGGAACCGACTTTGTTTTATACTTTGTAGTGATTAGATTTTATTAAGAAAATCCTGATAAAATAATGAAATGTTGTCAATTACAAGATGCCTGTAACTGTGTTCGTTAACATTGGTTAAAATCCGTCGAGCAGTTACGGCGCGATGACATTTATTTTTTACCAACAGATTATGGGCAATGACGCCGTACGGTGGCGCCAGGCGCCCTCACAAATCCTTCTCGCGCTGCTGTTAAGATTTTTCCTGAAATTACTTCCATCACGTGAGAGTGGAACGTAAACCATTGTTCATAAAAAAGTTTCTGTCAAAAAATTCATTTTAGCGACAAGCTTTTATAGCCGACTGTACTTTTCTTTGGATATCAATCAAATGCTCACTGAGACGATTCTAAAGAGCCCAAGCTCGGCAGGATTGCTTTTTCAATTATAGAGTTCCTATGGCCACCTTCCGGCTACATCATCAGATCAGCCCCATGGTACCATATTACCTATTGTATTCTCATCAAAGTTAAGTAAGTATGCAAAATTTCAGCTCAATCGGTTAACGAATATCTGCTTCAAAATTTTAGTTGCAAGATTCCACCCGAACAAACATATTATACCTATACATACATACATACAATGCAAGTTAAATAAAAGCTTGAAAAAACAATGGGCAAATAGGGCTTGGATGGACAAAGAGAATATTGACTATTATAAAGTTCTAAACTATGGAGAAGGATCATAATTTCAAGAAGAAACTTAACAGCGCGACGCAGGATTTGCGGGCGCGCGGCGCCAGGCGTACAGCGCCATCTGTTCGTAAAAAGTTATTTGCCTGCTCATCACGCCGAAACGGCAAGACTGATTTAAAAAAATATTGGTACAGGGATAGGTACTTGGATATCCAAAGATGGTTATACAATACTTTTTACCAGCCCGTCTAGCATAACTATGCTTCGCGACTTGTTGCGCGATATAGCGCTACCCGTTCCTCTCTCACATTACTGCACAGAAAGAGACAGGTAATTATCTCGCGCGAAAAATAGTCGCGTATGACAGTTATGCTAGAGGTGCAGACCATGGTAAAAAAAAAGTTATACGCGGACGAAGTTACAACTCCTAATAAAGCAATAAAATTATTATAGTACAGTCAACTGCAAGACAGTATACAGGATTAGTCCGTTCAAAAATATCTTATTTCTACTTCATGGACGGGTAATATACAATCTAGCGAAGATAATTTAAACCGGACTAATTGCGTGTATCTTTTTGCTCCAAACAATACCCCAGAAAGCATTGCCTTGACATGCTTGACGGGCCGCTCTGGAGGCCTAGGGCCTGTGTGAATATTTTTTGCAGTTAATTTTTGAACATGTATGACAGTTGCGTTTATCGTGCGATAAATAAACGATGAAGTGAACGCCACTCTCACACTTGGCGAGGTGAGTACCTATTTGAGCGTTTTAACCGTCTTATCAACATCCCTTAATTTTAAAATAATTGTATTAAGCCGCGACTTCTACAAGACTACCGAAATGGCGCCACAATTCATACCGAATTCCTGGATATTGGGAGCAGTGTAATAAGACGGTCAAAACGCTCAAATTATTTCCCAGCGGCACGACAACGAGCGTTTCAACTGCGCGGTTGAAACGTCAGGGCTGTCTCGATTATTACCACAATGGAAGAGTAAGTAGCTATTTCTGTCATTAAACTAAACTCAACTTTGGGACTAAATATCGGTTGATCGTCTATCTTACCAATATTTATTACCTACTTACTATAAATAAGCCCGCGTCGGCCGCGTATACCTAACTTTTTTTATCGTCGACTGGTAAAAAGCAGATACTTTGGATGTCCAGCAACCCCCTTAACAAAATTGGTTTAAATCTCGGCGTGATGAGAGTACAAAGAAATTGTGATCAACAGATGGCGCCAGGCTGTCATGGCGCCGCGCGCCCATTAAGATTTTTCCTGAAATCATGGCCCCTCTCCATCGAAAAGTGATTCTCAATCTCAATACAAATATAGAATTGTATAATGGTATAAAAACGTTTGAGGCGTTTGAGGGAATAGAAATTAAGTTCCCAGGTAAAATATACGTTGTCGGTTGTCAATAGAGGTCTAGTAGTAACCGACTATTAGTATAGACGCATTTGAAAACCGTCCTTGTTGACAATGAGTAACTTCATAACTTGCGTGTGTGTATTTAGCCTGCGAAAATCGCAAAAAGAGATGGTTCGATCGATGCACGAGTCAAATATTTGTAGCCGCCACAAGTCATTATACTTATTAATTTCAATAAACTTTTTTACTAAAACCAAATCCGACTTATTGCTCATTGTCGTAGTTAAATAACGTTAAGATTTTATTAGAATCACGCTACGACTTATAGAAGTTTTAACCGTACCTAAGTTCTGTAAAGTTTTGTTTTCCATCAAGAGACCTAAAGCCGATTTTGGCAATGCTACATACGAAACGAATCACCCATTTAAGTAATTAATAGTAGGTAAGCGTAATTCGAACCGAATACCGCGATAGTGCTTTTGTCATACGGCGCTCCTATTGTTCATATTTTCGCAGGTTACACGCGGAAAACCGTTCCGACCCGCGACATCTATGAGCGACGGCGCAAACTTCAGACTGAAATGCGTTTACGATCTTTATTATCGGCAGCAGTAATACTACAATTTAGTTCTTGCCCTACAAAAAGCGTTTCTCCTTTCATAATAATAAGAATACGCCGAGTCGGTCGGCTGCTCGCTCGCTCGATATACACGGACGCGGCGGCGCGGGTATGTGTGGATGTGGTGCGCCGGTGTGCGTGGGTCGCTCGCCCCCTCCCGCCCCCCCGCCGCCTCTCCCCCCGCTGCCGCGCGACGACCCAACGTAGCTTTCTGTTCACTTATATAACGACATACATATATACGCTGGTAAATAATATACACAGTGAATAGCGAGCTATGTGCGCCACCTAGCGGCCGCTCGCCTCCGCGTCGCACAGAGTAATGTTTCGTGTTTTCAGATTTTCCTTTCATGCTGTATTAGGTTCATGGGCCAGTTTTGATTTTGAGACTGTAATGCGTTGTTACAGAATTCATGCCTATCGATTTTGTTTGGTTTCATATCGTAGCATTTTTGCGTTGATGTCTATTTAAGGCATTATCTAAGTGGCAAGTACCACAGTATATCTAAGAGGTAAGTGGGTTTAGGTTAGGGCATTATAAATCAGGTTTTTGTAAATTATTGTCATATGATTGCTTAATGATTCGAGACATATTGAGTGTATACTAAGTAGTCCACTACATGATAGAGTAAAGAAAAGTTTATTGCTTGAACAAATCAACTAATTCCGATTGTGCGGTCATTTTGTCACTATTGCATATTTCATAGAATAACGAATGACATAATTATCACTTACCAATAGTAATATGTATATAATATTAATTATTAAGGCAATCGACAATGAGTACAGCATCTAAAATCCAAAGAATAGGTCGAATCGAAACCAGAGACGGTCTCAGCATTGCTCTGTGGGAGGTACACGTGAGCGAAAGGCGCCCGACGTAGGCGGGTATTCCGCCAACTTCTGGCTCGAGTTGGCTCGACTCGGCTCGAGCGGCCTGAGATTACGAGCCGGCTCGAGCCGGCGGCTCGAGTGCCGAGGGAAAAATTTCACAAGTTGCAGCGAGCCATGACGGAGTCAAGCTACCCGCGATCCCGAACGGAGCGTCGGACACGTCTCTAAAATGGCGCGATCGCGTTTTTGAACGCAACGAAACTCAGATGGCGGGCGACCATTTTCAAATTTATTCATTGTGTCAAGTTTTGAAAACAATGTTAAATAAGCAGGTGATTAAGTAGTATCGTTTGGGATTTTTAACCTAATGTATCCGATTTGAAGCGATGGTAGAGCGTAATGAATTAAACTTTTAATAACTTTTTATTTTTGCAATTTTGGGAACTTTATACAAAAAGATTTCATTTCAATGTTGTAGAGACTTCTTTGCAAAGTTCTTATCATCTGAATCGTCATCCGACTCCTCCCAGACAAAGGATTCACCAAAACTCTCGTGCGAAATACATATGGCAAATATAGGAATTAACCAATAGGTACCTATGTACTATTTATTTCTGTACAACTTACAAAGACTAACGAACGTCGTAACGAAACCAGCATACACTAAATAGAGACTCTACCTCAAGTACCTCAACGCAGAGGAATTCTTCTTGGTAGGACTTGACAGTCGGTACATATACGTACATATAGTACCTGACAGTTACAAGGAGTTCAAATTGATTTATCCGTATTAATTGTTGGTAGTTTGTGTAGTAGATTTTTTGTTATTTCACCCTTACCCACCAATTAGGTATTTATGACGAAACCTGCGCTTTGATTATAATTTATATGGATGCATGCTTTAAAAAAACACTTAAGTATGTTTACATTACATTTGTTGATGACTTTACTGCGCTGCAGAATATATCGCTGTCCTTGTCCGCGCTATCAGCCTATGACTCTTTCTCATATCGTATCATACACATTTATATTATATGTTATATAATGTTTATGGTCCGCGACTCGCACTCCGCTAGCATATTCCAGTCGGTTGATGAGAAGATGCTTCTTCTTATCAACGTGAATAATTAAATTGGATTTATTTTTAATAGTAGTACGTTGCCATGATACTTAACATATAAATAAATAGATAAATATCAGATTAGGCATAGCACAACACGTATATACATATCGTTGTCTATAGATAAATATATACTAAAATACATACAACCATGACCCAAGCACAAATATTAATTCTAGTTAATTACCCAAATACACCACGGACTTACGAAAGACATTGTGACCGAGTGTTTAGTATTTTAATATTTAATATGTATGTTAGATTGTAAGGTATTTATCTATGGGCCTTTGATGCCTGAAATAAACGAATTATTATTATTATAATACTTGCCATGACTGGGATTCGAACCCGGGACCGTCGGCAGGTGCACTATCAACTGCGCCAACCTCGTCGTCAAAACATATGACAAAAGTGACAAAACACATAACGTTTCATTTCAATATTTAATTTTGCACACTACAAGGTACAAGGTGAGCACAAACGGCGGACTTGATGAATTCTCTTCCAGTTAATCACAACATAAGGCCAAACAAAAACAATATGATTGGTGCGGGATTGGTGCACAACAACATAACCCATGTTTGAACAAAAGAGACAAAAATCATGAAATATTACTTAATCAACAAATTTATTTTGGTACCTACGTACCTACTTATGAATATAAGTATTTTTTCCAAAGTACACACTTCTAATAAGTAAATAAGTAATGAATAATCGTCAACAGAGTGAAAAGGCATCTTCTTCCAAAGCGGGCTCGGTCCTACTCCTTGTCATTATGTTCTATCTCAGAAGCCAAACACGAATCCATTGTATAAAGTAGTATTTCAGTATTACTAGCTATTTTTAAATACGTGTAGGTACATTCGTAGCAATAGCAAATGGTTAAACTTAGTAATAGATTCAACTACTCAACTATTCAACAACTACACAAGAAGACTACACGAAACCTGCAACAAAACGTGTCGATTCCGTTCAAAAGTTGGCGCGAAACTCGAATAGTTGTCGGAAACTTCATAAAAGTTCCCGCGATTTGACAGGTATCAATCTATCGGGAAAATCTCGATGATCTAGCGTCCCGCTCGCGCTTAGAAACGTCCGATATAGCGCTAAACATATCGCGGACGTGGCCAACCCAACGTGAACGAGACAACCACAAACACATGTGAGTTTCGATATCAAAAACTTTAAAGTAGTAGTTCATAAGCATGTAGTTTTTTTATCTAGTTTATAGCTTATTAATTCTCTATGCTACGCTAACGGACTAGCCAGCACGAACCCCTCACGCACGCAACATTCGATCCTGCCCCCAAGAACTAAAGACGTTTTTCCACCGTTATCAACAACTGATAAAACGCTCGCTGACGCAGTGCCGCATGAAAACACGCTCCAATGTCAGTTCTTTGTTATCAAGTGTTTCAACTCGCAAAAATAGTGATTAGGTATTCTCGAATATTCGTCACAAATGACGAAAAAGGACGAAATGCGTATTTCGGAATTTCAGGACCAAAATCAACTTCATAACAATTAACGATACGACCCCCGCCTCTAAATTCCTCGCCCGGAGCGTGCCTGGCCGGTATACGTGGCGCGGCGATAGAACGCCTTCGCATAGATAGAATAGAGTAGAGAGCGGTTTTGGAACGCACCCGTACACCCAGCCTCGGCTGTGTGAGTGTGGTGTCGTGGTGTGCGCGCCGTGCACAGACACGCGCACACAGCGACGGCGCCGGTGAGCGCTGTTCACCGCACTCTGTGAGCGCAAACAACCATCTATAAGGCCACGCTATAGCTGACGGAGGGACGCGCCGCGCCACAGGCCGAACACCGTTCGTTTCTTTATTCGAGTACCTACTGAAAGATTAAATGTTGTGAAATAGTAGGTACCCAGTTTCCAAGGCTGATTTTTTTTGGAACGGGCAATGTCTTCTTATCTTCAGGAATAGCATACTGCCTAAATTTTTCAAAACTATAAAGTGTTGAGCAAATGTTTTAAGCATACCCTGAACAAGAAAAACTCAAGAAGATCAAGTACTTTTACTAATTTTCTAAGGAATAATGTTATTGGCATTTCATAGATAACAAAGGTAACGAAATACATGTCGTTCATTGAAGCAAAACACCACGTTCTTCATAATTAAAAAATAATTATAAAAGTAAGGAGATAGTGCACAATATTTCCTTGAAATTATCCTTGATAAACTGGCAATAAAATGATGTAACAAAAGCAAATTATAACCTCTTAACAACAAAGTTATTTTACGATGGCCTTATCATTTGACGTGGAAATGCCAGCTTACTAGGCTTTCACAGACGTGCGTTAGGTAAATGCGGTGAAATTATTATTAAAAGAATAAAAATAAATATTTACAGTTACCAAACAACGGAAGTTACAAAGGTAGCCTTAACTATTCAAGACATGTTTTTTACATTCCTGCTAACCCTTATGACAAACCCGAGTGATGTTAAAATATTCGGGGGGCCAACTCTAAAGGAAGTACTGAGAATAATGAACACAATCTGGCAGTTTTATAAGAAAGTGTCTACCTACTATTAGTGATCTAAAAATGGTTCGAAATACATAAAAATAGATGTTTACTAAAGAATTGTTTTAATGTTCGTATCATTTATACAACCTAATTTACTGTAAACGAAAATATCGATATTAACGGTTAGAAAAATTTAATGAATGGCATAATGTGATGTAGCCTCTAATGACCTTTTTGTACAATTCAGGCTGGATTTAATATGACTAAACGTGTATTCCAAGTATAACGCTTCCTCTCGGATAGTAAAGGCAAAACCAAAACCCTTTATGTATTATGTAGTTTGACATTAGTAATGCATTACTATCCAAGAGTAAGCGTTATTCTTGCAATAAAAGTTTCGTTGAATTCAGCCTGAATAACCCCGAGTATTCGAAAGAGAAAAGAAAGAATAAATAAATAATATATATATTGAAACATAAGATCGTATAACAATTTCTTGAAATAAAGAATAGAAATGGCACGCGTGCTTAATGCAGCATTCTTAAAAGCGTGTTAAATATATACAGACATTGACAGCTGTAAAAAGGCGTCACAAAAATATGCGAACTATTAAAATTAAAACGTTAAAGGATTTTTTCACTAACAATTTGTCTTATATGTATTTGCGTTTTCGATTAATCTTAAGTATTTATAACTCCCTCTGTGCAAGCATTTTAAATAAAATAAAAGAAGTAAGTTAACTTTATTCCGTAAGTATGCTCCAGGGATCGATACCGGTATTTATGCAAACGCTCTAATTTCGCGTTTTTTTTCGAATGTTATTATGTAGAATTTCGTTATAGATATAGATCCTTGAAATTAGCCCACTAAAATATAAACATGTGTGATAATGAGCGAAAAACCGGAATATAATGCAAGGTTATTAAACTTTAGAGAGTGACGTAAGAGTGAGCTTACGGATGAGCTTTTGCGGTATATGACGATGACGTCTATTGGACTTCTCATTCACTCTTCTAGTGTAGAGTGAGAGATCCGTTTGCTACAGGATCAATAACTGCGCGCAGGAAAAATTGTAGTGGACATTTATTATTTCAATAATAGTAATGGCATTGGAAGATCCCAACTGATTTTTTTTAGTTATCGACACTGACATTCCCAAAAATTTTAAATAACGTGAACTATTTTGATTTGTATTCACATTAATCACCAATTTATGTAATTTTAATACATTGTATTTAATAAACTATAATTATATTAATAAAAGTAATGTTGTAAATAAAAAAAATACAAATTCATTACCTATTTTAATCTAGTTATTTGATTGATGATGATATTGTTCTAGTAATTATTATAAACGTTGTCATTATAAGGCTGTTATTAAAACGGACTTTTTAATAATATGTAAGATTAAATTTATAAACCTTTTATTTTAAAGTTATTGTGTATTGTAACTGTAAGTATGTGTGCATGTTAAATAGAGTTATCCATAATGACGGAATACGCAATAAAAGAAAAATAGTATCGATTAAATTTATTTCTAAACTTGAAGCCCGAGACACACCCCATACACCGTCAAGGAAAGCGCCCCTAACACTTTATATTTTACCGAAAGAATTACTTCCGTAACCCTTTCTACTATTAGTAAAACCGCATTTGAAACTTCTCATACAAACTAAATAGTCAAACAGTGAATCGGCTTGAGGCGCGGCGCGGCCGGTATATTTCCGACATAATACCGCTGCGTCGAGCGATTACTACTATATATTCTATATACATTTAATAGCTATACAGGCGCGCGTAGAACTGGCCGTACTTATGTGAGCGCTACGAGGCGAACGCTCGTTGCGCTGTAGCGCTGTACCGCGGCGAGCGGTCTACGCGAACGAACCCCGTCTGAAGCGCTACAGCGCTGCATTACCGACGGGTCCGGCTTATTATTATCGTAGATTGGCGTCGGCGCAACTACACGGCGTTAGAAGGACGTTCCGTTTTAAATATCAGGTTTTATTATTATGAAGAGCGGCGCAGCGGAGTGCGGACGGCGCGGCGGACGGTTGCGTGCGATAACATTTGACATTCGTAATTAGTCGAGCGCTAGCGGCGGCGAGGCCGGCTGGCGGACATTCCGCCCGAGTCCGTGGGGCCGGACAAAGAGGTCGCGCGTTGCGTCAGCGCTGCGAGCGGTGCTTGCTGCTCGCTGCTAGCGCTGAGCGCGGAGCCGAACCTCGCGGGTGCCTCTCCACCACCGCCTGCGTACCACGCTCCATCAATATTATTCTTGTTGTTTGTCGCACTCGCTCATGGGACAATGGTGTCCCGGATCTTTAGGAGGCCTGCACTGAGCCGAAGCCAACGTGCAGAGTCCCTTTCGACCACCATCAACATGCACGCCGCCATTATTATTGTTACAAGGCTACCACTATTTATAGATTAATACGCAGTTGTAGCTGGCAACTGCTAGCACAATCCGAATCCAAATTTGAACTTCAAAATGAACCTAGCTCCAAAAGTCCAAATCCAAATATAGTCCCTCCCTCATTATTCGATAATCACGTACACTCATATAAAAACAAATAATAAAACACTCATTTATTCTGACATCGAAGTCCTATTTACTAAATCCAAAATACCAAAACGTCGCTTAATGAGTCCAAAATTCAAGCGAGCGTGAACGCGGCCGGGGGAATAGCGGCCTTACACTTTAAGTTATAAGGTCGACGTCACTGAGGTCGAATGCGTCAGTGGATGTCAAAGAGCAGAGATAAAGCGTCGGAAAACATCGTGGACGCGATACAGCGCGGCGTGCCGAACAGCGCGTTATGAAACCAGGCGAGATGAAATCTGCGTCTTTGATGGGACTTGGACCATCGTCGCCGTCGGGCTCGGTGCAGCTGCTGCGGTCGTGGTTGGGGAGCGCGGTATTTGACAATATGTTCGATATAACACTAGAATATATTTAACTTGACTTGAAATGTGCCGAGATAAAATCTGCGTCTTTGATGGGAATTGGACCATTATCTATTCTCAGGTCTTAGTTGAGGAGCATTTGACTTGACTTCCAGCACCATATATTAGGATGTTAGTTATATCCTAAGATATGGTGCTGGAAGTCAAGTTAAACTAAAATATTGAATGAAGTAATCATGTGTAACTTGAAGCCAAACAAGATGAAATCGGCGTCTTTGATGGGACTTCCATGGGGCTCGTTAATGGTGATCAGGTCTTAGTTGAGGAGTCTGGCATATGATATCGAGCTTCATAGAATAGGTATAATATAACGCATTTATTTAATTATGAAGTAATCATAGACCTGAAACAAAAAGGGATGAAATCTACATCTTTGATGAGAGTTAGCGAGCGGAGCATTGACGCTACGGTTGGGTCCTGGGCTGCTGCTGAGGGTTTGATAAGAGAGTGCGGCATTTGACATCCGAGATCCTCAGCTCTTGTGATATCACATCTATACTATTATAAAATTGTATTGAAATCAATTTTCTATGGAGGGTCAATATTTCAGGAACAATCTTAAAGAGCGATGCAAAATTTGTATTGGCGTGCGGCGCCTACCGTCCTGTGCTATCTGTTGGTGGTTCTCATCACACAGTAACAGCTGGAAGGGTTTTCAACCAATTTTGGTTCCGAGATAGCTAAGTATCAAAATATGGTTGTAGGAAACTTTATGCGCGACTTCAGTAAAGAGTTACTAGAATGACGAATCGACTATTTTACGGGGGTTGCCGATGTTTTTATGTTGGAAAGCTCTTTTTTGTCCAGCAGTGGACTTCATTGGTGAAATTATGATGATAATACTTGTGAGGCGGAATATTGAAATAAACCAAGATTAAATTTACGTTTTTAATGGTGACACCAGTTATGTCTCATCTGAACGACTTCGGTAGCAGCCTTTTGTGAATATCACGACTATAATAATAATCCAAGGTGTCGCCAGAGGTTATTTTTATGGGTTACTGTTATTGCTATTGTCATACTGAACACGATCCACATATTAGTGAATTAAACCAGGACCTCAGAATAAGACAAAGCCACTATTTTCATAAATTTCTTTAACAATTTATTAAATGAATTCTGCCCATTATTAGTGCCTAATCTAAGATGTTAAATCGTGCAAATAATAGTTTTACTTAATCAATATAAATTAAAGTCACAAAACATGACATGTCAATTACTCCTTATTTTTACCGTGTATGTATGTGTTTGGAGTTAGTATGTTTTTTATCAAGTCATAGGTTAACTGAACAGAACCGAATTCGATGCAGTTTTTTTTTAAGTTTAAAGACTATAATTTCGGAGCAGGTTCGTTTTACTGTTGTAGACCACTACCTACAAGGCGCAGCGGCTGCCAAAACGGCGGCGTAGGTTTTTCAAAATATGATATTTCGTAACATGTTTTGACGACGTGGTTGACGCAGTTTGTAGATCACCTGCCCACTGAGCCGCGTTTCGAGGTTCCGGGGCCAGGGCAAATATTTGTGAGAATTCGAAAATTTTAACTTGGCTCAGAGTTGTATATGTATATAAGTATATATTTTTCTATATAAGTATGTATATCGTCGTCTACTACCCACCTTTCTGCCTTTTGAGCTTAATGTCCGATCGATCGACTAGATCGATTTGTGTGAGGTTGTCTGATATTTATTTATGTTGTATTTGCTTCTTGAATACCTACCGTATTTCATCAAAGTAAATAAAAAATAAAATCTATTTAACTGAGGTTCTACGTATAACAGTAGTTTTCATGTGATCGTAATGTGCAACCAGCTTTAATCTGTTGTATTTGGAAGCCTCTGTAGGGACAGTATGGTAAGCTAAAAAATACTTTAAGTAAATAAAAATAAGGTTGAAAATGATAAAAATTATTGCACAGCTTTTGAGACACAAGTGCTGTTTTGGAGCCAAGTAAATCTTACACTAGTGTCATCCTGCGATTTTGCTCTATTTGTATTGTTTTCCATAGTTTTGAACTATACCTACATGTTACCTATATTGATTATTTGACGACGAGGTTTGGCGCAAAGGTAGTGCAGCAGCCTCCTGAGCTGGCAGTCCTGGGTTTGAATCTCGGGAATGGCAAAGATTTGTATGATAAACTGGAATATGCTCCTGGGTCATGGATGTATGCTATGTATTATTTTATAATTAATTATGTCCATAACCCAACCACCATACTACGTACAGATGGATGGACGTAATCCTAAGGACACGTACCTAATCCTATTGGCGTTCTGTTTTTGATTTTGAGGTAGGTACCCCTAAAAAATACTTACCAATTTGTAAATCTATTTTCAAGCTAGTTAAAAAGCTTGTGAAGCCCATATTAATACTTTCAAATTATCCGAGTAACTTAAAATTTTAGTTACGTTAAACCAAACCCAAGACAATTAGGTCCATTATACGCCGCAAGCACCGTTAATGCTAATAGGTACCCACCAGCGCACACCATGTCTAGCTCCGTCTTTCGCTTTTGCTTACACAAATTTGACACGCGTTCAGTGTCCCGCAGTGGCTCACACGCGTCGGGTAATCGCGTCGCGTCGCAACGCCCCACAACCAAATGAACTGCAACGCGCGATCAACCAATTAAATAAAATCTCAGGCGGCATTTGTAATGATTAAGAGAGATAACCTACTGTAAGTATTTTACTCTGGTCCAATACTGTTACTTAGTTAAATTTGTCATCGTCATAATCATCATATCAGACGTCCACTGCTCGACAAAGGCCTCCTCAAGGATCGGTCGTTGGCCGCCCTCATCCTCATCCAATTGTTTCCTGCGATCCTAATCAGGTCGTCGGTCCATCTTCCACCACGCTGTCTCTTCCGGTACGCGGTCACCACTGAAGAATCTTTCCGTCCCGTCCACTGCCACTTAATATGAGTGCTTCATCCAAATTACGCTTCACCGCAAAGCGTATATTTGCGTTGTTTCGTCGCTGCATTAATAATATCGGACAAACTAATTAATATCTACACTTTCGCATTCATCAACATGTTACCGATGATTCATAATTTGTAGGGATATACTTGGGAATCCCCGAGTCGCCGTACGTATGTCAATGTGCCATACATAATCATTAACTGATAACTATTAACTAATATTGCTTGTTTCCAAGATAACGAAAAAGTAAATAAAAACGTATAACCAAACTGTCAAAACGTTGCAGAGTGTTCAGAGAGTCCGATACTCATCGGCAAATTATTAGGACCCTAAAAATAGATGCTTTAACTGTTTTTAGGGTTTCGTACCTTCAAAAATGGAACCCTTTTAAGATCGCTCGCACTTGACCGGCTTTTTTGAGCTTGCATGCATCATCCAAAGATTTTATACTAGATCTCGAGCTGGTGAACGAGCCACCTTATTGTTGCAGGCCTCTCTGCGGTGCGCCTCGCGCCTTCCAGAACGTGGTCAATAGAGCGCAATCACTTGAGAAGGACCGATAAACATGGAGATATAACTATAGAAAAGGAATACACCCGTTACCTTCGATTATCTCTGGTACTGTATAGTGACTACGGACTTGTTTAATGTATTTTACGTCATCCTATTCCGTAAGTGGGATTTACTGCCCGCTACGAGGGGAGAAAATCTCACTTCCTGGCCAAGGCAAGACGTAAAACTTTAGATACCACGGGCGGTAATTAGTAAAGCCTCAGATCGCATTAACTAATTCACTACCCTGGGTAGGTATGTATGTAAAGTACAGCTGTACTTCAGTCGACGCAATCGGTGAAGACAAGGGCGATAATGTGGTGACATGATGATGACACCGGCTGCAGTGTCACGATATGCGGAAATAGATATGAAGGGTATATTAATTTGTAATACTTACAACCAATATTAGATGGGAATAGGTCATACCTAAATGTGAGAAAAATCTTATGAGTGCTATTCACTTTTCACTTCACGCGTTGATAAACGCGCCATCTATCGGTTCGAATATCTTTGCGGCCCCGGCACGTCAAAATGGTCTGACGGACGTTTTTCTACAATGAAAGTCACCTAACCCTAAAAATAAAAATAAAACTCCGGTTCAAGGCTCAGTCTAAAAGTCTTAAAAAATCGAAAAAAGTATTTTATGAAATCGTTGCACAATGGAGATTTTAAGACCTAATTGTGTAACTATTGCACTACATTCCGAATGCAAATTGTATGGGAATAGGACATATATTAATTCCAAGTTTCACCACCAGAGGCCGTGACTATCATAATCAGTTAATAAACTAATATGTAGAAACTAATATTTAGGTACATAGTTATTGATGGTTTAAAGCTTTTTTTCTCAGTTTCATTTCCCTTACGACTGTTAAATGAATGGTCATCACTTCATCAGTGATGATTATCATAGCTCGGACTAATCATCGGAAAACAATAAGTAAGAAAAATTAATATGGAAAATACTTACAGTATTTAGGTCAATTTCGGGTTGCCAAAATTGAAATGGTTAAAATATAATTTATATTTATAAACGCAATCCAAAATAATTGGCTAAAAGTTTGTGACTATTTGATTTTTTTTTCTTAATTCTTGTTATTAGTACGGGTCTGAGCTATGCATCACTATTCACTCGTAACACGTTTAGTTACGACTCAATCAGGAGTTTTTTTTTAGTAAATGGTTTTGTAGGTTACGTTTCAGTAAATACTGTTTATGAAGTATGATAGTGGCGGCATCTAGTTTTAGCTTTACGTTTTCTGGTGTACCTACTGCAGGTCGATGGAGCAGTCAAAGGCAACTCTGATGTTTGAATTTCGACAACGAATAGTGCCGCCTCTCTCGTACTCCTGTTAAAGAATATTTGAATGAGCGGGATGGCACTATAAGACGGTCGAACTTCGAACATTGGAGTAGTCCGTTCCGTCAGCGTCCTAGCTGTATAAATTGCAGTTGGAATGCGTCTAGGTAATCATATCTATGTACTCCATACTTCATTATTCTTGATTTGTAAAAATAAATTAGATGATCCTTGATTTGCGTCGAGTACATCAACGATGTATTATCCAAATCCACCGGTATGCATTAAGACACCCACACCACCCAGACACCAGACAGCTTTGAAGTTTATTTTGACCGCAAACTTCATTAAGTATTCAAAATTTCCATTATTTCGAAAATCACTTTATAATGATAAATTTAGTTTTTTCATAACCCTAACCTAACTAAATTATATTAGGTAATAAACATACCCCCGTGCTTTTGGGTGCACGAATTATTCGACAATAGGTCGACTGCAGTAGGCGTCAAATCATTCGCGCACCGAAAACCCGGGGTCATGGTCATGTATATATCTACTTACTTACGTTTGATTAGTGAAAAATCTAAATTAGTGAGTCTTCCAGCTTTGGGACATTCGATCAATTAATTATAATTCCCACTACGCATGAACAAAAAGTAATCCGTATTGCTCCGGCTTACTCGCATACAAGTTTAGCTTACAAGTCTCGTTGTCGTTTCAAAAACGCTCAATTACACTTTGAGAAAAAACAGCGTTCAGGCTGAGTGAGACCGAGGGTGACATTGTCAGTGACACATCGTCAGGCGAACGACATTGCCAGGGTGACATTACAGCGCTGACGCACCACGTCCGATCCGGATCTGAAGGGCTAGCACAACTGGTCGCCCAGAGACGGATAGACAACATTTGTCGCGCAACAAAGACTCCCGAATCGCAGAGCGAGAAGGAAAGTAAGTTACTAATACTCTTCTGCTACCCCACCTATGCTTGGTACTAGATTTTGGAGCCGGATGATTTCATATTAAAATGTCAGGTGGAGTAAGTCAGGTGTTATATGTTTGAAATTACCTACTGTCTATCTAGGCTGGTTCGCAGGAAAACTCTGAGCATAGCCCACTGTTTTAGGAGTCTCATGTGGAATGAGCTCCCTGCCGAGGTTTTCCCGGGGGGCTACAGTATGGGGTGCTTCATGAGGGGAGTAAATAGGTTCTTAAAGGGTCGGCAACGTGTGATGCTCCTGGCGTTGTAAACGTCCATAGGCTGCGGTAATCGCTTAAGAGGACACATCACTGGTCCTTTATCCCATACTATCAGTTTACGCTAAGCTTGCACCAGGTAACTATGGCGCCGGATACAAATTAGGTCCAAACATAACATAAACGGGTAATACGAATTGAGGTTTTGTTCTGTTCTGTTTCCTTCTCCAAAACTTAACTAATCTTTACGAAATTTTAGGAACTTAATGGGTTACGCTATTGGATTATTGAAGTTTAAAGGTATTTGTTAATAGTAAGTAGGTACTACTTCTTCTTGTGTACTGGGCCTGATTATTTATTATTGATAAGTTCCTTAGTGTTAAAAATAATCACTAAGAGTATAGAGCCCTCTGTCGCCAACGTGTCGCCTACACGAGCATGACTGCTCGCCTATGAGTCATGATCATGACGTAGCTCGCCCCTGCTCACTTGCGGGCTTCAGGAGGGAGAAAAGAGTCACTTCTAAATAATCAACCCTGATCTTATGTTTTTTATATATAAAAAACATAAAAATAGCCAGTGGAGCCTACTGAAATTACAGTAAGCGTAACCGTTATTGCAGTTAGGTTTACTGAAATGTCAGTAGGCTTAACTGTTATTGCAATAAGTCTTACTGTAATGTCAGTAGGCTCCACTGGCTATTTTTTTCAGTGTATAGTATTGCATTGGGGTACCGCAGAAAAATCTGCTTTTTTGATAATTTTGCTTAGGTTTCTTGCAATTTTTTCTGAATCCCTAGATTTTATCATCTACAGAAATTTGCTGCGCTACTTAGCACAAATGAATAAGGTTGTCTACGAATATATGTATATTAATCTATAGATATATCTTGAGATATATAGGCGTATAGAATGTTGTCGTCAATGCACTTTACGTGTGAAGTCCTCCCAATATATCACGCTGATTATGATTATGTAATTACAGCGCGGGTAAAATAAGTTTTCCAGGTAATGAGATTTTGACATATTGATGTAACAAGCTAAATTAATATAGATAGATTAAGTATATTCTCGATGTTCTGGTGCAACTTAAAATCACCGAAATCACCATAAGTTGGTAACACAACGGTCTGCTAAGCCCTATTCGAAACGGTTCCTTGCTCGAATTGGAGTACTTAGGGTCTGACATATATAGCATGGACTTCTGTGATGAGCGAATAAATACTATATATTGTCCCTGGGTTTTATTTGACAGATTTAGATTTATTTATTTCAAAATATAAAATGTCAGTATAAATTACGCTAAGACAATTTATATGCATTTAATACTATGATCATCATAAAAATAAAAATGAGATATAATAATAGAGTTTTTAAGTATTGAACTATCGGCATCTTGAACGCATCTTACTAACTAGAAGGTTTGCTAAGTTCAATTTTTTTTTTAAATATATAACCGCGTTTTGTGACACAAGTTAAACTCGAAACTCAAATTCTGCTTGTCTCATGTAGAGATGTACCGTTCTCGAGAACGTTTCCCGCTTTGTATGGGAAATGTTCTCGAGAACATTCTATCCCCGTACGAATCGAGAAATGTTCTCGAGAACGGCACATCAATATCTTATGGTATTACCCGCGTATTCATCTGCATGTTGCCTAAGAAAAGCCAAAACCGAATAAACACACTGAAAAATCGCGTCATGACGTTAGAAGGACGTTAGTAAATCGCTCCAGTAAACAAATTAGCAATAATAAATATTATAAAGAACAACCCCAACCAAACTCGCATTACATTTATATGTTTTGTACAAATTTTAACCTTAATTAATTTGTTTTATGGTAGTGTTTGGAGGCGTGCAAGGAGTGAAGATAGGAGCTTCCGAAAGTCATGCAGCGGAGTGCATCGCACACAATGGCTGACGTAGCCGGTCATTGTCAGTAAAATAACGTCCAACGAGTTAATGACAGAGCCCTGAATACCATGTGACGCGATTTTAGTAGCAACGCGCGGTTGGCAACCCAGGGATGGTCGCGATTATCGCGCGATAAATAAAATGATAAAACATTCGTCTTTCTTCATCCACAGCGCGCTGTGCTTATGCATATCACATCGCCTCTGCTTATCGTGAAATAGACCGGCAACTGCGCTCAATATGAAGAAGAACACGAGAAGGCAAATATAATAAGGAAACTCCCAGCTGGCCATCAAAACCTCGAATTTTTTGCATATACATATACTTATGTATATCTTCACTGTATGACGTATACTAACCGTCCAGAGACTCCCAGCTTGGTAGAGTGACGTCATACGTAAAGCGGCTGGCAGTGGTTAGAAAAAAAAACCCTATGCCGCGCACAATGGCATGCCATGGCAGAGGCCTATAACGAGCACTTCCAAAAAACTACCCTGACCATGTACTGTTGAACAGAAGCCAATTTCATAATACATAGTTACCTACAGACATTCTGGATAAGTGGATATGCATATGGTATGTCCCACTTAAGACATCACTACGAAGATTCAGTAGGTATGAAAAATGTAACATTATATCACACTCATATATGGATCGGCAAATATAATCATGAACTCATGACAATCATGATATGACTTAGGGGATTTTACTCAGTAGGTACTTGCTGTTCATTGCCCTACTGTATAAAATGTGTCAGATGTGTGTAAAAATTGAGTCGATTACTTTTTAAATGTACACTGTTGTGCAATTAACAGTTTATGTTATCGGTTGTCATCACAGGTAAAAATTCATGCCAAACTTTATGGGCTAGCTCTAGCTATCCCTACACTACAGCTTCACTGATAATACAATGGATATTAAGTAAAATAAACTTATTCTATTTTTTAGCTATAGATAGGTAGGTAATTAAAATAAATTTTAATAACCCAGTCTAAATGTCAGTCAGTTGACTGAATAAACGTCAATAATCGGCTAATAGGTACGTTGCATAAGCACACCGACTAAAGTACAGGCCTGAAAGAACAGGCCCTTATTCAAGTTTGATAGAATCCTAAATGAATAAATATGTAGTATCGGCTACCAGGTACGTTGCATAAGTGCACCGACTGCAGTACGGCGCTGCATTTCGCGAAGGCAGCTCGCTGCTGAGTCGCCGATCGTCGACCGGTGTCGGCTTACGAGGAACCAGGCCACGCGCGTAGGTATGGGACGGACAAATGATTAAGTCATTTATAAAGTACCTAAAAAATACAAGTAGAAAGAGGAAGCTTAGCAAATGGGATGTTAGGAAGCTGGTTATCGCACAACACAAATATAGGCACACATATATACCGACACCGCAGTTTTTTACTTGATACTACATAAATCAATATAGGTATGTATATGTTACATACATAACATTCAGAACACATGCATGAAAATTAAAATTAAAATAAGAATTAGAGATGTGGCTTACCGGTAAAGAAAGAAAAATATATATAATCTACGTATATTATATATATAAAAGAAGAAGTCCTGACTGACTCATCAACGCACAGCCGAAACTACTAATGTTAGAGAGTTGATTTTTGCACAGTAGGTTACTTTTATAACGTGGGCTAGAGATAAGAAGGGATTTTTGGAAATACCTCCCCTAAGAGGGTTAAATATGGGTGCAAAGTTTGTATGGGGTAAACTATTTTTTTGGAGTTAGAGACTTGAAACTTTGTAAAATGATTACTTATTCAAAAACACAAAAATTACTTTCAGCGTTTTAGAAAATTTCACCCCTAAGGGGGTTAAAAAGGGGTGCAATGTTTATATGGGAGAAACTTTATTTTTTGAACTAGAGACTTGAAACTTTGTAGATAGCTTACTTAATCAAATACAAAAAAAGTAATTTCAGCGTTTTGGAAAATTTCACCTCTGAGGGGGCTAAAAAGGGGTGCAAAGTTTGCAAGGGGAACACCGCTAATGTTGTTTATAAAGAAGTGTTACGCTAACGTTATCAGTTTATATATTTTTTATTTCCTGTCTACTACCCAGTGACTATGTCCTTTTTTTAAAACGAACTTGCACCCCCTTCTCTATGGTTGAATGTCAACAATATTTTCTTAGTGCTGTCTCTTATTTATTGTGTTCCAAACTTTATGTGTTCCTATATTTATTGAGTTGTCTATCATCAGCACATGAATAATTTATACTTTATATACCTATTCTTACTTTATTTAGCTTCTTGAGAGATATAGAGAACTATAGCACCAGAATATATTGAATCACTCTTCAAACAATACTACTAGCCTGTAGACCAAAATAGTAATCGCATCATTAAATTCGCTTATGTGCATTTAGTTTTTAATGGTCACATCTCAGCATTATCTTTAAACACTAGCCTTTTTAATAACTGGGGTACCTGCTAGACCATTTAGAAACATTTTGGCCCCCTCGGGAACTCCGCCACACCACTCTTTTCGTTTAATAGCCAGGCCGGCGTGTACAAATGTACCAGTGCTGCCTTCTTATGAACAGAGGTCATTATTTATTATTGTTTTGAAATAAAGTTTATTATTTATTATTATTAAAAGAGATACTCTTCATTAAACTGCCTCCATCTCTCGATTTCCAGTGCTGAGTTTAAGATTGTTTTAACAGCCTTATGATATTTAACATTTTTTTTAAATCTCACTCATAATAACTAAGATCCCCATTCTCTAACTCCAAATCCATGTGTCGCTCTATATCTTGCAGTCATTTTTGCCAAAGATTAAAAGCATCAGGTAACTGACGGAATAAATATTAAGCATCCTGCAAACAATTCCCGTAATCTAATTGAAAAATCTTCAAAAATTCTTTAACAATTGCATTGTCGAGACCATTTTAACTAAGAATAAAATTCATTTACCTATTTTAATATCTTTGTCATCATCAAAAATCTACGCGGACGAAGTCGCGGGCGGCCGCTAGTTATATATATAAATATTAAGGGACAATCTTACGCAAATCGACCTAGTACCAAACTAAGCAATACTTGTACTATGGGTACTATACGACGATATACATAATATATAAACACATATATAGATAACATCTATGACCCATGAACAAATATTCGAGTTCATCACACAAATATTTCCCTAGCCGGGAATCGAACCCAGGACCGCCGGCTCAGTAGGCAGCTGCACTACAAACTGAGCCAACCGAGAGCGATCTCTTCTAGACAACTTGGTACGTGGCTATAATATGGTTGACTTTTATAGAGAACATTTTAGTATTTATTATGTATGTATGTACATGAAATTAAGTCGTACATTGGTATTTACATATACATAATTATAAACTAAGTAGTGGCTCTGTGTGCTATAGACCTGGCGAAATTTTTGGAAATGGCTGAAAAAATACGTAATTTTTACGTTTTCGAACCTATTTCTATTTCCACTATTTTGAAAAAAAATACGAAATACTGAATCTACTGAATAAATATCGAAACAAGTTTCTGAAATAGACAAAGAACAATCGCGAATTAAAAAGGAGATAACGCAATAATAATATGGTAAAGTCTGACCGCAGCGCAGATAGGAAGAAATGGAAAGAGAGAGGGGGTCTTTGCCCGGCAATGGGACACTAAATAGGGCACGTAAAAAATGCTTAAATAAGTGAACGGAGATCAGGTGTTACAGTAGTAAGCTAGGCGTAAGCGCCAGGGGTTCTCAAAGAGTACACAGCGGCTTCCAGGTGTAAAGTTTGGAGGAGCCTCAACTAGCTGGTGTCGTGGCAAAATAAGAAACCTGTAAAGACGTCGAGAACTGAAAAACTTTGTGAACCTCTGGCTTACGGAAATACCCTAGCGACGGGCCCAAACTATTAACACACTCTAACTTTTTGGGAGTCGCAATGCAGTGTCTTATAATTTTTGTTCTTAACCTATCGTATTTTATATTCGTAACCAACCACTTTGGAGTATGTTCACGTAGTAAGTGTTCCCGTAAATTGTTACCCTACAAAATAAAGAGTACAAACACGAATTGCTTTGATAATTGGACTTGTACTTATATTTTTGGACAGAAACATAATTTTCAGAATATAAATATAAGAAGATGTGTAAGTGACAAATCCTAAAATATCTGTAACATTATTTATCTTACTTACTTTTTTTATTATTACTCTAAAATAAATACGAATAATTTTAAGGTATAAGTATCTATGGAATTAATGGTAAATGGAATGGTATGCACAAGGTGGTAGGGTACGCAGACGACCTAGCTTTACTAGGGGAAAGCCGTGGACAGGTGGCGGAAGCAGCTAGTACCTTGGACCGAGAAGCCTCGTTGATAGGTCTCAGGATTAACCAGTCGAAAACGGAATACCTCCACATGAGACGATATAAAAACACACGTGTCAAGCGTGAAGATCTCCATGTTGGCGGTACCGTATACCACGGAGTTGACAAGTTTCGGTACCTCGGATGCACGGTTACCGACACGAACACTAGAGAGGAGGAAATCCACATACGCGTCCAAAATGCCCTGCGGTGCAGTGCTGCCCTCCATAAGGTGTTGGTGTCCAAGCTTCTCAACAAAAGTACAAAGTTACGGATTTATAAAACGGTAATTAGACCAATCCTTATGTATGGCTGTGAAGCTTGGACACTAACACTAAAAGAAGAAAGTCAGCTCCTGGTAGCGGAGAGAAAGGTTTTGCGGAAGATCTTGGGGCCTATCAAAAGTGATGACGGCACTTGGAGGATTCGGAAGAACGCTGAGATCGAGGAGTTAGTGGCCGAACCAAATATCATCGGCGAGATTAAATCCCACAGACTTCGCTGGTTTGGCCACGTTCTGAGGATGGATGAGATGGATGAGGATCGGGCGGTCAAGAGGGCATATTTGGGACGACCGACTGGTCGTCGTCCAGTGGGCCGACCCAGATATCGCTGGGGTGACAGTGTGGAGGCGGATCTGTGTCAGCTTCAAGCCGTTAACTGGCAAGAAGTAGCACAGGATCGGGACCGGTGGCGTTCTCTTGTTTCGGAGGCCAAGATCCTCTTTGGGTCACTGCGCCACAATAGTTAGTTAAGTATCTATGGGCCACAATTGCCTGATAAAAATATATCTAGAACGAGAGTCTTCATAGGTACAACAGATTTTCGAAAGATGAAGCCGGTTTTAGTTTTAACCAATCATAGCGATAATGTTGCTTGTGACACTGACGTTGTGATTGTGACAGATGAGTGGTGTGTAATAAAGTATTTGTATTGTATAAGCGCTCAACGAGCGTTTTGCTAACGTTTTGTATGTTATTCAAGGTGTATGTAGGTACCAAGTAGGTACACATGTTAACGCGCGTTTTATATACCTATACTAAGTAAACAGTAACGCGCGTTTACAATCTGAACGTATTCTTAACTTAAAAAAAATTACAACTTAACGCATCTCGAATGGCAATAATCGATATCTATTGGCTATCACGGTGACTGATAAATGGTCTCGATAGGACGTAAGGTAAGCGTAGGCATTTATAAGAATTCGTAACAGCCAGCATACATAAATGCATCTTCATTATGTGCCACGACAGGCCATCTATCCAAGTCCACAAGTTAGTAAAAATTCGCACTTGAACCTTCAGCTAAAGTCAAGGGCGAAAGTTGAACGTAGAGCGGCCCAACGTATGTTCTTTCTTTGACTATATTTATTTATTTTATTACGCAATTCTACTGGTCTCAGTCAAAAAAGTCTGAGAATCGGATGTTAAATGCGAGAAGATAAGAATGATATCCAGATCCAGAATGAGAACATACGAAAGCAATTTTGGCCAAGCTGAAACGGAGTCGCTTCGCTCGCTCGGTCACTAAGAATAAGATGCCTGGAGGTGGTGCGAACGTGTTCTAGATCACAGGTCAAAATACACTGGTTTGTCAAGCAAATAGTCAATTTGACGAAAGAAAAAGATGTCAAAGACGAGATCTATGATTACGAATATTTGATACGTGTTTAGGGGTCATATTAAATTGGCGAAGACCCCGTCAGGGCGGCGCTCGGCCGTCCATCAATGTTTATAGTTGTCTGGTTTGAGTGTACAATGGGAAAAGCTTGCGTGCTTAAGCTGAGCGTGAGTGAACTTAATATTATAAGCAAAGAAATATGGCGTGTGACATTGCTTGTTAAAGCACATCAGTGAAAAGATTGTCTTTCCTAGTGGTATAATTATTTTCAGATACTTAAAGTCAAGATTAAAATTAGACATCAGATCCGGACGCCATTTTGTGAACCCCTGAAATTTAAGTATTTTTTGATATTATTAGTTTAAAATATAATATCGTTTAATTTAAAATATCAAAAATATCGTTTCTGGACGAAACCAAAAATCTCTTCTATTTATACCTAACTCGTAAATTCTTCTATTCTAGGTTAGTAAGTACTACAGTCCGACCAAAAAGAGTAGAAATAAAAAAATGGCAATATTGTAGTATCGTCCCCGTTTTAGGAGGACACTACAGTATTGCCACTTTTTTTTGGTCTAGAAATAAAGAAAGAAAGAAACATCTTTCTTTCTTTGTATTATATTGGTCTGTCGTCCAATACCTGTTCAAGTAGCTTAAATTTTATTTACGTGTTTTTCATATTTTCACCATTTTGAAAAACTTCGAATAGTTAATAGCAAAAAAATTATACATTTATTTTCGGACATACAAAATTCAACGAGAAACGGTTGAGCTATGCGAACTGTAAACGAGAACAGTCGCAAAAGTGGATAACGGGATATCCAAACGCTTGAAAATCTGGACATAATGAAAGAATTCTTGGTCAAGCTGAAGAAAGAACGAACGGAGACACGGGCAAAAATTAGAAAAATAGTTAGGTCGAGTGGAAACAAGACTTTCCTGAGGAACAAGTGATTGACAGGCGAAGTAAATTGCTGAATAAATATATATAAGTAAGTATACCTTTAAGATAGATTAGTGTCCAATTTGAAATATTGAGTAGTCAAAATTCATGGCAGGTCTCTGATTGTATGTCCACAGTGGGCTGTTGCCAAAGCAGGAGCACCAACACAGACCAAATTAGAATCCGAGCCCGAGCGAAGTTTGCCGCAGATTTTCCCGTTATAGACGACCGACTTTGAACTTTAAACATACCCTAAATAGTGTCTTATTTTCATTGTTTTTAAAATACTTTTCCTAGCTAGAAAAATGTTTGGGTATATGGTTTTAGACAAAGAAAATCGTAATTAACTTAATTATTCCTTTTGCAAAAGAAGTGTATCCTGCCGATAACGGCACTTAATAAATTTATTAGTAGGTATTTACTTTCAACTTTCAACGGGTATGGTCAGGGGATTATAACACTAACAGCTGTTTGGATGTAACATAGGTATAAAGGTATAATGTGGGTATTACACTATTGCATTTGAGGATTCGTCGTAAACTTTATTTATTAAAACAATGTTATAGAATACAATATAAATAATATATAATATGTATCAGTATAAGTAGGTACAAACTTACTTGGACATCGTCACTAAGTATGTTTTTAGTCATAAATATTAGTGGGATTAAATATTATTATTTGTATTTTCATGTATTATTTGACATTCTTGATGCGTCGCAATACTTTAAGTGTATTATGATATTTTATGAATCACAAATCCAGTAGGTATATTATGACCAATACGTTTAAATTTTACATCAATTAATAAATAAATTAGGCGCTAAGGTGTCCAATGTAATATCTTAAATATGAATATTATCAACAATTTGGTAATAAAGCGCAATTTTAAAAACCCAGCTATCCGCTGCGCGTCACGGACTATTTATGAAATCGCATCGTATTGACACTGCTTCTGATCCACACCAGTACCTGCCGAGGTTTCAGCCCAAACAAATATTAACCTCGTGCTACGCTGATAATAGGATAAACAGTTGAAAAGTCGGGTTTCCCAAGCCTCACTATACAACCGTATCGATCGGCAGTCGCGCCACTGCCGCACGCCCATCGCGCCGCGCACCGACCGCTCTCACTGCACGCGAAATGGAACGCGAATAACTAACGGCTCTTTTGTCAGCGGATGATTTGCAAAACGTAACACGGTAAGGGCGTAGTCGGAGCACAAGCAAGTGGCGCACTCTCGTGAGAGATGAACGAACAGATAAATCTAAGACTGCTTTATGTAATCTAAGCCGCCATTTCCGCCATCCATGTACATTGCTGCTTCCTATAGCTGTACGCGGTTTGCGTAGCCTGTTGAAGCGGCAATGGATAGCTCAGTCTACGGTTTAGTCGATCGCGTGACTAAATGCGAGGGTTCTGTGGTGGCGGCCGCGGGTCGCGCTAGTGCGGGCTCGCGGCCTCTCCGCGCCGCAAATCGTTGAAATCAAAACTTTCACGCTACGCGCTCGCTACGAAGTTTTACTGCTACGAACTTTCTGCTACGGCGTAGCGCGCACTCAAAACTTTGTTCAGAAAGCTTTTTTATTTGTCACTTTCTGTTATCAGCCGTATAAACTCGAGCTTTTTATGTGGCGCCAAAGATGAGGTTTTCGACGGGTTTGAGTCTCACGAATTGGAGATTCCTTTGTCCCAACTTAACTCATACGAGTATTATCAAACTCAAACTCCAAAAACTTTGGAGCCGTCTCACCGATTAAAACTACCAAACAAAAGACAATGGATGCTACATTTTTGCAAGTTCTTTTGTGTGCATTATAGTTAGACAGGGTTCCAAAACACCTAGTAGAAGCAAGAACATGTAGCTCTCGTATCATCAGGAAAGGCGGGTACGGGTAGGTATAGCAGGCATCCTGCGGCTCGCATTGTAGCCTCGGCAGTATAGTCGAGTCGGTTTTGTTGTTCGTGGAAGCAAGTCGCAGGTGGGCGCCCCGAGCGGGGCCGAGCGGGCCCGAGCGCGGCCGAGCCGGCGCCGCGGGCCAGAAGGACGCAAGCGCCGCGCCGAGCGCCGCCGACCGCGCGACCAGTCTGCGATCGGCCTCCATCTCGCCCGGTTGTGTCAGTGACGCCGTAAACTACATTTTGACAGTTGTTATCGTGATCGTGTGATGTTTTCATATCGGAACTATGGTGTATCCCCATGAAAATGTGGAGTGATTTCCAGGTAAGTGTCTCTTGTAAGACGTTGGTTAAGTTATCTGGGATTTAGTTACGTTTCTGTGTTAACTTCGACTTGTTGAAATCAGCCTTGTTCGTTTGGTCTTTCCAACAACGTTCTCTAAGTTGTGGGTTTTGAAAGAGGGTAGACTTATCTTGTAATACGACGGTTATTAACGTTGTTCTTTCTTCAGTTCCTTGGTCGTTTTCAATGTTTTCACAACTATTTAAATTTTCAATTTTGAAGATTTTCAAGGCTTTCGACTTAGGAGTCATTTAGTTTGTCTTATTGTATTCAATTCCTGGTGAATCCAAAGTCATTCAACACATACAACTTTAACAAAAATTAATGTTTTCGCAAAGTGACTTTCGTATTTATTTACTTAGGATGACTACATAATGTCACTTTGATGTTTTAAAAATATGCAAGTTGTGGTTATTATAAAAAAAACTTTTTAAACATTCGTTCATCGTTTTTTCTTCGCATTTGGATTTTGATCACAGTGTACTTAAGATTAGTTTAAAGTTTTCTATGTTATCCTAGACAATAAGAATATACTTAAAGTTCTTGAAATGATGAAATTTCGCAAATTAGTAGTGGCGGGAGCGATGGCGCCTTTTTTTCAAATCTGACAGTTGTCGTTTCCGGCGATCTGTCAAACGCCATGTGATGGAAGGGCGCATTCGTATTTTAAATCGGCGTTATGTTCTCGTTGCAAGCGGCGGTCGAGGAGAATACGTGGGTACCTGCGTCTCGCTCGGGCACGTAGCTCTGTCTCGCTCTCGCGCTGTTTTTGTGCTGGAGCGGGTTTTTTGCCGAGCGTGCTGGCGCCGAGCGGCAACATTAATTAGTCGACGCCGGAGCGGAGTTTACTTTCTACATCACTCGCTGCAGGGCCGAGACTCGACTCGCTCGGCTTATTGTAAGCCAAATCGCATGTTGATGCAACGCGCCAATTCGAAGAGCTAGCAATTTATACCCGTCATTTACCAGTAATCATTGATAAAGGAAATACTGGCCAGTATTTTGACCGATAATTAATTATAAATTAATGAAAAATTTGTAGTGAAACGAAGCAATCATGTGTGAGGTTGGGTTGCGCGGCGGGGGCGGCGCAGGGGCGGTTGCCATGGCGACGGCTGGGGCGCCCCGCCCAGCGCCGCCCCCGCACCACTTAGTGAGATTTACTTTGAGAGTGGGATCGCCAATGGCGACTACTCTGCCAGCCTGGTCTTCCGAAAGATCCTTGTAGCTTTGTGGATAGAACTTGCGTATAAAATGCCCGAATCTATGTCTTGATTTATTTAGGGCTGTGCTTTGTCTAAGAAATATACTTATTTCTTTATTTTTCTTAAAATTCTAAACCAACTCTATCATTTTATATTTTATGAAAAATCGTAAATTTTCAATTTTTAATCGATGTTTAGGCACTCCATGAATATTTATCACATGTTACATACACTATATTATATGAATTCTGATATATTTATGACTAACACGTTTAACCAACCATCCCATCACCTACATATGATCAAACCATGATAGAAATAATATAAAACCCGAGCCCTCTACGAGAACGCTACGAAAAATAAGAATTCAACGCGCGACCTTAAAATCACACAAAACGTCGTAAAAATAAAACATTCAACACCGGGCCGAAAGTAAATATTTTCTTCTGTCTATACCTATCAGCCTACTAGACCGAACTCGATTCGGTCTCCATGTTCGGGTTTGTTTTTCTCCGCTGTAGAATAGTCAATAAGCAGTAGACAGATATTATAGGACATTATTATTATTTGACGACGCGTTTGGCTCGGTTGGTAGACACCTGCCTACTGAGTCGGCGGTCCCGGGTTCGAATCCCGGCCGGGGCAAATATTTGTGCAAAATATTTGTTCTTGGGTCATGGATGTTATCTATATATGTATTTATATATAATGTATATCGTCGTCTAGTACCCATAGTACAAGCTTTGCTTAGTTTGGGACTAGGTCGATTTGTGTATGATTGTCCCTTAATATTTATTTATTTATTTATTTATTATACTTTCTGACTGTTGCTAACCTAGCTGGCTGGAATTCAATAATAACTTAGTCTTATACTTGCGCCGTACAGTCGACATGAAAAATATTTATATTTTTAAATGTTATTGGATAAAACAAAAGCCAGTACAAATGGCGAACTTAATGTGAAATGGAATTCGCTACCAGTCAAACATAGGGCCACACAGATATACTTCAAGTGGGCGTAGAGTAAAGAGAAAAATGTATCCCTTTTTTCCGCCTAATTTTAATGAAATACGCACGATGTAAACGGGTACTGGAAGAAAAAAATAAGAATGGTGGGTTCTCAATACAAAAGTGTTTAGTTACTAAATGTTTATATTAGTGTTACTTATATATTCATATTTTATATACAACCACATAATCGATTATTTCGACTGTGCCTGAAATTGTGCCCATTATTAACTTAATTAAATAAACAGGAAATAGTACTAATACTAAAATCTGAAAATAACATTCAAAACTTTAGAATCAAAAAGTTATTTTTACAATGACACCCAACTTTACAATGACACCCTTAACTTCAAGGACAGAAAAATCACATATATTAGCCGAATAACGCGTCATAACTTTTGAATCCAAATTCTTGCGGCATAACATCCAATTTTCCTAAATTTTACACAATTCAGCTCGGAAATATTACACATGGCAACAGAGTCGTGTGGCTCGGGGAGTGCTACTTTGAATCTTAACGTTAACGTTATAACATGCGTTTTCGTTTTGATGTGTCAGAAAAAATTGGTACACACGCGGACGCGTGTATTTATTTACTCGTGCCGAAAGCGGGGGTTTCTCACGTGGAGTTTAGGCCTACGGGGACTACGGGGAGGCAGCGGGTGCACCGGGATGCGACTTGTTGCAGCGCTGGGCTGTTCCCTCTAAGTTACATCGTGGTTCAAAGACATCTAACATACCCCGAGTTGTAGCTAACTTTACAAGTGACAAAGTCTTGGAATATAATGGTTAAACAGCATTTAAAAAAAGAAATGGGAAAAAAGCTAAAGTAGAAATATAGTTAACAAAATAAATACAAACACAATTATTTTAATAATAAATATATAAATAAATATTGTATGATCTTGCTAACTAGTTTAGAAAATTAATTTAACTAGTGATATTATAACATTAAAATTCAAAAGAGTCCCGGTTTTCACTTAAAGCAAAAAAAACTAGTTTATTTGATTGAATTCTACGAAACAAGAATAAAGATGACGGCTGACTGTTCTAATGAATATTGCTCATGGAAACACGTCTCTCTTTCGTAATTGGTATGATTCAAAAAGGAATAACATAAAACAAGAAGACTCTTGAAAACCATGCGCTTACCATATTATACAGTTAATAAAAAAAAACAATCGATGTTAAAAAGGCGGACCTTAAAGACTACCCTTCTTCAGCAAGTGAGGTAACCAATCTCAATGCACGCGATTTTGTTCTAAGTAATGATATTAAGACAAGTCAAAAACATTCGTTTTCTGCTCGGCACAGACTAACGTAAACCATTGAGACGTTAACATTGTACGGTAAACAGCTGTTACTTTCAGCACGACTCCTAATTCAGAGCGTAATAAAGAGCTATCACTCTTGCGCACCCGCGGTGCATCGTAATAGCGGCTTTTACTACATCTCGCGTAGTAAACAATCCACCACGTGGCGCTAATGTAATAAATAGGAGCACACGAGAATGAATTAGCCATACGAGCGGGCGTCATACCCATCGAAGACACGCATAATAATCACTTATGCAAACGAACCTAATTATGTAAAGCATTATGAACCGTAGCGAGTGCCGGCGTATTTTGACATACACGCTAACGATCAATTATATGGCCATTGTGTGACTCAGTGAACTTGAACGCGCTATAATAATATAGGGCATCGACATCTATGAATGGACGAACACCTGTTTTGAAGACTTCTCTCAAATGTCAGGTGTAGTGCCCGAATTGAATGCGAACCATTATATTTTTATTGCCGATGCATTGAGATGCGAGCGACACCGATCGACCACCTGTTTATTTATTTTTGAAGAATTTCGCCCTGTAACGATTTTTTATTGCGTATTTTGTAACATGGATATAACGGTTATGCTATATTATATGAGCCACTTGCTGCCTAGAATGAACTGTAGGTATCTTAACAAAAAAATAATGCGTTTCTTCCACGTATTATCCTTAAATCCGTGATTCAGTTATACTGAAGTTAAAAGTTAATCATATTAAGTACAAGTAGAGCTAAAATCAAGGTATCAATCCCAGCTTCGTTGTCGTGAACCCGCGAATGACAGATGAGCCGTCTTCGCGTAAATAAATTCCCCATGCCGATACGAGCCGCGACCCATTTACGTCTCGCATAAAACAATATACGAGTCGTTGAACTCACTTTCGTGTGCCGCTGCCTATGTAAACACTGCATATTTTGGGTAAACACGGCGCCCAGCGAGACGCCTCGACGCCAATAATTTATGTAAATCCACATCATTGTATAAGTGATGTTTTTATTGCCATCTTGTTTTGACGGTCAAGTTCAGATCGCGAAAGTTTACCAACATAACTACAATCATCTTGGAAGTTTCGCTGCATAAGTAGTCGTCGGCGCGTACCTTTGGAGAGACGAGTTTCAAGACGCTCCAACTTCACTCGGACCGCTCCGTTTAGGCCTAAGATACCTTCAGCAACTAAGGCGCTTGTAATCGACCGACTTACCAATCTATTAAGGAGCACCTGCCTTAAGAAAACCCGGCTTAAGATTCCGCGACACGATCCCAAGAATCTATAAACTTGCGCTTATCTAAATTTTTACGATAAAACTCATTTGTAATTGTAGCCGAGCTGCAGACAAGTAAACGTAAATAAACAATTTACCTACAACCGGCGAGTAGTAGCGTAAAATCTCATTCTAATTACTATGATAATGCTTTATTACCACTACAAATCTGTTTCCTAGATACCGCACATTAATCACTCGTGAATTGTGAATGAACGCTATTATTATACGGCAACCGGTCAACGATATCAGAATGATGTAAACGTCATTTTATAATCATAAGCTCATAAATAAACATGGTGACGTAGCGATCGGAAGCGGCAGTTCGGAACTTGGTGAAACAACGCACAATTGCGTAACAATGTTTTGACATTCGACAGCGACACATTTAGCGCGCATTAAGTGGATCAATGAACTTGAGCCGTTTGTATGTGCTCGTTACGCAATCGCCGTTTGAGTGAGATTAATGCGCGGATTATGGCACGCGATACGTTTCAATTTACGTTCCGTTTCATTCATGAGTAAGATAACGACGGCGTCGTTCCACTAGCTTGTTCGCTTGTCAGTTGTCGTTCACGTGTGATCGGCTTCATCTACCGCGTTTCACTTCGCCGAGGACCGCTCGCCGCGGCTGACTGCACACCTATCCACCGAAACATTTTTCAAAAATTCATTCGCTTTTTACAACACGCAATTGCGATAAAAACGAAGTCCGTTTTCATCGCAAACCTGAGTAGAGTTAATGAAAAAAATCAAACACTGCTCACGAGAGTTAGAAAAGCACGAAGATAAGACGTTGCAATCGTCCAGCCACGGGAGCGGAAGTGTGTTAGCCCCGAAGGCGCTCGTACTATTAGCTGCAAGTTTACAAGACGGCGGGGGCAGGGAGTACGTCTTCACCCATTGACGGTTGAAGCACCCCGCGACACTTTCACTGCCCGTTATTGCACTTACTACGCGCCTACTGCAGCGGGCGAGGGGGCCACCCCAATGCATTCACTCTACCCCGCGCCCTACGCAAGGGTGCATGCTTTACTAAATTTAAGAATACAATGCGATCTATCATAGCTAGTTCTTTGGCGCATTCGTGCGTGCACTCTGAGTTACTTTGACACAGTGTCACTTAGAGGTGCACGCCATGCGAAGAGTTCAACGGTCAGACAAAGTCAGTAAATAATTGCGTAGTTATTTAATCTGCCAATCGAACTGTTATGCGCTTGACAAGGCGACACTGTGTCGTTGATCTGTGATGTAACGTTTATTCGTTAATCGCCGGATCGGAGACGTCTATCGGCCACAGTTTAAAACAACGCGTTAGCGTATCAACGATCGTATCTCAAGTCTAGACGGTCGGGCAGTCGCAGTTTAAGTGGGACAATGTCAGCGGTGAGGGCTCGCTATTATTTGCGTAGACACGTGTGCCGAGGAGCGGAGTGACAACTCGTGACGGAAGTTTGTAAACAGAGGCGGCCTTGCGCGACCTGCAGCCGATAGTCACGCACAGACGATGCCAATACTGATACAGATTACACTTTCTCGAATCCGCTCTATCAATGGAAACAACGATAAGCATCGCGCGTCAACGAACTGCAAACGATTTGTTATTGATGCAATAAACTTGCCGCAAATGCGCCGCGGCCTACAACTAGAGCTATATGTAATGGGGTTTGATAGAATTGGCTCATATCTAGTTTATAGATAAATTGTACCTCTCTAGAGGAAGATATCTGGACCGTATTACCTAGGTTTCAGAGAACTTAAGCCATCTTTCGCCAAGTTATAAGAAAGTTTTTTAAATAGTTTAACCACAGACAGGTAATCACAATCGCTAACTACGTTAACGCCGCATTTAAGTTTGTAACATTTAAGTTAACTTCACGTCTCTCAAAGGACAAAATTCTATAGATGAGAGAAAAAATACGCATGTCTCATGACCAAATAATAAGTGTCCATGAAAGTTAAGGACTAGATCATACAACACTGTATAGAGAAGAAACCCGCAGGCCTTGAATTATTAAGATCGAGTGCACATGGCAACCGGCGGCACACGGGTGCACGCCGCACGGGCGCGGGAGGGACGTCTCGCGGCTGATTGATGGCCGATAGATAGTCGACATTGAACCCGTACTGTAAATATATCTAGTGCGGACTTCCGCCCGTGACGTCGCACCGCGCCCCTCTGACGTACAGCCTACGTAACACATTTACATTCTTTTGTTTACACTATAAACTTGTATTATTGTTTTGTGGGGTCGTCGTCTTATCTTTTTACTGCTTTATGGCTCGTTTGAGTTTACGCGCTACCTGTTCCGGTGTTTGACAATTCGGACAGCCAGTTTTTGCTAAAAGGCAAGACGCGTGCCCGGACCTGTTCCGTTGTAGGTACTTTGAATTACCTTACAAATATTCAATATCAGCAGGTGATTATAAATTCAAATGAAAACTTCAATAGTTAGGTTAGTCACTGGTGTTATTAAATAAAATAAATATTATCTCCATTACGTCTTTATCAGCTGTTAATTATGTAACTGAATGTATTTAAACATCTGTATTTTCGATAGTACATTTACTATTACTACGTACGTTATTCAAGATTGTATGTAAATATTTGTTGCGAAGCTAACCTTGGCTATTTGCGAAAACATTCATGCAACTGTAGTGACGACATTTTTCCAGTAACTTTTTTAAACGTGAACTCTTGCGGCTATTTCTGGAAACAACGGGAAGGGAAGAAATCCAACTCAATTTGTTATTTTTCCAGATTTCGTAACGTTAACTCCTAACCACGTTTCATAAACACGTTACAAAATTTTGTGGCAAAACAGCTACTGGTTATTTCTTGCTTTGGATTGTAGATAGACCAATAAGTTGCCTTCGTAAATCGATCTTTTGGTGAGGTGTCCACAGGACAAATATCTATTATAATATGATCTAGCATAGATTTATTATAAATATTTGCTTGACAGTTCATAGAATTTGCGGTTGATAGATTATGGTGCCGTGACCAGGATCTGTTCGCAAATCCAGTTTGCCTTCGAATGCGCAAGAGACTGGCTCTCGTAGTGAGTTAACTAGCTGGCTCCCGGGACTAATCTCCTAAGTGCGTACCCGAGGAGTAGGGTTGGCGGCGCCCGCCGGGGGGTTCATTAAAAATTCATTCGTATTTCGGAGCTCCGTAATCAGCCGCAGGGAGGCACGTTCTGTTTTCTTCGTTATCTTCTATCATGATTTACCGCTATATAAATAGTTTTTGTTTACCTTTTTTGCATGATACGTGTAATCACCTAATTATAGATTGATAATATTATTGTACTAATTTCAGTGGCATTAACCTTAACCCATTGTAGCTGTTTTTTGTGATTGGATACTTAATGTGGGTAATGTAGTGGGAGTGCGAATGTTGGTTTCGACATTTTTCCCTATCGGGCGGTGGGAGGCCTCCCCGTCAATTGGTTCTTTGATCTTTGCTACTATGTATTCATGGCTACACGAATTAAACTCGAAATGAGATTCGACACGAGTAACCGCCGTAGTTCTCGCTTTATAGTATTTACAACATATTTTATACTCGTACTAAGTTAAATACCAAAACAAAATACATAGTTTTAATTTTAATATAATATATAAGACAGGAACTTGGGTATATTTTATGTAGCTCTTTGCGAAGGTATTAAATGTTGTTTTCGATTTACTCGAGTGCAAGTTATATTTATGTATCAAATCATTAATATCGCCAATTCGATTAAAAACCCAAGATCAGTTAGGTTAGTTTTAGTTTTAAACAATTTCGATCCAAACTCGATCTTACCTCACTCACATGATTTTCGTTCGAAGCGAGATCCCGTGTAAGCGCTGCGAGATCCCGTGGTAGCGCTGCGAGGGCCCCGCTCTCGCCCCCTCGGCCACCTAATCTCCCCCACGCCTCCACGTGACGTCACCACTCATAGGTTTTTTGGCAATGAAAAAGAAATGATAAAGCTCCCTCAGATTATACCTTTTTCACTTTTTTCAAACAGTCACAGGCGAGACGAGACAACGGTATTAATATATAGGCCATTGTTTTGTTTGTTTCCAAATGTTATATGTATTCGCATATTAGGTTGACTGAGTTCTGTATATGATTACCTACCATTCGCAGATAGACTCATCGTATTCTAGGATTATCTGGGGCTGAGTAACAATTGACACGTTCAATATGGACCTGAAGAATACACATACGTATTTGTACTTAAAGTCGACTTGTAGTTAAAATGATGCCCATTTGGTAAAAATACAAGTAACAAAGAAACCTGTGCTTGTCTTGTGAATCTTACCATATTAACAGTTGTGTACTGTTAATATGGTAAGATTTGTGACGTCCCTAACTATCACTGAACTGAAGGCAACATTTTACATTACGTAGCAGACAACGATCGAATTCGAACTCGTAATCCCACCGGCCGAACATCTCAATATTTTAATTGATACCCGATATGAAGAGGCCATAAACATTTCGAGATAAACACATTTTTTATGTTAACGGGACTGAACAGGTTTATGAATGGAGTGCAGGGTACGATCGCGGCTACGCATCAATCACACGATCAGCTGATCGGCGTTTTCCTTTTCATCTCGTACTTTATGTAATTAATAGCTCTCTGCGGGCGCACGTACGTTCGCGCTCCGAAGAGGCGCTCGCCGCGGTGAATCGCTCGGTCTTACGACCTTTCACGTCTGGATCTGCGAAATAGATGCCTCGATTTATGACAGTCACGTCGTGATTACATGAATGAACTGCGTTATGGGTTTAATCCTCGACAACTACCTAAGTAGCTGGCGATACTGGCGCCAATGCTGATTGTGGGTTAGGTATCCACTGTTTAGTTAGTCGCAAGTCCGACGGCGCTACGCACGACTACTTTTGTTACGACGGAGAATTCGTTCGTCCAGTAATTTCATTGTAAAGCATAGATAAACAAACCGTATTGTGTAGACGTAAGTAATTGTTTAAGTTTAAAAACAACCGCAATGATTAGGGCTTAGGTTCGCGACTTCAAAAAAACGCTCGACTGCTATACAATTTTTTGTTATATTATTATCTTATATTTGCGACGGTCCGGGCACGTGCCACAGTTTTTACAATCGCTACAAAAAATCTTTTCAGGAGCTCCGCTCCCATTGTTCGGATTGTTCGGCGAGAAATCCTAACAGGTGTCCGATTAATGGGATGTATTTAGTCAGTCGGCATTAGGCGCGGGCTCGTAAATAGCCCGGCCTCAACAAGTGACAGAAGCCCGCATCGAGCCCGTATAAGTATCAATTTATGGACGGCTCGGGGAAGGCAAGTCCTTCGGCGTTTCGTATTTTTTCCGAGTCACTCTGTTGGGTAACGGAGTAACGGAACGTGTCGAGAGGGGCCGGCTCGTATCGCCGCTCGCTGGTTTCTCATGCGAGTGTTGCAACTAGCTGGAGGCTACGCGGTGTGGGCAACACTGCGGAGAGCGGACTCGGGGCGTACGCCACGCGTGCGCTGCGCGTGTGTGGGTGACGTCAACGCGCCACTTTCTCCATACTTTCGTCGCTGCTGGCGCGCTAAAAAACGGAGCGACTAGACGAAGACTATTAATACATACGACGTCGCACGCTCTGTCGCGCGAAACGATACGGAATTGTTTTCTACATGTACGGTGACTCGCATGCTCGCGGGCCTCGACTCTCCCTCGCATCGCTACGCCGTCGTAGCGTTCAATCATAATGATATAATTGGTCATATTTAGCTACGCCGTTATATCGCTGGCACCCGTCTAGGCGCGCCGAGGCACTAATAGGAGACTTATGAGTCGGTTAGTCCTGGCGCGGTGGCAGTACGGCGCTAACTCAGCGCGCAAACAGCGCTCCAATGTCGCGGCGCTGCGGCCGGCGCTGTGCCGGCCCGCTAATGCAAATAGCGGCTTATTTAGCGACATTAACTTCGGATTTAATTCGCGCAGAAACATCGAACAAGTAAAATCCATTTGTTGGCATCGTGCGCCTGTCTAATTAAGCTCTGTCATAGACTCTTCGAAGGCTCTATTACGAGCCGCCTCCAAACTTAGAGCAGACTATCAACACATTTGGTATTCGATAAGAGCGCCGCAGCGGCCGATATTGAGTTTTATTTTTACGGTCGTAGGGGTGATATTGTGAGGCAGGATTGAAATTCAGCTCGGTTCGGTCGGTGTGACAATTACGGCGATGCGGCCCGCCCACGCTCGCGCCGCCGCAATCGATAGGCCTAGCGAGGGGCGGCAGGGGGTGCGGGGCCCGGAGGGGGCGGAGGGGGCTCATTACTTATGCAAAGCAGCAGTGAGCGCGCACGAGCACCGCCTCGCACGCCACAGCACGCCAGCAGCCCCGAGCTGACCTTAGCAGCATATCGATTCGTCGGCCCGAGAACTCCACCGGACTCTGAGGCGAGCATTCGAATATCAACAATTCAGTCGCCAGATAAAGCGGGATTGGAAACTTTCGTTCGGCCAGGGTTATAAAGCGTATAGGAAAGTTAGAAAGGGCCCTAATCTGCAAGTTGGCAATAGACTAACGGAGCCCATTACTGAATTCGGGGGCCGGTCTTTGTGCGCTCCCCCGGTTCCCGGCCCTTCGTTACCCGCTGCAGGAAGGGTCGCCCCTGACTTTTGTCTCCTCTCGCTATTCAGCCGAGGCCCGGCTCGGCTCGCTACAATATTTCATTTGTGGAATACCCGCGTTAATATTTATTCACGTGGACGGCTCTGCTTCTAAACTTTAGCGATTCGGAATAGGTGCAATTTCAACTGCGAGCTTCATAATTGTACCCTAATTTCGCATAAAGTTGACTTTTAGGAATTTCAGTGTTATGAGACAGTTAGACGAATAAGGCACTTTAATATTTCCAGCCTGGCAGTCACTTAATCTAAAAGTGTTTCAGTTTCATATTTTATGAAGCATAATGACTTTCAAAGGGATCAGTCAGATTCGGTATAATATGCAGTTACCATACATATGCTGTACACGTGTCAAAAGTCCATATACAAAAGTTCTCCTTTTAAAATGTGCAATTTGGTGCAATCAACGAAAACAAGTTAGGCGCAGCGACTATTTTTACAACAACAATTAATGAGACTTGCGCTGCATCCACGGAAAGTTGGGCCAAAGTTATTGAAAACCGCCACGTCATCGTGTGTCAGCACGGGCAGCTTCCGCGATAAAGTTTACGCGGCAAAACTCCCGCGCTTTATAACCAAGTTTAGCGGGTATGCCCTCCGTACCCCGCGGGTTCCCGCTGCCCCGGTATATACCCGGTATATAAAGTAAATTGGTCGGGCTCGGAGCACTGCGGGCGCGCTCGCGGCCGCCGCTGCACGCTCCTCTGCCTCACGACCGAACCCTTGTCTTTGTCGTAACTTTTTCCCGTTCGTCACAGAAGGATTATCATTTTCAGAATATGATTTTGTATACCGGCTTTGAAAATGGCCGTTAGCAAATCTATGTATGAAATCCAAAGCGCTTTGCCGCGTTATCTTACTCTATCGATAGCGTATTTTCCAATGCCATTTACATGCATTTGTTCAGTTTCGATTAAAATCACAAAGTACCTCAGTGGTATGTTACGCACTTTGATATAGCCGTGGTATCACGTCTTATCGCGCGTTATCGCGCCAAGGTGACGGCCTGTAACGATTGCTCAGCTACTGATAGCACACAATGATTTCTTCGCATTTCGACATTAACATTGTCAGCTGACTTAATGGTCGTGCAATTTTGAAAATAATTTCTGCACTTGCAATTTGTTTTTGGGATTTGCCTCTATATTAAGGATACTTATAAATGGGTTCAAGTAGTGTTATTTTTCAAACCTACATTGATAATATAAATGCTACTTCTGACAAGCTATCGCAACAATTGATAAGCAGCCGTACAATCTAGTTCGTCGCTTGCCTGAAGAAAGCCATTGTTTCGATATTTAGCCGATGGTCGCTTTCAAAATGGACGGTAAATAGTTTTTTTATAGTTTAAATGTGAGGGCAAGAAACTTTGCAAGGAAGTTGCCGCGCAGCCAATTACGTACGAAAGGAGTATGATATCGGCGCAGGCCACGTGCTCTGTTGACGTTAACAAAGTTTCCCGATGCGGGGAAAACTTTGTGACATGTGAGTAGTAGATACTTACAATATGAACCCTCCCGCCGCCCGCTCGTGAGTCAGCGGCGCCCTCGCGACGTCGCCCCGTCTACCCCCGTGGAAAATTTATACCCACCCTCTCCGAGAGCATTAGACTCCAACCCGCCAAATCCCACCTTATCTTGAACCATCAAAGAACGTTTTCCCTCGTATCGAACGGCCAAGACAAAGGAGCGATGCCAAATTTGCCAAAAACGAACCGTAACTCCAGAGGGATATAGTTTGTAATTTATGTGGCGGAGTGAGTCATGTGCTACGAAAACGCATTTGTGACGTCACGTAGCTCGTAGGCAGCGGCTGGGCCTCCATAGGGTCTAGTCTAAAAGTAATCCATTACGTTTCGTTTAGAAGCTTTGACTGCATCTATAAAGGTATACACGTAGGTAATTACTGCAGCTTTGTTTGCAAAACCAAACTTTAGCTTGGACTGGAAATTGAATCCGCACTAAGCAACAAAGGCATGCATGAAAAATGCCAAATTAGAGTAGGAGTCGCGTTCGGCATGCTTTTTTCTTTGGCTCAGTTAGATGGCAGGAGGCGGCGGGCGAGGCGACACGGCGCTCGGATCGCTCCCTTAATTCCCTGGCGCGAGGTGGCGCGACTCGAGAGCGTGTGCTCTCTCATCTCCTTAATTCGTCCTTCGCCGCAGCCCCCGGCGGGCGCCGGGCGGGGGCCCCACTCTCTTCGTTAACCCGGGCTGCCCCCCTTATTTATGCCCGGCGCGTGGGGGCGGGGGGTCGGCCGGGGGCGCTCTATCGACGTCCATGTACGCCGCGTCCGTGTGCTGGTGAATTAAGAGCGAGTCGGCTTTCATTTTGCTAAAGCTTCCAAGCTCGTGTGCTCGCCTTTCAGGCGCCCCACGTCGGTGTGCGCGCCTCTCCTCGCCCAGCTTTACACTCTACGCTACTGCGATAAGGTTTTAAGCCGCTCGCTCCACCCCGCCTTCAGTGTTTTATAACTTCAGAGAAGGCGAGGAGGCGGTGGAGTTTTTGTGAGTGGAAGGACTTTTTTGACGTACGTTTTTTATGTTTTACTCGGTTAGGGTTCGCTAAGATAACGACGTCTCACAGAGGGTGAAAAGCGTTCTAGCAGGAGAGACATGTTTGGCTGCATTGCTGTTTTCGAAAAAAGAGCAACTTTACTAACCACTCTGAAAAAAAAACGAGCAAAAGTCATAGATATTTTTTCAACTATTTATTATGCAGAGCTGAAACAAAGAGTAACATGGACTCGGTACAGAATAAAAAGCTAGTGCCGAACTAGTCCTGCCTAAAGTTTGTTGCGAGGCGGGGGCGTGTGGGGGCTAAGTCTACGCACAGCGTCTTCAGAGAAAGTGAAATTTAGCACAAGTTCGGAGAAATATAACACTGCCGCTGCCTCCCCCGCCTGGGCGTCTCGGGGTGGCAGCCGGCGAACGCGGCTTATAACAATTAAATTTATTCGCTCGCAGGCTTTCTATTTGTTACCTAAAACAAAAACTTTGTCTCTTGACTTGGGCAAAAATACTTAGTATTTATTAGTTCGTTTCAGTCTTCTGCGGAAGTTTGCTGAATTCATCCATGTTCTAGTCCTGAGATAGCAATAGGTAAATACAATTAGTAAAGCTCTGCATTTTCTAATTACGCCAATAGAGTAGGTATACAGATGTGATGCAGCGCATACTAACGTAGCCAAAGCGTGCGGGTGGGGTCCAGACTTCAGGTACCAGATTGGATGGTCTAGCTCGCAGGAGCTAGGAGTTAGTGCTTGCTCGGTGTCTCGGTATGACGGGAGGACTGACTATTTCAGACGGTTGAACGACCTTTGTTAAGGTGTCGTTTTCGGGCAGGTTATTTAGTACGGGCCAGGGGGCGGTGGGGGCGCGAACTGGGTCACTCCGGCCCGGCCACCCACCAATTATGTACACGCTCGTTACCGGACACGCGTTTTTCAATCACATACATATTTAATTGGGCATCACGATGCTGAAAATGTGTTTCAAATGCCATGTTTTACAGTTTCGGTACATGAATTACGTTTTAGATTATCTCTCCGCCGGCCTTTGGGATTCAGACAAGACCTTAATTACTTTACATTATGTCTGGACTTCTTTTGGTCTGCTTACAGTCGTTTATAAGACATCATCTTCGTTTTCTAAAACAACTAAGTATACCTGAATTTACAATACTAAAACGAAACTTGTTCAATTTACGTAGGTAAGCATGGAGATTAGAGTGTAGAGCGGCGCGGGGCGCAGTGTTGACATCCCCGACCCACTTGAGTCAATGACACGGCATTCCGTAAGCGAGCTTCAATCACCCCTATATATCTCGGCGCTCCTAACTTCCGGAACTCCTTACAAGACGGAACGTGAGCCCTAACTTGTTGCATGGATGCACCGAGGGCGCGGGTGGGGGTGGGGCGGGCCGTCTTCATAGTGAATGGGCGCGAGATGTCGTGGCCGGCCACGTGCTCGTATGGAGATCCACCATTGATAACCGCGGCGTTATCGCGCCGCCACCGGCTGTTGCCGGGCGATGTCTGCCCTCGTCCCTGGCACCTGGGAACGTCCGCAATCGGCCTACAATGAGCTACCATTGGCTAGCTTCGATGTCTGGACTAGGTATTCACGAAACTTGCGGAATAGTGCAATTTGTTTTTCTAAGGATTTAAGTCGACAAACTTCATACTTAAGTACTTAATAGAGTCATGCCTGAATTGGTTTAGTTCATCCTATATAATATTTTCTGGCGAAATACTTTGGTCTGAGCTGATGGAAGAAACTCATTTCGGATAAGTATGTTTAATTAGTTAAGTTTGTCTGTCAACTTTTGACATTTAGTTGAAAGCTTTGACACATTCGTAGCACAGGCAATATCTAAGCTTAGTTTGCAAAATGTTCACCTGAAAATGTTGATTCGCTCGAAACAAACCTGAATAAAAAAGCAGGAGATTTTTGCTTTGCAGTAGTGAGACTGCGAAAGGTTAGAAAGGCGGTCCTTTGTAGTTGAGCCGTAATGTAGCGGAGCAATTAGCGGCAAGTGCAGCCTTGGCATTGACCGCCCTATGTCGCATGGAGGCATGCAAACCATCTTCATCGGACAACAATAATAGTTGCGACGATGAATGAACACATTAGCGCGGCGCCGGCGGCGGGCCCGGCGAGTCATTACGCGGCCCCATTAATCACTGCAACAATCGGCCGATATCTCGCTATTTACAAACGGGGAGCACGTGCTCGCCGTACTACGCCGAGTGTATTGACCCATTTAGATAGCTCGACCTTCGCGCGGCCATTGTGTGCGAAAAACATAAAAATAAGTTTTATTGCGGCGTCGTTATGCGTATCGCCGCGCCCGTCACGCCGCGCGCCCGACAGCTGATCGCTACGTGACATTTTTATTTTATTCGCTCTCTTCCGGGGATTCTCCGAGATACGTGCCGGTGACGTCATAATCTGCTCGCGTACGCCCGCGGCCCCTGATTTATTATCTCAAAAGCTAGCGGTAGCGGTGTAAACTTCCACCCCGGTCGCGCACTCGTTGATTTATACCTCGCCCGTCCGCAATGTCAGTGTTAATCGCGGTGCCTTGAACCGGTTCATGCGACACACGGCATGTCGCGTCGACACCTAATCAATTGCCAACTGCCCTCACCTTTACCGACTCGAACGATAGCTCGGTTTTCGGTGAGTTAGCGTGGAACGCAATGGAAATTCTCGCAAGACGGCTGACGGATTCCGAGAAGATCTCGAAGCGAATTTTAAAACAAAAGACGCTGCAAGGTTGCGTAGAGTGTTGGTATATGCGATCGGAGAATCGTAGCTGGTGGAGGACGGAACGTGGGGCTGCTCCGACCGACATTCCGCTTTGCGCGCTCAGGCGCAGGCGGTTCGGGGAAGCGTGCGTCATCTCATCTCGCGCTCTACCGACAAAAACTACAATTTTCCCTTTCAATGCATTGAGTGGTCGCAAGTCGGCGATCATAAAATAAAAGCGCATAACGCCGGCCCGCACGCGTCCGCGCACACTGTAAACAATGCGTTTCGGGAATTCCCTCTTTTTTTGTGCTCGCACATTCCTGAGGGATTCCTTTTGTTTGCTTTTCTACGGTTTATTTGTTCCACTTGTTCGTCATCACCTTGAAACCCTTTGACGCAGTTGTATAACGGTAAACAGATCTATAGCGTAATGTTAGATCAACAGAAAAAACTTACGCGCTCGTCTGAACACAACGGACGAACCAGAATAAACAAGCAAAAACTTACTATGATCGTGATGTCGCTCTTAATCATGAGTTTGTTTTGAAGTTACAAATGTTTATATGTCTTAGATCTAGGTCATCATCTTTCGAGCTCCCACTTTTAGCTAGAATTTATAAAAATATCTGAAATATTTATTTATAGAGTAGTATTTCGATGAACTCCTTTTCTTCGAATGCATCTATCACATTAAACTTTGCAGTGTTATCAGAAACCATAGAAAAGTGCTAATAGATTCTTAAAAATCCTCATATCATCGAAATAATTAAAGAAGCTGGCTGGGCAGTAAGTGGCCAGAGGCGTGAAATAAAAAGCTCTACGGCTCGCACGAAGCTGCGCGGCGACCAAACAGGATGTGGGACTGGTTCTGGCGCACACAGACGTGCGCTCTGCGCGCGCGCAGCGCACACAGGCGCGCGCGGCCTCGCCGCGCCGCCGCCCGCTCACGGAAATGTGCGTGCCATGCCATGCCGCCCGCTCAGGGTTGCTGCAAAGCGCTCGGTGAGAATGCTCACAGGGCTGGCTCTACAGTTTCGTAATCGGTAGGCCAGGCTTTCTCTACAACGTATGGCCCAATTTTTCTATAGCAGTTTTAGTCATTTTTGTGAAAAACGTAAAGGAAAAAGAGCTTTGAACGTTCAGTAATGGGCTAATGGCTTCATAATGAAGCACACTGGTATGTTAATGATTTAGGTTTGTATTATATGTCTTCATTTGAGCTTATTAGAAGAGTGGATATTATCTTTGTTTTGAAAACGAAAGAAGATTCTAAACGCCTATCTACAATTTTAGGCTGTCTGCGCAAAACGATAAGGTTGCTTATAACCTGTCAGAGCACTCTCAGATCGTATGGCATTTCGTTAGTCGCCGCAGCAAAACCCGCATTGGAGATTATTAAAAGTTTTCAGACTTGGAATCTATACAAGCAAATCAAAATAACGTTAGCGTATAACATTAAAACGCTACATTTCCATTCATTCAGCTAATAGAAACAAACACTAGACGGCGTCTCGAGATTAAGTATCCAGTTTAATTGACGAGGTTTCAATTGAGCTGAACTACTGTAAAGTGGTAACTCTAGCTCGGCGCTGGGCTGACTGCACGACTAAAGTTTGTACTTGGCACAATTTCTTGAACAAGCCCTAAACATGTTGTAAAATATTGCGAGGACTCGACGAGACTAAAATGAATAAAGTATTCTTACTAGTCTCAGCCCTTTATCCACAGTATTTGGAAACTTTGAATAACTTCTTGCGCACATTTCTTTATCCGAATCTGATTGAAAGTAAATCTATGGATATATCGACGATGAACCATTTCGCGGCTTTGGCTGACTAGGCGGCGCCTTTTATGGTGTGATAAATGCAAATAATTCTCGCTAGCTAATTAGAGGTAGCTCGCCGTCATCTTGATAGCCTTTATCGGCGTTCTAGGCTGGTCTGAGTTTGAAGGATGCTAGTACAAATCCTTAAGAAGAAGCTGATCTGATTATTGTACTTATTCTTCTGATAATTGTCTTGTATAATAAATAACACTAATTTATCTGAAGACTTAAGAAGTGAATTAATGTCTAGGTTCCGTTGGAGAATGAGCTCCATTCAACATATCATGGAATATACTCCATGTTTGCATCTTGAGATAGAAATGCGCGTCGAACAAGTTAAAAATTAGGTCACTGGACTCGTAACAAGAAAAACGTTTCCAAGCCAAGAATGAGAAAGAATTGGAACAAGGGATTAGAGATGTTTGACCGACAAAGAGGAAAAAAGCGTTAGCAAAATCACCAATTATCCGCCGAATATTGTGTGTGCCGCTGCGGACTTTAGACAGCTGTTAGCGTTTTACAAAAAATCATAAAAGAGCACCTGTAGCAGTAAGTGCGTGTCAAAGAGTTCTCGGGCAGGTCGAGCCTTGGCCTGTGAATGAGCCGCCCTGCTCCGCTATTGTGGACGTTAATGGTTAATCGGTCATTCCGATCGCTGCGTCCGATTTCGATATTGCGGAATAAACATTCTTCACGCTTAATGTGATTTTATGAATGAACGCCGGATAAAGAGGTCTACGATTGTATGACGAGCAGATTACAATTAAAAGTCCTGCAAATGCAACAACGTCGTTCCGAGCTTCTGTCGAACTGTATGACCCAAATTTACATTAAGTGCTACCTACACATGTAATCGTTGACGATATTTTACAAAATTGAGTCTCATTTGAAACACATCGTATCCTCAAAGCATGCAAAAATCCCTCGCTCATCGCCAGCGAGCTGGCTGCCGCTTCACCCCACGGCTCTACCCCATTTTATAGTTGCTATAATACGACGTCGAGCGCGTAGGTAGCCGAGTGTAGCGCTAGATAGAGCGGCCGTTGCGATGCGATGTTATTATGTCGTGCGCGTGTGTGTGTGCGCTGTACGCGAACACGCGCACAAGCGCGCCTCCCCCGCCGAGCGCGCTGTGAGGCAACGCCGTCAGCCAAGCCGCCATCTATTCTGTCTCTACAATGCCATAGAAAGTGTCCGTTCGACTGTGGCCCGACCCGACTCGCCTCGCCGGCCGAACTTTTCCTACCTTCTCACAGATTAAGTACCGCCCCGCTCGGACGACGGTCGAACGTCCAATCAAACCTTACCACTGCAGCCCGGTGGAATTCTTTATGGTAGTAATTTTGAATAAGCAGTAACTCCTCGCCTCGACGCTATTGCCAGCGGTACGGTTATAAAACGCCGCATATCCGAGACTAGCGATAAAATAAACGTCAGACGTTTCCAAGTTTCTAGCGGAGAGAACGAGCGACGCGCTGCGCATCAGAAAAAGAACTTTACGACAAGATTAGAAAGAGCGGACGGAGCGGCAACGGCGCGCGCCGCGTTCCAGGGGCGCAGAGCGGCAACGCCGCGCGCCAACGTCATTTACTAAATTTATTTTCATGAGCGCCAACTGCCAGCGCTGGCAATGCGATGACACTGCGGGCTCGGGCGTCGAGCGCGTGATACCGCGAATAAACTCGTGGAATTATGTAGATATTCTATTTCTGCATATTGAAACTTGTAGTGGTCGGTCATATTTTTGCGGCTAACAGGGTCGCTCCGATCCGAGCGCACAATACGGCTCGCGGCGATAAAGGGGTGACGCAAAGCAGGCAAGCGACCGAGTTAATGATTATTTGCAGCGTTGCGATGAGTGTCCGCTGAGTCAGCCTGGCCGCTGCGCCCGGCGCCGCCTAGCACTGCTTTGTCCCGCATTCCACACCCCACTTCGCTGGCTTGCGCTCTACTCGTGCTTCGCTGACGAATTAACTTTCAGCTCTTCACAATTACGATTCAACTAGCAGGAAAAATATATACTAAATTAGAAGGATAGTGTAATATCGTCTAGACTAGACGGGTGGACCGTTGTTTGTTTTCGCGGAGCGGGACTCTGCCCACGCGTGCCACCTTTCGCCTGTCATCAGTCGCTTCGCAAGCTAAATACGTCTAGGTAATATATGTGCAGGCCGGCCCTATGGAGGCGCGTGTGGCACCTCGTAATTGTCGCGCAGGTGCCCAAGCATCTGCCGTCACCTGGACTTTGACTTTTACCACCTTACTTATTATTCGACCGAGCGCGGCCGCTCCGCCGAGCGCCGTGTTCATTGACTCGAAACACTGCGAATTCCCCTCCGGCTGTTAACTAAACTAGAAATGTATACGATGCAGTCTAATAAGTAGTATTACCGCGTCCGTCGCCTCGCCCGTCATTACGGACAGCACTGCAGCTGCTATGATACTCGCCAGTATTTCAAGCTCCAAATGCAGATAAACTATTTTATACGTCGGTCGTCTCATCCTTCTTGTCAGAGACTCGAGACACTTAAAAGCTTATACATGAAACGGAACAAAACTTAATTCTTCTCCAAAGATATAGAAAAAACAGTAGATCCATGAACAGGAAAATATCTGAAAATTTGAAAAGAGTAGGTACACTAAAACTCAATAAAGATTTAGACCCTCTTTGTTAGAAACATGCAGCTCGGTAAAGAATGCGCCGTAGCCGGGTAAGCCGGGTCCCATGCGACTCTACCTGGCGGCCGTGGGGGCTGCGCCCCATCGTACCCCAAAAAAACTGAGAAGGGTCGTAGCACAATGCCCAACCCCAGGTACCCAGCCCGACCCAGCGCCACTCTTCTCTTCTCTGCATTTTTAACGTCTATTCTTACGTTCAGAATAAAGAGTGTTTCGGATCAGAAAGATTTTGTTGGGTGATGATGAATTTTGGGGATAGGACAATAAATATTGGTTAATGAATTAAAATTATTATTCATAGTGTAGTGTCTTGCGTAGTGTAGAATTTTTTCTGTATTTGTTTAATTGCTTTCGTTATGTTACTTTTATTGTTTCGAGAAATGCTTACATAAATACGGGAACAATTTGTAGATAGGTCCTAAGGTATGAACTTTTACATCTGAGAATCCGAATTTCTCAATTGATACTACGTTAAATTTTCGTACTAAAAAAACTTCAAAATGTACAATTAATTAGGGCTCTAGGTTTTACTGAGTAGGGTCGGAAAAGTTAGTTTGCTCTACGAAGATATTACGAATAGTTCTATACTGGAAAGATCTTTTGATTAGCAATCTTGAGGTAATTGTTGTAACAAATTAGTAATAATATTGTTTCTTTAGGTAACTGTATTGCCTAGTTACTGAAAGTCGTAATTGTCGTCGGCGCACTTAGCATTCACGGATCCCATGCCGTAATAAACGCTATTGGTAATAATTTCTCATGGCGCTGTACGGTGTACGGTAAGCCGCCGGAGCAGGTTACGGTACTTTCGTCGGCGCGTGGGCCGCGGCCGCGATCCCTGCCACTCGTACCCGCGCTGAACCAAATTCTTCTCATTGCCCATCTTTTGTTTATATTCCAACATAATTGTTCTGCAAGCTGTTCGAATTCAAATCATCAAATTGGGCGTCGTATTCTAAGTAGAATGTTGATGTTGATGAAGTGTGCAACTTAAAAATGATGATGATAATGATGTTTTTTTTTTCGCCATGTAGCCTCCATACCATACAGTCGGTTGGCAATAATTTCATGTTTCGAACAATGGCACGAATAGTCGTTCGCGCTGGTTGACCTCGCGTCGACCTCGCTTCGCTCTTAGTGTAACTTCGCACCGGAGTAAGCGAGCGTTAACTTAGCTAAAGTTGTTCTTGTTGGTGTTGCAGGGCTCGGGCGGCGGGTGCGGCGCCAAGCGGCGCGGCGGCTCCCCGTGCGAGGGCGGCGGCAAGGTCGCGCGCTGGGAAGACTCGATAGCGCGGCTAGAGGCCGTGGCCGCCGGCGCCGGCGGCGGAGACTGCTGGCGCGAGGACGAGGAGCGGCGCGCCTGCCGGCGCCGCTGGTGCGGCGGCTGGTGCGGCGCGCACGACACCATCCGCGCCGAGAACGGCAAGTCCTACCTGGAGCTGGGCGGCGCCGCGGCGCGCGCCTGCTGCGATGGCCGCGCGGCCGGCCGCTGCGCCTCGCGCCGCTGCTACCGCGAGCGGCGGCTCAAGATGATGAACTTGTGCGCGCTCAAGCTAGCGCGCTTTCGCCAGACGGCGGACCCCTCGCTCCGGCGGTCGGTGCTCGTGTGCAACACGCTGCGAGGCATCGAACGCGAGATGGAGCGCGAGAGCGTCGAGGAGGCGCCATTCGAGCCGGCGTGCATGCCGGGCGGCGCCGCGCGCTGCGAGCTGCTGGGCGCGCGCGACCCTGCTGCCGGCCGCGCCACGCCCTTCCCTTCCCCGCCACCCCCGGACCGAGACTCCGGGTACGGCGACGAGGAACAGCGCACCATCGACTGGGGCTCGGTGCTGAGCCTGTCGTCCCGGTCGGCGCTCGACCCCCCCGAGGACGCGTGGCCCGACGACTGGGGCTGGAGCGAGGACAGCTTCGTGCGGCTGCTGGTGCCGACGAGTTAGTGCACGGCGCGCGGGCAGGAGTGGCCCGCGCCCCCCTGAGCTGTGATACGGCCGCGCGGGCGGCGGCGGCGAACACGGCCCGCGCCGCGAGGTGAGGCGACGCCGCGCGGCTGCCGCGCGCCGCTGCGGCCGCGCGGCTCTTCTAGTCGGGGGCTCCGCCCCGGCCCTCGGGCCGAGCCGGCGCCCGGCTCCTCTACACGAAGCGACGCCGACGCGACGCATACACGCAGTCAGTAGTTAGTATTATATAATTGCAAAAGGGAAGGTGCTAGCTTCGGACGTGACGCAGGACTTATATGCGAGCCGAGTTATTTTTGATAGTTTTATTTCTTTAAGTGAATTCCAAACCGAAACTGAAGTGACTTAGCTAATGACGTTATAATCGTTTAAATTAAAACTCGGGTGTTTAAATTTTTTGTTGAAATTATTGTGTAATTATTAGGTAGAATGCTATATTTATTATTTCGTTGAAAAGGTAAAGTAATAGGTTGAAATTATTTCTGTCTTGATATTTTCAATGATGCATCCGTACAACGAGCGTGACTGATTGAGTTGTGTTATGTTATGTGGGCACGGCGGCGCGGGCGCGAGGCTGCCTCCACTCGGACTCCGCACACATGACCGCTACACACTGGTCCTCTGCGCAGGCCTCTCCCCCGCGCCGCCGTGCGTGAACATGTGCCGAACGCGAGTAATACGCTAGAACTGCTGACGTATGCGACGATTGGCTACATAAACCGTGTCGAACAAATTATAAATATAAGTATGTACTTAAAACTGCTGGAATTTCATCAGTTTCGCATGCACCGTTTGTGTGACAGCAACTGGGTGTCAATTAAATAGCCTTACATTGCAGCTGTGGACTGGGAAAGTGACGTTTCAGCAGGATCGCGCATTGCCTAGCCGGGACTAGCGCCCGGGTACATAACTGGCGGTGAACAGGACACCTCGTGTTTCTACTCAGAACAATTACCCTTCAATCGGAATTGCATAATATTTTAAAGCTCTGTCCATACATCTAGCGCCCTCTATTGAACCGACTTCTACTTTAAGATCATCAAGCAAACTAACTAACGTAACGATTTCATCGAATAAGTGACCATAATTATGTATTTAACTATTTTAAACATTGAAAACAGTTCCTATTCCTCCGTAACTATAACATAGATAAAAGTATTCGGGCAATGCAGTGCTAAACGTGATTTAATTTTAGTGTTTAAACCAAGCTTCACTAGAGGGCGCTCGATTTAAAAGTAGGTTCAATTCACTGGTAATAGACAATGTAGTAATTCAAACAGAGACACTGATAATGGACGCGCATCGGTATTATTGAATAATCCTATGTGAAGATGTTTCAATAGAAGATCGTCCCGCGCTTGCTGCAGGGACGAACAGCGACCAGAAGGTGCTCCGCCCTCGGGCTGAGAATGTGAGCCCGAGGGCGGAGCATCAGTCCCTCCCTGCGCCGCGCGAGCGGTCTATCGCATTTGCAAGCGTCCTAGCTGCTCTGCTCTATTTAAAACTGAAGACTTCAACGCTTTTACGTGTTGCAAATTTTTTGACCATTAGATAAATAACCGATATTATCCGTTACTAATCAGTTTTAAGTAGAATCGGCCGCAGCTAACCCTGGAGCGCGGGTGGAGGACTCGAAAGAGCGAATGTGCGCTGCGGGGATTAGTGCTCGGGCCATGTAGAACTAGTCGTCCTTTATACAGGTGAATATTCAGTTACATCGAACTCCTCAATACTGCACAAAACTTGCATAAGGCCACCCCGAGCGCACCCCCCGCGCACCCCCGCGCTACGGACGGACCGCAAGGACCAAAACACCCAACACAAAATAATAGATCAAAGTACAAATTTCAATAGAGTAAAATGCATTTAGTGCGCCGGCGCGTGTTGTCCACCGTTGTCAATTACTCAAATATTTGAATTGTGATTTGGTAGCTAATGAGAGAAAACTCTAAATATGTTCTTAAATTTAGTGTACATAATATACGGAGTTGGGCATTAGGCGCGCGACGCGGCCGTTTGTATATAATGTAAAGTAATAATTTAATGATCGACGCGCAGACGCCGTTGTAACATACCACCTCCTATTCTGTCCAGTACATCTTCTTTACCGCTACACTTTACGAATAAGATGTCACAAATTGCCAGTACAGAAGTGAACGATATTGTAGTTAGTATAGGTAGGCGGGTTGTGAACCCTCGCTGCACTGGATGATTCATGTTCAGCTCAAACTGTATTATTTTTCAGTTTACTTTTAAATGATATTTTTGTTAAACGTGTCCGTATGGTTGTGATGGTTTACTTAAGTAAGTTAACTTATCGGCGAACTGCCATGTTCTGACCTATGCCTAATATTTATGGACTACTGCAGAGTATGTTTAAGGAATTCTGAACTTGTGTATTTGTGTCGCATGTACCTCGTGCGATTTTGGAAGGTACTTAATAAATAGTCATCCGGAATATGTTTCTCTTGACCATACTTTTGTAATCATATTTTAACAATAATTTTACAGATTGTATTACAGGCATTCAGATGAATTTGGTACTCCCAATAACTGTCATAGTACGAACTACTTGCCATCCTGTCATTTCTTGAAAATAGTCACCAATATTTTATACATACCTAATTGTTAAGTAATGTGAAAATCATGCTCAATAGAAATTTGAAAGGCTTTTATTGTACTTTTCCTGTTTACTTCATCTGTGTAAAGAGTCGCGTCAGGGGCACAACGCTGCCAGTAGAAAACTGTACAGTTTGATAAAGCGCAGTAGACACATACCGTTGGACAGATTGATACCCAAACTGAAGTCTTCCTCAGCGGGCCGGGCCTACTGTGGTCACCGCTTAACGCTGAATCTCGCATTGACTGTAGCATAATAATGTACCTAATGAATGCGAGATACAGTGCACAGCGCGGCCACAGCGAGTCATGCGCAGCTGCTCGTGCGCGTATGTGCCCTGGACGCGACTGGTTAATTCTCATTTGCCATAAGTCGGGGCGCTCTGCGCGCGCCGCGAGTAGTATAGCGGAGTTGTGAAGCAGCAATAATTGTTATAACGGCGACGATAGTACTTCTCGTGAATCTTCTCTTCCTTGCGATTTTTTCAAAGAAATCTTCGCAACATCATACGTAATATAATAATTTAATAATACACGTGAATGTGGATCCTTAGCGTTTTTCATTGCCATTGGTTACCAAAAATGACAGGATTTCTTATTGAGACGTTTGTGTATAGATATTTTAGAAAGAATACTCTCATTAGAGAATTGTGAAACCGATTTGAATAAACTGATATTGCACATCGAATTGTTGAATCGTTCCTCAAGTTGAGAGTTATTCAAAACGCGTTTCGCGGGTTGTCTAATGTATGATATATAATTGTAATATATTATTGTTTAAGCTGTTGTGTCGGAAATAACAAGAACAGGAATAATTTTGTGAAACAATGGCACAAAGAATGAACATAAAAATTATATATATTATAAAAACAGAAATGTCGCTATAAGAGCAATTTTTATAATAAATATTTACTGTTGAAGAACCTGCGAGTTTCATTCGCTGTCCGCCCGCCCCGAGCGCTGTTTATTGATCAAACAACGAATTACTGAAACGCGCGTGAACCTGAACAGCTTCCTAGAAATACCATTCCATTTAATTCACAACATTTCATGATGTTAATTGGAAAACGAAAAAAAAATCCTGCAGGTATTTCATACTACGTTATTTTAAAACTCCTATCTATCTACAGCTAGGTACAGGCGCTATATAGCCTATAATTATATTGGAATTTATTCTACCACAATAGATTTACACCGTTCTACCTGCTAGCTGCTAGTGTATTTGTCACATCATGATATCTGATATCTATAACTTACAAAAAATTTATTCCTCCTACTTAAGAGGAGAGTTCACTCTTGAGTGGTCATGATGCATGATGAGAAGTATCAATTATTGTGGACATGCAGTCCTCACAAGTAGGGTTGCCATCCGTCCGGGTTTCCCCGGATTAGTCCTAGTTTGGAGGCCGTCCGGGGGGGGGGGGGGGGGGGGGGGGTGTTCAAAAAGCGTCTCGGACACTTTACCCATACGATACGGGGAAAAATGCGATTTACGCCAAATGTCCGGGTTTTTTAAGTCTTTGTCCGGGTTCGGCAAATTTAGAGATGGCAGCCCTACTCACCATGCGGCTCCACTTGGTGCGGTGTTCGGCGTTACGGGAACATTGGACTATGGTGGTTTGCGTCGCAGCTGCGTAGAAAGAGAAAGTAAGTTTAAAATTATATTTTGCCTTATTATGGCTAGCGAAGTGGTCCTCTTTTGCAAACATGTTCTGCTGATTGAAGCTAAATTTGACGAGTATTGTGATCTGAGTTAAACACCCTAAGTTACTCTAGATATGACGACTCTGAAATTAACAATTAATAAATGCTAAGTACCTACTAAACACGTAATGGTGAAATATAATCCATGCTAGTGACAACTTTTCTACATCATTTTGAGAATAGGTTCGAGCTTACGGCCCTTAAAATAACGGCTCCGATATTTATTAGACATGTACATTTATTATATAATTGAAGCATCATGAATGCAGAAAGAACAATGCATCCCACGCCGAAGCGTCAGCGGCGTGTGAGACGGGTCAGCCGCGCTGGTGAGATCACTGAATACCTAAAGCCAACACGATTGTTCGTATCTAAATAATCAGTAAGTATTTTTTCTTATTGTTATGCCGAAGGATCCGTGCAAGTTTAATTTTTAAGCGCCCAGTTTGTTGACGGTAAACTGTTCCAGACGGCGACCAATGTTTGGCACTGTCTGACGTCAAATCAAATGACAATGTAGCGTCTGGGGTACAGCCGACGTCATTTGCTCCCTTTTCATTCAGAAAAGGTTTATAATAGTCCATTATAGAATTCATAACCATGACACCATCTCGTCGGCTTTTCCCTGTTACGATGATTCCTGCTGTTCTAATACCGACCTACCAAATCTTGACTTGCGGTAAAAAGCGTACTCCGAAAGAAATATGGAAAAGCAATAATACATGAGATGATCAATGGATTCGGACAATTCGAATGATAACTTTTAAGAGAATAGGCTGTTGCTCAATGAGCGAGCTACGTTTTTGTCAGCTCTGTAGCCACTCATCATTAAGTTATAGGTAGGTACCTACTATTGCTGGTTTGTTTAAATTGTTAATATGATTTTAGTCTCTACAACTATATATAAGTAATATACTTTAGATACAATAAAGGCCAGTTTTACTGAAACCTTGCCCAAATACAATAAGTTGAAGTGGCAGAATATTGTAATATTCGACTAGTTTTTTTATTGTCCTGAGAAAGTCACAATTTGTAAAATTAAGCCTGATTCATTTTTATTGAAAAACAAAACCACTCTTATTGCAAGCAATGAGGAAAACAAAAACACAGCATAATAGGCAAAAAAAGAGAACTAAGTATAATATTTAAAAAGTTACCTAACTAATACATTTTTAAAAGATACGAAAATTATCCTACTACATATCTTCAATTTCAAATATCCTAAAATTTATTATAGCTATCTACGAGATCAGTTACTGTGACAGAATAATACTGAGTTTGTTCAATTCGACTGTCTTTAGCTCTTCAGTTCACTCTCGCTGCTACCTGCGTGTATACCATGGAGGGTTCTCTTGTGTTTCCACATATCGCCGGAACGCCTGAAGACCAACACCAAAGAAAGAGAAATAAGACGACAGTAATGAAGAGGTCACATATATGGGTAGTTAGGCTACACAGCCCATTCATTGCCACCCAAGATGTAATCAGCATCAATAAATTGTAACATCAAATCAATCAAATATTTCGTCAACGGATCTGTTCCCTTAAAGCATTGGCAAATTGTTACGATATGCATTAGTATTGGTCTCATTGGGTTTTACATTCTTTGATTCTACTCCGGCTGAGTTTTTCGACTTTTTCAGAATGAACATCACTAAACGTAATCCCGGGCCGCCATGGACGTTCGGTTTCCGTACGGATTGACGTCAGAATGTGTATCTGTGTCTGTCTGTCATATGGGCGAGGGCTCGCTTGCTGACGTCATTCCATATGGAAACCGAACAAAAATTCCGAACGTCGGGGGCAGCCCTAAGGAGTGCTGATAGGGCCGCTTATCCTAGGTCTGAGAAATTGCGGAAGAGAAAATAGCAAAGAAACAAAAACAGTTAGCAGAGGCTAGAGAATGAAACCAGAAGGAGTAGGTACATACATGCCAAAACATTCAGAATCAATCATATCACCTTAAGGCTGCGTTTCCACCAGAGATGTGTTGCGAGGGATGTGTTTTTGTTAACCAATGGAATAACTTAAAAAAAAAATAAAAAAAAAGAACTTCATTTACCTATCCTCGCTCAGCGCAGCTGATTATATTGGTTAACAAAAACAAATATTCAGGGAGTAGATTCTTTAATACGGCTAGACACGACAAGATGCAAATAAGTATGGTTTATAGCTGACACTGCTAGGACTCACGTGTCAGCTCAATACAAGCTATGGAATAAGGCCTTTATCCACCGGTTGCAACGCGACGTAAGATTTCAAAATCGTGCGGAAGTCGTTTAATGCATGCCGCCGCGTTACGAAGTGGATAAAGGCCCTAAGGGTACAAACGTATGCTACTGTCAGAGCGGTTATTAAGACAGATTTTGCAACTGCTTTGGCTAGAACGATTTTAGTTATTGTATCTGTTATGGGTACTTACTCTCAGAAATAGGCGTAGACAACCATAGTCATAGCTAAAAAATTAAGTCACCAACAGTAATGACGTAAAATGCGAGCAAAATCTATTGAAATAATGTATGTATGACATATTGACGTTTTGCTCGCATTTTACGAGCCCTGCTTATTATATGTTTTCCCACTTATTAGACATAGTTATCGAAAGTTATAAAATCATTCGTCAAATCTTAAACGATTATAGAATTCTCCTCTTCTTTATTTAGTAGAATATTCAATAGGGAAATTTTCAAACGATCCTTATTACGAATTAAATAGCCAAATTACCTGAAGGTGCCGTAGGCATTACACTAGAGCGGATTCTTAATATCAGTGCTCTAACTTTTCGATTGAAATCTCACTAAGCACACTTCCTACATCTTCGCAAGTTCTTAATGCCTCTACCAGCTAAAGTTACCTGAAGGTAGTACCGCTGAGATCATGCTGTAATAATGGCATCTCGTCATCGTCGTCGTCGGTGATTTACGGTGTGTTTGTCTCACTCTCAATATGTGTAACTACGAGTAGGTACATAATAATATCTGCAGCTCACTGGAGGGCACCAGGAGAGCAGTTACCTGAAGGTGGTGCCGCACACGTCGCACTCGTGCGGCTTCTCGCCGGTGTGGATGAGGGTGTGGACGGTGGCGAGTACGGCTGCGGAAGGCGGAGCAGGGGTGTGGCCTGCAGCTCACTGGAGGGCACCAGGAGAGCAGTTACCTGAAGGTGGTGCCGCACACGTCGCACTCGTGCGGCTTCTCGCCGGTGTGGATGAGGGTGTGGACGGTGGCGAGTACGGCTGCGGAAGGCGGAGCAGGGGTGTGGCCTGCAGCTCACTGGAGGGCACCAGGAGAGCAGTTACCTGAAGGTGGTGCCGCACACGTCGCACTCGTGCGGCTTCTCGCCGGTGTGGATGAGGGTGTGGACGGTGGCGAGTACGGCTGCGGAAGGCGGAGCAGGGGTGTGGCCTGCAGCTCACTGGAGGGCACCAGGAGAGCAGTTACCTGAAGGTGGTGCCGCACACGTCGCACTCGTGCGGCTTCTCGCCGGTGTGGATGAGGGTGTGGACGGTGGCGAGTACGGCTGCGGAAGGCGGAGCAGGGGTGTGGCCTGCAGCTCACTGGAGGGCACCAGGAGAGCAGTTACCTGAAGGTGGTGCCGCACACGTCGCACTCGTGCGGCTTCTCGCCGGTGTGGATGAGGGTGTGGACGGTGGCGAGTACGGCTGCGAAAGGCGGAGCAGGGGTGTGGCCTGCAGCTCACTGGAGGGCACCAGGAGAGCAGTTACCTGAAGGTGGTGCCGCACACGTCGCACTCGTGCGGCTTCTCGCCGGTGTGGATGAGGGTGTGGACGGTGGCGAGTACGGCTGCGGAAGGCGGAGCAGGGGTGTGGCCTGCAGCTCACTGGAGGGCACCAGGAGAGCAGTTACCTGAAGGTGGTGCCGCACACGTCGCACTCGTGCGGCTTCTCGCCGGTGTGGATGAGGGTGTGGACGGTGCGCGCGTACGGCCGGCGGAAGGCGGCGCCGCAGACATCGCAGCGGTATGGCCTGAAAAGAAACTACGTGAAAGATTAATAGAACCTTAAGTTCCGCTCTATTTCATTAATTATTTTATATTCAAACTGTAATCTTTTCTACAATATTTATTAACACAAAGAACAGGGCGATGTACGAGTAAACTTATATTATCTATATATTATGAACATGCATAAAGTCAAACTTTGGTTTTGTCGATGTCTTTACGCCCGCGCAGGTTAAAAACTAACAGCTGTTGAATTTCCCTGCTTAAATAAATATATTGAAAGCTGTTATTCAACTTTCTGATCTGATCATTTTTTATATTCTTTGTTAATATTGAAAATTCATAAGCATGTTGTATGTGATATCACATACAGAATTTCAAGCCACATTGTATCATATACTTATATTATCTTACATTATCTACGATACTTCTTAATATGGAATTGTGGATATGAATAATCGTAACTTTAAGTAAATAACCAGACCAGATACGATGGGATACTTGTTTACCTATAGAACTCTTGTATATTAACTCTTTTACATTCTAAATTTCATTCGTTTTAACGTTTTAGACTAGACCCATCGGATTGGATTAGGCAAGGCAATAGATTTTAATTGTACAGTAAAGTCATGCCCATGTAAAGAATGAGTAGGTCATATAAGACTGCAAACCAGCAAACCATCTTTACAATCTTTATATCTCGGTTCAGTCCTGGTTTCTGAACACAACACTATTCTTGAGAGGCAAGGTCCTTTGTAGTCTGGGCCCCGAAATTGGACGCGATGGAGGAAAATAATTAGACTTGAAAAAGCGAAATAGGTGAGTGGGAATAGGGATAAGTGGTGCTATATTATTTTACGGCTCGCTAAGCTGCGTTAAGAGCAATTAGGTAACCTTTTATGAGAGCACTAGTTAGTTTATGGCAAAATCATGGTTTCATCTAGTACATTAAGTTCTTTTGAAATGAAAATAGTTCAGTTGAATATCAAAGTGCCGAAGTTCTAAGTAGTTCTTTGTTAGATGTTTCGTTGAGGTACGTGGCGCCATCTATCCAGCGACGGTGTAACTAGGTTGTCGGTAGTTACGCGCCGGGCCACTGGCGGCGCTGCTGGCTATTCAGGTCGATGTACTTGATTTGATACCTACACCGATACACTATCATGGTGAGTATAGTTATTGTGATTTGGGAATAACGAAAGAATTTAGGTAAACTTATCCAAGTATCCCAAATTAAGACACTGACATTGAATGAATACGTTGGGTATTTTATTAGATCTTTTTCAGGCTAGTACGCGGAGAGGCAGTTTTGCGAAGATAAAAGTCGCTGTACGCGTCAGACGTGGTGGTGGTGCCGTACTGCGAGGCTCCTATTTTACGTTTCTCGCCGATCGTGTAAGTGATAATGATAAGTTGGCAAGTAGTTAGCATGAAACAAAGAAATGATGTATCTAGTTATCTCCATCGCTATATATACGGTAAAACGGGGTTACTTTCAAATGCAGGGGCTACTTTGGAAAAGTGTTTTTACGCCATATCCTTTTTTTTTTTACTTTCTGTGACAATGCAATACATACCTTCAACAATGACCTAACCTTTTACTTCATTTGCTCAATCGCACTATGAATATTTGCGTTTTTATAACCATTTTAAATCTATCAAAGTAGCCCCAAATTTTCAAGTAACCCTGTTTTACGGTATACGTTTCTTTTAAAACAAAGTCCCTTCGCATGTTTGTCTGTTTGAAAAAAATCTACATCAGACGACCTAAATAAATTAGCGGTAAATAATAAAGATTTATTGGAGAGTAATTGACTATCAGTAATAGTAAAATAAGCGCAGCTTTAACATTTTCGCAATTTACTCTAAATTTAAAAAATGAATTGATTAGGTACCGCTTTTTGCTTTAGTAGGGCAGTTTAGATCGCTAATAAAGGGTAGTTATTTATCTATTTAAAGTACTGAAGTAAGTCACATTTGCAAAATTTTACAGTATAAACAATTTAAATTGAGAAATCGCCGTCATAAGTAATATGATCAAATTGAGAAATTTTGTGTCTATAGGATAGGTAGACTAAAACACGTCAGTTTAAAAAAAAATTGACTTAGCCAGATTTTCCTCTTACCCCTTAAAATATTATGAATTATTATTTTGTATAATTCGAACATAAATAGCCACGTTAAATAGGCTACACCCAAGGGCGGGTTTCCATAGAACGAAATCGCCGTGGGTGGAGTGCGAGTGCGACCTACGTACGTCCAGAGGATCAGTTTAATCAAGCAGGTATTTAATACAAACTCGTATTTCGCCGCAGCCTTTGTTCAAGTTAACACCTTAGCTGCACGGAACAAAGACATATTTTTAACTAGACCGTTTGATGAGATAGGTAGTCGGGCATGTTATCTCTTATTATCAGCCCACGTCTTTTCCGTTTTCCACGCGTGGTCTATGCCTGAATGGATTCACTAGCTTTGCTTTTGCTTGTCGTTTCCAATCAAGTACATACAATTTTCACGGTGATTTACAGCCGATGTAGTGAGTAAACCAGTGGGTAATGTTGGTTTTCTATGGAGAGATGTCATCATTTCAGAAAATATCTTAACAGCGCTAGTTATGCAAGGATTTCGCGCGTACAGCGCCATGTATTGTCGTATCGTTATCGTAAAAAAATATTTGTCCGCCCACCACGCCCAAAAGTTTGGACGGGTTTTAACCAACTTTGGTACAGGAGTAACTGGCCATCCAAAGATGGTTATACAGCATAGCCAGTGCAAATAGTTCGACAGGAAAGGACTAAAAAAATAGTTTTTACCAGACTATGATACACGGACGAAGTTGCACTTTTATAGAATGGCACCTTCTAGTAACAAATAGCATCTCCTGTCGAACTATTTGCACCGAATATTTGGTCCTAGGCTATGCTGCGCGTGTAGTCACGCCTTCGCCTGTTATTGACGTTACGTAAAGCACTATACATACCTACATACGCATAAACGTCACAATACGGGTCAACTTGGATTCATAATTAGCTGCAAGGGCTATTATTCAGGTATGCACCATTATGCGAGGCCTTCGATAAGCATTCGTACACCCATATATAGTTAAGCCGAAGAAAAATAGGAAACCCGGGGTACAAGCAACCCAGCAGTGGTATAATGTACATCGTGAAACAGGTAAGGTGCATCACCTATCCCTGCACCTGCTTCAAGCGATGCCAACAACTGCCACAAAGAGTCTCAATCAAATTGTCACTGGAATGTCGGGCGCAAGTGTAGGTTTAGTTGAGTCAGATTCCCGAAGTCCGTGTGGATCCTGGAGTGCTCATGCCCACGGAATCGTACAGCACAGCAGTGGTGAAGTCAAGTGTTGGTTGGCGAGAAGGTAAAGTGTCTCGTTAAGTACTAAAATGTGAGGGACCTTGTAAAGAAGGTCACCTCTGGTTAGGGTTGCCATTCGCCCGGGTTTCCCCGGATTTGTCATAGTTTCGAGTGGCATCCAGTGAGTGTTCGGGCAGGGTTTTATTTGTAGTCCGGGTTTAACATTTTCACGCACTGTACGTCGAGAGACGTAAATTAAGTCGCTCGGGGTGCGGGGCCACGTTTGTGGACGGCGACTTTCATCTTGATGAAACTACCAAATCGTTTGCAGCCGAACAAAATTTTAAGATGATGAAAGACTTTCCTTCCTTCCTTCCTGTATTTAAGGTTGATTTAAATTTTACTCGATAAGTACAAAAAAAAATATGGAATGGACATGTCGGGTTTTCACGTTTCTTGTCCTAGTAGCCAGGTTTTAGAGATGGCAAAACCCTACTTCTGGTCGGTGTTGATCCTAGCGTTACTGGAATTGTATGGGACCTTGTTAAAAGGTTACTTTTGGTAGGTGTGGATCAGCTCATACAAGCGTGCAGCAGTAGAGAAGCGAGAAATCGAAGTGTCTTTAAGCGTTACTGAAATGCATGGTTCTTTGTAAAGATTACCTCTGGTCGGTGTGGATCCTGGCGTGCTCACGCAAGCGTGCGGCGGCGGTGAACGTCTTGGGGCAAGCGGCGCACGCGAAGGGGCGCTCTCCCGTGTGCGTGCGCCGGTGGTCGTCGCGCTCCACCTGCGGTCACACGGGGTGAAGGTTGATGGCCGTTGAATACGCGAGCAAAGGTAAAAGTGCAAGTTAAAGGTTGATGGAATTATTTGAAACTTGGGCAAAAAGGTTGCCCTGCTTAATTTGCGGTTGTCTACTTAACTTAGTATATGAAATTTATCTCTTTCAAAATGTGTCTCGCGGGTATATACAGCGCGGTACAGGTACAGACAGCCAAGACAAGCGCTCTTTGAGTTGAGAGAACTTGTGTACTCAAAACACCGCTGAAGTTGCGCGTAATTACAAATTTAAAAGATAGGTACTTCACTGCTTTGACGTTTGTTTACCAATAGGGTCTTTACATGGTTGTAAGTCATACAAACTAAGCAATTTATTGCATAAAACTTAAAAGTGAACCTCACCTCTTAACCAAAAATAATCTAATCATGATCTAATCACGTTTTCCATCACGAAAGAAATCTGAAAAATACCTGCAGACTCATTGGTATGTCTATTCAAGTTTCTAGTTTAACAAGCTGTCACTTTTACTCTCAGCGAATCAGAAATGCGCGGGTAAATCCCAATTTTTGGGAGTCGAATAAGCGGACGGCGTCGGTAGTGCCCGACAAAATACTGGAAAATGCGATGTTTACACCAATAGCTAACTCTTAGCTGTCACCAATATTTGTCATACAAAAATCGACCATGATACCCTAATGCCTTAAAGGAGCCCAATGCTTTGCCTTGATTATTTTATTCTCATTTCTATGAGAAGCGAAGGTAATAATTTATTAGCAGGTATCGATCGTGCCTGCCCGGACTAGCTCCGGAGCCCGGACGGCCCCATACTCCGGATTCCGGCTCGGGAAGATGTCACAGAGAAAGGACGCTCGTGCTCAATAATATGTGAACCGTTTAGGTTCAGAAGGATCAAGTATCAATTGTTGACAATGAATGCTATGTAGTTTCTTGTAAGTTAACATCATAAACACTTGTATGAGAATACTGTTTGCTTTTTAGCGATTAGAGCTGTCTGTTTAGTAAATAATTAAAAATAATCATATTATATTTAGTTGTAAACACATGCATATCAAGAGTTCTATGTTAGTTATCAGGCCACCTCAGGAACTAAAATTACATTATGTGCTTGTATCTCTCATTGAGTATCATGTAGTTAATACTGCCTTTTTGCGCATCACATATTTGAGTAACCTTTGACGCGAAAGAAGAAGAAGAAGAATAGGGTAGGTAATTAATGCTTTTTGAAGACTTGAAGTATTTTTTTCTGATTGTCCTCGCTATAAGGATATAAAAATTGCAGCTCGACCTTAATTTTGCCTCACCATGGTTTTTCCAAATAGCTTTTTAAAATAAGTTGTAGGAATGTAGGTTATGTAGGGTACCTATAGTTTATTGTAGAAATATGAAACTATATAACACATTGTTTTTAAGGACTAACTATTCCGTCATTAACTTATTTTATATGGGATAAAGCGACCAAATACTCTTATTAACTGGTTTTCTTCACTTTTTCATTCTCCGGTAACGAAGCTGGGTTAAAATGGTTTAAGTTAAAGGACCCATAAGGTATAAAATACGGACTGTTTACGGAAGAATGTAGTAACAATGCACGCATCTCTCCACCCTAATGCCTTTTTCGTTTAAAGCGGGCGGCCGCGGCCGCTCGGCCGTAAATTACACCATTACACCTGTGAGGGCGACAAGTGCACGGTTATTATACCAGTTACGTTTACTCGTGTATTTGATTAGTGACCGTAGGTCAGGGATCCCAGAAACAGCTGTTCGCTTTGTTAGTCAACCTATGGCGATAGGTTATGATAGGATTCAAGTGAAGAGAGCATTGAAACTCATTGCGCATTTAGTCGTATACTGCGCAATGAGTTCGACGTCGCATTTTAACAGCAGGTTAACTTGTCAAAATATACTTTATGAAAATTGCTACGTCTGTTTTCAATTCAGTAAATTATTACCGAACGGTTAGGCCTTATTCGAAAGTGGGGCTTGATTTCCATGTTTTCACTTCTTGATTCCCGAGACAAGAATGTCCCACTGAAGGGATCATGGTAACAAAATTATCCAGTTAACCCACAGCAAGTCCGCGTCCCAATGTTAGGGTATCTGCATCGTTTGCTTACTTACTACTTGCAGCTTACAGCAACGGAACCTTTTTGCTTGCAAATTTAAACGATTCAGCCGATTAACTTCAATATAGAAACTTTCGACAAGGTAAATACCTAATACCGCACGTGCTTTAACGAAAGGATCTTTGTCGAATGAAACGAAGGAAAATATTACAGAAATATTTAATATAAAGAGTGAATACTACTTACCTTAACTTTGAAGGCCTTGGGACAGAGATCGCAGGGATAAGGCCTTTCCCCGGTGTGCATCCGCATGTGGATGGCGAGGTGTCCTGACTGGTTGAAGCGGCGCCCGCACACGCGGCAGGGGTATCCCTGCACAAACATCGCGAGGTCATTCATATTAAGAGCAAGATTACGCATTAACATCACGGGCCCACAAACATATAGAGGTTCTGGTGCAAAGCTCGAACTGACCGACACATGGCACCCAATCTTTTCTTTCACCCCGGAGCGGAGAGAAATCGAGAATAACACCCCCACCCTACGTAGAGTATGCATTTCAGGTTCAAGCGGCTCTTTAAAGACGAGTTCTTATCTCCACAGTCATCATTTGTACACAAAAGTTCGGAGGCTTCAATTCAACAACCAGCGAGCTAATTCTTCGATCCTAAAGCCATCAGATAATACAGAAGTCAAGTATACATTTTTGATTAAAAAAAAACATGACGAATTGCTGGCTTCAAAAGTCTTACCGGCTTAGAAATCTTGTGCATCTTCTTGTGCGTATGTAACGCGCACATGCTGCCTAGCACCTTGTCACACTCTTCGCAAACGTAGGATACGAGTGGTTCGCCTGACGGACGGTCCTCGCCGCGCTTGTGTCGGTACAATTCCCTGGAGTGCATATAGGTTAGCTTATCTTATCTAACTCACATGCTGGATACCGACGAAATGAATAACCTCACTAATCACGAACCTTAATGAAGTGATCATTCGTTCAATAAAGTTACCATCCAGGTCCGCAAGCATAGGTATACTAAACCAAAGTATATATACTAACACAGTATTTATCATGAGAAGAAGGCCTTGTCAGTGATATAAGTCTGTAGTCAGTACCCAGCTATTCGCAAGCGGCAGCCCTAGATTTTTCTCGTTAAGTAGGTAGTATATATTATATATATCAAATGCACCACTCCTTCTTAGGATTCGTGAGGTTACTGGCGCATTCGATGAAGAATTGTTCGTTAAATGTGCTCATGATTGTTTTACCAAAAGAGTAACGCTACTTGTGATTCTATTCATACTAGCAACAATAGAAAGTGGTCACAGTGCATTTCAGCTAGTTAGACGTGTCGATAAGAATCTTACTCAAAGGGCCAAAGATTATAAGTAACTAAGATCGAGCAAAAAATTGGTGCACTTGGAGTTACTTAGACGATAGAAACAAAACTATTTAGAATAAATAAAACGTAACGTTGACTACCTCCCATCAAGTAACTCATCTATCTGTTTGACATCTAAAACAAAAAAAAGTAAGACTTAGATACCTGGCAGTGGCAAACAGCTGGTTGCATGATCCGCAGTTCCACATCTTGCTGCTGCTAGTGCTATTGTAGGATCTTCTATCTCTCTTGTAGCTGGTAGCCTGAAGGCAGCCAGTGGCATGCAGTTTGAGCTCCTCGATGGACGAGAATCGCTTGTTACAGATTTCGCAAGCGCAGCACAGTTGGGAGCTCTCAGTGCTCATGGTCCCGATGTTCAAATCCTAGAGATAATATTGTATTCTATGTAAAACAGGCAATCCTAAAGTGGCCAGATCTAATAGTAAAGTATAATATAAGAGTCTAGTGGCTCTGTGAGCTGTATAGATAGAATTAACATTTTTATGTTTTCAACCCACCATAGAAAAAATTGACTCGACAAAAAAAAACTATACGTATACCTACTTATCGAACCTACTCACACAACTGTATGAGAATCGGTTTGGCCTATAGGCGAGAACAGCCGGAAATTCGAACATCCGATCAAATCGAAGACAATACGAAAGAAATATTGGCGAAGCTGAAACAGAGACGCCTCGCTCGCTCGGTCAAAAATTTAAATTTAATTGGTGAGATGTAGGCACTTGTTTTTATATAGGCATATGTATTTGTATAGTTGTAGCGTTTTTAATTATAAGTACCGGGTGCCTGTCCCAGATTATCAGTACCTTTGGCGGTGCATAGCAAGTTAGTCGGTGCTTGTCCAAAGCATCGGCGTCAGCGAACAGGCCATTGCAGAAGTCACACACGTACATAGTGTGGAGCTTCCTCGGCGACACGCTCGTCTTGCCATCGCTGGTAGTGCAACACAGTTGTTCTGGAAGAGACAGGTAATGACATCAGCAACTACAAGTACACTCACTATCATAAATAAATAAATAACAGACAACCTCACACAAATCGATCTAGTCCCAATATTAAGCTCAAGAAGGCTTGTGCTATGGGTACTAGACGACGATATACGTAGTTATATATAGATAAATATATACTTAAATACATAGAACAACCATGACCCAAGCACAAATATTCGAGTTCATCACACAAATATTTGCCCTGGCCGGGATTCGAACCCGACTATTCAAAACCGACTGCGCGAAAGCTACTAAGTAGTAAGTATTTGTAAGTACGATACTTATCAAAGTCACATTTTCGTTCATTGTCAAAATCCGCCATGTGCAATGTGTGTTTTTTAGTTTTCAACCACCATATCTCAGACATATAAAAAAACCGGCCAAGAGAATGTCGGGCCACGCTCAGTGTAGGGGTCCGTAGTTGCCCATCCTTCACATTAGACGGGGCGGTTAATAAGCCCGAGGTTTAGGTATAGGTAATTTACGAGAAAGATTTTAAGCTCTATAAAAAGGTCGTAAACATAATTAAAACTTAAACGCCAAAGTAACTAGCTGTAATTACTTATTACCTTCTGGAAGTTATCGATTATGCGCGCCAGATTAAGCGGAATGTTTAAACGCTGTATGGCACTTAACTAATATGTGTAACGTTCGAAGTATGGCCACCGCGCGGCACTTACGTCATTATAAAGAAAATTATGAAATTTTGCGATAACTAATAAACGACTCGACCGATTTTATTCAATATAGTTCTCATTGAAAGTTTCCTATTAATATAAGGATAAAGCCTCATTTTCATGAATTTTCCATGATCTTTTGATCCGTGGTTGAAAAGTTAGAGGGGACGCTATTTTTTGGATTTCTGGAGCGAATATTCTTTCTTATTTTCTTTCTTTCTTTAATATTTACAAAACTGCCGACTTTATCAAAAAATAATGTTTGGAGACCCCTATTATTTTTAAAAGACCTTTTCAACGACACCCACACACTAGTGCTGGAATGAAAAAAAAATCACCCCCAAAGTTCTAAAAACTTTAGGTGTACGAGAGGTGCCCGAAAATGTTATTGTTTTTATGTCTTATATGTTCAACCTATACTCATAAAATTTCATGAGAATCGGTTGAGAAATGCGACCTTTAGGTGAAAACAGCCGGAAAGTATCAGGACATCTAAACATCCGGACGTATGATTTTTTTTTGGGACAAGCTAAAACGAAAACGCTCGGCTCGATCGTACAATATTAAATCCTAAATGTCGCCCACGGAAGAACTCGATTTAACTTGGCGGTGTTGTAACATTTGGAAGGCTTGGTTTCTCATGCTTGTGTTATTAATTATTATGGGTACTAAACGAAGCGTACCTATACAATATATTTACATACAATTTATAAAAACATGTACCTACTTTGTTCGAAACGAAATACAGGGAGTTCGAAAATATTACGATACGGCGTGCATTTCATTACATATTACAGTACATTACATACCTAGGGCGGTGAATTCGTGAATGTCCCAGATGGTGTTGGTGGTCCAAACCGAAGGTGAGGGCCATAAATATGCGATCTGGGGTTTTACAAATTGCCGCCCGTAGTTTGTCTAAAGTTTTACGTCTTGCCTTGGCCAGGAAGAGAGATTTTTCTTCCCGCCTAGGTAGAAAATCTCACTTACCGCCTCGGGTGAAGTAAGGAATAAAACAACCAGTCTTACCAGTAGGTTCTGTTTCCAAAGCTGTTGACAATACTCGTTCACATATACCACAAACAAGCCAGTGGGTTTCAAAGTCCAAGTCATTTTGGTGGCTTATATCTGAAACAAAACATAGTTTATAACGTTTATATCACCGGCCACATAATTATCACAAGTTTTTATGTTACATTTTCAAAGGTAATGATATTTAGACTTCGTGTCACTACTAGGTGTAGGTATACCATTGTGGCACCGATGGTACCTTAAGGAAATTAATTTCGGCCTTTGTGCGATTATAGGCTGGGCACCGATCGCCAATGGCATCCTCTGTAGCACACAGATATAGGAAGCTTAGGTCGGCGCAATTTGGTATGATCTGCGAGAAGCGAAGAGTTTGTAGTATGCTTGGTCACCAAGAGCACTCCAAGATCTTTGGCCAGTTATAGTACGCGGCGGCGGCGTAGGCGCTTCAAGGTTATGTATGATGCGTACGAATCGCGCAATGAACCTCGGCCGGCACGGCAGCCGATTAAAGGAAGCACCCTAGGAGCATGACAGTAAGTGCGCAATAGTTTATAGCATGCATGGGCGCCGAGATCGCCCTACTAAGGTACCTACAATAATGCGCGCAAAGCGCCGAAGACGCCTTAAGAGCATGATAATGATAAGAATCACGCAATGGATGACTATGGCGCCTAAGGCGCCCCTAGTTATCAGAATAACGAGAAGCGCGCAATAGTTATTGGGCTTCGGCATGCATGGCCGCCGAGGGCGCTCCAAGGTATGATAATGCGCGCGAAGCGCGCAATGGATGTCATCAGCCTTCGGCCGATTATGTCATTCCTGGGCGCCGAAGGCGCCCTTAGGCATGACAAAGCGCGAGAAGCGCGCAATAGATGTTGGGCTTCGGCCGATTTACTGTAAGCATGGGCGCCGAAGGCGCCCCAAGGTACGATAAAGCGCGCAGTGGCTGTCAGCCTTTGGCCGATTATGGGCATACCTGGGCGCCTATAGTGATAATGCGCGCGAAGCGCGCAATAGATGTCGGCCTTCGGCCGATTATAGCATGCATAGGTGCCGAAGGTGCTCCAAAAAGGCACAGATCATATAATACTAGTATGACGCGTGCGAACCTTGCAGTGATTGTCGGCCGTTTATAGTATGCTTGGCAGCCCCGTCGCATTATAATGCGCGCGAAGCGCGCAATGGATGTCATCAGCCTTCGGCCGATTATGTCATTCCTGGGCGCCGAAGGCGCCCTTAGGCATGACAAAGCGCGAGAAGCGCGCAATAGATGTTGGGCTTCGGCCGATTTACTGTAAGCATGGGCGCCGAAGGCGCCCCAAGGTACGATAAAGCGCGCAGTGGCTGTCAGCCTTTGGCCGATTATGGGCATACCTGGGCGCCTATAGTGATGATGCGCGCGAAGCGCGCAATAGATGTCGGCCTTCGGCCGATTATAGCATGCATAGGTGCCGAAGGTGCTCCAAAAAGGCACAGATCATATAATACTAGTATGACGCGTGCGAACCTTGCAGTGATTGTCGGCCGTTTATAGTATGCTTGGCAGCCCCGTCGCATTAGCCGTCCTCCAACCCCGACCAGCCTCCCTAAAATGTCTTCGGGGGTATATGTAGTGCAGTTTAAAAATTTCAATAGCGTGATGCAGAACATTCTAAATTCAAACTTCAAAATGTATGTAGACAGGAATTCTGTCTGATATTTACGGGATATTTTTTTTAGGTCATAGACACTGTTTTTTTTCTTAATTCTGAAAACAAGCTAACTGGTTTCCTTTTTTACGAAAATAACAGCTTTTATTGCTGTTGTTTGTGAACATTTTTTCAAACAGGTACCTAATCTAAGTTTTATCTTGAAAGTAAACTAGTCGTTTCTGTTTTTTTTAGATACTATTTCTAACTACTTGCGGGTATGGGTGTCCCAAAAATTAATTGCCCTATTTTTGACATTTACAATCTATGTAGGTGGTAAAATCTCGATAATTAGCTAATCGTATCATGAACGACTTAAAATAATTTTAGATTATATTATTTTAAGTATAGACAATAGCTGGTGAAATAAGTTGTAGATAAAAACCGGAACTGTAAACAAGATTCAAGAAAAGCTTTCGATGAAATAATAATACCTTGTAATTTAGGCTGTTGATCTATCGTGTTTGCTGGTGCTGGTGAACTAGGAAGTGCATCCAAGGCCGCATCAGAAGTATGAAACGAAATTGTATGATCCAGAAGATCAGAATCTGTGGTAAATATCTCATGACAAATAACACACGAGTGCAGCGCCAATAAATCGGGTCCAATATCCTCAGCACCCTGAAACGAATATGAATATGTTGTGCGTCTTTGCTATTTTTTCTATATAGGAACATTACGAATAAAAAAATGCATAATGATAATCACAGGTTTCGGGTTATTTTATATCATAGTATTAAACTTAATAAAAATTGCAGTTGACGATAAAAACTATTTTTACGAAAGTTAATGACCTTGTTTGTGTCCGATGAAATTTGAAGCGGTAATAAAAACTGATTAACTGTATTTTCGTCTAGTAAAGTTGGTTCATAACTATTAAGTAAACTGTCCGACTGAACTATAAAAAATTCAGTATTCTCTTCTACATGTGTATTAGTGGCCAAAAATTCATCTGTATTTAAACTTTTCGTAGAATCAAACACCATCTGATTTTCTACATTTGAAATCATAATATGATCAGTGACATCTGTTAGATCTTTATTAATGTTGGGCACTGAACTCGATGCAACTGTGTCGGTGCTGAAAAGATAATCGGCATCATAGTGGTCCCTCAACGTTTCGGAAAGCTCCTTGTAGGGGAAATCTGGTGGGTCGAACATCATCTTTGCCAGCACCTGTAACAAGATATAATCGTTTTACACCATGCAGGTGCTACCAGTAGTGTAGTGTCATAATTACTATGTCTTAATGAATTCGCGACCAAAAAACGGCCAAGTGTGAGTTGAATTCGTCCATGAAGGGTTCTCCGTACAATCGTACGCGATAACGCCACTTTTACTGTTCATAAAATTTCCTCATTTATATTACTTATGTAAATAGATATCTAGCAGCTCGACAGCACCCCTACCAAGTCAAGTAGTAGCACAGCAGTAGCTTGAAATAAATAATGAACAGATAAAAATTTCATCCATTGCCCGTTGCATTTTATTCTTAGGTATCTACTTCGAGAGCCGTTGAACACAAGCATGTGTACTTTTGTACGCATGCTTGTGTTCAACGATTCTGAAAAACGCGCTCAAGCCGCTTAAGTTGACGTTGACGTTTAGTTGTTATTGTTGATATTCGCAAGACATTATTTTCCAACATAATTTTGTTTCACAGTTGGTTTATTTGCCGACGAAATGAAGACGGACGCTGTGTCTTCTTCGGAAAAGCCTAAAATTCCATTGCCGACACTTTCTCAAATAAACGCCGATCGAATAACGCAGGTAAGTGTTAAAGTGAGGTTAGGATTGTTATTTCACAAGATTGGCTAAATTTACTTTGCAATACGCCTGTTTTTATGAATATTGAAAGCATTTAAATATTACAAAAATGTAAAGACATTAATTTAAAGCGGCATTAGGTCGGGTGTATTCAACTTTGTATTCAAGTGGTAGTGGTAGAGTCACTGCCGCATAGGTTATAACTCTCAAGTTCAAACATGTTATCTTCTTAGATTTACTGTAAACTCGTGTAATTAACGAGGTTTCTATTGTTCCTTTGCCAAGTTACTCTGGTGTAGGTTGGGAAGTATGTCAAGCAACTGGTGATAATTACTTATTTATATAGAGCTTATAATTAGGGATAGGGAAATTGATAGTTTTTTTTTACGTTTTGTATATACATATGCTCATATATATGTATTCTGTGTATTGTATGGTTTGTTATTCTATTGTTCCTTTGCCAAGTTACTCTGGTGTAGGTTGAGGGATGGCTTCCTATTAGGAAGTATGTCAAGCAACTGGTGATAATTACTTATCTATATAGAGCTTATAATTAGGGATAGGGAAATTGATAGTTTTTTTTTACGTTTTGTATATACATATGCTCATATATATGTATTCTGTGTATGGTTTGTTATGGGGCTTCTAAACGGGCCATATTTTATTGCAATTTGTAGCCGGCAAGTATGGCCGCCCCTCTCTGACACCCTACACTAGAGCAAGATGCAAATAATGCCGGCCACAAATTGCAGCAAAACATTGCCCGTTTAGAAGCCCCTTAAGGCTAAATTACTGTTAATCCATTAAAGAAGGGAAAGGGAACCATTTTAAAAATCTACAGCCCGTCTATAGATCATAAAATCATATGAAAAAGTACAGGATTGTTTTAACTATATGTGAGTCATTAATGAAGCAAACCTAGACAGCATACATTCTAGTCTAACTCCCGGATATTTTATATATATCCAACTTTTTTAGTTTGAATGGGAGTGCTACGCTGATTGAAATATTGTACTTGTGAAGCAAGAAATAGTATGGTATAAAAATTACATTTTGAATTTGTGAACACAACTACCATTATGTCTTGAACTACCATCCTGTGACTAAAACAAAACTAACATTACCTATCCATAACTCCATACTAGCTTTGTCTGGATTTATCAAAGCAAAATCAAATTAAATACACACTAGTGAGTAAACATACAAATATAGACAGCATTCAAAACTGATATCACACTTTAGCAAAGTAAGAAACCTGACCATAGGGGTGGTATTGGACTTAAACTAAGTAAATATTTACAATATGAGTCCTGGTTTCTAAATAGCAAGAAATAATTCCAAGAAAGACTAACAGCACATACTACTTGATAGATTTGAACCAAATTGAATATACATTTAAATTATAATATATGTATAATTGGTATTATATTAAACCCTACTAACAAGAAGCATCAGACTGCATTGAAATAGCTTCAATGTGCATTTAAATTATACTGAAAGTTAACCAGGCCTTTTATAATTTGAACAAAGCCTACTGGTATCACCCCAAATCTATGTAACTTTCCACACTGAATTATCTAAATAATCAACATGGTTGCCTCCACAGCTCGCAAATCAGTACTGGTCGCCACAAACCGAAGACAGCCACTTACCTTACGATGCTGCTATTGTGGAATCAATCTACCACACAGAAATCCTTGGATCAAAGTAAGTCACTTATCAATTTCAAACACTCAATCATTCACTTTCCAAATCCCTAACAGGACTGAGCCTTACTGATTTTAACAAATGAATAAAAGTGAGGTCAATAGCCTCATAGATAGTGCATTGACCTTTTTATTTTTTCAAATTTGCCAGTAGCAGTAACTGCTGGGGTTTTGAAATAAGCATAAATTTATACTTTTAATCCATTAAAATTGTATTTTCTTTAAACATGATCTGAAATATTATTTTATATGTATAGATAAAATTAATTATTAAGAATTATGATTGGTTGAATACATACCTACTTTTAAAATGTGACCTTATGACCTGGTCTTTATGAAAACAAGTTATGAGCCTTAATTAATTGTAAATAATGTTATTGCATATAGATATTATATACATAGGTATATAAACAATTTTAAGTATGTTTGTGTAGTATTTTCATAGGTATTTGGCAATTCTAATGATTAATGGATGGAAAAAGTATTTATTTAATTCTAAATTGGATGGCATGTATACTCTATACAGAAATATACTCTTGCGTTTAAGAAATTCAAGTTTACTATCTGAAAATATACAATAGTGCACAGAAGATGTAGTTCGTTTTGCATTACAATTATTATTATTTTTGTTGCATACACCACCAACTGAAACAACTAATAAAAAAAGAAGTAACTTTTTTACCCACTAGTTGTGTCTGTAATAAACTGTTTTAGTTAGTTTTTAGGGTTCTGTAGTCAAAGGGTAAAAACGGGACCCTATTACTAAGCCTCCGTCGTCTGTCTGTCACTAGGCTGTATATCATGAACCGTGCTAGCTATCACGGTCAGATGATATCAGACAGTTGAAAATTTAACAACAAATAAAATAAAAAAACGGAAGAAAATAATATTTAAAGGGGCTCCCGTACAACAGACGTGATCGGTTGCGTTAACTTTGCACCTCATTTGTATCCGGTGCCATACATACCAGGTGCAAACTTAACTTAACCGGGCTAGTTTAATTTAATATTAGTATGACATCATCATGAATGTATATTTCCACTTTTGATTTAATTTATTTCGCAATCTAATTATGTTATCAACAATTGTGAATTGTAATTTGTACGCCGAAAGGCAAAACATGGAGGACATTATATCTTCATTTTAAAACAACTGTATGTAGTACTCATGTTTACAAATAAATTATCTTTATCTTTAACTTTAAAATGGGATAAATATTTGTACGGAACCCTCGGTGCGCGAGTGAGAGTAGCCGGTTTTTTTATCATCTGCGAACTAGGCCATTAGGCCTATTTCGGGATCCAGAAGAAAGTGTTTTTGTAAATTTTTACTAAACAAACGATTGTCCTATGTCTTACAAAACAAACAATTGTCCTATGTCTACATAATTATATGAACTTGTGGTTGACATTGTGTTGTATGTTTCCAGTTTCTCGGTGCGGCGTATCATGATGCTGGAGTTCTCGCAGTACCTGGAGTGCTACCTGTGGCCGCAGTACCGCGGCGGGCAAGCCACGCGCGCCCACATGATGTCCATCATCGTCATGATCAACGAGAAGTTCCGCGAGCGCGTGCCCGCCTGGCAGGTGAGCTTTGTACCAGTGTCTCTAAAGATAATGTGGACAAATCACTAGGTATATTACAAAAGAATGCCACGAGAAAAAAAAAACTGAGCGCGACGGTGCCGTCGGCACGAGCTAGGGCGCTTGTGGCCGATGTTGGGTTTGGTGATCTACGACATAGCGGAGCTCTGGATCCGCGCGCTGTCGTCATCTACGCGCCTGATCCAAAATGTCATTGATAAGGTTGCTGAAGTAGACAGACACTAGCGTCTTGTCCGCGCATGGTTCACACATATCACATCATATGAATCTTTGGACTTGGAGTTGCGGGAAAGCTAGCCTTTTCCTTGTACCTATACTCCGTACAGTCATGGAAAGCCCGCGAGCTAAGAGATTGATGAATAGCACATTTTCTGAAAAGAAAGTTCGTCTTTGTTTCATTTCTCCCTTTTATAAAAGCGTCATACATGATGATAGATTTTGTTTTTTTTTGTAAGTAATCTGAAACGAATTTTCCTTACCAAATATTGCGTCATTTCTCAAATTAGGCGCTGAACAATAATAATTAGCGCATCACACGCATTTATTCACGCATTCTTCCTCTTTCGGACGTTCTCAATGTTCGTGGCTTATTTGTTTCGAGTGTAGTTTTGAGAGAACACGCAAGAGCTTTGAGGTGTTCTGATTTCGTTTCTCTTTGTCAGAAGCGCAACTTTAGGGTACCCGTGCCCCCAACCAGAACCGCTTTTGCGAAAAAATTCGTTTCCTTCCTTCAGCCCTTTTTGTACAATAAGGTAAGTGCTAAATTCACAATAAAAGATCGCACAGTCAAAGAATTAAAGAAAACAATGAAAGCTTGGCTCATTAAGCTATCTTACGAGGACATCGAGGACTTAATGAAAGCTATTAGATAACTGGACACACACACACACACACACACACACACACACACACACACACACACACACACACACACACACACACACACACACACACACACACACACACACACACTTTCACACACCCTCACTCTCTCACTCATACACATTCACACATTTTACTTGATCTTGTTTGCATATAAGCACTCCTGCGCACTCATACTCAATACTTAGGAATAAATAGGTAAAATTAGACTTATTTTGTAAATACTTTATTTTTCTGTTTAATTTTTGTTTTGTACTTTATACACTACATTATATTACTTTGCGCCATGTACGTGGATTTGTTGACCTTTCGCAATTTAACAACGCATGTCAATTTTCATTTTGTCTTGGTTATCTGCGAGACAGGCTGTGCCTAGTGCAGAAACCAATATAATATTTATAAGCATAATATATAAGCGCTTGTTTAGTCGTAAGTACCTAATCTCTTTTCTATGTAAAACTGTGTAACTATACATGTGCTTGCAAATAAACTTTACTTTACTTTTACTACTTTACTTTACTTTCACGAACGAAGTTGCGTACTAATAATATAAATGTATTAAAAAAATAAGTTTCATTACCGATGACCACAGGCGACTTAGTCAATTAAACGAATTAATTATACAATTATCTCATCTCTATATGGCCGTCTGCGACTCGGCCCCTAACATACGATTGCATTAATTACTAACGTGTGACTAGAGATTGCTATGCACTGAGCGAGCAGTATTACGGCGATGGCCCGAGTTTTCAGTCCAGTTTGCGGTCACCTAATATGAAATATTAAAATGAAAAATTTTGGAAATAAAACTTTTCACTTAATTTATATTAAGTGTGTGATGTGTATTAAGGGTTGTACTGACTGTAATTTGTGCCTTCGGCAAGGTTTTAACGTAACATGGACTGAATGGATGCCCCCGTAGAAAGTCCTTTCCTTCAAATTGTGGCTAGTGACATTGATTTTGCACATGCATACAATTTGTGAGCCTGAATTTGGTAGTGAAGTAATTAATGTGTGTGTAATTTGATGAGTAATGTTTTAATGATCAAATGTTAATTTTTTTGTTTTTGTGTACGAATATTTACACAAAACAAATATTTCTATTAAGTGGTACGAGGTATGAGGAAACTGATATAAAAAAATGTTTTTAGCATATTGGTTAAATTTACTCACAAGCTTTGTATAAAATAAATTAAATAAACGTAGATTATAGACTTAGATAAATTGTCTCAGTTTTACGCTTGACACAATGTGTAATGAAATCACAAAATACAATGTCATTATATTTTTGAATTGTTATTGTATGTACATTGAAGTGTATGTAGACCTTAACTGAAGTTACACTATTTAGTGAGTCAGTTTTGAGCTGTCCAGTTTAAATAAGTACTTGGTTTCAAACACAGAAATGAGCTATATTAAATATGAACATTTCTCAATTTACAGGCATTCTTAAAAAAGCCGGAGCACTTCCCAGCGTTCTTCGAACAAGTCCTGCGTGCGAGCGTGACCGAGGACCACACTAGCCGGAACATGCGCGAGCAGACCGCACTCCTGCTGTTCCTGAACCACTGCTTCGGCAGCATGGAGGTGCAGCTGTGCCGCGACCAGGTCAAGCGGCTGGTGTCCTTGAGCATGTGGATCAGTCTGCAGGAAGGTATGTCCCGCACAAGCCGTAACTGTGCCGAAATGCGTGGAATTATCTTTTCATTAATACACAGGTATCTCTAAAAATATAATATTAAAAATAATTATAAAAATGTTAACCACAAGAAATAACCATAATAATAATAATCAATATAATCTCCCAATAAGCATCGTCATCACAATTTTAAGTCATTACATTAAAACAAGGTAAACAATCTATAGGTATACACACAAAAGACTAATCAGATGACATCTCCTAATAAGGGTCATAATCGTAATACAAAATAAAATAAATTACTAAATCAAATGTCAATAACAAAATATATATTAGATAATAATTAGAAGTTTAGTTCCATGTACTCACTCACGGAGTACAGAGGGTTTTTCAACAAAATGTCTCTCAATCAACGCCGAAATATTTCGTAAGTAACTTTCGTAGATCTTCAGGTAAATGCTCATAGTAAGTTGGACCAATGACCCGTGGGCACATAAATGTATAGGTTGAACTTACCCACTACACTGGTACTTCGACTAAATTTTACTAGTCAAATGTTTTGTTGGCATAACATATCAATAATCTTTAATAATATTAATAATAGTTGTATTGTAATGGTCGTTTTTCCACTTAAACGGCAGGATCCCCTCTTTACTACTAGTAAATGAGGCGACAACGATAACATCATCATGTACAGTTAATATTATGAAATAACAGATTGATTTTACACCTCCTCCTTACCCCTCTACCGCTGCTGCATATATAGTATCTGAACTTGCTATCAAAACAAACTATATTAGTGTGCATCGTGTAGATAAAATTAATATTGGTTCAACGTAATTTAGTAACCGCATAGGCTATCCACCGGGATAAATAATAAAGCGATTAAAAGCCAACCTTCAATGCAATTCACTTAAATTACTCAGGCGACGAATAAGTAAGCTTTTGTAGTGCCAGTAATGCCAGTCGTGTTAAGTATGCCGCGGTGTTCGCTGGACGTGACCTTAGATGTGTTTGGTCATTAATTTTATAATCTAATTGAAAAGCTTAAGAAAACACACACATATATTTTTATTTATGAATATATTTATTACTAGCTTTTGCCCGCGACTACGTCCGCGTGGAACTTGGAAGTATGGAAGCAACCTCGTACAACACGATAGATATCCACCTAATCACCTTAATTAATAAAAGAGCGCCTAAGCAAATGTAAGAGCAATTGTGCTTTTGGGTTTATCATTACATTTTCTACAGGGTCATCAATGTCATCATGAATTACTTACTCACTTTTCAATCTTTTTAGGGATAATTTCCAGGATGAAAACTATCCTATGTCCTTCCTCGGATCTTAAACTATCTCCATGCCAAATTTCATCAAAATCGATTCAGCGGTTTAAGCGTGAAGAGGTAACAGTCAGACAGACAGACACACTTTCGCATTTATAATATTAGTATGGATTTAATTCGTTCTGTCACTTAACTTCACAACGATAAATTCAAAGAACTCGGTATTGTTAGTTGTATTTTAATTAATACGGTTAATTTTACCTTCCCTCGACTCGTGAATCTGTTATTAATGTTTAGCTTTATACAATCATAGGTCGAAGAAATCAAGAATTCAAAGCTGTACCTAAATGGAAGAAGTACTGGCGGGCTATTCAAAAGAAAGACAAACCAGAGCTCTTGGAGAAATTGAATTGGGAGAGGCGTTACCTGCAGCGGCTCATGATAAAGTTCATGAATGTGCTGGAGACTGTTCCTGAAGAAGGGGCCGTCGATCCTAATGTTGTGAGGTGAGTACCAATACCGATATATTTAAGCTTACATGTGTAAGGAGATCTTACTTTAACTAATCTGAGTTTATATCTAGGCCGCACTCACTGCCAAAATTAACATTCGGTCATTGTTATCGGCAAGGCTAAGAGTTCAATACACTTACGTTTTGAGTTAAATTCTTTGTGTTTTATATAGTGGACCTTTGCTGGTAAGGGCATTCCAGAAAACTTGCATGAGTGAACGGAGCGGATGCTCACTTCGGGCTTCCTGCAATTTCGTGTGCTACTGGCATTGCTCATACTATTTTCAACATCAACACGCGAGCGTGCCTCCCGCGCGAGTATTAGCGAAGCCCCTAAAAACGGGTAGAAATGTGGTGCGGGAACTTGGAGGAGCAAGTAAACAACTTGAATGCTGATTATAGACTACTCTTTATTTAATAAGAACACGTAATTTATACATAGTTATACAAATTAGCAGAGTTGCATTATTACTTAGGTACTTATGAACTAACTCCTTACATCTCCCACGGAAAAGAGAAAAAAAAAAGAAAATATAATTCTTCTTTTTTTTTTTACATTGGTGTAAAATAAAACTTAGTTCTATTTTTATGAACTATCATTGGCTTACCATTAATTTCTATCTCTACATTAGGTGAAAGATCTTTCAATACTTTATATGGGCCCAAGTATATGCTATCTAATTTACTACCTACTTCATTTTTTAATAAAATTAAATCGTCGGGCTTATACATGATAGGTTTCTTATTACAATCATATTTTTCTTTCCTTTTAATTTTTGACTTTAACAAGTTATCTCTGGCCTCTTTTTGAGATACCTGGAGTCTGTATTTTAGCTCTTTAGGGTAACTTTCGTGATTATACAAAGGTTCTACAAGGTCACCTGTCAAGTTACTTGGTAGTGAGCATTTTCTACCGTATACAAGTTCAAATGGGGTGTATTTAGTTTCTGTGTGAACTGATGTATTAAAAGAAAAACTCCAAAAAGGCAGCCACATACTCCATGTTTGTGGATGCTTTTCTGATTGTATGCGTAAGAAAGCAGCCAAATGCTTGTGTGTATTTTCCAGCGCACCTATGCTCTCGTGGTGGTAGGCTGTAGAGTTAAGTTGGTCTATATTTAGTAGTTTACTTACCTCTGTGAAAGTTGTTGACAGGAACTCCGTTCCTCTGTCGGTCGCTATTCGTTTTGGAACGCCATATCTAAGTATGAAATTGTTGACAAATGCTCTAGCAACTTCCTCACTTTTCTTTGAAATCAATGGATATGCTTCAATATATTTAGTTAATTCACACTGTACGGTCAGTATATAGGAATAATTATTATCATCGACTTCGACTGGACCGATCAAATCTAAGAAAACTTTTTCAAAAGCATACGTAGCGGTGGTTGTGATAACCATCGGTTCTTTTACCGGAATAGAATACTTATGTTTTTGACATTTATCACAATTTCTTACGAAGTTCCTAATATCTTCTTCCATATTGGGCCAAAAATAATACTTTTTAACATTATTATACATCCGTCTCATGCCCGCGTGGCCACTAGAGGGCAAAAGATGGAAGTCATTCAAAATTACCTTCCTTTGATGATTGTCATCTATTCTCGTTATTAAATCTTTTAAAATACATATTCTTAAGTTCGAACCGCACTCTGGCTTTTTAAATTCATGCAATAATTTTTCAATGAAAATGTAGTTATTATTATTTTTCTTTATGTATAACACGTTAACGTTTATTTTTCTACAAAAATTATCTAGTTCTTTCACAAATACGCCTGGCGATAGTTGCGATGAAGAATCTAGAAATTTAATAAATAATATTTTCTTAAAAGAATCATAAAGAAATATTTTATTTTCAACACATTCTTGTATTTGATTCCGTTTCCTAACCAATTCTTGCCGTGACAAAAATTGTAATTCTACTGACTCCTGAGGTTTACTATGTGTTTCCACGATTTTCGGGTGATCAGACCGATCATCTGTAGAATCAATAGTCTGCCTAGAAGTAGCGGAAGCCTTCCTAAACTGTGACCTCGTCATTACATTCACACTTTCATTCATTTCTTTTAAATCATCGCTATTCAAACAAATACGCGACAAAGCATCAGCCGGTGCGTTATCCGATCCTTTCACATATTCGACTTTGAAATCGTACTCCTCTAACGCCAGCCTGAACTTTAACAGTCGGCTTGATGGATCTCGCATGCCGAATAAATATACTAATGGGCGATGATCCGTCCTAATTATGAACTTACGACCATATAAATAAGGTCTAAAATGTCGTATACTCCATACAATTCCGAGTAACTCCTTATCCACAGTCGGGTAGTGTTTTTCGGCTTTATTTAATGTTCTACTGGCAAATGCTACTGGCCTATTGTCAGAATTACTTAAAATACTTCCTAGTGCGTATGCTGACGCATCTGTTTGCAGTATAAACGTATTTTTCTCTGATAAATCTGGGTATTGCAATACGGGTGCCGAAGTTATAGCTTCTTTTAACTTTTCAAAAGATTTCTGACAATTAATATCCCAATTAAATGTTACATTTTTACGTGATAAGTGGTTTAATGGCAAAGCAATTTCTGCAAAATTTCGAATAAATTTACGATAATAGTTAGCAAATGCAACAAATCTTTTTACTTGGTCAGAATTAGTAGGTGTTGGATAGTTTTTAATTGCACTTATTTTCTCTGGGTCGGGTAACACGCCGTTGGAAGATACTACGTGCCCTAGATATAGTATTTCTTTCTTTAAGAATTCGCATTTATTTGGATTCAACTTAAGGTTGACTTTACGTAATCTTTTAAAAACATTCATTAAATTTAAGTTGTGATTATCTAGGTTTTTCCCGAAAACAATTAAATCATCCAAATAAATTAGACACTTATCGTATGTTAAGCCAGACATAGCTAAATTCATCATCCTAGAAAACGAATTTGGACTAGTTTTTAAACCTTGTGGCATACGCGTCATGCGATACTGTCCCGACGCGAAAGCGGTATAATTTCGACTGTTTACATCTAGGTTACACTGATAATATCCGTTTGCCAAATCTAAATGTGTGAAATAGATGCAACCTGATAAGGCATCAATAATTTCGGTGATGTTAGGGAGTGGAAATTTATCATCTTGGATGCAATTATTTAATTTTCGGTAATCTATAACTATTCGCCATTTCTTCTCGCCATTTTTGTCTACTTTTTTGGGAACTATTAAAAGTGGGCTAGACCATTCACTTGAACATTTCTCTATTATACCTTCTTTTAGCATACTTTCTAACTGAGTATTTATTAAATTTTTCTGAGCGTGTGGTAACCTATAGGGCTTCGTATAAATTGGGGTGGTTTTATCATTTAATGTTATTGAGTGATTGTAAATATCTGTCGTTGTTAATTTGTCACCGGGTAAATAAAATATATCGGAATATTTCGCACATAAATTTTCTATAGAGATCTTTTCTTCTTTGTTGAGGTTTTCTAAATTTAACTGTGAAAATAAAGCCTTTACACGAACCACATTTTTTGAATCACAATTATCAAAACAACAAATATCATAATCACTCGCTTTGTGTATAGCTAGCTGTAAGTCATTCAATTTAATCTCTTTTTCAGTTGTATTTAATATTTTTATAGGTAATTTTCCGTTAAAAGGTCTAACAATTGAATTTGCCAAAAATATACCATCTTGCAATTCTGTCGAATACACTACGCAATCTTCCTGTAAGTTAGTGGTCACAAAGTGTAATGATTCAGTCCTTGGGGGAAGTGTAAAATGAGTTCTACTATTTTGAAAAGGTATACAAATTGTTTCATCCTTACTCGATACCAAAGTTAATTCCATACTTCGTAAATTTATCAAAGCCTGATATTTTACAAGAAAATCGTTACCTATTATTCCGTCCCACGCGGTTGAATAAAAGTCATCAAAAATATAAAACTTATGTCGAAATACTTGATCACGTTCCGTCAATTCAATGTAAGCATATCCAATTGCTTGCTTTGTTCCACCGATTCCATTAATAATTAACTTGTCTTTATAAATTGGAATATCTAGTTTCAAAGCGGTCGGCAACTTTAAACAACTTATTGAGGCTCCCGTGTCACATAACAATAATTGTTTTTTATTTTGCACATTACAATAAACTAAACATGTATTATGGCTTGCAAATATAGATTCGTTATTCACGAAAAAACTGATTAGGCGTGACATTTTTTTCAGTTTCGGTCACAAAAATTTGGTCATTGCGATATCCATTGTTTCTATGAAAAGTGTTCGACTTACCTCGCTTTCCTCGGTAGTTTTGTCCTCGATAATTGTTCTGGAACTGGTAGCCTCCGCTGCTGGCTCCTCTGCTCCTATAGCCGTATGCTCCTCCTGCTATCGAATGCCCTGGATACTGCATCGTCCTGGCACCTGAAGGATAGTGTGGTTGTGGTGGTCCCCTGTAAGATCCACGGCCCCGAACGTACCCTCTACTGAAAGAAGTGTTTTTATGACGGTTAAAGGTATATATATCACTCGACGTATTGCCTGAAGTCGTCTCCTCGTCCTTCGCACCCTGTATAGCATCATTTAAGGAGCTGTAATCACGAGCCGCAATGATTGTGCTCACTCGACGATTGCGCAATCCGTCCGCGAATCTTTTAATCGCTTGTTTTTCATTAAGACCCTTTAATATATTAAATGTATTTGAGTCACCGTCTGATTGCGCGATCGTGAGGTCAACAAACATTTTCGACAATTTTTGCCCAAAGTCGTCGATTGAAGACTCTCCTTGTCTCAGCGTCTGCAATGTATTTTGAATAGCAGTGGCAGATTTCTTAGGCAACAACTGTTTTTTCATATCCGTAACTAAATTCTGAACAGTAGTGTAGGTCGAGCATAATCTTAATTTAGCTACCTGTGTTAATCTATTTTTCAAAACAAAATTTATGAGCTGCTGTTTAGCTTCATTTTTTAAGGTAGAGTCATAGTACTCTATGGAGTCTATTAATTTATTAATTGCAACGTCATCGTCAGTCATGGATGGTATTAATGAAAGGGCTATCTTCAAGTCGAAGTCCCCCATTGTAGATTTTTTCTTAGACGCAGTATTTGAACTTGTATAGGTTTTGTTACAAAAATCTTCTATTTGATTATACAAACTCTTAATATGCTCACAAAAACTCTGAACTTCCAATAAACTTTCACCCTTTAATTGTTTATTGTCAATTTCCTTCTTTATTTGTTCACAATTTTTTAAATAGTCAGAATATATTAAAAATGCTTCCTCTAACTTTGCATTTAGGACTTCGGGTGTCCTTCTATCATAGCTAAGCTTAACTAAATATTCTTTAATAGTTCTAAAATCATCAAATATTTCTTGTAAATTGCTTGACATATCAAAATTGAATATTTATCTTAACGTTTCTAAATGTCTTACTATAACGAAAATATGAAATAAGAATGTACCGTAATGGTCAACCTTTGCTAAGAAATAAAAGAAAACTTACAATTATGCACTAATCACCTTCATACCGATTTTCACTTGTCATAATTGACTTTTTCACTTTTCCGAATACGCGCGCACTTCACTTTCACTCTTGGATCGCAGTCACGTCCTGATGCTGGGTCACTCGTTGGCCTTGTTCGCTGAATACGAAACACCTCGGGCTGGTCCACATTGATGGCAGTGTGCATGAGTCTCGCGAAGATCTCGATTAAAAGAGCGACGAAGATTGTATCGGACAATCAAATCCCTTGACCATTTGTCGTGGCACTTCTTATAAATTCTGTAGCAAGCGTAAAGTATTCCGATGGCCAAAAATGAGCAAATGACTATCATCACAATACTGATGCTCGATAAATGGGTTTTCATTTCGTGTAAGGCCGCGTCGTTCGTAGATTTTCCCGCAGCGTTCTGATTTATGATAACGCTTTCTTTTTCAACTCTTGAGTTGCACATTTTTCAGATTTAATTAAGTTATAATTACGATGTATGAGTGTGTCGGCTAATGTCCAATTAATGCACTTCCGCACTCGCGGCGGTGGCCGAACCCGACACCTCACGTGGCAGGGTCGCCATGTGGTGCGGGAACTTGGAGGAGCAAGTAAACAACTTGAATGCTGATTATAGACTACTCTTTATTTAATAAGAACACGTAATTTATACATAGTTATACAAATTAGCAGAGTTGCATTATTACTTAGGTACTTATGAACTAACTCCTTACAGAAACGTCCTATAATCCTATTGTTGAATAGTTTGTAACCCTAGCCTAACACTTAGGTACTGCGAGCGGTTCCTGGAGCTGATGATCGACCTGGAGGCGCTGCTGCCGACGCGGCGGTTCTTCAACACGGTGATGGACGACGCCCACCTCGTGGTGCGTTGCCAGCTCGCGCCGCTCGCCCGCCGCGCCGAGGGCCAGCTGTTCTCGCAGGTCAGTGCGTGCTGCTCACTCACAACACGGTGATGGACGACGCCCACCTCGTGGTGCGCTGCCAGCTCGCGCCGCTCGCCCGCCGCGCCGAGGGCCAGCTGTTCTCGCAGGTCAGTGCGTGCTGCTCACTCACAACACGGTGATGGACGACGCCCACCTCGTGGTGCGCTGCCAGCTCGCGCCGCTCGCCCGCCGCGCCGAGGGCCAGCTGTTCTCGCAGGTCAGTGCGTGCTGCTCACTCACAACACGGTGATGGACGACGCCCACCTCGTGGTGCGCTGCCAGCTCGCGCCGCTCGCCCGCCGCGCCGAGGGCCAGCTGTTCTCGCAGGTCAGTGCGTGCTGCTCACTCACAACACGGTGATGGACGACGCCCACCTCGTGGTGCGCTGCCAGCTCGCGCCGCTCGCCCGCCGCGCCGAGGGCCAGCTGTTCTCGCAGGTCAGTGCGTGCTGCTCACTCACAACACGGTGATGGACGACGCCCACCTCGTGGTGCGCTGCCAGCTCGCGCCGCTCGCCCGCCGCGCCGAGGGCCAGCTGTTCTCGCAGGTCAGTGCGTGCTGCTCACTCACAACACGGTGATGGACGACGCCCACCTCGTGGTGCGCTGCCAGCTCGCGCCGCTCGCCCGCCGCGCCGAGGGCCAGCTGTTCTCGCAGGTCAGTGCGTGCTGCTCACTCACAACACGGTGATGGACGACGCCCACCTCGTGGTGCGCTGCCAGCTCGCGCCGCTCGCCCGCCGCGCCGAGGGCCAGCTGTTCTCGCAGGTCAGTGCGTGCTGCTCACTCACAACACGGTGATGGACGACGCCCACCTCGTGGTGCGCTGCCAGCTCGCGCCGCTCGCCCGCCGCGCCGAGGGCCAGCTGTTCTCGCAGGTCAGTGCGTGCTGCTCACTCACAACACGGTGATGGACGACGCCCACCTCGTGGTGCGCTGCCAGCTCGCGCCGCTCGCCCGCCGCGCCGAGGGCCAGCTGTTCTCGCAGGTCAGTGCGTGCTGCTCACTCACAACACGGTGATGGACGACGCCCACCTCGTGGTGCGCTGCCAGCTCGCGCCGCTCGCCCGCCGCGCCGAGGGCCAGCTGTTCTCGCAGGTCAGTGCGTGCTGCTCACTCACAACACGGTGATGGACGACGCCCACCTCGTGGTGCGCTGCCAGCTCGCGCCGCTCGCCCGCCGCGCCGAGGGCCAGCTGTTCTCGCAGGTCAGTGCGTGCTGCTCACTCACAACACGGTGATGGACGACGCCCACCTCGTGGTGCGCTGCCAGCTCGCGCCGCTCGCCCGCCGCGCCGAGGGCCAGCTGTTCTCGCAGGTCAGTGCGTGCTGCTCACTCACAACACGGTGATGGACGACGCCCACCTCGTGGTGCGCTGCCAGCTCGCGCCGCTCGCCCGCCGCGCCGAGGGCCAGCTGTTCTCGCAGGTCAGTGCGTGCTGCTCACTCACAACACGGTGATGGACGACGCCCACCTCGTGGTGCGCTGCCAGCTCGCGCCGCTCGCCCGCCGCGCCGAGGGCCAGCTGTTCTCGCAGGTCAGTGCGTGCTGCTCACTCACAACACGGTGATGGACGACGCCCACCTCGTGGTGCGCTGCCAGCTCGCGCCGCTCGCCCGCCGCGCCGAGGGCCAGCTGTTCTCGCAGGTCAGTGCGTGCTGCTCACTCACAACACGGTGATGGACGACGCCCACCTCGTGGTGCGCTGCCAGCTCGCGCCGCTCGCCCGCCGCGCCGAGGGCCAGCTGTTCTCGCAGGTCAGTGCGTGCTGCTCACTCACAACACGGTGATGGACGACGCCCACCTCGTGGTGCGCTGCCAGCTCGCGCCGCTCGCCCGCCGCGCCGAGGGCCAGCTGTTCTCGCAGGTCAGTGCGTGCTGCTCACTCACAACACGGTGATGGACGACGCCCACCTCGTGGTGCGCTGCCAGCTCGCGCCGCTCGCCCGCCGCGCCGAGGGCCAGCTGTTCTCGCAGGTCAGTGCGTGCTGCTCACTCACAACACGGTGATGGACGACGCCCACCTCGTGGTGCGCTGCCAGCTCGCGCCGCTCGCCCGCCGCGCCGAGGGCCAGCTGTTCTCGCAGGTCAGTGCGTGCTGCTCACTCACAACACGGTGATGGACGACGCCCACCTCGTGGTGCGCTGCCAGCTCGCGCCGCTCGCCCGCCGCGCCGAGGGCCAGCTGTTCTCGCAGGTCAGTGCGTGCTGCTCACTCACAACACGGTGATGGACGACGCCCACCTCGTGGTGCGCTGCCAGCTCGCGCCGCTCGCCCGCCGCGCCGAGGGCCAGCTGTTCTCGCAGGTCAGTGCGTGCTGCTCACTCACAACACGGTGATGGACGACGCCCACCTCGTGGTGCGCTGCCAGCTCGCGCCGCTCGCCCGCCGCGCCGAGGGCCAGCTGTTCTCGCAGGTCAGTGCGTGCTGCTCACTCACAACACGGTGATGGACGACGCCCACCTCGTGGTGCGCTGCCAGCTCGCGCCGCTCGCCCGCCGCGCCGAGGGCCAGCTGTTCTCGCAGGTCAGTGCGTGCTGCTCACTCACAACACGGTGATGGACGACGCCCACCTCGTGGTGCGCTGCCAGCTCGCGCCGCTCGCCCGCCGCGCCGAGGGCCAGCTGTTCTCGCAGGTCAGTGCGTGCTGCTCACTCACAACACGGTGATGGACGACGCCCACCTCGTGGTGCGCTGCCAGCTCGCGCCGCTCGCCCGCCGCGCCGAGGGCCAGCTGTTCTCGCAGGTCAGTGCGTGCTGCTCACTCACAACACGGTGATGGACGACGCCCACCTCGTGGTGCGCTGCCAGCTCGCGCCGCTCGCCCGCCGCGCCGAGGGCCAGCTGTTCTCGCAGGTCAGTGCGTGCTGCTCACTCACAACACGGTGATGGACGACGCCCACCTCGTGGTGCGCTGCCAGCTCGCGCCGCTCGCCCGCCGCGCCGAGGGCCAGCTGTTCTCGCAGGTCAGTGCGTGCTGCTCACTCACAACACGGTGATGGACGACGCCCACCTCGTGGTGCGCTGCCAGCTCGCGCCGCTCGCCCGCCGCGCCGAGGGCCAGCTGTTCTCGCAGGTCAGTGCGTGCTGCTCACTCACGTCACAGACATTTGTGATCGCCAAACATGATACTCGTATCCGTGCCACACTGCATTCGCGTAGTGTATTAAATCTGTTATATTATATTGATTCCATATCTATCAGTCCTTGAGAAGCATAACACTGCCATTACTTGGCAGAGTTATGCCCAAGACTGGCAGTGTTATTCTTGTCCTTGGCATAACACTATGAACGCTATGTTATATACATGAACTTACAGTGTTATGCGTCTCAGGTTCGAATATATTTTCTGGTGATACCACATTTTCTAAATTGTATATTGATACAAGGTTAATTATGAAATCAACATTTTATGCAATCCACTGAAGTCCAAGTGAGGATCAAGCTGACGACCACTTCGTGAGTTCAATCCTCACTTGGACTTGGTGGATTGCATAAAATGTTGGCTTCGTAAATTAACACAAAGTTTCGAAATAAGCAATAAATGTACAAAATTCGGGGAGACTACGTATGAAATCGGTGTTGTAGGAAAGTCACGGGACAAATATGTGTACAGCTGCCGGCAAACTTTTAGACCATAACAAATGTACATGCGCAGATTCGCCATATTTGCTCTAAAAGTTTGCCGGCAAGCGGCAACTATATCTAAAATTCCGGAATTACAAGCCCTAATTACTAGCGTAGTTGGCTGTGTACCGGTTAGGGAATGCGATCGGTTATTTTGAATATGCGAGAAACTCGGTTTTAAACTAAATTTTTTTCGTACAAATCGGTTAACCGCATTCTCTAGTAGCGGCGCACGCGGAGTATCTATATCACATCAAATGAAATACCAAAATATGTTACAATCAAACAAAAGCCTTGGTTTGAAGAATATTTATTGAATTTAAATATAGCTGCTATGTAAACAATAGAAAAAATTATAACTATAATTATATCAGACTATCATAATTTCACGCAAATCAAGATTTACAAAATTTAGCTGTAAAGAGCCATTTAAAACATTTGTAAAATCACTAACCTATCGATGCTTATTCGTTTACACGCATGGACGGACATTCACAAAGGCTCATTCCGTGATCTTGAATACAGAATTTGTTAAACACACACATGTCCTTAAATACAGTCTTCTAGTTAATTCATTAATATACTATTAGTAATTGATGTCAAAGTTAAATATTCTCTACGAATTATAAAAATATTTTATTTTAAGAAATGCAATGTCATGAAATTAGTTCACAAAAACTAGCCAAACCAATTGTTCGATCTTTTGGCTCATTCTCCTGTAACAAATACAATATGGCGATCGTTACAAGACGTCTAAAATGATATGATATAAATATGTATTTAATTTATACACAATAACAAAATAATGTAAACTATTCTAAGCTTAAACAATGCGATTTGGTCCGAAATTAAAAATTAAGTATCTCATATGAGCAATAGAAATAGCTAATAAGACACAAAATTAATTAATTAATTAAAAAAACATTCTTTAATACCATCGTAAATGTAAAGCCTGCACCTTTCAATAATTCGAATATAATGGGATAAGTACTAAAATTGTATAGCACATTGCTGTCTAACCTAACCTTATAAATTCTACTCAGTGGTCAGTAATCACAGTGAACACCTATAATCCTATATCAATACAAGCTGTGTATATATTGTGAATTTACTGAGATTTCGACTACTTTGCGCTTAAATCTAAGTGTGAGAATTTAGTTCACATCGCGAGAGAGCTGCTTTTTCATAGTATTAATACCTATAGAGATTGTTTAGTAATTGTAGTTGCCCCCGTTCATGTGTGTCATTTCGTCGCCCCACTCCCCTGTCGGTATGGGTTCCGCGTAGCAGCAACTCTTCTTCAGCAAGAATGTGACATGAGGCTGGTTTACTACACACACATAGAATATAAGTATAGCCTGCAGTATATTGACCACTACGTGTGCGTACACCAGTCCGTTGAAGTTCAGCCACGACAGCAGCAGGAAAAGCCAGGCTATTGTCATTATTAGAAACATTTGCAGGAACAAATCGAAACTGTAACGAAAGTTAATTGAAAAAAATTAGTACATTCATTAAATTTGATCTGTATATTTTGTTCGAGTTTTAACTAAATCTGTTCAATGTGACTATTTGATTGAATTATAAAATAAACATCCAAACATATTTTCAATCTTTATAATTTCCAATTTTAATTTGAAATATGATAGATGCAAATACCAAAGAAGTATTTTAGTAAGCATATTAGATCTTTATACTAAAATGCGGATATTATGATAAATAAACATACCATCCCTTAAGTTTGTAATGAATTCTTCCATAAATATTTATCCTTTTAATGACTTTGAGAGTTGTAACATAAAATATTATGTTAAAAATTATCGTAAATGCGACGGGGGTGAAGAATATAGCAATGCCGAGCCAGCCTGGAAACAACAAATGATGATATAATGTCAATAAAGTTCAATGCCATCTGGAGTAAATTTATACACTTTTAACATGTAAAAAATGAACGGCAAAAATATTGTCACATTGCAACTTTAGCAGTTCATACTAGCCACACTGAAATAGTTTAATATTTGAATTGAATGGAGTGTTTTAAAAACATGCGAAAGTTTGTGGTAGATGATTTTTTAATAGTTGTGATTGAACATTTCGTCTAATAAAAAAAGGTCCCCTCGAAGGGGCTGCAAAATCATATAATGTAATCTTGTAATTTTTGATTAGTTCTATGACTATGACTCTAAATAAATAATAAATGAATGTTATAATGACGCGTAAAGTAACCATTGCTGCATTTGTATGCTTTGTAGCATCCATTAAACAAATTTCCATACCAATTGTTTCCTGTTCTTGGTCATCCACCAAGACTGAAGATGAAAATTTCTTAAGCTTGCTTCCGGTGTCCAGGAAGAAATGCGCCCCTATAGCCATAACTGACATCAGGACTACGCTCGACCACACTACTGATGAATAGTAACAGTATTTCCGTACATCAGTCACGCGAAGAAACACATTTCTTGATCTGAAATGTTATTATTTATTTATTTATAGCCTTTTCTCAGATACATATTATAGTTAATTTATAATTTTTATCTAAAATGTATGAAGCTATATATTACACAAAATTATCTTATGTTATTGATCACTCTATCATAATATCTATATTTTTCATATCACAATATACTTACTTAAATGTCTTCCATATGTAGAATCCAAAGCTGTTCAGCCAAAAGAATGCGCCCAATAGACTGATATATAAAAGTATATCTGAAAATATGAATTATTATTGTACAACCACTTTCTGTGCTGGTTACCAATTTCCAATAAAACTAAGATTGTGTACTAACCAGTAATCATAAAACTGACATGGTTACTTAATTCAGTAAATATTCGAACCAGATCTGCTGCTTGACTGACTATGAGGCACATGTTGATTGTTGTGATGATGTTACCGGCTAAATCCCTCAGTGTTGGAAGAACAAAGTATATTATGGCCACTATTAAGTACAGTGTTATAGAGATGGCGTGGAACAATGGATTAACAATCTTTTTTATTATAAAGTCAACATCTGTCCAGTTTTTAACGTCCGGTATGCAGACTAAAGCATATTCTCCAACATTTGTAGTATTGGCAGACATCAGTATCTGCAATGAAAATATATTATTAAGAAAATGACATGTAGTTCTAACTAAAAATTATATGCTATTTGTTTGTGATCTTTAACAAAGTATTGATTTTCATTGTTCTTATTTGTTATTTATAGGTGTTTTGAAATTCATCCTCCATTATCAACATATTTGTTGATAACAAAGAAAACTGACTCAGGAAACATTTTTAAATAGGACAAGTTCCTGATAACATACCTTATCCATACAGTATTTATGCTGTATGTAAGTATAAGAAGCTAGTTGCTGTTCCTTTGGTACAACAATGCTCCCATGTAACCTCATCAAAGGGTCTTCTTTCACGCTGTCTGAGCTGGGCTCGTGGTGTATTATGTGCAAGAGACGACCATCTGGCAGCAAATTTAATCTGCAATTTTAAGATTTATAATATGAATGCCGGACTCATGATATTGCGACATATAAATTATGGTAGATTTCTACAACATTTGGTCCGTGGCACACTGGTGTACCAGCTTGGTGCGTGTCAGAAAAATATAGTTGAATTTTAATTATCTTATAAAGCAGAACATCCAAAAATTCTGAACTTTAATTTATCCTAATCCATCATCATTCCGAAAGCGCTATCATGCCAAAGGATGATATTTGCTGTGGATGGTATGTGACACAATTTGATTAGGTTAGGTTCGGGTTATATGTTATCCCAAAAAAAGTCAAATATAATTCACCAGAACATGGTTTTCGGAATTATGAAAATTCGGAATACTAATGCATTCAGACAAATAAAATGTCAGAGTTTTGTAGTGTACCCCTTATAAAGTGGTATTTTTATACCATAACCCTAACCACATACTTCCTAGATATACCTTAAACACAACAACTTTGCAGAACAATGAATTCCATCTATATAATCAGTGGCGGATTAAGGGTCGAGAGCGCCCTAGGCTAAAACATCATCGGCGCCCCTTTGCGCTCCATTGCGGCCTTGCGCCCCTAGGCACGTGCCTACTTTGCCTTAGGGATAATCCGCCACTGTATAATTATAATACTATGATACATACTCATCCTCTGATCTTTTTGAATTACTGAGGTAAAATATGGCTCTGTGCTGTGTTGTTTCACAGTCTGGGACCCCATGAATGTATCTGTAATATTTTACTTGCACATCTTTTCCATCTTCTGTCTTAAATTGTGGTATCCATAAAGCTGGAATAATATTACATATTTGTCATTAAATGAGATTAATGAGATTATACTGAAAATGTACACTTCTCATTTATACAGTACTTTTTATATATAGATATTACAGTTTTATTATGATAAAATACCGCTTGGTTATTACAATTACTGTAGAAAATATAGACATGTGTACGGAAGATAAGTACTTACATTGATTATAGTCTTTGGCTAATCGGCACACAGAGTTCACTATTAGCTCATCTCGTTCACAGCATTTATTTATTTGAACTGAATTCTGCTGCTCTGACAAGTCATTCAAATCAGTTTCTCCAACTTCAGCAAGTAGTTTATGCGGAAATATGAACATCAACGTTATTATAATTAACATTTTGTTTAAACACTAGCTTTTCATCACACCAGTTTTATGTGCAATATTATAATGTACAAATATTTGTTTTACAAAAGGCAATACCACGACAAGGCACTGGCATTATTTAAAAATAAAATAAGGCAAACTTAGTTTCGCTATGAAGTCGTTGCTCCATTATGGATTGTAGTGAGGCGTTTTTCGTCGGGAAGCGCTGGTAACGCAAACAACTGTCATTACTTGCCACAGATAACACAAAAACGCGTCAGGTGTGTTTTGAAATGTTACATTTTTGTTAGCTTCTGCTTTAGCTTGCTATTCTGCAACTTTTTTTTTTGCATACATCTAAACATTACATGTATATTTACTGTATAAGTTTACCGTATGTATTGTAGTAGCTTAAATAATTAACTGATACATAGGTTTTTGTTTTCTTGTAAGTAATATAACTAGCGCAGGTTTTCGAACGTCTCTAGTTTATATGTAAGTATAAAAAGATTTTTTGTCTTTACAACTGTGAATCATTATGAAAATTGATCATTGACGAATGATGACTCACGCATTTGTATCTCATTTTTAGGGTTCCGTCCCCAAAGCGTGTAAAATGGGACCCCATTACTAAGACTCCGATGTCCGTCTATCTGGCTGTCCATCCGTCACCAGGCTGTATCTCATGAACCGTGAAGCTGTTGAAATTTTCACAGATGATGTATATTTCTGTTGCCGCTGTAACAACAAATACTAAAAACAGAATACAACTAATATTTAAGTGGGGCTCACATAAAACAAATGTGATCGGTTGCGTTAACTTTGCGCCTCATTTGTATGCGGCGCCATACATACCAGGTGCAAACTTAACTAAACCCGGCCAGTTACGATTACGATGGGAAGTGTTAGGAGATGCCAGGACATTTTTGCCACCCAGAAACTACGTTATTAATAGCTAAAATCCTAAATTTGCCATAACAAGGATGACGTAAACATATTTTTAAATGACATTTATGCATGTCTGTGTCCGTAAAGTTCTAATTTTTTCATTCACTGTCATCATACAAGTTCTAAGGCACTAGTAGTACAAGTTTTAATTTTTTAAATGAATTTAATCTGTGAAAATAGAAAAGCTAAAACGTAGGTACTTACTGTAGGTAATTTCGGTCCCTACATCTACCCACTAGTTAGGTATAGAAACTGCATAAGTAATTATATTTAATTTTAACATTACGATATATGTATGATGATGTTAAATAGCGATGTAAGTAGTACTCGGTACTTCATATTATGTTCATAAAAGAAAATCTATGATATTATGATGAATATATGTGTAGGTAGATAAAGAAGTGTAAGTATACTACTGTACACAATTACGTCTTGAAACACTCGCGTGATCTTATCACGAAACTCCCCTTCGGCTCGGTTCATAAAACCACAGTCATCTTAAAGACCTCTCATTATATAACAGTTGCATAAGCTACTATTAGTCCTTCATAAATATTATGCGATTACCTACATAGACAGCCGTGTCATTACCACGTCATAATTTAATTCGTAACTAGACTTAGCATTTTTGTAGGGTGGAAAACAGTTACCGTTATAATGGCGGGACCAGGTCCTGAATTCAGTCAATTCATATTGCAGTATTTAGTACTGAATTGGTACTGTGTTGTGTACTATTTTTTTTACAAAAGGTAGCAAACTTTTGTAAAAAAAATAGTACCTCTTCTGTTTCAAAGTTATATTTAAAATAGTCTGGTCCCGCCATTATAACGTTATAATGGCGGGACCACTTTGTGGCAGCCATTGTTAGCTGCAATTCGTTTTATGAATATTTAGTACCTAATTAGTACTCTTGAAAAATGCTTAAAAAGTGTGGCTAGGTACAGCAGGTACTGTGCTGTTGTATTAAAACACTGGTCCCGCCATTATAATGTTTGGACATTTCGCATGTAAACATGTAAAGGTCTATTATTTATAAACTTTATTAATATACATATTTAGTACCTATTTGCTACCTTTTTATGACATATACCTTTTGTAAAAAAAGTATCTCTTCTATTTCAAAGAATTTAAAACGGTTCAGTAGTTTACGAATTTCTTTCCTACAAACATAAATTATACAAACATACAAATCTTTCCTCTGTAAAACATCAGTGTAGACTAAACATATTTATACTTATTTTTAATGCAGGGAGTATTTATGTGAATAATTATTTTAACCGAGGAATAAATAGGGAAATGGTAATATTTATACGGAAAAGATATCAATGATTTTCTGTTATTTTTTAAAATAATTAATATGCACAGTTTGTGGTAAAACCTTTAGGTCGTAGTTTCCTTCTATAATTATGTATTATTATAATATGTTCACATAATATTATATTATTATTGATACCTAACTATGCCGTTTTTAGTTTTCTTGCGCTGGTCACACACTGTTTCAAAATCTCAGTAAAAAGTGGGTAGTTCAAAATTAACTTATTATTTGTCAACGTTATAAACGCTAAGTATCTATTTACCGGTGTTCGTTTTCTGTTATTTTCGTGCACATTACAAGTAAATTTATTGTTTTGTAATGAAGAGAGGAAGAAAAGCTGTAGTATCAGTGGATGAACAAAAAAAGGCGTTTTTAAAATACACAGATGTTTTCGGTGATTTCGATTCGTTGCCTTCTCCTAACTGAACTAAATTATCGTATGTCTGTGAAATCGTTATACCGGTCTTTGAAGAAAAATTACAACCTATTTTTTGAGAATAAATGTGAAAATTTAAAACAGAGTGTAGATGATGATGATGTATCATACGATAGTTTTGATAGCGAAGTTTGTAGTGCCTCTGAAAATACCGAAATTGAATAGGATTCAATAAATTTCACTGGGCTTTTCAATTTCGGTATTTTTAGAGGCACTACTTCACATTTATTCTCAAAAAATAGGTTGTAATTTTTCTTCAAAGACAAGTATAACGATTTCACAGACATACGATAATTTAGTTCAGAACTTAGATTCATATAAACTGGATCGTTAGGAGAAGGCAACGAATCGAAATCACCGAAAACATCTGTGTATTTTAAAAACGCCTTTTTTTTTACAGCTTTTATTCTTCCTCTCTTCATTACAAAACAATAAATTCACTTGTAATGTGCACGAAAATAACAGAAAACGAACACCGGTAAATAGATACTTCTAATTCTAATTCTAATTTTAAAATATGGCTTCCATCAGGTTAATGATGATTTCGCCAATTTCAAGTTTGCTCGTAGAGCATGCCGTTGTTCGGTGAGGTTTTGCTTTTTGTAAATTGATAGCGATTTACAAAAAACCACGCGGTCTACCGGGCCTTGACCCAAGAAGGGCTATGTACGCTTCAAGTTGAATTCTTCATTAACCATTCACTCATACGTTAGTTCACTGCACAATACGCTATCAATACTACACATTGAACAACAAAAATGAATAAATAATGAACAGCAAAACTTGAACGCATGCGGCCATCTTAAGTCACGAACCGGAAACCAAATAGATACTTATTAGCGTTTATAACGTTGACAAATAATAAGTAAATTTTGGACTACCCACTTTTTACTGAGATTTTGAAACAGTGTGTGACCAGCGCAAGAAAACTAAAAACGGCACAGTTACCAATAATAATATAATATTATGTGAACATATTATAATAATAAATAATTATAGAAGGAAACTACGACCTAAAAGTTTTACCACAAACTGTGCATATTAATTATTTTCAAAAATAACAGAAAATCATTGATAGGTATCTTTTCCGTATAAATATTACCATTTCCCTATTTATTCCTCGGTTAAAATAATTATTCACATAAATACACCCTGCATTAAAAATAAGTATAAATTTGTTTAGTCTACATTTGTATGTTTGTATGTATGTTTGTAGGAAAGAAATTCGTAAACTACTGAACCGATTTAAATTCTTTGAAATAGAAGAGACACTATTTTTACAAAAGGTACCTATAGGTCATAAAAAGGTAGCAAATAGGTACTAAATATATATATTAATAAAGTTTACAAATAATAGACCTTTACACGTTTATATGGGTAAGGCCGCGGAAAGTTACCAATTTGGACGTTTTAAATTTACCCAGCTGATTAAAAAAAAATGGTAATCCCTACAGTTTCAAAAATATTTTTATTATATGTAGGGATGGGAAATCTCGTGGTCGCAAGATAGATAATTGATATAAACCCCTTCAAAAAAAAACAAAAAATATATTTCCGTCCAAAACGTAACGAAAGTTGGTTAATTTTTTCGACCACGCATCATAAGTGCTCTGTTATTTTCATGATATTTTAACTTTCATGGTCATACTTTTGTTTTAAACTAAAATTTATGACATAGCGATAGTAATACCGATTACAGAATAAGTATGGTAATACAAATTAATTTTTTTATCTTACTTTACTTTAATGGTTCATGATTCCACACTTGTGTTACGAATACTTTCGTGACGCTTTATGTAGCTTGTTTTTAAATATTTTTTGGCGAAAATACGTTTACGTGCACTGGCAACTCATATTCTAGTAGGGCAACACCGATGAGCAAGTCCAAATCCGTCAGTTTGTCAACAAACGCAATTCAAAGTAGACACAGTCATAGTTTCGTGAAAGTACCCCCAAAGTGTCGTGTGTGATTTTAAAGGTAAGGAGTGATTGTATTTAATCAGTTTTTTTTTGTACAATAGCGTAACGGTTTTCAAGCAAGTGACACGTATTATTGTATTAAAAATGTCTTTATTTCACCATGAAAATCCACTTTTTTTCAAAAATACGTTACACTTTCGTTGCGAATATGTTACATTTTTGCAAAATGTTACGTATTTTCTACGTAACATAACGAATAAATGTTGTAAAGGGAAGTGCACACAGAATATACTAACTTAAATGAGTTTTATTAGATTTTTAATGACCCGAAAATATACAAAGTCGAACAAAACTCCTGTACAATAATAAAATAAATAAAAACAACATCTTAATAAAAAAAACTGTTTTAAGAAGAAAAAAAAATATTTTCGACCTCAAGTCACAGTAGAATCATTGATTCTAAAGCTGTTTTATTGTTATACGGTCGTCTTGTTACTAGTATTGGGTACCAGCAGTGAACAAATAGTAATTACTGCAACCTGGTACAAAATGAGAGGCTTTAAAACACTAGAGCGGTTTGGGTTTCATTAGTTCCATCACACGCGTGTTTCATTATATTGATTTTAATGTGCCATGAAAATTTTGTTTACAGGCAGTAAAAACTAATAATTTTATAACTTGATTTTTTTTCTTAGCTACGTTATTTAATGGGAATATTTTCCAGTATGATCTAAGCTTTATAACGACTTATGTTACGTTTTATGATAACATAACGTAAATCTTTTTATGTTACTTCTATGTCACATTGGTAACTTTCCGCGGCCTTACCCATATGCGAAATGTCCAAACATTATAATGGCGGGACCAGTGTTTTAATACAACAGCACAGTACCTGCTGTACCTAGCGACACTTTTTAAGCATTTTTCAAGAGTACTAATTAGGTACTAAATATTCATAAAACTAATCGCAGCTAACAATGGCTGCCACAAAGTGGTCCCGCCATTATAACGTTATAATGGCGGGACCAGACTATTTTAACTATAACTTTGAAATAGAAGAGGTACTATTTTTTTTACAAAAGGTAGCAAATAGTACCAATTCAGTACTAAATACTGTAATATGAATTGACTGAATTCAGGACCTGGTCCCGCCATTATAACGGTAACGGAAATCAGGAGCGTTTCAAGTGTTTCAACCTCTGCCTCAATTTTCGTTACAATTACCGTCCAAATTTCGTAACGAAACTGAGGATGCGGTTGAAACGGTTCTGATTATCACCCACTTTTGGTGGTCGTAAGTATTATCAGTTCCGTTGACATTGTGTAACGATACTGTCATATGGTACCTATACTGATAAATTACTAACTATCCATTTTCTATTTAAAATAAATATTGTCAACTAACATTTGCCCACGGCTTTGCTCGCGTTGAAAAATACAATAAGTATTCTACGGGAATCATGTTTTTTTGGGATAAACCAGTAGCCTATAGAACTATACTTATTGCTGTTCCGCATGTCATCGAATCCGTCCCGCTGTTTTGGTGTGAAAAATTAACAAACATATAGACACACACACATATAAACATTCGCTTTTATAATATTCTTTAGATTCCATCGGCTTGTGGGTTTGTATCGACGGCGATAGGTACAAGTACAAGCTTAACGTCCAAGACGAGTGTTACGAGGCACAGATTCTCTGTAGGTCAGTAAGCCATAGAAGGTCAGTAACCGCTTTGGTACGCTTTTTACCGATTTCTTCAACATTGCCGTCTTAGTTATGACGCGTGAACTCTGTTAGTACGACCTTCATGTTGAATGGTTTTTATTTTATGTCCTTGGCCTTGGTCTCATGATGCTTTAATATAGACTTACCAGTCTGGCACGGTGACCCAATGAGGATCTTGGCCTCTGACACAAGAGAACGCCATTCTTCTCTGTGATGCGCTTTTTCCCGCCATGATCTAAGTTTTTATATTCCCCATAGAAAAACTAATCATACTAAACAGGAACTTAAAACCTTTGAGCATTCTAAGGCTTGATACACAACAAAAAAGAAACGGCTGAACCTAGCCTAATCAATTTTAAATCAGAAAACGGTTTCTGGTAAGTATCATCGAATTTGGATGCAATAGAATAAAGTATCATCAACAGCACGGCATCTCACATATAAAATACAACAATGCGATAGACTTTTTGGCGCAACCGTAGGTACAAGGTTTTGGGAGGAAGGGTCTCGTAAATAATCAAAACAGGCCACAAGGCAAGTAAGTAAATATTTTGTATTAAAGTAGGTACACAATCATGCATTCATAACAATTCATAGGAACATTCGGAAAACAGATTTGCTATTTATAGTATCCTAATATTTACAGGATGTGAGTATATAAAAGAAATATTATCTAAAGTAGGTAAAATAGAATAATTATTTTCATGGCACGAGTTGAGAGCATAGTTGTAGATTTCGTAATTACATTATTTACGCGTAAAGTAATATTAAAACAAAGTCCTATTTGCACTACTATACTTTAGCACCAAATTAAAACATATTCCTTAACATATGTTAAGAATAATTAAATAGAAAAAATATTTATAATTAATTATATCGCGGTTTTATCAAACTCATTGATACCGTGGAATTATATTAAACATAAAATCTATCATAATTACATAAGAACAGATTTTAGCGTTACTAAAACTAAATCTTAATCATAGCCTAAGTAATATCATTTCGGGAGAAATATAATTAAACTTCGAGATTACTTAAATTTAATATTTGGATAACATTGGATAAACTAAGAACACTTTGGCCGGATTTTTTGAATAGATTAGTTGAGTCTAACTTCCATGTGGTCATCGGATAGTATCTGCTGGTCGTCGGGGTCGTCGTGCGGACTGAGTCGGTCGGCCAGCGGGCTCAGGCAGGGCAGGCAGCAGTTCTCGTTCACCAAACCTTCGACAGCCCTTCGTCTCAGCACCACTAGTATCAGGAATATCACCACACCTTGTAGGCAGTTGAATATGTCCATTATTTCCCTGGAAGGAACAAAATAAATTAATTTTCATATTTATTTTTAGACATGGAATCATTAACAATCACTACGCCTTTTTAACCCCCGACGAAAAAAGAGGGGAGTTATAAGTTTAACATGTGTGTCTGTGTATCTGTGTGTCTGTCTGTGGCATCGTAGCTCCCAAACGGATGGACCAATTTGAGTGTTTTTTAGGGTTCCGTACCTCAAAAGGAAAAAACGGAACCCTTATAGGATCACTTTGTTGTCCGTCTGTCCGTCTGTCAAGACCCTTTTTCTCAGGAACGCGTGGACGTATGAAGCTGAAATTTATATCAATTACTCAGGTCTACTGTCCCTTGAAGCTGTGAAAAAATCAAACTTCTAAGCCAACGCAATCAAAAGATACAGCCGTTTATGCCGCAAATTTTCGACACTTGCAAGGGAATCAAAACCTACAGGGTGCTTCCCGTGAACTCAGAATCTTGAAATTTGGTACGAAGCAACGTCTTATAGCATAGATAAAGGAATAATTACGAAAACCATAATTTTTTTTTTTAATACCTAACTTTGCACCTAATTTGCAAATTTTCGACACTTGCAAGGGAATCAAAACCTACAGGGTGCTTCCCGTGAACTCAGAATCTTGAAATTTGGTACGAAGCAACGTCTTATAGCATAGATAAAGGAATAATTACGAAAACCATAAAAAAAATTTTTAATACCTAACTTTGCACCTAATTTATATGGGGCGCTATACATACCAGGTGCAAACTTAACTTAACCACTTAGGGATGGAAAGTGTTTGTACGGAACCCTCGGTGCGCGAGTCCGACTCGCACTTGGCCGGTTTTTTTATATCGAAAGACTTGTTTGTCGAGATGGTTCAGAGCTATGATTGTTGTAAATAGGACTAGTAGTTTCAAAGATATTCAGCTTTAATTGGAACCAGTGACAAGATCTCAGTCAATATTGAAGCTAAGAATGTGTGAATAAAATGACCTAAATTAAAAAATTATAACACCCCGACACAAGTCTGACCATCTTGAGACCCTCATTCAATGAGTGATGTAGAAAATGCTACTAAAACTGAACATAACTAAAAAATTATAACTACAAATTTTAGGTCATTTTATTCACACATTTAAGTTCATTTCACTATTTATTACGCCAAGGTACCCAGACAGAGAGACAGTTGCGTTGACATATTATTAATATCATATTATGATAATAGGTAAATAATCATTAATCATTATCTATGTAGGTAAGTTCGGCTTTTCAAAGTTTTCTTTGACGCCGCGCAAACAGACAAGATGCACATTAGCACAAGTTAGAGATGTTGTTACGTTAAGCAGATGATTAGCCTATTCAGATAACATTATTGTATAACTCCAGTTATTTATACGACGCGGAATGTTAATGAGGCGTGAGTAAAGCTAGTTTTAATTTGTGTTACAATCTAACATGTCATAATAATCTCTATAATGCGCTAGAGTATGTTTATTATGGTTTAGATACATTCTGTTACTCACCATATAATGTGACTTTCGCCGTGAGCGAAACTAGCAATTTCGAATATCCAGGATACACCCATGACCAGAAACAGTTTCAAAGAAAGCAGGAACCTGAAATTATGCACATTTATGATACAAACGACTAATCGCAACTTAAGTTTGTAGTTCTAATAATTGATAGAACTTTGCTATAGAGGTTTTTATTCGTTACCCGCGATTCACCTACGTCTTTCTCTGTGCAATGGTTAAACAACACCAAACAATAATTAGTTGCCCACTATAAATGTCGGCACACGTCCACAACGATGAAAACCTCTTTTTAATACACTTTCCTCTGGTAAAAAAGTATTGACATGAATTAATCGAATAAGCATACGAGTAAAATACTACAATACATATAAAATCTTGTAACTATTGTAAGGATATGCAAAATATGTAAATGCTGACCTGTGTTTGAGGATGTTTAGCTTGTTGACTTCGTATTTCCTCGTATCACGCCATAAATGGTAGGAAGACAAGAGGAACAGCGTTACGTTCGCTGAGATGAGGACAGCGATGGGCCCGTAGAAGAACACCCAGGTTTCGGTTCGACCTAATAAAGAATAATTCATGTAAGGAAAATATAATCTTCGGACCTCCGACCCGACCCTTATTTTGGAAATTCAGTTCAATTAAAAAGTAGTTATTCTTCATAAGAACCATGTGTTGGTATGATTTTAGTACAGTAGTAAAAAAAAAACGTGGTCAAATAACAACTTATTAAATACCACTGCGAGCTATATTTAAAATGGTCTACTATAATAATCCCCAGAATTCAGTCACAAGGAATGCGCGCTTGCGCACTCAGAATAGCTCGGTAACGTGCAAAATTTGGCTCTTCTCGTTTTCATTGACACCTCACCTTGGAACCAGCAAGTTGCCGTTCCGATGCCTGGCTTCAGGTGGTCACCTTCGACGAAGTTGGTGATCAGGGCCACGAACAAAAAGATGATGCTGCAGCCCCAGGCGTATATGCTGTATATGCTGAAATGCTTCATTTCCGTTTTCTTTAAGTAAGTGGAGTCTCTGGAAATTTTAAAGTTGATTGGTCTTCAATACAATACTACTTATTACAATTACTTACTATATTACTTATTAGTTATTATACCTACTATTTATTGCACACCAAAAATACTTTAGAAAATAAAAACAAAAATTACTTTTTTATATATGTATATCTTTTGACATTTATTTACGCGACTGCATTGGAAGGAGGGTAATGTTTACTTTATAAATATGTAATCATAATATATTTTATAGTATTGAGTAATACATTATGTACATTGAGTAGACAGCTGTGAACCCGATTACCACCATCTGGACTATTTTAGAAAATGTTGCTTTATTGTTTTTGAAAATGTAAGCTAAATCGGACCCGGTTTGCCCAGAATTTTTTGTTTCTCGTCACGCCGCTGGTTATGCAATCCTCAAAAAATTTATTCTCCGAGATAAACAGTCTGCATGAAGATTACGTTAAACTCGGAGAACCTTAACATCAGAAAATCTAAATACTGATAACAAAGTATAATATATGCATTAAATGATTTTATAGTAGATCGCTAATGCAACACTAGAAGATTGCAGTTCGTAAATATAGATGATGTGCATGTTAATAGAATTTACTTACGTCACATTACGGTATACGTTGATACAAATGACGTTCATCCAAAAGAACGTAGCAATCATCCAGAAGTATACGAGAAATCCTAAAAAAAACGAGTTTTGGTTAAATTTATTAGGTACAACAAAAAAATTATGCACACGGACTCTGTTATCTAGACTATCTACCTAGAGAATTAGGGTTGTACATAATTTTGTACATATCATTGTGAGCGTGTTAAAGCTTAGATAGCTACTTTTACCGCGGACTGTACAGCCAGCATCAATGAAAAAGTATAAAAAGTATATCCCATACCAGTAACCGCACAAACTTCGCTGGTGTAATGTCCAGGGCTCAGTTGCAAGATGCCTAATGACAGGAATCCGATGGCCATACTGGTGCACATGCACATGTAGCACTGCCCTTGCAAGTCCCTGGAACAAATAAGTATGTTTTCAGGAAATGTTATATATTATTTACTTAATATGCACTTGTTAAATAAAAGAAAAATGCGTCTCTTTGCTTGATGACAATGACCCTCCGCTCACCCTCAAAATAATGCCCGCTTGATCGCCACTATCCAACAGACTTTCGCAGCTTTCATCAGGTCATCAGTCTTTACGTTGTGAGAGCTAACCGACGTTGCTGTTTCCCTTAGTTAGTGAAGTTTTGACCTGATTTCTTTGAGTTGCTGCTGGAGCTGCCCAAAGATTCAGGTTCTGGATCGGGATTCAATATAATAAATACTTTAGAAACTGACCTCATTTGCGGTAGATACATGTATACTGCTAGAGTGGCGAGCAAAAACAGCACTGAAACCAGGGTGAGGAATCCAGTGACTTCAACAGACGTCTTCTCTCGTTGGTACTCCTGGAAACAGGCAATCGCAGCTGATATCGTGCCCAGTTCTGGTTGTGATACGTTTCGGTACATCTGGCCAAGGCAATACCTGAAACAGTTAAGTAATACTTAAAGAAATCGGAGTTGAGTGTAGGCGGTACTATGTCACGATTATAGATTTCTCGAGTACTTTTTTTTAACTTATTTAATATCCTAATTCTAGGCTGATTAACTTATTGAAAATCCGTTAGGTCTCATAGAACTAAGTTGTACGCAACTGTGCTCACTTGTTCTGGATTCTCCAAGATTTGTACAAAAGAGAAACATATCGTAGAAAAGGCGGACTTAATACCATAAGGTATTCAATGTCAACCTTTGGGCAATAATTGAATAGTTATCATCATCACTTACTCGTTGGGATCCTGGGCAGCGATGAGATGAGGCGAATCTTGCGTGAATAGTTTATTGCCATCGACGACGACGTCTTTCAGCAGCATGTGTCCAAGAGAGCAGTTGAGGTGGACGCGCTGCTTGCTGGTCCCGCAATACCCTCCAGGCCGGAGGATCTCCGTCCCTGGACAGCAGTTGTTGGCACAGACCGCACTGCCGCAGAACACCGCTAACAGGAGAATTAATTCCTGAAAAATAAATTTAGCTGGGTATTTTATTATTCTAGTCACGTGTACTGATGAACAACTTTGTAACTTTATCTATGGCGCATTCGATATGGATGCGGTTTGCGTCTGCATGATATTTGAAACGTAGATACGGGCAATTATAAACGCAGAACTGTAATTAATATTAATATTATTATTCAATAACTGCATTCGTTCAACTGGTGACTGGATTTTATGCACATCTCAAGTGGTAAACGGTCAGTTAGGTAAATCGAATAATATACATACATGCTTATTTATTTATGTGTGATTCTCTACAAAATAACTGCTGCTAATATTGAGGGTTTTTGTTGTGGTGTCTGCAATAACTACACCGTGCTTTAAATTAAATGAATGATAAGTGGATAAAGTTGTAACGAATTTTCCACTTCCAGTATAAAATGAACGCAAAGATTGCACATAAAAGAGTAATATGCACGTACATATTATTTATATAGATTATGTACGTATTATTTTGCATTTAGCCAATTTCTTAGCATTAACGAAATCGTATGACAACTTGGGTTGCTCATGCTTAACCGAAAATAGATTATAAAAAAGTCTGATTCCTCAATGGAAAATCAATGAGTATGCTTGTTAAAAACTTGTATTTACATATATATGTCATTCGTGAAACCTTACATGCTATAATGCAAGCGAAAGAAAAGTCGTCGCATGTTGCCATACTTTTGTGTGACATGACGCGCGCTTTTGACCTATGTGACCATGACGTGTTGGCAAAAAAATTCGAGCACCTTGGACTTCGTGGCCCCACACTTCAACTCATGGTAGATTTCTTAAAAAATCGACGACAATCTACATTCATAAAAAATGGACTCATAAAATCCGATGAAGGCGGAGTAGATATTGGGGTACCCCAAGGATCGTCCTTGGCAAATATTTGCTTTCTGATGCAAGTCAATGATTTACCTGACGCTGTGGAGGGTAATATGTATATTTTCGCTGACGACGCGTGTGATATAATATGTGCCTCTAACATTGATTGCCTAGAGAGACAGATAGCAAGTGACGTTCACAGACTCCTCAACTGGTTTTCTGTTAATGGACTGGTCCTTAATGTAAGCAAAACCCAAATTCTCCATTTCAACCTTGGTGGCCGACCACCTAGACCTCTCGCCATCGTAATCGGTAATGCTGCCCTCCCACAAGTGAATACCGCTAAATTTTTAGGTGTTATTCTCGATACTGCACTCAAGTGGGACTCGCAAATTGAAACGATATGTGGCAAACTTTCGGGAATATGCTTCGCTCTAAAAAGGCTGTCCACAGTTCTCCCTCAAGCCCATGTGCGAAACAGTTACTTTGCACTGTTTCACTCTGTAATAAACTACAGTATTGAGTTCTGGGGAATCGCCGCTGACTGGCGCCGCGTTTTTGTACTGCAGAAGCGTGCTGTAAGAATTGTAGCAAACGCTCCTCCTGGTGCACCGGCTCGCCGGTTGTTTGTCTCATTGGGCATAATGACAGTTCCGTCATTATACATTTTTAACCTCTCCAAGTTTGTCAGGCGTAAGCGTAATATTGAAGATTTTCCCTTAAAAACTGTAAGTCGAAATTTAAGAGATATTCAAAGTCGGGCAGGTAAACTAAAGACGACTAGATGTCGACTAACCAAGTCTACCAAAGTATCACATATAATAGGTCCTAAAATCTATAACGCTATCCCAGACAGCATTAAAGATCAAACTAGCGAATTTTCCTTTCATAACGAACTGAAAAAATGGCTATTGGAAAAGGCCTTCTATGACATCTCGGAATTGTACCTAACTTAACATATTATGCAAGTTTCTATTTTGTTACTGACACCAAAGATGGATATTTAAAATTTTGTAATGACTAATGACATTATTAATCGAATAGGTAGTTACAGAATAATGCTATTAATATTGTACAAAAATCGAATTAACTATTATACTATTATTGTAAGTAAACTGACATATAATATAACCACTAACTACATTGTATTTGTACCCTTTTGTAAAATTGACATATAATGTATTTGTGCATTATGAATAAATGAGTATGAGTATGAGTATGATCTAGTGGTTCGAGCTGCAACCTACTACTTTTTGCAAAGTTGGAATGGTCTAAATTTAGAGTTCATACAGTAAGTAATATTCACCTTGCCTGACCAGTTGGACTAAAGGACATTCACCTTAACGCTGCTGATATTTACGTAAATATTTTGTTATTATGTCTTAAGTTGTGGAGGATATAATTATGATGATAATATTTTGTATAATTGCACAGTTTTAACCCCAATAACGCAGATTATTGACCTATCTAGTACCTTACGCATACAGACAAACAAGTATGATTCAAGAATCAGCGAAGCGGAAAGTTCGACGATATGTTATATTTGCAGTCTCCTAACGTAATCACGATATGTGGGTCAGATGACACTTAGCGATCAGAAATGATATGTATATAGGCTAATTCAATTATAAATTGTCAATTACTTGAAGGTCATTGTTACTCTTAGGCCATAAGGTCGATTCATTGTAAAGCAATGCACGATTGTTTCTATCAAGGGCAGGCCACTATCGTATTCAATGTACTAAGGTAAACTAAACCTTCCGTACTTCTTGATCATATTTAGAAGTCGAATCAATGCTGTAATAATGCCATGTTGACTACAGCAACATACATACAATGCAACTATATTTAAATACAACTATTCAAACGGATGAATTATGTCGCGTATAAGTATTAATTTTTATTTAAACGTGTGACAGTCGCGGAAAGCGAAGAAAATATTAATGCTATTATAGTCATCGCAGTTTCGCAGAATTGTTCATAGGATAGGATCCATTTAATTTCACACCTGACTTATTTTAAAAGCTTTTATTGAACTTGCATTGTATGTATGTATGTATGTATGTATCTAAGTATGTTTGTTCGGGTGAAATCTTGCAACTCAATTTTGAAGCAGATATCGTCAACCGATTGAGCTGAAATTTTGCATACTTACTTAACTTTGATGACAATACAATAATATGTTACCATGGGGCTGATCTGATGATGGAGCCGGAAGGTCGCCATAGGAACTCTATAATAGAAAAAGCAATCCTACCGAGCTTGGGCTCTTTAGAATCGTCTCAGTGAGCATTTGATGGATATCCAAAGAAAAGTACAGTCAGCTATAAAAGCTTGCCACTAAAATGTCATTTTTGACAGAAACTTATTCCATTCTTAACTTTCTTTAACCATTTCCTAAGCTTTTGCTAGATGAAAGAAACATTTTTGACCAGCTTTATACTTTGACTTCTTTAAGTCTTTGCGGGATTTAAGATTAAAAGACAGGAACGAGTTCATGAATAAAAGTCTGAAACTGATTCCTTATTTCTTGACAAAATAAGACCGATTATATCTTTTTAGATAATCCCAATTCGTATATACCTACCTTATTCTAGGCTGGATTCAGCTCAAAGCCAGGTCCTAATATGAAAGAGCAGGTGGTATCTGCGGTGAGGTTTAACAGACTCATAACTCGTAATAATGTAGGTATTAGAGCATTTTCATATATCAGTTGCACTTATATCTTTTTTTAAACAATGTATACTTTTATATTTGTTACGTGGTTTATCTTTTACTGCATGTTATACCTTACGTCGTGTAATTATTGCCAAATGCCTATCAGATTGATTTACTATCATATTCTTGTCTATTTGGCCGACTTTTTAATTTCCTCGACTATAAAAGTACAGATTACTGTCAACCCCGTTTGGGGTGACACACGATCTCGCATGAGTAATAACTACTTTTGTACGTCATTATATATTAATCAGATCTACTGAGAACTAATCAGCAGTGATTCTAGCTATAATAGACTCTGGGTAAATGGTTTAAGAGCTTAAATATATCACAAACACTTATAGACATACCTACACTAGATCCATATCGTCATGTTTTGGCTATTTGCTGTTAAATATTTTCATAGAAAAAACGGATTTCGTTTAACATTACTAAACAGCGCACTGGCCGTCTTGCTTATCTAAATAGGGACAGCTTATCAACGGCTGTCTTAAAAGACAACCAGAACATTTGAATACTGGTTACTTTTTACTATTATACTATGAGAGTTAAAATGCGGCATCTATTTTTATGTTTCTATTTAACTTTACTTTTTTTGAATGTAAAATATCTAGAAATACATAATGAATATGACGAAATAGAAAATACCACATTGTGTGTCAAACCACGACCACGATATTAGGTTAAGGGCTAAACCAAACCGGTCGCATAGCTTCACCAGTTTTCTAAGCCACCGTCTTTACTAACATAAAACCTAATGGTGTAGGTACCTATGTTTAAGTACGTACATGAACATGAGCACGAGTTCACTATATTTTAATTTTAACTCTTGCCGCAAGCATTCGCCTGTGATATAACAAAAAACAAATGAATTTTTCATTTACATTTTTTGTTACATTCCAGGCTTCGGGCACCCTAAGATAATCAGGCTAATCCTTTAATATACGTAATATACGCTGAAGTATTGCACCCAGCATCCGCGTTTAAGTAATTCCGCGTCGATTTCGTCCTTAATATATTTTTTGATAGCTGGAATGGCTGGAGTAGGTGGTGCTGGGTAAGAATATTACTGTTTAGACCCATTGTTGACTGGTAAATAATGCTTTGTATAAGATGACTGTTAGATGTTTATACGAAGAAAAGATGTACATATAACCTCAACGCTTATGCTGTCGTTTATTACGCCAAGATGTTTAGTTCCTTGTTTCTATATTTTTTACATGTTACAAAAGTGTGACAGATTATTTATTGAACGATTAAGAGCTGTTTATTTTGAATATATTTTACTTGGGACGTAATTTGGTAATACGTAGTTATTACTCATCATAGCGTGTTTTCGACTTTAGAGGTACATATTTGTTGATCGCCCGTAGACAACCCTTTATCATAAATGACGTGTGTTGTTTATTTTTTTATGAAATTAATTCTTTGGCTATTCCTTCGTCTGCTTAGCTAAGTCTATTGTTTTATTGTGATTGTTTAGCATTATTGTAATTCTATCAAAGCATGATATGGATCAGAAACAAACAAACATAGCTCCTCTTTCTGCGCGTGCTAACAATTTGATGTGCGGCTATTTCTAATAATTAACTCTTTCATCTATTGCTTACTTTCCACCCTCTACAACTATTTTAATAATGAATTAACGAGTACATGTACTATTTAAAAAAAGACTGCTGTACCACGTACTCATCAAACTTTGGCCGATATATTTCCAGATGGCATCTAGGAGTGAAAACATTTTCGTAACTTCATATTAACTACATAAAATGTAATGATAATTAAATAAATACTTCGAAAAACATAATTGTGTGTCGAAATAGAATATTAATCAACTACATAGTTTAAACGAATAATGGCATATTAGGTAATAGGTATACCTACACGTAATGTATAACTTTAGATATCTTTCCACGAAATCAACCCGAATTCATGTGTCAAAATAAATTCAAGAATGTGTTTCCCGATGATAAAAGAGGAGATAATTAGTAATTAGTAAAACATGACGTTAATTCACACTTGAGCCAGGAGGTCATAGGTACATATTATATATGCCACTGTGATAAAATGTTGTTCAGTTTTTATCTGAGCGGCAGCGGCTCACTTTGCAGCGATATGATATAAAAAGCGAATACAGGAAATTGTTGTTAATGATTTTTATTTTATGACACCATTAAATTACAACAATACTATATCGAGATTACTACAGAAAAGTTACGTAGTTACGTTAATTTCCGTAATTTGCGTTGCTTTAATTTTCAATACTGTAACGATTACTAGTATCTATCATCTATCAGTTGACGGTGACGCGGGGTGTAAGGTAGATGATTTCAGACGAGTGTCATTTTTATTCACGAGCGAGGTACGAGCAAGTTAATGGTGAGTCCTGCTTAGACCCGTCCGTTCCCAGGCAATTCTCCTAATTTTATACAATGACACGATCAAGACCGAGATATAAATGGCTAGCCCTCAGATGCTACTTATGTTTATTTAAATTGACTTTATATTACTGTAATAACCAAATGCCGCTAAAGTGAATATCTCTACACTATTTATATTTATGTACCTAATGCACGCATAAGTTATGCGTGTATCTGTATAAGTGTAGTCATCTACTTGTACATCAATCTGTATTTTTGAGGCATACCTACCACCCAACCAATCATAAGGGCAGATACCTACCACATTTGAGAGGCTTTAAAATAAATAGATATGTATATCGTTATACGAATATAAAATACTATTATTTATTTATATCTTCCATTTAAATAGATTTTTATGTTATAATCGTCAAATTACGGTATCTGAAATCACTTATTCTACTTCTTACGTGCCGTTGAACTACTCACCTTGTCCTTTTATAATATTTTGTGTTACCTAATGATAATGAAGTAATGACAAATAGATTACTGCCTATTAACCTCTACCGTTATCAGTACCTATAATTTTGTATTGTATAATAATAACGGATAGAAAAATGAAGACTGTATTTTAAGCATGCACTTTTTCTATTACGATTTTTTCAAAAAGGATTTCATTATCTAATTTAATATTTCTAGAATTTTTGAGCATTTTTCGATGATCGATGCTAACAACATGTCTCCGTGAGATCAGATTTTAAAGCCGAAGAGAGCAGAAGTTTTTATTTATTTTGTTTTATTTATTGGGATAGGATGGTACATGAACCCAAGTACTAATACCAGAAAATAGAAATGTAGACAGCCAAAGTAAAACTATCTACTAAATACTTAGAAGTGATACACAGACAATTACCACTCAATTATTCAGCCATCATTCAATGTTTTTACATTTCTAATTTGCGAGGTGTGTTGTTGGATTCTGGCCAGTTACCAGTTGTTGTTGAATTTATAATTACATAGTAAATTTACACGCGATTGCTGTTGGTTAATCAATAACTGAATAATACGAGGGGCGTCTGAAAAGTTCTAAGCCTAAGATAGAAAAAAACAATTTACACAAATGAACTCGTGTTTATTTTTCAATATAGTCTCCTCCTAAATCAATGCATTTTTTACATTTTTTATACAGTGCTTTTAGGCCATTAAAAAAATAATCTTCATTTTGCCCTTCAAAATGCTCCTGTACAGCCGCCTTCATCTCTTCGTCACTTCTAAATCGCTTTCCCCTCAACTCTTTCTTCAAATTATTGAATAGAAAATAATCGCTTGGGGCTAGATCTGGGCTGTAGGGCGGGTGGCCAATTTCGTCAAAACCAACTTCCTTCAGAGCACGCCTCGCAACATTAGCGGTGTGAACGGGTGCGTTGTCTTGCAAAAACAAAATGCCTTTCCTTAGTTTACCCCGCCTTTTCTCAACTATGGCTTGTCGCACCTGTCTTATTAGATTTGCATAATAAGTTCCGTTTATCGTAGAGCCTTTTTCTAAATAATCGATTAAAAGAATGCCATCACAATCCCAAAATACCGTAGCCATTAACTTAGAGGCCGACTTTTGCACTTTAAATTTCTTCGGCGGCCTTTCACCCTTTTCAATCCACTGCATCGACTCAGACTTACACTCCGGATCATACTGTCTGATCCATGTTTCATCAACAGTTACTATTCGGGAACAAACTTCATCTAAATCATCTTCGCACAATTCTAAAAACGCCCGAGAAGTTTCCACACGACGTACTTTATCGAAGGCCGTTAGCATTTTCGGTACCCAACGAGCACTGACTTTACTCATGTACAAATGTTCATGTAAAATTTCTCCGACTCTTTCTTTACTAATACCTAAGACCTCAGCTATTTGCCAAACCTTAATTCTTCTATCTTCTAATACCAGCTTTTTGACTTTTGCTACGTTTTCTTCGGTCACTACCGATATTGGCCGCCCTGAGCGGGGGTCGTCTTCGATCGATTCCCGTCCGAGTTTAAATAAGCGACTCCACTTTTTGACTGTGGCATAAGAAGGCCCAGAATCACCGTAAATAATAGCCATTTCCTCAAAAATACACTGCGGTGATTTGTCACTTTTTGTAAGGAATTTAATTACAGCACGGTGCTCAATTTTCGTAATATTCGTTGGTAATTCACACATGATGTACTTTTCCGTTGAATATCTCGAAACAGAATAATAAAAACGTGACATGTTATTTTTTAATAATTTGTTTTTAAATGGCCTTTCTAGTGGCCGGTATCATAAACGCATATATAACCTCGAAATACCTTAGGCTTAGAACTTTTCAGACGCCCCTCGTATATCTAAAAGACAGGCCTACCCTATAGGCGACATAATAATGCACGGAAATCACGGTAGGACTTAAGAGAGCTAATGGAGTCGATATTAACATCAAAATACAATTCATATTCATATACTCATAGGTGTATTTGATTCGTCAGAATACAAATACAAAGACTTGATATGTGTAGGCATTGTTTTTTCGTCATCATAAAATACGTAAATATTTCCGTCATATTCCATGTTTTCTGGAGTAAATTGGGTTTTATAGGTCGAGTATCCAGTTATGACTAGAAAATACATGATATTGACAGTTAATATAATTCTAGATTTAACGGGTTTGTAATATTGTACAAATGTGAATGTTAACCAAACCATAAAGATAGTTTGGAATGAAATAGATGAATGAGTTTAAGTATATGAATTGTATTGTATTCAATGTTAGTATCGGCTCTATAGCTCTCTTAAGTAGTACCGTGCTATCAGAGGTCCGATGCGTTTATGAGTTATGATCACGAGCACATGTGATCTACTTGTAAATGAGCCATTATAGTATCGTCGATATCAAGTGTTTGTTTCGCTATCGGAAACATGAAACAATAATCATAAATTCAAAATTAAAGCTGTGTAAATAGTTAAAATTTACATCATCATAACTACCGCACTTCGTTGTAACGACTCTTTGATACATAAGTGTGGTTTAAAAAGAAAAAAGGTGAATAATTATAACGTTTGTAGATACACTATTTATATCTGAAATATATTTAATGGTGTCCTAGGTTTAGGTTTTAGTTTAAACTTGACTTCACTGCATGAGTTAGAACAATTATTTATATTAAAGCAGTAACGTCTGTTAGCATAATCCAAATGTGAATGAAGCTAAAAAGAGAGAACCCAAGAACAACAGCAAGAGGTGGTGAAGGTAGACCAATAATTCTAAGCATCGTGGTCTTATCAGAATTCGACTATATTATTTATTTTCGTATTTTTATTTAATTTACTATGACTTAACTACTTACTAAAAAGTATCGTAGGTAAAATAAAACTTAGGCTAAAAAGTTTCACTCCTTCGACCCTTCACACGAACGACACGACACACGAAAAAGATAAAGAAGGTACCTACCTGAAAATACTTATAACAGATAATAATTCGTTAACCGAAGTTTCTTGATGTTGCAAGTGTTGATACTTTGTTGCATATGTAATGAGATTAAGATGTGCAGTTGAGTGATGCATGCATATTTTAAAGTATTTTACACTTCCAGAACAGAGATGCCAACAGCCATGTTGAAACTGCAGATTGTAGTCGTTAGGTGTATATTTATATTCGCCAGTGACAATCTTTAAGCGTTTGTGTTTATTTTTCTTTGTTTCTACTTTTTCTTCGATGTAAGAATGTTTTTTCAGACGTTTTTGCAAATAAAGACATACGAGACTTTTGCTATTATAATATATGACAATGCCCAGTTTTTCCATGGGCCTTATTATATTTCAATAATATTCTACAGAGGATTATATATAAAATTGTGTTATTCAACTATTGTATCTCAAATCGTGTGATCATCCGTCTAATGAGGGTCTTTTAAACTAGGTTCTGAGGGTAGACGTTATATTTTCTGTAAAACACATTATTTCTTTAGATATAAAATTATATAGCTAGTATCTCATTCAACGAAAACAGAGTGATAAAGTTATTTAAAAGATTTTTGTATTTAATAGTATTCGCGTTCAACGAACCAACTTTTCAACTTTCCAAACGCAACTTACCTTCATGGTAATATTCAAATGTCTCGAAACACTTAGAAATATAGATATCACTATAGTTACACTGATGTTACATGAGAGATATGAAAAGGTCTATTAATTAAGATAAAATGTAATTTGAGAGTTGGATGCGTGCTACGCGCTCGCCGTCAACGGTGGAGTAAACACGGCTTTGACGCCCCCCGCCCGAGTCGGTGGCCGGCAATTAGCGATTCCACCCGACGTTTTAAATATCGTGCGTATTCGCACTTTCCACTGTTAAGGCGGCGATAGACGGACCGGATTGTGAGCCCGTGGTTGATCGCTCTTGAATAACATTTATTTATATGGTTTACAAATTTATCTGCAGGCAACTAAGCTCGATTCAGGGTAGGAGTAGATTGTAATTGTATTCAATTATTTGTATTTATTATGTATTTAATTATAATTAGGCGTTCATATTCCCGCCGTCTTGCCTGGTTTAGGCCGTTTGGACAATTTCCTAAAAAAATACCTGAAAACCTATTATACTTACTAATAGTAAGTTACTATGATAATGCCATACGATAAATAAAAATAAATAAATACTGAATTACATAAAATAAAACCTGGACACAGGTACAGCCAAGGAAATTTAAACGCGTAGCTACCTATTTCGCTGTTGTCTATAAAAATTTATAATAATAATAAATAAATAAATCGTCACTTGTAATATGAATTAAGGTAACCGCCAAATGACGATTTTTCAGGAGAGGCCAAAAACGAAATTACAAATTAAAAAAAGTGCAGTAACATTTTATTTCCTAATCCGATTAAAATGATGTAAAGTAGTTATAGCTTAATTTTGTAAGATCTTTCAGTTGATAATGGTCTCAAAAAGGCTGCTATTATAGTTTAGAAAATAGCGTAGCGCTTACGTTATTTTTTTTTCCAAAATAAGGAGTTACGTTAACACAACACAACATTGATTTCAAAAAATGAGTCCTAATTTAAAGTAAGTCACAAAAACGTAAAAAAATCTAACGTAAGGGACACACATTTTCAAAACGTGGACTTACATTAGCGGAATTCAGCTATGGAATTTTTAAACTTATCCAATCGTAATAAGGTTTAACATAAGAGTTATTTCTTGTTTTTCAGTTAATTAGTGGCAGGATAGTAAGTCGTGATAAAAACCGGTTTATAAGCGGGAAACTTACGATGCCTATGTAAAAAATTGTTTGCACGCCATCTTACGAGTATGGTATGAACAAGTAATGGGATTGTCTTATAGTAGAAATATAACACCAATGTAACCTTTGTTTATGCAAATAAATAATTTATTTATTTAATTTATGATTAACAGTTTCTTTTTTGTTTATAAAAACCGAAATTGGTAAAGGCACCTTTAGATTTCATTTTCTTTCCAATCTGATACTTTTCCTTACTGTTTTTCCTCATTTTGCTTCTCTTTCTCCCTTTCCTACAATATTTATGTACCTTTTTTACTTACGACTTTTACTGCACATTCTGCTTTCCCTTTTTCTCTTTCTTTTTTATTTGTTTCTATATAGTTTTCTTCGTATTTATTACCTTCTTTCTGTTCCATTCATCAACTCCCTCCTTTTGATTTTAGTGACTCAAGTTTAAACTTCAGCTTAACGTTGTATAATTTCGTTTAAATAATCAATTTTGTCTAGCCGACCCCGATTGAGAATTTATTCTCAAAAAATGGGACAAAAAGGCTAGGAGGATGAATCAATTTTGTCTTTACAAACCCTAAGTCCTATTTTCAGTGTAAGGCTTGTCCCTGTCTGAAACTAGCCAAATGATCTTTATTTGATCTTTCATTAGTAATTTGACCATTTCCTGGCAAACTGGTGACTAAATGTTTCGTCACATAATAAGTAACTCACTCTCACATCACTATTATGAACTTGAACGTCAAGGGGTAAATTTACGACTGAAATGCTTCGAATACCTTCGCTATTGGGCTTCGACATCTTTCTTATAGAGCTGAAACGGATTTAGAGATTTCTTATATCTTGTAAGCTGTTGTTTTCTCGCGAACTACTTATTTGAAGCATCATTGGTGTCCCGTTATTAGTAGAAAGTATGGCCCAGCTCAACGCCTTTCTCTGGCTGAAAAAAATAATGGTCAAGGGGCAAGCAAATAGTTAACGTATTTTATTGAATCGCATCAATACAATGCCATTACGTTGGATACGTAGGCTACTGAAAAAAATGATTGGGAGTATCTCAATGTCACTAACCTCCACCATATCACTATTACTACCATCATTCATTCCTGTCTCTTGTTTTATAAAAATAATATACAAGTATATACATTTTATATTATGCCTACATGTTGCTACATTGGTAGTGGCAGTGACTGATTTTCACAGAAAAAGTTTTCACATTTAAGAGATTCCCTAAAAACGAAATGCATTAAGCCAGATTGTTTCAATTAAAAGTTCCTAATTCAAGAATTAGACATGATATAAATAGGCATAATGGCTAATTAATAAATAACTTAACTTTAAAAAGTTTAAAACATCAATTTCTATTTGATACTGGAAATCCCGACAAACTTCATTCCGCCTTAGAACTCCCTTTTGAGGTGATAAAAATTTCTATAATACTTACTTAGTACTTATCCTTTTCAAATTTCCCTTAATTTTTGAAAGTTTTTTTTTTGTGTAAGATTATTATTTATTTATTTTTTATGTCGTTGAGGGCAAACGAGCAAACGGATCGCCTGATGTAAAGCGATTAATGTACTTAGCTCGTAATTTTTAACTGTACTTTTTTTAACGCAATACTGTCCTTATCACGAATTGTTGGAACCAGGGATCGTTACCGGTACCAAAAATTACAAAAAAAATATTAAAGATTTTATTTGAAATGCCATTACATATAATTAAAGTATTGGTATAGAACTTTGAAATTAGCTTAGTAAAATAAAGAAATGTGTAATAATAAGCGAAATACCGAAATTTAATACCAGTATTTGTATGGAGTCGAAAACCGGCATTCGATCGCTGGTCGGTACAAACTAAAGTGGCTATCATATCCATCACAACACCAAATCGTAAACAGACGCACGCGGTAGTGTTTGTAATTGCTTCCTACAGGCAAATGCATGGTCGTCTCACCGGTATCTACTCATTAACACTGCAAAGGAAAGAGATGGTCGCAAAGTTCCTGGTAACCAAAATAACGTAAGCACCAGGTCCGTCCAAATTAAGTACATAATTTTAATGTAACCGTCATTACTCGAGCCTTGGGAAGACAAATAATAATGTAAGAGGCATTAATTGCTTTAAAAACTACGAAAACTTTAATGTTACTGACTAAATTATATATTCACCCATCTTGCAGTAAGCACAATTTGTGACAAGATTAGACTATAATTGACTTTAAATGGTTGCTGTCTTATAATCTCGTTTAATTTTTTTTTACCTATCTAATCTGAGCATATAAATCATTTATGTACCTTATTATTTACGTGATTTGATTCAAAAACTAAAAGTATAACCCATTTAATGTAAGAACCATTTTATTTTTTTTATCTAGCTTTGAAGCTAACGTAACAGTCAATCGGTAATAAAGTGCTTTAAATTGAGTAATGTAAGAGTCATTTATTTACCGATGAGTCTTACATTAATGACTTTCGTTCAACTTTGGCCAATACTTGTGGTTACGTTAATCTGATATTAAGTAATTTACAAACAATGTTCCATACACCAAAATAAATACAGAAAACTAAAAAAAACCGGCCAAGTGCGAGTCGGACTCGCGCACCGAGGGTTCCGTACAAACACTTTCCATCCCTAAGTGGTTAAGTTAAGTTTGCACCTGCTATGTATAGCGCCCCATATAAATTAGGTGCACAGTTAGGTATTAAAAAAAAAAAATATGGTTTTCGTAATTTTTCCTTTATCTATGCTATAAGACGTTGCTTCGTACCAAATTTCAAGATTCTGAGTTCACGGGAAGCACCCTGTAGGTTTTGATTCCCTTGCAAGTGTCGAAAATTTGCGGCATAAACGGCTGTATCTTTTGATTGCGTTGGCTTAGAAGTTTGATTTTTTCACAGCTTCAAGGGACAGTAGACTTGAGTAATTGATATAAATTTCAGCTTCATACCTCCACGCGTTCCTGAGAAAAAGGGTCTTGACAGACGGACGGACGGACGGACAGACGGACAACAAAGTGATCCTATAAGGGTTCCGTTTTTTCCTTTTGAGGTACGGAACCCTAAAAACGGTAAATTTTTGATTAATGTAACCAACATTTTTTTCAAGATATCGTAATTTTAATAACAGCAATGGATAGATCGTCAAATTTACAGACGAACTGCATACTTAACTCAATTTCGTCATTTTGGCGGTTACATTAATTCATATAACAGGTGACGAAATATCGAACAACCTCACACAAATCGATCTAGTCCCAAATTAAGCTCAAGAAGGCTTGTGTTATGGGTACTAGACGACGATATACGTACTTATATAGATAAATATATACTTAAATACATAGAACAACCATGACCCAAGCACAAATATTCGAGCTCATCACACAAATATTTGCCCTGGCCGGGATTCTAACCCGGGACCGCCGGCTCAGTAAGCAGGTGTCTACAAACCGAGCCAAACGCGTGGTCAAAAAAATTGTAGCATAGTTACATTTATCATAATAAAAAAATCTGCATGAAAAAAAAAATGTCATGTTGCATGAAATCAAAGCTGAATGGTTTGGGTACGGTGATAGTTATTTTCACCAAACATCTGAAACCGCATTCGAATCGGGCTGTCTGTTTAGGAGCTACGATGCCACAGGCAGACATACGTGGCCCCTCTGGCCCAGGGTTTTGTTTTCCAAGCATTAACACTCCATTATTTATGAAAATTATTTCCTTTTCTGAAAAATCCAATTTTTGACAGAAATTAGTTCGGATGGTTAGAATCATGGAGGGAATCAACGGAACAAACATGTTTGGACCTTTTCCATGTAAACTCCTGTATTTAAGGTTTATTTTTCATTACTAAGTTTTTCCACTGTGTTATCTGTACTGTTCAAAATAGAGATTTAGTGTGAATTACGAATGATCCAATGGTCCCAGTAAACACGCTTGTCTAATTTGACCTGATATATGTACTACCTACCTATTATATCGATGAGCAGGCCAGACCGCCTCGTCGGGGATTCCTCTTCAGTAAGATTTTCCGCTATACTGTAAATGCCGGGGTCCTAGAGGGCACTATCGCTGACCATTTATTCATTCAAAAACATCTTATCATCATCATAACTCATATCTCAGTGCATCCCAACTTCCATCTTGCACTTCTCACCTATCCTAAGAATCGAGGTCAACTCGGAGAAGAGCGCGACTATAGTAGGTATTCCACCCATCCAATCAAACGGTATCCATGGATTAACAACAACACCTATCCAACCAATGGATGAAGTCGAATATCTAGGCGTCATGGACATCAACTAACACATTATTGGTAAATAAGTTTTTGTCAAAAAATATTTTTTTGTGACAAGCTTTTATAGTCGTCTGTACTTTTCTTTGAACATCCATTAATTGTTCACTGAGAGGATTCTAAAGACCCCAAACTCGGTAGGATTACCTTATCTATTACATAGTTTCTAGAACCACCTCCCGGCTCCATCATCAGACCAGCGCCATGATACCATATTATTGTATCGTCATCAGAGTTAATTAGGTTTCCTAAATTTTAGCTCAATCGATTTAAGATATCTTCAACATTGAGTTGAAAGTTAGTATAATCCAGTGAATAAAGGGGTTTTACCTTACAAACGGTCCGGTAGTTTGAATTTTTTATATGTTGTCTAGGATGGTTAGTGAGTGTTTAAAATGCAAAATGCACAATTCCCCCTCCTCCGCGCCCGCCGCCATATTGAAAAAACCGGCCAAGAGCATGTCGGGCCACGCTCTGTGTAGGCTTCCGTAGTAGCAAATCGTTCACAATAAACGGGCTTAAAACAGCGGTTTTAAGCGGAAGTTATCGATTATACGCGCCAGATTCAGCGAAATGTTTTAATACAGTATGGCACTTAACTAATATATGTAACGTTCGAAGTATAAGGACACCGCGAGGCACTTACGTCATTTTAAAGAAAATTATAAATTTTTGCGATAACTCAAAAACGGCTAAACCGATTTTAGGAGAATCGTGCATTTTGTATTTTAAACACTCACTTAAACATCTAAACATCTTAGACAACATATCAAAAATTCAAAACTACCGGACCGTTTGTAAGGTCTCCCCTAGTACTTTAGTCTCTATTCACCGAACTAGTACCTACCTAGTAACATTGCTACATAAAAACATATTTTAGTTACAATACGTACATACCTACATTGCTAGTTAAATAAAAGCTTGTAAATAAACGATTTAACTATTAAAAGCGTGTGTTACTCACGACATAAGTGCAGATAAGGTTTTAGGTAATAATTGTTTAGTAAATAATTACCAATAATGGTCATGTTCCATCACAACAATGTTGCGTTATCTGCTTCTTGATTCGAAACGTGACTGCGGCGGACCGCAAACTATAAACTGTAGCACGCTGCCGAGAACAAGAACATGCCATCTAGCTAAATATGTCTGCTAGAATCCGATTGCTACTTCATGGGTACCTCTTGGCTCATTCACACCGCTCCACTATGCTAAGGTATACATAGATCAGAGTAGTAGAAAGATGGGATAAGAGAAACAAGCCATTCCGGAACACGGTTTTGCTTTTTATTAAATGGCCCTATCAATGCACCTCAGGACAAAATAGATGCAGATTCTAGCTGTATATACCCTGATCGGCGAATCATGATGATTCCTTTGGGATTATACAGATTAGCTTGAAGGCATTAATTACACTGCACTGGTTAGAGTCCTTATAACATTCTTTTTTAGGGTTCCACCCAGTTGTATTTGTAATGTAATAGGTGCCCAACTTATCGTCTCGTCGATAGCAGCGCCATCTAGTTGGACAGCTATTTATAATAGCTATAGTAGATAATTGTGTTTGAAAACGCCATCTATCTATTTGTCCCTGTATCAGTTCTATAAATGTTCCACAACGTTGTATGTGATAAATATAATCTACAAGTCGTTCACCGTCAGAATGATCCGATGGCAACAGTTTTCAATAGATGGCGCTACGAAAGGCATAGTTGAATATCGATCACAAAATTACAATCCTCCATTTCGTTGTGAATCAGCTAGATTGCATGGTATGAACTACATTGCTAATAGTAATATAACTCCAAATAGAAAGTATAATAGAACTAAATTTCCGACTGATTGATAAAATATAATTTATGATATCCATATGCCTGTACATACAGTAGCAATCAAAAGTATTTGGACAAATATTTTTTTTTTTCAAGATGTTGATGAATTGAGTATATATATAATAATTATGGCCCTTTACTTGTTACGTTTCCACTTAGATAACTAAAACTAAACGAACTTAGAATAAAAACTGATAATACACGCTTCAGGTGGGTCAAAAGTATTTTGACACATAAAATGATTTTGCTGAACTTGCAACAGAGTTAAATAACACGTTTCATTTATGTTTAGTTGCATATCTTCTGCCCTTCCTAACAGCTGTACAAGGAGCCGGCATATAGTCCACTAACGTAAGGTATGTTCGTCCTTTCTGACCGAAGTTTTTGAAAAAAAGCCTCTTTGTTGGAGTAATTTTTGCACCTCACTCGACGATCCAACTCTTCTCATAGATGCTTAATACGATTAAGGTCAGCATTTTGACTAGGCCCCTCAAAAACCTTGACTTTTTCACGCTTTAAGAAAGCCTGTACATTTTTAGAATTGTGTCTGAGGTATTTTCATGTGTGTATTAAGTATATTTTCATACACATTTCGATCCCATTATCCCGTCAATTTATACGAGAGGCCCGACGCCATGGCGAGAAAACCATCCCCGAACCATTACGTTGCCGCCACCATGCTTGAGTGTGGATGACGACGCACATACTTGATACCACCCGACGAGATTAAATATAACTTGCTCTCGTCACTCCATAATTTTTTTGACCAATCGGCACTTGTTCATGACTTGTGACGAATCGCAAATGCTAATCGTGACGCCTTATTCTTTGCTGAACATTGTGTTTTTTTTATGGGCGTCGACCATGGGATCCTTGCTCTATTAGGCGTCGTTTAATAGTGAAAATATGAACATTTGTGTTATAGTTTTCTGTTAGTTCATCTTTAATTGCTACTGCATTGTTCCGTGGCGTTTCTACGTCTTACTTTTTTATTACACGATCAGTTGTACGAGTCGTTTTTCGAGGACGACTGCTTTCAGGCTTATTTGTGACGCTGTTTCGAACCTTGAACTGCTTATTCCAGACACTAATCAATTGCCGTGATATAACTTAACTTCGCGAAATCTCATCTTGCGACTTACCCTTCTTAAGTGCCGCAACGGGTTACTTACAATCTTCCGAATATTATTTATGTTTTGACATGTTAAAAGCCTCAAGTTGTAGTTCTTGCAAAGTATTTAAATTCTGCAGCCCCATTTCTCAATCAAATTTTAAAAGAGATATTGTCAAAATATTTTTGAACCGGTATATAAATATTTTTTGTGGCTATGTTTATATTTTAATTCAATGAAACTAAACTTTTTACTTGTTTCGAGAAGCTTTTAAGCAATGAAATACTTTATCAAGAATTAAGTTTGAAAAACTAATATATCCATACTAATCCATACTAATATTATAAATGCGAAAGTTTGTCTGTCTGTCTGTCTGTCTGTCTGTCTGTCTGTCTGTTACCTCTTCACGCTTAAACCGCTGAACCGACTTAGATGAAATTTGGTATGGAGATAGTTTGAGACCCGGGAAAGGACATAGGATACTTTTCATCCCGAATAAATTTAGTGTTCCCGTCGGATGAGCGGGTAACACCGCGGGGCACAGCTAAGTCGCATATAAATATCAAAGCTTTTGCCGTTGTCAAAATACTCTTGATCGCTACTGTATGGTATTGAGAGCCGCATAATATACCAACTTCCATCTTTCTCATGCGTGTTTGTGTCAAAGAAATAACCGCTTTGATAAAATAACGGACATTTTAATTATGACCAGTAAAATAATTAATTCCGTCGTGCTAAAGTGTCAAGTCAAGTCAGACTCTTTCATATCCGATAATAGTCATCAAACAACAACCTAAATCAATCTGTTAACTTCTAGGTTTTTAGGTAATTCGAAGCAAGGAAATGTCCATCCACGTTGTAAGGTAGGGACGTTTTACCCTTTTCAGCAGAAAAATGACTACTTCTGACCAAAGAGCTTACATCCTAGGGACTCCCATCCCATACCCTCATCAAGTAGGCTTTCTATTATATTTATTCGATTTCTATTATAGTGTTGATACTAATTCCGAGTCCGACGCACGTTTACTTAATTTGTTAATAACTATCTAATAAATAATAGTAGTTTATGCAACTGGTCCATCGGTCCATCATGCGCCACCGCCGTCGCTGCATAGTAATGTACTTAGTACTTTTTAGGATTCTCCTATTACCTATAGTACCTATAGTATCTGAAATTGTTATAATATAGTTATTTAACAAAGTGGATGTATAAACACTAAGGAAATTTGGCTTAATATTATAATACATGGCCAGTGTACCATTGGTGTAGTAGAAATCATTTAATTTAGGCCGAGTCTACCTTGTAACGTAACTGACAACAATAGCTTTTATTTCATTTTGCAGTTTGGCCACTTTAAATTAATAGCATCATAAGTGCAAAACAACAACTTTCACATCAAGGGCGCATTTAAGTTAAAAACCCAAAGATGTACATCTTTGGGTTTTCAACTTCAAGGCGGTACCTACAACGGTACATTCTAAAACACAAATTCCAGGCATGTACCTACAGTCAAGGAAATTGAAACACGTACCTTGTTCGCACTTGTCACAATGACGATAAGGGTCAAAAAGGTACGCGTTTCAGTTTCCTTGACTGTAGGTACTTCCTTGGTTCAAAACTATGGGCACATCATTGTTGTTTTAAATACAAAGTGTCAAGTCTATTCTGTGTAATCTATTTTGTGTACCTCGATTCAAAACAACTAATGAATAAATAAATATCGGAGGACCTCACACAAAACAATCTAGTCCGACAGTAAGCTCTGTAGGTATAGGAATAAGCTTGTGTTATGGACACTAGACGACGATAATAGTACATTACTGCAGAGGCCGCGAAATAGGGAATTGTTGGCCGAGTAGTAATAGATGGCCGAGTGATAACGAGGCCATCTAGAGATACGAGGCCGACAATCCCTGTTCGCGCCGAGGCTTGTATAGTGCTTTTCTCAAATAAATCCAAGGAAATAATACAATTGTTCAACTTATATATTCATGTATATATTTTTACTATTCCCGCCAACTTTTTACTTTTTTCAAAATTTATCTTTATAAGCTGTTCGGGTTAATGTTTTTGCCACCAAATGTTAAGATGATTCTATTTATTAAAAAATTACAACACCTTATTAATTAGATATTGTTATATTTTTTAATAATAAACGTGATTCCTTGTTTATTTTATTAAATATCTGTTTTAATCTAATTGAATAATCTAGTTAAATACCTATAAGAAAAAAAACATAAATATACATGCACAAACTACTTTTTTTTTTATTGGCAGTATGCCATAGATTATCAATAAAAGAAATAAACCCCACTGAAACAAAAGACAATCTCTTTGTTGGCCACGGCCAATAATGTTGTATGAGATTCCTTTATTGACCTCTAATTTGAAATTAGAACGAATCTTCAACAATTGCTATACAAAGACGTATGTCGCGTTCTATTACTACGATCATAAGAACGATATTTCCTTGGATATTTGAGAAAATATACTTAAATACAAATATAACATCCATGACCGAGGCACAAATATTCGAGTTCATCACACAAATATTTGCCCTTGCCGGGATTCGAACCCAGGCCGTCGGCTCAGTAGGCAGTTCCTCATTGCTATTTTAAATACAAAGTGTCTTAAATGTATATGTCCTTTTTTTCAATGTAAATCTTATTTATAAAGATGCATTTGTTGTAAAATGTGTTTGGACTTAGTATCATACTTTGGAATTTAACACTTTCGCAACCAGATATAAAATTTAACCCTACCCCAGAAACCGAGAGCCCACTAGGTGGGTAGCTCTTTAAGCAAAAATACGTGACCGGCATCTGAGCAATGATTACGAGTGCCTACCAGGCGGGTTCCTGGTAGCGAAAGTGTTAAAGTAGCCGTTTGTGGCCACACTACATAATGGTATAAAGGGTATTTCCCAGGTAACAGAGGTAAGTAGATTCGGACTCCAAAAATAATTATTACTATATAAAAAAATATATATACCCGCTCACTCCATTTCTTACCTCCTCTTGAAGTTTGTACAGATGCAACCCTATTTGTTTGTCTCTGTGTGTTTTGTCTGTGACGTGGGAAAATCGAGAATGTCTAATATATTCTTTAATATGACTTATTAAATGAAAAGGTTGTAGTTCGGTCAGTGTCGGTTAATATATTATTATCAATTGATTTCTTTGCCCTTCGAAAACTAACAAAATTGATTAAATATCTTGAACCCCGATCACCACAACTCAAAGCTTGAAGCGTTGGAATTGGAACCAACCTGGCTCATAATGCGAAGCAAATATCGAAATTAATCTGACAACTAGTTCATAAAGCTGTTAAAAATATAGTCGCTTTTCGCTTTATTGTAGTTGATAGGTACAAGTCATAAAATAACTGTTTTTTTTTTGACGGTCGATGGTGGTTTAGCGATATTTTCGCTCATTCATTACTCAAAATTACACTTCTGTATTTAGCGGCCTTTTCCGCTTTTTAGTTTGAGTGCTTGCTTGCGATGAAACGCTGCCGTTACGAAATTCGATGTTGAATCTAGCTTATGTAGCACGGGAATTAGCAATAATAGTACATTACTGCAGACGCCGCGAAAGAAGGACTTGCCGGGTGAGTAGGTATAGACCGGATAGTGATACGAAGCCGGCAAGCCGTCTACACGGCTAAGGCATCTATAGTGCTTTTCTCAAACACATGCAATGAAATAAAAAATACACCACTAAAAAAATATATAATTCAGCTGTTTAGCATGTAGTCCATTGAATAAAAAGTTCTAGAGTGCGTGAGTTAGTAACGTAAGATGTTTCTTCGGAAACATGTCAAGAGTCCCTAGGTAATAAACATACTAAAACCCCGGGACACTAGGAGGAGCCCCGGAGCGGGGGGAGGGGGGGAAAGGGTCCATTTTTTCATTTTTCGCTTAAATCTCAAAAACGGTACATGTTAGAGAAAAACTTTCAAGGAAAAGTTGAAAGGTCATAAAATTATCTACAAGTTGTACCTAAATATTTTTTTCCTATATCCTACCGTTTCTGAGTTACACGCAGTAAAAAATGATTTTGGCTCAAACAATTTCCCCATACTACATACCCACGTTTATCACATCAATCGATCAAAAAATATTTCTTTCTTCCAAAAAACTCAAATGTGCAACTTGTGACCGGTACTGATAGATTGCTCTTAATTAGGTCTATAATTGGTAAAGTAAACACATTCCTCCATGGAAGCCTTTAGGAGGAATCGATTGTCAAAATATTATATTAGGGTAGTTTGAGTTACTGAACTTGATCTTTTTATTTGTTCTTCCAAAAAAACTCAAAAGTGCAAATTGTGACCGGTACAGATAGATTGCTCATAATTAGGTCTATCATTGATAAAAATACCAGATTCCACCACGGAGGCGTTTACGGGGAATTGAATTTTATTAGGGTAGTTACGATACTTGAACTTTTTATTTTTTTTCTTCCAAAAAGCTCAAAAGTGCAACTTGTGACCGGTACTGATAGATTGCTCTTAATTAGGTCAATCATTGGTAAAAAAAACACATTCCTCCATGGAAGCCTTTAGGAGGAATTGATTGTCAAAATATTATATTAGGGTAGTTACGCAACTTGACCTTTTTATTTTTTTTCTTCCAAAAAGCTCAAAAGTGCAACTTGTGACCGGTACTGATAGATTGCTCCTAATTAGGTCTATAATTGGTAAAAAAAACACATTCCTCCATGGAAGCCTTTAGGAGGAATCGATTGTCAAAATATTATATAAGGGTAGTTTTCGAATTTTTCACCTTTCATGGGATGTAGCTCGAAAACGGCTGCGAATAGAAAAAAAATATTTAGGTACAACTTGTAGATAATTTTATGGCCTTTCAACTTTTCCTTGAAAGTTTTTGTCTAACATGTACCGTTTTTGAGATTTAAGCGAAAAATGAATAAATGGACCCTTTCCCCCCCTCCCCCACTCCGGGGCTCCTCCTAGTGTCCCGGGGTTTTAGTATGTTTATTACCTAGGGACTCTTGACATGTTTCCGAAGAAACATCTTACGTTACTAACTCACGCACTCTAGACCCCCCTTGGAGGGACTCATTCAATGGACTAATGTGCATGAGCACAGACGCCGTGTTTAAAAAAAAAACCTTCCGGCCTAGGCCTTCAATTTTGTTCGAAATTCCTTTACAGTTATCTCGAGTTGTTCCGCCCGAAACGTGATACTTCGAAGCCTGTTAATATGTCGACATTCCATTGCATATTTGAGAATATGATATATCAGCTTACTCTCCAGTAAGTAACAATGGGAAACGCTTGTCGTCAATTATGATTTATTAGTGTAAATAATAACTTTATTATTAACCGAGCGAGCGAATCGTCTCCGTTTCAGCTTGGCCAAAAATTGTTTTGTATAGGTATAGATTTTTTTCGATTTCGATTACAAATTTTTTTCTAAATAGCGGAGATGTGGAGATTGACAACATGAAAAATTACAAATTTCTATCATTCCGAAACAATCTGGCAAGGTCTACATGTCACAGAGCCACTAATAAAATTCTCGGTATTGGCAAATTTGTGTACGTGGCTACACAAAGGAAAGGCGAAACGCTCAGAGGTCTTGCCCACCTAACGTGCTCCGTCTGACCTCAGGCACAGACTTGCGTTTTTTTTCTCTAATCCGGGGTTATTGTTCCAGCTATCAGACGTGCTTTGTGATCGCGCATAAAGACGCAAGACCGGTTTTCGCTCTGAGATCCAGTTTCTATCAAGGGTTTAAAGGGTTTCAATAAATAACAGAACAAAAAATAATCCTTATGTTAGGACTTAATGATTTATTTTGCTTTTATTATTTAATCTATTCTGTATGTCGCAGTGTAATGGTAAAATAAGAGATTTGGTACATTCTCGGCAGATGACAAAATTGCAACCGAGTCTTATTATTTCACAAAATAAATCTAGGGATATACTCACATCGCTAGACTAGTTTAGTGAAATGACAAAATCGGATTGGAACTAAATGTGTAGTCATTGTACTGAAAAGTATCAGGGAATTGATCAAACCTCTAAACTGGTTTAGTAGTCTCAACTTTCATTGTCATTTCTCTAGACAAGGACGATAATAATAATGTATTTTACTTTTGATATAACTGTATTATAAATAACATAACCTAAGAATGAAAATAAGTAAAGGAAATAATAATAATGTAGATAATTATATCTCTGTCTGACTCGGTTGCAATTTTGTCATCTGCCATGAATTTAACACATCCCTTAGGTATTTGACCAAATCACTGATTTTACTATTTCACTGCGACATATGTAAAATTATAAATGCAGTTGCCATATTCTTGATTTCAAGAAGAATCTTGACATAAAATGATTTACCAAAATTTAATTACCATACAAACCATAATGTTATTTATAGGTCGGATTATCGTTTTGCCAAAACGACTACCACACTGAAGCAAAAAGAGGGTTATGATGGGCCTTTCTTTACCTCACTCTTAACTTTTAGTTACGTATAAATACAAATAATAATATATTTTATGCCTGAATATCATAAGTATAACTGGCAAAATCTGCGCCTTATTAGATTTACCGTAGATTCATGTACAATTTATTTTTATTATCGGTCCAGTATCAGTTATAGAACACATTCTGCAATTCACTTTTATTTGCTCATTCACTTTTAAATGTATGCCTTTTATCCCCTTTTAGATAACAATTGTTCTATTACATATTACCAAAAAAGGAACATAATTATACGATATACGTATAACCGTAAGTAAATCCTACTTTAACAAAAACCATAATTTTCTACAGTAATCTTTGTATACAATGTGTTACCGCCAAGTAGGCTTTTCTTAAAGTAAAGTAACATAGATCTTTAACGTATCCATGACCTTAATTTAATTAATTAACTTAAATTCAGGCTTTATTTATTAACTTTCTAACAAAATTATAATTGCCAGTAATGTACAGTAAATAAATTGACAAGTGAGTGTTAAATGACAGCGTGATATGAGTAACGACAATTACGCTGTACACCCACTACATTGAATGTGCGGATTTAAGAAATTTAATTGTGCAGTTAATTCACATAATTATGATTACTGATTAGCTAATATGTACATGCAAACAATTACTAATGGATCATATTATTATCAGTTTTAATAAATGCCCGCATGCCGGTAACAGGCTGTATGTATATCAACAGCACACAAAGGTAAGTACATTTATTGGTGGCATTCATATTTACCATTTATAATACTATTTAATTGAAAGTAACTATGACTACATATTTTTAAGTACACCGCAAACAATATGGCACCGAAATATGTTATTTATTTACTACTTCAAATTTTCTTGCTGTGCGTAAGCTGTGGCCATACTATAAATAATTCATATACGTATGTTTAAATAATTCTCCTTAAAATCAAATTATAAGATCCCATGCCCAAGACGGGATAATTAGATTTTAAGGCAAATTACGACAACAATAACAATAAGTCAACAATAAATTGGTTAAGTAAAATTATTAAATGATTAAAACTGTTCGTGGGTGTATTATCCTATTTAAAATTATAATAAAATTCAATATAAGAATAACAGGTAAAATATGATAATAATAACAACTATAAAATAAATAGCTACAGGTCTCTTAGAACTAAATTCAAATGCCGATAGGTATCTATAATACCAACGAATTTAAAAAATATATTAAGAAGAATAACTAACGACGACTAAGGTTTAAAATATCAGTATTGTTTTTAGTTTTTACGGTTTACCTATGAATGGCATTGTTTTAAGTGGATAAGCTCAATTGCAACACTTAAAACTATACCTACCTTAACTAACACCTTATATTTATCATCTGTAGTTTATATGTAGATAACATTAGTAGTTTTTTATATAACATATAGCCGATTTATGAGGATATCACTAAGTAAACTAATGATTGTGTTGACGTATTTTGGTATATTAACTTTTTTTTTATGAAGAATTCTTAATTTAAAAACAGTTCATTATTATGTTAATTGATACCGGCGTATTTGTAGTCGAATTTTAACTATTTTCCACTTATCAACATTCATATGGTGACTTGATGCAGTGATGTCTCGTGGGTTGTTTAACGTATATTGTCCGTACCGAAACGTGTACGTCGTACGACGCGCTTCACATCGTTTTATGTGCTCATACATGTGCGTAAAGTGTAAACGCACTGTCAGCGTAGGTATTCTGGTTAAAGAAAATTTGATTCAAATGTATGAGAAATGTAGGGAACCTTAAAAAAGGTCTCAAAATATACTTAGTTCCGTTGGGTAAATTTTTAGACCTTTTTTAAGGACTTCGAACTTCGTACCTTAAAAGGAAAAACGGAACCATTATAGTAGGATCACTCGTGTTTCTGTGTCTGTCCGTCCGTCTGTCATAGCACATAGCCAATTTGCTCCGTAACTACTGGACCGATTGAGTTGAAATTTAGTACACATATGTAAATTGATGACCCAAACGTGTGACGTGTAACGTAAATCAATTAATTTTAAACATGGGGGCCAGTTTTGGGGGGTAAATTAGAAAAAAAAATGCAAACTATATCGTGACATATCAAATAAAAGGGTACATTATGAACTTTTCAAATATTTATTTTTCATAATTTTAAATTAAACAGTTTTGAAGTTATTCATGAAAATTGGCGTAAATTGTCGATTTCCCCGCACACCCCTTACCTCCTAAAATACTTGGCCTAAAAATTAAAAAAAAATACAGAAAATAGTTTTATACCTATAGACTACAGGAAAACATAAAAAGTGGATGGTATTATATTATAATTGTAACACCGCACCGTTTAACCAGTACGAATATTTATATTTCGCTCAATGGGCAAATGAGTTAAATTTATAAAATAGCATAACAACAGTAAATGAAAGAGTTCTTCGGTGTGGACTGTATGCGGTTCGCCTCGTAAATATATACTCGTACGACATGTCACTGCGTAAACGCGTAGCGTATTTTGATGAACAGTGTGGTCGCACCTTAAATATTAAGCATTCTAACCGTCCGCGGAAAATTAGAAACTGGGGTAATGTTTTTTTTTTCATACTTGGCTTGAATCAGAGAGTAAAAGTATAGAGTGACAGATAGTGTTGAAAAAGATACTGTATCTTTAAAATAGCTTCATCACTAGACGGTGGCCAGCTAATAAACGAATCTATGGAGCGTAGAACATTAAATTTAAAGTTCTAAGCTATGGAGAGTAACCTAAGATACATTGATGCAACTACGTATCAATGCACGAAATATCTGGGCTTTGTTAGTATTACTTTATTACCTCCATACTCTGTCCTTGCAGACAAAGTATCAGTAATCATTGCCAGTAATCCTAATCCAGTGAAGGATGCGCTAAATCACAAACGGAAATGCAAGCAGCGGCCGCTTAAACCAGTGAGCACGTGCGTGCATCGACCGCAGGGAGGCGTATCTCGCCCTCTATAGTTATTTACGAGAGGTTCAGTTCACACAAGACTACTTCAGCAATCGGAGTTCGTGTCAAATTTCTTGGTCACTTTTCCTCCAGCGGAACGGCTATAGTGTGTGTCACGATATCGTTTTCTTCGTCAGCCGCTAGTGCCAAGTACTTTTCGGCCATTCCGTTCATACAGCACAGCGCGTTTCTCTTGTGCAGTGCCTTAATCACGCGTCGTCTGAACACCACCAATATCAGAAAGATTATCAGCCCCTGGAGACAGTTGATCATGTCGAGAATCACCCTGGAATGCAAACATTTTTTTCACTCCTGCTCAATAAGTACTACGCCATTCTAGCTGCCCGGGTCTAATGTGGTCGTTTTAGGGATTAAATGCACTCCATATAATAATATCTATGAAAAAGAAACTTGTTAGCCGCTAGCTACTTACTAGATACCTACGAATAATTAAAACTAACTTGATCTGATAAACTAAAGTTGTCACTGCCAAACAATCTACTATTATTTAAACCCTGAATACAAAGATCAAAGCTTAAAGAAAAATTGAAAAAGGAGCTACCTGCCGAAATTGAAAAAGGACCGGTAATCCAGAGGTACCGGATTCGATTCCCGGTCCCTTCCACCAGGTAGCTCCTTTTCAATTTTTCTTTAAGCTTTGATCTTTGTATTCATGGTTTAAATAAAAATTGTGGTGTACCTACATTAAAAATATGAGACATTACATGTTTCATAAATTTATAAAAATCTACTATTATGTTTGTAATCCAATGAATAAAGGAGTTTTACCTTACAAACGGTCCGGTAGTTTTGAATTTTTGATACGTTGTCTAGGATGGTTAGCGAGTGTTTAAAATGCAAAATGCACAATTGCCCCTCCTCCGCGCCCGCCGCCATATTGAAAAAACCGGCTATTTCTGCAGATTTTTGCTTATACTTTCGTTTAGGAGCATTTTAGCTAGAAAAGAGCTGACAATGTTAAGCCAGAAGTTTGATACATTACTGGAATTTGCAAATTTTTTCATTTTTTTAAATGTGCATATACTCTGTAGCTATCTATCCTTGAAACAAAATTTAAAATGTAAGTTATAGTAAATTTAATTGTCTACAACGGTATACCTTCACTTGCCAGAATTTCATATGCCATAATATTCAATTGTCTGAATCTGTTTCTTATAATTATGTTTCCCATAATCATTGTTTACCATATTCATCCTATGCCAGAATCTTTGTTTCCCATAATATTAGTTCCAATAATTACACTTTCCATAATGATTGTAATCCATAATTATCCAAAGCTATAATTTCATATGCCATCCAAATGGAACATAGGTCGAAAACCGAAATCTGTAGGTTAGGTTAGGTTTGTTTTATGACCTAGTATACCGGAGCGAGCGAAGCGAGCGGAGCGTCAAACTATACAAACCCAATCTAACTTAGTTTTAGAAGAACTGCGACCAAATAGAACATGGATCCCAAACGGAAAACTATAGGTTTGGTTAGGTTTGTGTTTTGACCCCGTATAGCGGAGCGTCAGAATGCTTGCTTCAAAATACAAATCCTAACCTAATTTACAGTTTTAGAAGAGCTACGATAAAAGGGTACATTGGACCAAAACCGAAAACTTTAGTTTAGGTTAGGTTTGTATTGTGTCAGGATGGATTCGCAAAGGAACAATATTTAGTATGGCGTTTAAATATTCTCTCAAACAATATTATGGCACTTAATACTATGGAAAACAAATACTTATGGCATTCGTATCATTATGGCATATAATATTCGGGAATACGAGAGTATGTCAAATGACTTTTCTAGTAAACGAAACATTCGGGAAAATGCAATTCGGGTAAGTGAAATTCGAGCAAATGAATATTATTGCATATAAATTTCGGTCAAACAATAGACAACCGTCTACAACATTGTCTAAGCTCTTTTCTAGCTAAAATGCTCCTAAACGAAGGTATAAGCAAAACTCTGAAGAAAGTGCCGGTTTCATCCATATGGCGGTGGGCGCGGAGGGAGGGGAATTGTGCATTTTGCATTTTAAACACTCACTTACCATCTTAGACAACATATCAAAAATTTAAAACTACCGGACCGTTTGTAAGGTCACCCCTAGTACTTCAGTCTATATTCACCGAACAAATACAATAGTACATTACATCAGAGGCCGGGAAAATGAGGATTTCCGGCCAAGTAGGTATATACGGCCGGGAATCCGTTTTCACGACGAGGCATGTATGGTGCTTTTCTCAAACAAACAATGAATTAAAAATATATACTTCAAAGAACAACATTTTATTAATTGACAAATAGGACTAACCTTTAAAAACAAAACCTGCTTTTTGTCAAACCAGCCAGCTGTGTGAATGACCTTGTTGTTGAAACAAAAAAAAGTTACTTTGCAGGCCTAGGCCTGAAAAGCAGTATGAAATCCCTTTACAGTCCTCTCGAGTTGTTGCGCCCAAAAAGCGATACTTCAGAGCCTTTTAAGGAACGTAAAGACAATATTTCATTGTATGTTTGAGAAAATACTCTTTATTGCACACCTCCAACATCAAGGAATATAAAACACAACATGAGATACATTAAAATAATAGGCAGAGGTAAACAACAGGCGGTCTTATCGCTAAATAGCGATCTCTTCCAGACAACATTTAGGTAGCGGAGTAGTTGAAAATTAATGTTTGAAATTAGTAGGTGGTGCATAATAATAATAGGACTAAATGAAGGACTACCTTAAAAGACAAAAGTAATAAACATAAATAAATAAATATATACAGATATACTTACATAAATACTTAGAAACTAACTATTGTGATTCGAAACATTTGTAAATAAATTGCTTCACAAATGACACATTTGTGTGATACTCGTATCTAATTAAACATGCGTAACTTGATATTTGTTTTTATGCTATCATATCAGCTATATTTATATGTGTATACTAATTCAAGTGTGTAATTATATATATGGAGCTTCGTTTTTTTGATAATTAGAAACATACTTAGGTAGTCTGAATAAATGTACTTACCCAACGATATGAACTGGTGTTAACGACGTTACCATCTCAAAAATCCACGGCAGGCCCATGATCACAAATAGTCTTAACATCATTGAAAACCTGAAATCATCATATGTATTTATTAGTAAACGTTTACAGTTATACATATATGAAAGTATTCCTTAATGAAAAGACTGCGATTATCTTTCTTTGGTTTTGAGTTAGACGCTCATCGTATTTGTATAGTCCGGGTACATTTACCAGGCGTATACAGTTTAACAACCTCGGCATACAGATTAATTATACATGCGTCATTGAGTACTTGTTTGGTAACCTAATAGCAATAGCATAACACCAATTCTGGTCATTCTGGGATTATATTCTCAACAGATAATCTACAGCCAACAATAAATATGTTTGTTAATTTTACAATCGATGTTAGATACAGAAGGTAGCTTATAGAAAATATATGTCGTTTAAAATTACAAAACGCTTAAAATAAGCACGCTAAGCACGAAGAAATTCGTACATTGACCCGTTATTTCCAATGGTGGTAATGGCGAGTTAAGTTCCCTATTGTTCATACTTAGCGTCCTTACTTTAGTACTATGTACTGTTTCCTTACTTGTATCTCAGCGCCCGTAAATGCGTAGAGGAGAAGGTGTACCTCCACAAGAAAACGGAGGCGTATATGAATATCCCCACGTTCGCAGCCATAAGGATCGCTATCACGCTATACATATAAATCCACATTCGTTTCAAATCTGTGAATCAAATTAATTATAACATGTTATTATTTCCAAATATGCAAAGTACACACATGTCTGCAATTCGGTGTGTTCTAGTACATTACCTATAATAAAATGTCGTGGTAAGTACTAAAACAGTTTTATTGACAAACAACAAAACTGTACTAAATTTAGCATTTAGGTACTTATGATTCGGAATCATATTGATTCTGACTTATTAAAATGTCCGTATGTTTCATAGAATAAGCAATTTATTTACACTTATCTAAGCTAAGTAAGAGTTATCTATCTCACATTACCATGAAACCAGCAATGAGTGTGTCCAATGCCTGGTTTATGATGAGGACCAGGGGTGTAGTTGACAATGAGCAGTATTGCAGTAAGGAGCGCGGGCATCCCCCATCCGTATAGAGCATACCTTATGAACTCTTTCCAGCCATAATTGCAGATTGTTGAACGCCTTAAGATGGACAAAAGTATACATTGTAGTATTAATTTGGATAATCATATGACTATGGTAATAATAATAATAGCGGTTATTTCTAACATTTTTGAAATTTTTATAGATGATTAAAATATTTTATTTCTAAACTTACTTTATGTTGACTAAAATTTGTATAGCTATCGCGTTCATCCAGAAAAAGCTTGATATTATAAAATAATATGCTAAAAACCCTGAAACAATTCAACAATGCATTATTAACACATACATGTATTTACTATCCTATCCTATCCTATTCCCGTTATGAATCAAAATTCATAGAATAGGAAATTCTAAAAAATATCGCTCTTCCGTTACGATAAAAACCACATACCTATCTCATTAGTTAATGTTATTATATGTAATTGTATAATGTAGGTACTTTTAACGAAATATTTTAGATGCAGATAGTATTACAATTACTCATTAAATTAGCATAACTCGGTCTAAAAACGTATAGGACGTTAGATGAGGTGCAAAATAGTTACGGCAGTATTCGGCTATACTAACCATAAGTACAACCCCTATTTTTTTTAATTACCTCTGATAGCACACCACGTCATATCCTCATACACCATCACTTTCATTATACACATTATAGCATTGGCTATAGATAGGCTCACGCAGAGACTTATTATACTCTTCCCTTGCAGATCTCTGGAATAAATGTAAATATTATACAGATACTGTAATAGTCTTAGCGTATTTGCAGTATGCAAATAATATGTAAAATCAGTGATCAAGACGATATACTTATACAAAATTTGTTCCAAGAAAATTGAACAATAAATAAAAGACAAATTAATTAAATTAAAAATTTCATTTGTCCTAAAGCAATTTTTTCAAAACTGTGAATATTTCATAATAATTATAAAACAAACCTAACCTAACCCAATCGGTTCTCTATAACGATGTTTATAAAACCATGCAAATATTATAGGTTTCAGGAAAAAAATACTTCCGGAAAAATTAAAAATACGTTACAAATGTTAAACAATGTTTCCGAGCTGTGATAGGAGTTGTGACGCCTGTAATTTCAGTACATTTTACCCCAGCTCGACACTATGCGAATTTGGCCGACGTAGCTATGAGTTTCTGCAGCGAAGTGCCTCTCCAAATTATCATATTCGTCCAACCTTGGACAACTTCGCGGGTACTGTAGAGCTAGGGTTAGAACCTAAGAAATTCTATTTTCGGGTATTACTCGTAAAATGTACGGCGTTGACTGCTGTCACACGCACAATTGTATTTGACGACTACCATACTCGATAGATGATTGGTAAAGCTGAAGAGAATATGATGGCTGTCACTGTCATACATACATCGGAATGCAGGAGTGTGTTTATCATTTAGGTACTTATCGCGCGATAAACGCGACCATCGTAAACCCGCAGGTGTATCTCACACATTAAAGTAAATTCACCAAATAAATTAGCTCCGCTGTTCTAGAACATAATAAATAACTTATAGATTATGTGCTGAATAGCGCTAGTTACCTAAGTTCTGGAAGAACCAGGTACACGAGAGCAGTAAGCGCGAGGAAGACGCTCGACACCGCCATTGAGTAAGCCAGCACATCTTGGCTCACCACTTCCTCCTCTTCGGCGTCCACGCAGATCAGGACCACACTTGGATTCAACGACCCGTTTTTGTCCCTCGTGCTTCCTAAGCAAAACCTGGAAAAAGTTAAAAGTCATGATAAGTTAATTAATTAACTTCTTAGGATAGATATCGCGTAAGAATAGCAACAAGCTATATTTTTTAAATTAGATTTTAGAAAAGGAGGATGGTCTCAGTTGCCATCAGGATTGTTTATTTTATGTAGGTATTGTAATGTTAACCGATGACTAGAGGACAGTGGAATCAATTGGGACACTTTTTTGTTTGTGAGGGTTACTTTCTACTTGGAAAGGCCCCAAGTAGAAAGTAGCAAGTCATGGGGTCAGGATATGATTCTAGGAACTCTTCGAATACGTACACCTAGCGTTATTGGGGTTATTGGCGCCTTGTGAAGTTGCTCTCGGATAGTATCGGGTCGTGACACGAAACTGATGGTGATGACGGAGACTTCAGAGAGCCATCGGAAATAAAAATTATTTTCGTATTTTACTATTTTGATTTTGTTAATTAGGTTATTCAAAAGTTTTAAAATAGATGCTTGTATTATTATTGCATCACTCTTAGATTGTTCACCCTGCTGTTTATTAATTATACTTACTCGCCTTTTTGAACAGACGTCGCTTCGGTCAGTTCGTCCTCCATGATGATTAACCTCCCTTCGTCGCCCAACCTCACCATGAAGGAGGAATCGTTCGTTATCATTGCGGTCATGTTGTCAAAACATGTGAGCGTGATCTTTGTGGTTGCATTTGTTTTTGTGTCCAAGCACTGGTTCAAGTCGTCGTCGTCAACCCAGATCTCCTCGCTTTCGTTACAGCAGTAGCTGCCAGCCGTCGCTAGCGATGGCCCGATTAACATATAGATCAGATAACATCCGATAATGGACACAACAACACCCTTGTTCTGCATTTTAATCAGTCGTATTCAGCTTCTTGGTAAATGTAATTTCTTGTGGCACTTGAATGAACTGAAATAAAATAATATGTCTTTAGCTAAAACTAAGTGCAGAAACATAGTGATAAAAAAGTAATGTTATTTTCTTTTGACATGTATACATATACGGGTCAAACTGTGAGAAACTATTTTTTTTGGAGTCGGTTAAAATACCAACCTTCTCCTAAGTGTAACAAATACTTTTCTGAAACCCACATCAAAATCGGTTACGCCAAACACGAGATAATCGCGGACAAACATACACACATACATACTTACAGATCAAACTAAGAACCTCCTTTTTTTTACTCGGTTAAGTAAGGGGTATCGTATTCTAAATTTTAAGAGTATTCCGCTCTTATAAAATAAAAAATTAAAATCTAATAAATAAAAAATTATGCGTTTAAACGCTCTAAAAAGAAGAAAATTAAATTTTTTCCTTAAAAATTTTAACTGTCAACTTATAACCTCATTATATACATTTGATATGATAATAAAACATTTGTGGCGCGATTTGTAAATAAACTAGTACTAATTTAATTATGTAAATTGATGTGCTAAGTTCTATACCTAGTACGTATAATCGTCGTCTAGTACCCATAACACAAGCCTTCTTGAGCTTAATTTGGGACTAGATCGATTTGTGTGAGGTTGTCCGATATAAAAAAAAAAGTTTATTACATTTTCAATTTCAATTTAATTAAATACTGATAGGTAATTAAACCTCGCGACAAGCTTTTATTATCATATCAATTGTATATAATGAGGTTTATAAGTTGATAGTTAAAATTTTGAAGGAAAAAAATATTTTCTTCTTTTTAGAGCGTTTAAATAAAAGCTTTTTTTTTTTAATTTTTTGCTTTTCCATTATTTTTATTTTTGAGTTATCGCTGGCTAGGTGTCTCAGTCTGTTCATAATTGTGCGTGACGAAACACAGTTCCGAGTTTGATTTTGGAGTTGTCCTTCTCCTAGACAGGTTGCAGACCAATGCTAATGACGCCCATCTCGCCAAATTACACAAGTCAAACTTATTTCAGCTTGTAGCTCTCTTTTCAATCTACTCGCAATGAACCCTTTCATTTGATACCCATATTGCAGAAGTGTATTAAAAATAACTATTCCTCTATCTTGGATGATTCGCCATATTGGATTTAGAATGACGTCACATTATTTTTCGAGTTACTCTCAACAAGCCCTTTCATTTGATACCCATGTTGTAGAAATGCATTGAAAATATCTATTCCGCCATCTTGGATGGTCCGCCATATTGGATTTAAAATGATGTCACACACCATATCGTGCATTGTCATCCAAACTAAACGTGTATACAAAATTTCAGCTCAATCGGTTGAAGATATCTACTTCAAAATTTAGTTCAAAGATCCACCCGAACAAACATACTTTCATACATACATACATTGTAAGTTAAATAAAAGCAAAAATAGGTACTTTGAGATAACATTTTTTAAATTGAAGTAGATGGGTAGATAAGAGGTTGCTCTATGAATTTAAGTATATATTTATCTATATAAGGACGTATATCGTCGTCTAGTACCCATAACACAAGCCTTCTTAAGCTTAATTTGGGACTAGTTCGATTTGTGTGAGGTTGTCCGATATTTATATAAAAAAAATAGAACTTTATTTATCGTACCTACGCCTCAACAAAAATTAAATACAGATAGCACTTAGCATTACATTAGAGGCAAACAACTCTTATCCCTAAAGATCGATCTCTTCCAGACAACTGGTAGATTTATTATTACCTATTTAGGTACCCATTAATTCGTTATTTAGCATACTTTTCTATTTATAATTGTTGTTTTACAAATTAACAAGCAACTGTTGCTTGCTGGAGCTTTATTGCTATAACTACTAACACTTTTTTTACTATTCTCTGGACGGATTTATTTTTGCGGTTAATATAACTAAATAATAAATTGTGGCTTTCAATTATTTTGTTATGTTATCGATATATAACTCCCCGTTTTAAAACAATTCACAATCTACGTTTTAAAATTTAGTAGTTAAAATTTGTTATACTCATCTGAAAAGCTTTAATTATCCTTTGTTAAATTGGTTAAAATTATTATTATTAATCTGTAAAAATAAGTGAAGTACAATTCGCGCCACTTAATTTTAGGTACGAGGGGCACACCGAAATGATCGGGAATAGAGTACTTTAAACTGAGTTACATTAAATCCTTTTTTGTCACATGCATACTGGCGACTTACAATCACGATGCCGTTTTTACAATTTAAAAAAAGAACGATATATTTTTTTAATTCCATTTTTAAATTGACAACTCGATGAACAAAATGGAGCTGACGCGTGAAAATTTTCGTGCAATTATTTACCATAACTTTCGTCGTGGCTTATCTCCAGATGAATGTCGCAATGAGCTTGTTACTATATACGACATTGAAGCACCTAGTCAGACGACAATATATCGGTGGTATGCTGAGTTTCGACGGGGTCGTGCCTCTCTTGGCACCGTACCTTCATCAGGTCGGCCGAAAACGGCGGTTTCGCCTGAAAACATCGCGGCTGTGGAAAAACTACTAAAAGAAGATAGACATGTGACATACGAGCAGATTCGGGCAACCATAGGCATTGGAATGACTGCAATTCACACTATTTTGCATGGTGAATTGGGTGTCAGAAAATTGATTTCCCGATGGGTACCCCATAATTTGTCTGAAGAGCAAAAGGCGGCTCGTGTTGATTGGTGCCGATCTATTCTGAAATGCTACAATGGAGGAAAGTCAAAAGCCGTTTATAATATGGTCTCGGGTGACGAATCCTGGATTTATTCTTATGAGCCTGAAAGAAAGCACCAGTCGGCAGTATGGGTCTTCGATGACGAGGTCAAACCAACGAAAGTTGTGCGTTCTCGAAGCGTGTCGAAGAAGATGGTGGCTTCGTTCGTCTCAAAAAAGGGGCATGTTGCCACAATTCCTCTAGAAGAACAAAGAATCGTTACCGCTGATTGGTATATCACAGTTTGTTTGCCGGAGGTGCTGGCCGAACTTCGCCAAGGGAACCCGAGACGCCGCGTCATCTTACACCACGACAATGCGAGCTCCCACACCGCCCACAAAACAACTAAATTTTTGAACGACGAAAACGTTGAGTTGATGTCCCATCCTCCATACAGCCCTGACCTGAGTCCAAATGATTTTTTTACGTTCCCTAGAATTAAAGATTTATTGCGTGGTCAGCGGTTTGAGAACCCAGAAGCCGCTGTGGAAGCCTATAAATCGGCCATTTTGGCAATGCCTACTTCAAACTGGAATTATTGTTTTAATGACTGGTTTAAAAGAATGCAAAAGTGCATTAAATGTAACGGAGAATACTTCGAAAAACAATAAAATATAATTTATGTATATAGTGCACATAGTTTTTTAAATTCCCGATCATTTCGGTTTGCCCCTCGTATGTCTCTAAAGTTACCTACAAAAAGTTTCGCAGGTGATCGTTATTGTTTACTTAGGTGTCAGTGAAAGGATTGACGCAAACTTATTTGTCGCGAAATTATTTACACTTTCCCGTTATTTGTATGTCTTCACGTTAAAATTACTGGACAGATTTTTTCATTTTAATTAGGTAAGTACTGGGACAGTTGAACACTAAACAAGCAACCACAGTTAGACTTTCTCTTCCATTTATCCAAACCGTTTGTCATCACCCCGAAACAGATGGACGGGTTTTATCCAATTTTCGTACACGGATAGCTGGATATCAAAAAACGTTACAGGATCATTTTTACCTGACTACAGTAAAGATTATTTAGGCAGAGGCAGTTGCACCTTCAAGTAATAAAATAAATAAATATAGTTACTATACCTAGCGAAACTTCTCAAACTCAACAAACAAATTATTGTATGTCAAAAGTCCCTTTCATAACGTAGCACAAAGTTTATTTCATTCAACAACTAGTCACTTCATATCCATTTGTTCGCGTGATTTTTATCTGATTCTCGGCAGCCGACTGCCGTATCACTGTCGCACGTGCCGGTTGAATACTGGCTGGGTTAGGGTAAGCGGACGGCCGCGGCAATTCTGCCGGCGAGAGCTGCCCTTGAGCAATTTAAAAAATATCTTGACGTTTGATTATTTACGCGCCAAAATAACTGAATGAATGAATTCACGCATTTTAAATTTAGGTATTTAAAATGCGTGAAATACTACACAGGTAATCGTGACATTAATATGTATAGCCTAGCAAGCGTCGGTCCGGCCCAGGGATAGTGGCGCTACAAACAGCTTTCATATGGCAATAATATGCACACGTCATCATATTTGCATTATTAAATATCAGTCAAGGATTTATCATTATCAAAGTTCAAAACATTGTTTACGGGAATGCTGCTCAATCCTTCGTTCTTCTTGCGAAATAAATACTGAACCCTATTGAAAAACTTAACCTACATCACTGTGCGTAGTTTTGGCTTTATTATGCAAAAAATACTTGAATTTTGCGGAATATTTAGTCCTGTTTCCTCTTTGTTTACATCAGTGACATTCACCTACTTTCAACGTCAGTTACCAAAAATTTGTCGTTGCCAGTAAAATATATTAGTACCACTGAAAATCCGCAATATGGCGTGGGTTGCAAAACCCCTTGCAGGGCTATATGATAAACAGGCTTTGACTTTTCAGTTGGATGAACAATTGAACACTGTTGGAAAATTGTAAACGTATATTAATGAAATTTATTATATTGGATTCAAAATTAGCAAATGTCTTGTTAGTCTGTAAGAGACGTGTAGGTAATATAGGAGTCTTTGAACCCATATCAATTGATGTCATATTCATTCGATCTGCCTGTGCTGTGGTATTTTGTTTCGTAACCATCAGTTCGAGTCCTCACTATCCAAATCCATTTAGAGGCACGGGTACAGAAGGCGGGAAAATTTGCACCTTTTGAAGTCGGTGCCGTAAAGGCAGTTATGTTAATTTTTTTGTTTGTTTTAGCTCCTGCAAATGCTAAAGTTCTACACTCGTTTTGAGATCAGCGATGAAACTGGGGACCCTCTAACAGACCGCGACATGACTCTTCTTCACTACTCGAGAATCACATCATTACAGGTAAATTTTGCCATTTACATAATAACAAAAACTTGCACAAAAGTATTTACGAGTATGTATGTACACTCATGGACATGACATAACTAAGAATGAAAACAACAAATCATTTCTTTCTTTCTTCTTTGATCTGCTGCGGGGTAGAGGGCCGTCAAGCTCATTTCCAGAAAAAAATATAGATTTTTCTGTAGCTTAAAAAAAAATTACAATGTTGTTTTCTCCGCCTACGGCCATCGTAGGGTAACCTAATCGACGTAATACTATATCCGACTTGACAGGGATACTACTGTGTTCCTAGATAGCTATTTAAGTAAAGCCTGACCAGAAATATATGAGGACTAGCTTTTGCCCGCGGCTTCGCTCGCGTTAAGAAGTATTATTATTAATTATGTATCGTTTTTGCGGCTTTACTTTTGTTTAGCGTGTGTAAAAAAATAGGGCCTACAAAACTTCTTTGTGCACATAAATATTTATGTATAGTACTATGTACTATAAGATATGGCGGCCACTCATCATCGGGTATATGTAACTCAGTGAAAACACAACGATAGCGCGTTTTAAACTACTACTAACGCCATCTATTGTTAACATTTAGAACTAAAAATTATTAATAATTAATTGTCAAATATAATCCGCTAGAAATATTTATGTATAGTAGTATGTACTATAAGATATGGCGGCCACTCATCATCGGGTATATGTAACTCAGTGAAAACACAACGATTAGCGCGTTTTAAACTACTACTAACGCCATCTATTGTCAACATTTAGAACTAAAAAATCGTTCGCGTGCGTATATAATATACATCATCCTACGGGAACAATGCTCTTTTTTTCAGGATTAAAAGTAGGCTATTTGTTAAGTTAGGGTATAATCTGCAATCTGCATTTCCCTCATGCATATCCGTCCAGCCGTTTTAGCGTGAAGAAGTAACAAAACATACACAGACTTTCGCTTTTCTAATACTGGGAAATACTTTTTATTTTATCATAGCTCCACTTTATCAAATCAAACCGAAAACTCAAGCACTCAAATCAAGCGATCTCAGCTTTTACTGTACCAAATAAAGTTCACTTCAAAATTCATAACTCGAAGTGAAGCTAAGACACCGGGATATGTGTGCATTTTATTTGTATAAAGCTTTTATAATGTCCCGAGCCTCCGCTTATCGATTTGGGATATTCGAGATTGGTTTAATGATTCTAAGCCATGTTATAAGATACGTCATGTTCTATTGTAAGATATTGAGGTTCTCTTCGTTGATGAATAAAAAATGTATTATTCTGAGCCAGATAAACGTAATTCAGAATTCTGAAATGACTTATTATTGAAAAGCTTGAATGTATTTATTACGGATGCAGGAAGTTTCCCGATCATTACTCCTCCCGTCCCAACGCGCCGCCCGCCTATAGGTACCGATTGACGACGATCGAGATGCCACCAAATACTATTTTTTTAATCTATTAGGATAACGCGGGTCTCTATCCATACCTCAAAAGCAAAAAAAGAACCCCCTTATAGGATCACGTGTAGCTGTCTTTCAGTCCGTCTGTTACAATCGATTTGCTGCAAAACTACTGGACCTATCAAATTGCAATTTGGCGCAAATGCTTTCAAGAATTTTCATGACCACAAATAAAATTTCAAAATCGGTGGCATTTTCGTAATTAACGTCCCAACAAACCATAAAAATTACACCCGTACTCATATTTAGTCATTTCAACCCCATCGCACCCCAACAGGCGACCCGACCCAATAAACCATTATAGCATTACCAATGGATTTTCAGACTTTGTCACCACATTTCTCCCTTTTAGGGGTTGAATTAAAAAAAACCTGAAACACGTGTTTACTCATTTATTGTTAGAAATACTCCTGTGAAGTTTCGAATAAAATAGTCTAACTAATCTTCTTTCCCCATACAAACTTTGGACCCCCATTTCACCCCTTTAGGGGGAAAATTTTGAAAAATCCTTTCTTAGTGCACCCCTACACCTTATAAGGAACCTACGTGCCAAATTTGAACTCTCTAGAACCAGCGGTTTAGTATTTAGACATTTCAACCCCATTTCACCCCAACAGGGGAGATGGTAACTCACGTCCGCCACGTTGGATTTTAAAATCGTTGCGGTTTTTGTAATCAGCGACCCGATAAACCATAAAAACAATACCCATGCTGATTTTCAGACTTTGTCACCACATTTCTCCCTTTTAGGGGTTGAATTTTCAAAAAACCTGAAACACGTGTTTACTCATTTATCGTTAGAAATACTCCTGTGAAGTTTCGAATAAAATAGTCTAATCTTTTTTCCCCATACAAACTTTGGAACCCCAATTCACCCCTTTAGGGGGTGAGTTTTGAAAAATCCTTTCTTAGCGGATGCCTACGTCATAACATCTACCTGCATGCCAAATTTCAGCCCGATCCGTCCAGTGGTTTGGGCTGTGCGTTGATAGATCACTATGTCAGTCAGTCAGTCAGTCACCTTTGAGTTTTATATATATAGATTGTCAATAAGTAAGATTTATATGGCAACAATTTTGCAACCAATTGCAACCCACTATAATGACATTCGTTTAAATACCTGTCAGTTACACTATGTTAACCTTGTAATATCATTTAATGGAATCCACTCTTTCCCTGACTGTTTTTCGTGTACTAAACACGTGTACACTTTATTTATTCACGACTGTGAATGGTTTTCGGCATTTTCTTTGCGTTATTTTAAATATTTGCCTTTTAAAGGAACCACCACGAATGACATTGACATCGTTGACAAACCATCATAAAATCATTGCCAGTGTAAGAAATTAGTTCCAGTGAAATTCCGCAATATGGCGCATCCTCATATATTTCTGGTCAGGCTTTAGTACAATTTATATTATCTAAAAGCACGGCCTGTGGTGGGGTCCTTGCCAAGTCGAAAAAACTATCATCTGTTACCGTACGATGCCCGTATAGTTAAGCCGGGAAAAAACACACAACTTTATTTCTTTTCTTTTAAGCTGCAGAAAATTTTCTATTTCTTATTTTCTATCCTAAATACGTCTATAAACAAAAATTCAAGATCTTAAAAAAATCATTCATTCCCCATTTAAGATGGCGAGTTGTGTCGCCAAAGTGAAAAGATAGGCGCAAGCAATATTTATTATAATTCTATACCTAATTTTTTATAAATTTCCGTCATGAAAGCGAAATATTGCAAGATGTCGGCTATCGCAATATCTTGCCAAATCAAGACCCAACCTTTTTTTCGGCAGTAAAGCGGTGACATTGCTTGCCATTTTCCGCTATATGCTGTGTAGTGACTAGTGACTCACTACCAGACATTTCATTTTAACCGTGACCTACAATCTCTAGACGCTCGACGCTCAGCAATTTGAGTATCAGGTCAGATGTCGCTTGATGAAGTAGCCCGACGTGATCTGTCACTTCATTGCTCTTTTTTAAAATTTTCCAAGGATAATTTATGGTGATGGGCCGCGGCGAATAATCCCGTGCCCGGCAATATTCTCCTGGATAATATTTCCTTTTATCAGTGTAATAGAACAATAAATATTTATTTGGCACTAGAAGGTCTTCGTCCGCAGGGAAGAAAAAATCATTACCCTCTTTTTTGATTATCCGTAGTTAGGTAAAAAGTATCTTCTAACCATCCAGGTATGCGCTGCTATAATATACCCATATACCATTATTTTATTTCAATCCAGCAGTTTAAGAGAGATGAGAGAAAATAAAACAATTTTGTAATATTATACGAGTAGATTTGGTGGAAGTATTACAGATAAGGCTTCAACGTTGTTATTTGGTGCGACTGTTGAATTTTAAAGCTGAAAGTAAAATTGAATCCCAGTCGAAGCGAGTGTTTTAATGCCTACCTTTTTGTAGGAGTTGCACGAGCTACCTACTTTAGAAGTCGGCCTAAGATGTTTATATAGAAGTCTTTTTGGTTGGTTTTACGTTTCCGCGGTGTTTCATCACCGCCAACATCAAAGTAAAATCCTCTTTAGATCTTTTGATTGTTAATCTGTCTACATTGATCCAGAAATATATTAAAGTACTAACCATTTTCTAATTTATCGCTCAACAGTCTACAAGGTTGCGTAAATACTTGCGACCATAAAAACCGATTCCCACCGGCTTGCCCGTTATAGAAAATGTTGCCAATTGTTTTTTTTTAAGTCGGTAGGTAAGTTAAATGAGTCCCAACTTGCCTATAGACATTTACCTTATGCCACACCACTGGGTCTTGACTAACAACGTGGCGTTTCATGCAATTGCGATTGTATCTTAATGACGCACATTTACATTGGAATTGCGCGAATTGTGCACTCCATGTTAGACACGCCACTTACAATATTTTCATCTCTCGCAGAAAGCAGCATTTGCCAATTTCCCGGATTTGCGACTCTTCGCGTTAGCCAATGTTGCCAGCGTCGACACTCGAGACTCCTTACAGAAGCACTTCGGTAGTTTAAGGTAATTAATTACATTTACTCACTTCTAATTAAAATAGGTTCTTAGCTATGTTTGGTGGAAATAGGACCAGTAGATTCCAAGATATTCAGCTTTGATTGAAACAAGGGCCAAGATCTCAGCCAATATTGAAGCATGGAATTCCAAATTTTGTAGTTATGTTCCGTTTTAGTAGCATTTTCTATGTCACTCATTGAATGAGGGTCCCATGATGACCAAGTACTTGTGTCGGCGGTGTTCTTAATTTAGTTTATTATTACTTGCCAACATTGTAAAACCGTGTTTGTTTTATGTTTAGCGATAAAGCATTACGGGCGATAGCAACTCATCTAAACCTGGTCCCTCCGGAGGGCCAGGAACTCATAACTCAGCATTACCGGGTTGACAAGGAGTTCCTCAAGGAGTTACTGGTAAGTTTTTAATGTTTCATCTTTAGGTTCTATGACTGTTAGTCTAAGCAGTTATGTTCAATGGGATTGGTTACGCAGCTCGTTCTTTAGTATCTGATCAACCAAAAAATAGCATCTAGTTATTGTAAGAGTATTTATTCCATAATATACAATAGCGGCAAAAATACGGTAACAAGTGCCAATAATATTTCACCTTTGTTGTAAAAATTATTACGCTCATAACTATAAAACAGTATAGTTTCGCCTTATCACGTCTATCAATACTGAAGGTTATTTTCATAAACGTTTATGCATCTGAAATTATGTTATTTGAATAATGCTACTATATATATTTACCATAAGATACAAAAATGGATAGGTACCTATTATATTTGCTAAAAGTGAAATGACACGTTAATATTTTGTTATAAAACCTTTTGCGATGCAAAAGTGTGACACCTTTTATACAAAATAGACACAGATAAGATAGGGTATTAGCCGCTACTGCACGAGTAGCTCACGAAGCCTGCTGCGCATAGTGCGCATGTGCATTTTGCGATCCAAACTAAGAAGTGGCGAAAAATATGCCTAACGATGAGGTTATATTACATAATAACATTATCATTTACCTCGTTGGATGTTGCCTCTTATACTTTGCTTTCATTGAATTACGTTTTTGACTTGATCGCACTCACTTTTGAATTTTATCTGCATTTTTTAATCAATTTTCGCTTCTTATCGTCACTCACTACTTTACACCGGCCGACCGCATCTGTTATGAGAGGCGAGCCAATAAAGCTACGGAAAAATGTATCATCCAGATAAGATAAGATCATTTTTATAACATCAGGTGCACGTAATCTTCCAAAAAAGATTTTGTTTGTAAATAGGTCATTATCATATTCGTAATTTCTACCTTTTACTATTCTAATGTCATATTAGTTATTTATATAGTTATAGTTAATAAATAATAATAGTTTAGTAAATGGCGACGGGAAAAATAGAGTCAGACCCATTTCTTCTCCGGTTTGAAGAAGAACAGCGCCACACGTGCTGTATACGATACATTACAACATTTATTGTATTTGTATTGTATAGAAATAATTCTTTTGGTTGAGCGAATCCACTTAGCTTTGTACCCGATGAACAATACCCATATCTGTATTGTTAGCTGTGGCCACAACTATCACTTCAAAATGTAAGGCGTTATAAGTGCAAATTACTTTTACACTAAATTAGTCTTTAAGGCAAATGAAATAAGGTTTACTCTTAAACAAAGAGAACAGAGATGTTGGTCACTTCATTGTCATTATAAGCATCGAAACGAGCTTTACTGTTCTTTCACTTACGAAGTGACCAACATCTGTGTTCTCTTTGTTTAAGAGTAAACCTTATTTCGTTTGATTTAAAGACTAATTTAGTGTAAAAGTAATTTGCACTTATAACGCCTTACATTTCGAAGTGGCAGCTGTGGCCACCGTTAACAATACAGATAATGAGTATTGTTCATCGGGTACAAAGCTAATGGGATTCGCTTAACAAATGAGATTCGAACATACCCACTTTATTGAAAATACATTTATGTACATATAAAAAAATTACAACATTTAAAACATGTTCGTAAAACTTATGTTGAAACCCTTACTATATTCACAATTATTAAGTAGGTAATGGTGGCAATATTTGCGTTTTATAAAGTACATTGCATGTGCGTACATCTGCATTTTACTCAATTATCTGAAATCTAGAAAATAAACTAACCTACTTCTACATTATTTTATATTCTTTGTTTTTTGCTTCTATGCACGCACTCATGGACGGACGTGCTTAAAATACAAAAAAACTGAAACTATTTTATCCGAGAAAATAGGCGCTTTTCGGGACTAGGGTCTACTCCTTATTTCTATTCCCATGTCGTGCGTTGGTGTTCAGACCGTCGTCGTATATACGCATAAAGACTAACGTTCGGTCCAGATCTCCCGCCACGAGCGGCGGATATCGCAGCTGGAGGAGCTGAACTCCATGCCACTGTACCCCACCGAGGAGGTGATCTGGGACGAGAACGTGGTGCCCACGGAGATCTACTCCGGCGAGAACTGCCTGGCGCTGCCGAAGCTCAACCTGCAGTTCCTCTCCCTGCACGACTATCTGCTGAGGAACTTCAACCTATTCCGATTGGAGAGCACATGTGAGATATTGCATATCACTCCAATAAGTACTAAACTGTCTGTCTTTCTGCCTTGTGTCACATAGAATTAATTTTTAATATGTCACTATTTTCTGATAAATAGGTAGATGGAATATTAAGAATTCGAATATAAAAGCTCACAGACCAATTTGAATAGGTGATAAAAAAATATGATGATCATATATTATTATCTTATAAGCTGTAATATTAATGATATAAAAATTTGTTCCAGACGAAATAAGACAGGATATCGAAGATGCAGTGTACAGATTAGCTCCATGGTGAGTTTTATTATTTATTTATACATGTTTTTGACGACGCGGTTGGCGCAGTGGCAAAGTAGCTGCATACTGAGCCGAGGGTCCTGGGTTCAAATCCCGGCAAGGGCAAATACTCGTGCCCGGGTCATGGATGTTATTTGTATTTAAGTATGTTTATCATCGTCTAGGACACAAGCCTACTAGACCATACTGTGGAAGTAGATTGATTTGTATGAGGTTGTCCGATATTTATTTATTTAATGTTTACATACATTTAAATACCATTATTATTTACAACTGTGGTAAATTATTCTAGCGCCAACAATTTCAATCTGCAAACAATCTAATTGGTTTTACAACCCACTATGATTTACATACAAACAATAAATTATTGTGATCGATCGTACTTCTGACTCATAAAATAGGTAGGGCCCAAGCATAGCTTATGTTATGAAGGATATAATTTATAGCAGGATCATATTCTACTGGCAGATCTTAGTGTGACTTTATTGCTAACAAGGTCTTTCCCCCCGTTTGGCTTTGCCGAAAATGCTTATTTTAGCCTACCTTTATGCCAAAAAATACGGCGAAAAAGTTGCTCCGAAGTTCCTAGTAGCTAACGTTTGACTAGTTTATTTTATGCATATTTATACTTATATAATCAGATGCATATCGATTGTATCAAAGATATTCCGAGAATCGCCGGCGGCCAATCGTGATGCAAATATGATGCAAATCACGGCAGTTGCTAATGGATTTAATACGGTTGATTATTTAAGTACTACACAGTAACAGTAAAGAATGTCAAATGTCATCATTAATTTAAGATTTTACTTTATTTATTAAATTAGTATTGATGGAGAATATTTCGTAATTTTACTTGCACATACCCCATCATAAAAGAGGTAGAGGTAGGTACCTTCAAACCATAATACAAAAATTGGGCAAGTGCGAGTCCGACTCGCGCATGAAGGGTTCCGTACCATAATCTATAACAAGTTTTCGTATGAGAGCCCCCCTTAAATATTAATTTTATTTTATTTTTAGTATTTGTTGTTATAGTGGCAATAGAAATACATCATCTGTGAAAATTTTAACTGTCTAGCTATCACCGTTCTTGAGATACAGCCTGGTGACAGACGGACGGACGGATGGACGGACGGACGGACAGCGAAGTCTCAGTAATAGGGTCCCGTTTTTACCCTTTGGGTACGGAACCCTAAAAATGGAGATCCGATATTTACTTGGTTATGTACACGAACTTCATACACTCTTATCGCATTGTATATTGCGTCAATCACTACTTAAGCTATGGCTAAACGTCTTCACTTACCATGGCTGAACTCAGAACTGAAACTCAACGGCCCTCCACACTTCTCGCGACGAAGTAACAAGCGTGCAGCTCTCCCGTAACCAAGATGACAATTATACTATATACATTTTATTTATATCTTAGTAAATGCTTTTCGGTTACTCATCGGCGAACTTTGATTTGTACTTTGACAAGGAGGTATAACTATATTGTATTGATTCTTATTATGAACCGTTGAACTTGAGTTTCAACGGTACAATTTAGTCATAATCATAATAAGTATCAAGTATGGAACCAGAAACGGGAGCTGTCTTTGATTATGTTCTTTTCGGGTTTCATTAAATGTATATTGAGGCCGATGTGGCAGCTTACTCCTTATTGCCCCCCGACAAATGTGAAACTTGCTAATCTACTTTTTAGGTACGGGATCTTTTCAACTTTGTACATATAGGTATTCTTTTTTTCAATCCATTACGGTTATCGTTTTTCAAGTCAAAGTACAGAATTCAGCCAAACCATATCAATACCTCGGTTTACCCTGTATATAATGTAACTCGCGGACGATGCCCGCAAGATAGATTGAAAATAAAATACATAGGTACATAGCCCATATGAAGCACCTGTAAAATTAGCGATAACATTTTTAAACTGGCCTCGATAATGGCAACGTATATTTATTTGAAGCTGCCTTTATTACTCAATATTGACAATGCCATCACGGAGCAGGCGCGCAGAAGACAGCAGCGTGTACTTCGGCGGCTGGGCGCGCATGGCGCACCCGATCCAGAGCTTCGCCGTGGTGGAGGTCGCCAAGCCCAACATCGGCGACAAGGCGCCCTCGCGCGTGCGCGCCGACGTCACCGTGGCACTCAGCGTGCGCAACGAGATCAAGCACGAGTGGGAGAGCCTGCGCAAACACGACGTGTGCTTCCTGGTCACCGTGCGGCCCACGCAGGGCATAGGTATGACCACAGATACGATCATTATTATAACCGATATTAGTCCCATGGGTTCCAGTATAAAATGATTGCCCACACTGTATTACCTTAATGCCAGATGCGAAATATCTTTTCTATTATATTAACGCCAAAATAGCAACAGCGACGTTGCCGCGTGCCATAAGTAATATTGAACAATATCAGCCTCAAACATCTGGTTCGCAAATTGCACCTATGATTAAAATAATATTAGCTTATGGGGTATTATTTAAAGTACCTTATAGATGTATGATTAATAAGCATTAGAGGCATAGTTTGCGTCGTGACAAATGCATAACAATAGACAATAAAGATTATAATTGTGGGTTACGTCGACCATGGTAAATCTGTAATGACAACATGTTTCCTTCCTTTACTTTAAAACGCTCCCTTAGGTCTTAGTCAAGTAAATGTTAGTCACTTTGCTACAAGTAATTGTAATGAAGTCATAGTCAAACCAAGGATTATCTGGGGGCACGGCAGTCGAGTGAATTTATCACATACAATATAAACACAATTAGCTACAATAGAAATGATGAATTGAGGTTTGCAATATATATATGCTGAATTTTAAGCTTGAAGTTACAGTTTTTGTTTTCGTTTAGTTCTAGTAGGTCTGAAATTCAGAGCCCTACAAATTTTTGAACCCTACAAACAAATTCAAATGACATCTTAAACTAGGATTCGTCCCATCTGGATTACTTACGTCCCATCTGGATTACTTACGTCCCATCTGGGTGACGTGACAGAGCATTACACACATTAATATCCTATATTACCCATTTTTTTTTTCTCTAAGTGAAGAGTAGCTCGTAACCGTAATGTAATAAGAATATATCATCAATCAGGTACAAAATATGACTACCGCAAGAGCATGGTGCAGCAGGCGGGCATCGTGTACGTGCGCGGCTGCGAGGTGGAGGGCATGCTGGACGGCACGGGGCGCGTCATCGAGGAGGGCCCCGAGCCGCGCCCGCAGCTGCCCGGCGACGCGCGCACCTTCCGCCTGCTGCTCGACCCCAACCAGTACCGCCAAGACCTGGACCGCGCCAGCAAGGGCAAGGAGGTCAGTGTCCATGTTCACACTACGACACTACACGAGACTCCGCGGCGGCGCCATTCATGCCGCCGTTTGACGCGCCCTCGTCACGCGTCTTATCAGAAACAACGAGCGAAAAAAAAATACGGCAATAAAATTATTGTAACTCAAGATCGTCTACTTTTGGCTTGCCATAATGGATATAATTGTAATATAGCAGCATTTCAGCTGACAGTTGATAAAATTTCCTGAAAGTTTACCTACAGGTTTTTGACGGTTTGCCAAATGCCCACAATTTTTTACCAGCGTATTTTCCATGACATAGAAAACCATGTCACACTGTTTTCAACACAAGTATGGATTTTATCTAACGGATTCCCAGAACACTTCTTTAAACATAATAAAATTCAATGTTTGCCCGACAGCGTCAAATATGCAAAAAAAAACCGTAATCCAACTTCGTGAATAAATACGATATTACGTATAACCTACTGCAATGCGTGGAAAGTAAACAACATACCCATCCGGTCTCACGTACGCGCTCAAACAAATTTTGCTCACAGGATGTGTACGAGACGTTCAACATTGTCATGCGGCGCAAGCCCAAGGAGAACAACTTCAAGGCGGTGTTGGAGACCATCCGCGAGCTGATGAACACCGAGTGCGTGGTCCCGGAGTGGCTGCACGACATCGTGCTGGGCTACGGAGACCCGGGGCAGGCGCACTACACGAGGTAAGGAGAACCACTTCAAGGCGGTGTTGGAGACCATCCGCGAGCTGATGAACACCGAGTGCGTGGTCCCGGAGTGGCTGCACGACATCGTGCTGGGCTACGGAGACCCGGGGCAGGCACACTACACGAGGTAAGGAGAACCACTTCAAGGCGGTGTTGGAGACCATCCGCGAGCTGATGAACACCGAGTGCGTGGTCCCGGAGTGGCTGCACGACATCGTGCTGGGCTACGGAGACCCGGGGCAGGCACACTACACGAGGTAAGGAGAACCACTTCAAGGCGGTGTTGGAGACCATCCGCGAGCTGATGAACACCGAGTGCGTGGTCCCGGAGTGGCTGCACGACATCGTGCTGGGCTACGGAGACCCGGGGCAGGCGCACTACACGAGGTAAGGAGAACCACTTCAAGGCGGTGTTGGAGACCATCCGCGAGCTGATGAACACCGAGTGCGTGGTCCCGGAGTGGCTGCACGACATCGTGCTGGGCTACGGAGACCCGGGGCAGGCACACTACACGAGGTAAGGAGAACCACTTCAAGGCGGTGTTGGAGACCATCCGCGAGCTGATGAACACCGAGTGCGTGGTCCCGGAGTGGCTGCACGACATCGTGCTGGGCTACGGAGACCCGGGGCAGGCGCACTACACGAGGTAAGGAGAACCACTTCAAGGCGGTGTTGGAGACCATCCGCGAGCTGATGAACACCGAGTGCGTGGTCCCGGAGTGGCTGCACGACATCGTGCTGGGCTACGGAGACCCGGGGCAGGCGCACTACACGAGGTAAGGAGAACCACTTCAAGGCGGTGTTGGAGACCATCCGCGAGCTGATGAACACCGAGTGCGTGGTCCCGGAGTGGCTGCACGACATCGTGCTGGGCTACGGAGACCCGGGGCAGGCACACTACACGAGGTAAGGAGAATAACTTCAAGGCGGTGTTGGACATTAGGTATAATAAGCATATTTGTGTCGTTGCGCCCATTCATGTATAAGTTTTGATGTAACTTTCCCGGATAGATAAACTGTAATGCGTTTTTGATGGTGTTAAGCAGTTTAGGTATTCCTGTTCAGGTATTCTAGTCTAGTTTTAGCATTATTTTGTTATGATCTGGGTATTTTTTCATCGCAAAGTATAAACACACGTTACCGTTTCGTCTCACTGAATCACGCATTACCTGCTAACGAAAATTCGACATGGCATGTCGCTGACTCAACGTTACATAGAAACCTGTATTTTAACTCTAAAAAAATGGCGCATCGTCATAGTTTCACGAAGATTTAACTTCCCTGAAAATTTAACATATCATGTAATATTGAGCCAGGGTTATGACTTCGATCTCAGTTAACAATAACTATAATAACAATAGATATTTCAACGTTTTAGTTAATAATCTAGCTTAATAATGACTAGATTTTGAATAATTAAGTGAGCTGTGGCTGGCCCATAGAGAGAGCAACTGTGTTATCCCTAAGGCTTAAATGGAATGCTAGTGGTTCTGGCGTATTTCACCAGCATATATATCCCCATTTTCGAGATTGTTTACAACAACTAATCACTGCAATTTCGCGGAAGTTATATGTGTACTCACAAGAAATAGCGGTACCTGGACGGGAATGGACGACGAACGGATTATGAAATGCAAACAATATGACATAGTGTCCTTAATGACGTGCAATTATCTAAGTGGCGTGTTTCACGTTATAATTAAAGAGCGAGACTGACCGATACAGGAAACTGTTTTACAAGTTTTCATTTGGTTTCACCCATCCCGGTATCCGTCTGTATGAAATCACCTGAGATTCTGAGACCTCGTATGTTAACCCTTAATTTGACAAAAAAAAAACGAAGGTCGCTAGTTCAAGCCTCGTTAAGGTTGAATAGAGCAAACAATTCTCGTTCGAAAAAAAATAGAAAAAGATGGTCAAAGAGTGTGTTCATCCTGGCGAACATTGTCAAATTAAGGGTCGGTGGTATGGTTCGATGTAAGCCTTGTTACGATTTGATTCTTATTCAAATACTGTCTGGAGATAGAAACTAGACAACTTAAGCAATTAAAACAGGTTCTCCTTACAAATAGATCTCCATTTCTTTAATTATATTTTATTAACAGGATGCCCAACGAAATTCCTACCCTGGATTTCAATGACACGTTTCTAGACATGGAGCACCTTCGAAACAGCTTTCCGGGATACGAGGTTAAAGTGAAAACCGACGACCCACGAAAACTGGTCCGACCCTTCAAGTAAGTGCACATTTTTCGTATCAAATCCTCTTATTATACCACATTGGCACCAATATAAACTTTGGTTCAGATAAGAAAATGTTAAACTACCAACCACTTTAGTCAAAAAATTTAACCCGAGAGTAGCCAAAAAGTTTTTAAGTAACCCGGTGGATAGTCAAAATAACACGAGTACTATTTAAGCTTACGGTTAATTTTATAAAGGCAATATACTAATTTATTAATTTTTAAATAGAAAATAGAGTAAGTATTTTTTTATTGAAAGTGAAGAACAACGAAAGCGGAGCGTGTGTGTGCTCGTGGCACACCATCGTGAAAACTGCTAAACGCTGTCTCCAACAGGCGGTACAGATTTACGACTTGGGTGGCACTTGGGTTGAGTTGAGGACTGTGTCTTCAGTTATCAAGAAACAAATAAGCTTTACTAAAAAAACGTGGATTACCCACGGTGAAGGTGAATCTATCAATTTAATGCTGTTAGGAACAATGCCAAGGATTATACTGAAGTCGACCTCATTTTGTTATTAACGGTATCGTAAAAACACATCACCATTGGGAATTCCAGTGTCGATTACAAAACGATAACGATAAAACCGCATGCGCATGTGCGATAAAAACGCAACTCCGTATACATAGAAACACATACAAACGTATACATGTACCTTTGAATGATGCCCAAGCATTTATGCAAATTGTTTACTATACATAAATAAATACTCACATTTTCGTGATGTATGCTTCAGAAAATCAGTCACCCGTCCGCTCGATTTTGTAGCTGCTTCGTGACTCACTCTATGTTAAATAAAATTACATATATGGCTGAATTCATTAATTCATAAAGCAGATATAAATGTCTACGTTTACACACATTACGATACATCACGTTAAACTGTATAAAAAACATAATCACATTTCACTAATTTGTATAATTACTATTCGATTTTATGTCACGCGCGTACAAGCGTGGCGTTTACTTCAAAGACTTGTTACTAAATGAACAATATTATTACTTAACATGGTATACTAAATTGTGTTTTGTTCGATCCAGATGTCCTTCATTACGATATTTAAACTTCATAATTTTTTATTAACATAATAATAGTAGATGTGGATAAAATAAATGCCAAAAATAATTAAACCAACTTAAAGTAGGAGAGAGTATTGTTGAATGAAGACAGGCCCAAACGTACATAGTAGAACACCTCGAGTACATTTTTCTGTTTAACCTAGTGGTTGACTGGCAGAGAATGCCATAAAGCATTAAGTCCGCCACTTGTACGTATTTTTTGTATATCGCAAGAAAGTTGAAATAAATAACGCGTATCTTGAGGAAGGCTTTTGTCTAGTAGTGGACTTATATCGACTGAGCACCCAGCAAGGATCCCATTAGAAAGAGAGGATATAGTAAGCCATAGAACAAGAAAGGGATAATGTTTCGATTAAACTAAAAATAATAAATCTCTAGTTATTTGGGAAAATAATTAAAGATTTCATCTAGATACTAGATGAGTTAATTATTTAGAGCCTGTTTTTCTAATAAACCCTGTTAATGCGATCCGTGATTTCATTTTTCTTAGGGTGACGTTCGAGAATGTTCTGCGCAAGCAGCAGCTGGGCGACGCAGCGATGGAAGAAGACGAGGAACTCAAGTCCATCATCGTGGAGCCGCACGTGCAGCCCAAGCGAGGCCCGTACCTGTACAACGAGCCTAAGAAGTGAGTAGCCTAAGTCGACGTTCATTAAGATGGCGATTATCAAGAGTATCCTCCAGAAATTGTGTATTCTCATCCGTCGGGCATAAACAGTTGCCTTAGTACCTCTCTGGCATAAAAGGCCTTCTTGTGCATTTGAGTTATCTTCGATATATTCCTTGATATATTCACGTAAACTTCAAAGAGAAATAGGTTTATTAGGAAAAATAATGTCCAATTCGGAAAAATAGACACGTTTCATACATGATAATAAATTTGCGCCTTAATGATGTTATGTATGACATGTCATTTGAAGATAATTTGTCAAGTATTATGAATTTGTTGCACTAGTGTAGAAATTATAATTCATTAATTAAATTGTAGAATATCGTTAAACTAGGAAAAATCCTACTGTGTTTAAGAAATAAAACTTCGACTGTTCCTTAACAAGAAAGTTTTTATTATCCGAATTACTCACGTTTGCTACAAAAAGCTTTGCGTGCGACAGTAAATTAAGCACTGACAAATTTAGACTTCCTCTCCTAGATAGACCATTTCGGTAATGCTGTTTACCTTGAACTCCAATGTATGGTACTGACTAGTTTACTAGTTCGCAATGCGTCATACTATACTTACCTACAAAAGCATAGAACTTTACACATCAGTATAAAGTGTCACGCTCGTTTATAAAGGTTGCTTATTTTAATTGGAAAAGTACTGACGCATATCCCGAATATGTATACTTGAATTACTATGTCGACGCGTTTGGCTCGGTTTGTAGACACCTGCCTACTGAGCCGGCGGTCCCGGGTTCGAATCCCGGCCAGGGCAAATATTTGTGTGATGAACTCGAATATTTGTGCTTGGGTCATGGTTGTTCTATGTATTTAAGTATATATTTATCTATATAAGTACGTATATCGTCGTCTAGTACCCATAACACAAGCCTGCTTGAGTTTAATTTGGGACTAGATCGATTTGTGTGAGGTTGTCCGATATTTATTATTATTATTATTTACTCGCGTTTTATATCAAAGTGCATCCGCTCGAGGATCAAATCCGTCAAGCACCAGCCACGATTGAAGTTTCAAGCACAGGCACCGCCCGAGTCTGAAGCCAGACTACTGGACGCCCTTTTTTTCTTACAACACATGCTTTAGTGCCCTGTTTTTATCGTTATTTTTATTTTCAGCAATATAGTTGGTCACAACACTGACTACAAAACAAGAGTTTAAACCACTGTTCGCAATAAACAAACATCGACATAGCATCTATCAAATACTATTTTCCAACTAGAGATCACCGACCTTTACTGCCGTGGTTGCGCTAACATTAAATGAATATTTTTTCTCCTCACAGAAACAATATATTGTTCACACCAACCCAGCTGGAAGCGATTCGGTCGGGCATGCAGCCGGGACTCACGCTCGTTGTGGGGCCTCCTGGAACTGGTGAGATTTTATTTATCTGTTAGCTGATACGAAGACCAAACCCCAAAGAAAATGAAATGCGAAGCCTGGCAGAAGAGACCGAGAATCGATATTTCTGGATTACAGTTCCATCGTATCAACCACTGCCACCCAAACGCCAGAATACCTTTGGTATTTTTCCTTATGGTTTGTGGGTTGACTTTACTTTTTTAAAAGGCCACTTAGCGCATTAAAATTTTCTTTGTGCCTTGATCTTTTTATCAATGTGTCAATAAATAATTGCGATATTTCCACATTATAAATTACATGTTTTATAATTTTATATCTTGGGTATTTAGGACAAAGTCACCCTGAGACGCCGTATTAGAAGAGTAGACGACAAGTAAATGAAGAGTAGACTACAAACATTTTACATTTATTCTTTGTCTTTGTAATTGACTTGTGTTTTCGCAATTATCATGTTTATTATAGCCCACCAGGGTGTTTTTCAGCCCGCGCCATATTGCGGATTTTAGTGGTACTAATTTATTTTACTGGCAACAACAAATTTTTGGTAACTGACGTTGAAAGTCGGTGAAAGTCACTGACGTAAACAAAGAGGAAACAACATATTCTGCATATTTCAAGTAATTTCTGCATAATAAAGCCAAAACTATCTACAGTGATGAAAGTCAAGTTTGTTTCAATAGGATTCGGTGTTTATGTCGCAAGAAGAACGAAGGATTGTGCAGCATTCTAGTAAACAATGTTTTGAATTTGGTTAGTGACAAATCCTTGACAAATCGCTATTGACGTTTAATAATACAAATATATGAATATGACGTATGCAAATTATTGCCATATAAAAGCTGTTTGTAGCGCCACTATCCCATAAACAGCTCACAAAGATATTTGAAATGTCACATGATGGGTTTCAGAACAAAAAACAAAATCGTCATAATCCCCTCCTGCTCTAAAAATCCAAACAGATCTCCTACCTATATTGCTTTTAAGGTTCAGAAGCATAATTCTGCCAAAGGAGACTGCTCGATTATTAAACGCCGTATATTTAAATACCGGCCACTAATATGTACCTATGTATTTATAACCTGGTAAACCCCACTGATAAATAATTTATTTTGATATTCAGTCGTGTCGGTACAATTCAGTGTTTTGTACCGAGCCCGACAGCTGAATTGAATGATTTGCTAGAAATTGGTCAATAAATTGAACTTGCTAAATTTTTCCAACCTTGAAATTTGCCCAGGCACAAAACCAAGAGTCTTTGTCTAATTGCAGTGCACGTTGTAGTTGTCATTCTGGTAATACATACATATTAATTTATATATATGTACCTACGTCGTTCGTATTTTTTGTTGAAATAAGAATAGCAAAAAAGTATTTATGTACTTGGCAGTTTGATGTTTCAACATGAAGTGTTTCATGTTAGGTACCTACATGTCTCCTCTTCTTCTTCTTCAATCGGTCCCATATTACTAAGGATCGTGTTCATTGGCATACTTCTAGCGGACAATTTGCCTTCAACGATTCCAGCCTGGTCCTGACCACCGGGTAGAAATTTTATGAGGAGGTGGCCTCTTTCACTTGGTCAGACCATCGAGATGGCGACTTTCCGCGTGTTGTCCTGCCCTCGTTGTTGGTAAGCCAGCTTTTCAAGATTGCAATCCCCTCTTTGCATTACGAGGCCAAAGTAAGAAAGTATACATGCCTACTGCCAAAATGAAAATATTTTTATTTTGCAAGCACAAACAAAATACTATCGAAAAAAACAGTGATCGGCACGGCCCGCATTCGGTGTAAAAATACGAGCATGATTATAATAAATATAAATTTAATATCACACTAATATATAAAGGCGAAAGTGTGTGAGTGTGTTTGTATGTTAATGTGTATGTTTGTTACTTTTTCACGCTCAAACTGCTAGACCAATTAAGATAAATTTTGGTATGAAGGAAGCTGACACCTTGGATTAACACGTAGGCTTCTTTTTATCCCGAAAAAATGTTGTGTTCCTGTGGGGTGAGCGGGTATCACCGCGCGGCGCAGCTAGTTATTATATATATTATATATTACACTCAATAGTACAGCGGGATTAGTAAACCCGCGGTGTTGCACGGGCCGTGCCGATCACTGGATACAAAACAACTTCGTAAATAAAAACAGAGTTAATTTGATTTACAACGTATGTCACATATTAATTGATTTAAACAAAGTACTACGCGTTATAAATCCAAACCAAACGTATATTTTGAATGATTTATGATTTTATACGTGAATCGCTAATCGACCTACGTCATGTATGTTTATATTCTTTGTTGATTTCACCTGGATTATATTCAACATAATAATTGATTTATGTATGTCAATCATTATAAATGAGCGGTGGTAGCCTAGTGGTTAGGGCATGCGACTTTCAATCCGGAGGTCGCGGGTTCGAACCCGGCCCGTACCAATGAGTTTTTCTGAACTTATGTACGGAATGTCATTTGATATTTACCACTCGCTTTTCGGTGAAGAAAAACATCGTGAGGAAACCACCTAAGCCCAAATAAGGCCTAGTTTCCCCTCTGGGTTGGAAGGTCAGATGACAGTCGCTTGCGTAAAAACTAGTGCCTACGCCACATCTTGGGATTTAGGTAGCCGACCCCGATTGAGAATTCATTCTCAAAAAAATGGGACAAAGGCTAGGAGGATGATGATGATGAATAATTATAAATGCATTTCCTTAAAATGTAAGTATTTTAAAGTTTTCATTTATTTTGTAACAATGATGACGTTTTCAATACCTTATTTCAAGTTAGTGGCGTCGCAAAAGACCACAGTCATTCAATACTAAATTTCCCATTGTCTTACGCAACCGTTTCTTGGTATGCCGACCAAACAAAAAATCCAGCCATAAATTCATCTCACTGCCGAATTCAATGGATACAAAACAGGTTGGGCTTCACCGACCGCGACCGTTTAGATTAACAAAATGTTCTGGTCTATTTATATTAGATGTATTTTAAGCCAAGGTTACCTGTCAAAATCTACATCTTCGAATTCTAGTGGTTACTTTTACGCTTAATTTGTAATATCATAAAATTGTAAGAATGAAATTACTGCACATTGAAAATCTTTGCTATAAAAACAGAATAGGCTATATATATATATCTCGGTCACTGAATAGAATAATGTATTTATTTGGGATTTTTTGGGACTCGTGCATACACGAGTATGTTTGTGTGTTTGGACTTTTAACACGCCTAATTACTAGACGGATTTCAAACATTTTTGATACCTGAGGTACTCTACAATAAATCTTAAAGGTTACGTTTCATCTGGCTTTGGAGAAGTAAAAAAAAAGAGGATAGGTAACGACTCTTTTTCCGGGCGTACGACACGGTACGATATTCGCGGGTATAATAGCAATATTAGCATACGTAACCTATTTATAAATGCCCTTATAACCTATGCAAATATGTATTTATAATGGACGTGTAGTTTCGGCACATCGACAAGTTACAACTTTTGTTCTTATCCAAGGTAAAACGGACGTGGCAGTGCAGATAATCTCCAACCTGTACCACAACTTCCCGTGGCAGCGCACCCTGGTGGTGACGCACAGCAACCAGGCGCTCAACCAGCTGTTCGAGAAGGTGGCCGAGCTGGACGTGGACGAGCGCCATCTGCTGCGTCTGGGGCACGGGGAGGAGGCGCTGCAGACTGACAAGGACTTTTCAAGGTAAGCTGGCAATTTCAGCGCTCCCCGGTAGACCAGCCCACGCACATCCACCAGGCTCTCGACCAGCTGTTCGAGAAGGTTTCCGAACAAGTGATACTCTGTAATGGTAAAGATGATATTTTCCTGGTTATACTCGAACAAGCTAACGTCGCTGGCCTTGAAGAAACCCATCAAAGTCTAGTATACTCGAAACTGGCCGATATAAGAAGTGTTAAAAATTCTTCTTTATATACCTTTCAGCTCGCCCGCAAATCGCCAGCATGATAAGACTCCAAGGGTGCGTCTCCACTGAAGGGGTGCCGAGATTCAGATTCACCTCAAGTTATTGGTCGATTTCGCAAGTCTCCGCTCCGCTCCGTTTCAGTGGCGACGAACCCTATAGTCCGGCGTAACTTCTTACGGCCTCTTTAGACCGTTAATTATCTTGATGCGCTATCAGAATTGAGTGAACATTGAGTGAGATTCATTGGTTTACAGACTGGGTTTTGCCGAAATATAAACATGAGAACACTTTGCGCACACATACGTATAGTTCCCGAAAAATAACATCAACAGTAATTGTCTGTCTAGACACTGGGATGCTAGTAGCATACATACTAATTTTGTTGTTTGGAAGACTCGATTTGTTCGAATCGCACCTCTGTGTATTGGTACACTAGGTAATTTATGTGATTTTATCGCCCTTTGCTAAATCTCGTAAACGGACACCTTCTCCGCTTCTTATCTAGATACTGGCTAGTTCAGTGCGGCTGCGGGCGAAATAATAAAAATGACAAAATCTAAAGTTTGCAAATGACAATACGCTATTGAAAATTGGGTGACATATCACCTTAGGGAAAATAATAATAATAATAATAAATATCGGACAACCTCACAAAAATCAATCTAGTCCCACAGTAAGCTTTAGTAGGCTTGTGTTATGGACACTAGATGACGATAAACATACTTATATAAATAAATACATACTTAAATACAAATGACATCCATGACCCAGGCACAAATATTCGAGTTCATCATACAAATATGCCGGAATTCGAACCCAGGACCATCGGCTCAGTAGGCAGTTGCTTAACGAGTGCGCCAACCGCGTCGTCTGAAAATGTGGCCCTGTCGTGAAATCTCTATAATATCAGGCGCGGCGCACTCCGCGATTTACGTTCCCAGCTACAAGTAAATGCCGGTCGCCTCTTCTATGGGGCATATTCAATGGCTGCCACGCTGTGTCTTGGAACGCACCCGCACGCTGCTCGCGCGCTCACTCTCTCCCGATTTACGTCGCAAGTAAACTTGCCGCATTTGTATTTTTATACTAGTGTTTAAATGAATTAAAAAAATAGCTAAAAAATATTACATCGTAGCGGGGTGCAGGAATTTGCTTGAATTCGGATATATAGCACTAAAACAGTTTTTAGAAGTTAACCATTTGTAATGTGTCATGTGTAAGTACCTATATTATGCGTGTGCGTTATTAATTTATTATCGTCCTTTGTAAACAAAATGTGTATTTTTTTTACTCCATCGCACCACCACGCCGTACTATCGCTATTTTTCTATTTGTTACGTTGCATTATTCTTTTTTATACGTATCATTATAGTATTTAAAAATAAAACAACAAGATTTTGTATTGCAGTAATTCGCAGCAAGCTCAATAAAACGTGGCCTGGTGGTGGATTCAATTTGTGTAAATTTCAAAATTTATAACTTTATGGTTAAATAAGTAATAAAATATATAATGTATAAATAACATAATTTGCTCTCTAGGTATATTGAGTGCAAGAAATAAATGGACAATACATTATTATTTTATTTAATCGTTGATAAACCCTCGCTAGCGTCGACGCGGCAAGTGAGCCAATTCATTTTCACCGTTATTACACAGCCTCAACGTTCCGTTTGGCTAGCGCTGGAGACGACGACTTTAGAAGAGCCGTAAATCATATTTTTTCGGCTAAAAAAAGCGGCTAGTGTGCCTTCTGTACTTGTACTATTATGTATTCTGTGATAATATTAATATTTAAGCCTGCAGACATTAATGGCATTGTTGAACTAGTGTAGTCTGACATCAGCCAAATCGAATCGATTAGTTTGAAAATCATAAGTCATCATGAATGATCTAATACACAAGCAAGCGCCAATGGGCTAGTTATTATTACATTTATCGGTATGCGTGGTAAATCGTGTTAATGGAAAGGTGCCGTAAATTCTTCAATGGGCTTGGGTTTTACCTGGTGTTGTACTGTAATGACCTGAAATAGATTGCTCTTAGTTGAAATGGTTTTAATTAGTCAGAAAAAAAAACAAAGTTTCGATCATTATTATAGTAGGTACAAACGAATTCATAATCATTAGCACATGTATATAAATTATTAATAAACAAAAGTCCCAAATTAGGCAATTCTTGTAGTACACTTGTCACTTATATGTATTATGTAGATAAATAATACATAAAACAAGTAGAAAATATCCAAAACCCTGGAACAAAATATTCGAAATTATCAGATATTTGCCCTTGCCGGGTTTAGAACCCAGGACCGACGGCTCAGTAGGCATGTGCACTACAAAATTCGCTAACCACGTCGTCAAAAAAGTCACCGTTTATGCGGACATCAACATACAAAATATGTAAGTACATCAGTCAAATTCATGAAGCCATACACAATAGAACAATAGAATTGACTGGTATTCTTGATAAAGGTCGATTGCTATTGTCTAATAAACTATTTGTGCTAACCATTAAAGTGATGTGGGTATGATCTGATATGCTTCTAGTTTCGCTAAATATCTACCAAAAGTACCAAAGTGACGTTCCAAATCTTTGTGCAGATACGGCCGAGTGAACTACGTGTTAGCCAAGCGCCTGGAGCTGCTGGAGGTGGTGGGGCGGCTGCAGCAGACGTTGGACGCCGGAGGCGACGCGGGCGCCACCTGCGAGCTCGCGCATCACTTCCATGTGTACCATGTGCGCCCCAGGTGGCAAGCGTTTACCGACGCCTGCCAGCGAGATAAGGTAATGTGGGCTAACTACTGGTGGTGCTGCATTAATGCTAGACGCTGGCAGCTACGCAGGCGCCACCTGCGAGCTCGCGCATCACTTCCATGTGTACCATGTGCGCCCCAGGTGGCAAGCGTTTACCGACGCCTGCCAGCGAGATAAGGTAATGTGGGCTAACTACTGGTGGTGCTGCATTAATGCTAGACGCTGGCAGCTACGCAGGCGCCACCTGCGAGCTCGCGCATCACTTCCATGTGTACCATGTGCGCCCCAGGTGGCAAGCGTTTACCGACGCCTGCCAGCGAGATAAGGTAATGTGGGCTAACTACTGGTGGTGCTGCATTAATGCTAGACGCTGGCAGCTACGCAGGCGCCACCTGCGAGCTCGCGCATCACTTCCATGTGTACCATGTGCGCCCCAGGTGGCAAGCGTTTACCGACGCCTGCCAGCGAGATAAGGTAATGTGGGCTAACTACTGGTGGTGCTGCATTAATGCTAGACGCTGGCAGCTACGCAGGCGCCACCTGCGAGCTCGCGCATCACTTCCATGTGTACCATGTGCGCCCCAGGTGGCAAGCGTTTACCGACGCCTGCCAGCGAGATAAGGTAATGTGGGCTAACTACTGGTGGTGCTGCATTAATGCTAGACGCTGGCAGCTACGCAGGCGCCACCTGCGAGCTCGCGCATCACTTCCATGTGTACCATGTGCGCCCCAGGTGGCAAGCGTTTACCGACGCCTGCCAGCGAGATAAGGTAATGTGGGCTAACTACTGGTGGTGCTGCATTAATGCTAGACGCTGGCAGCTACGCAGGCGCCACCTGCGAGCTCGCGCATCACTTCCATGTGTACCACGTGCGCCCCAGGTGGCAAGCGTTTACCGACGCCTGCCAGCGAGATAAGGTAATGTGCGCTAACTGCTGGTAATGCATTCACTCATTCACTGCCAGCAATGTTATTGCGGATTTTCAGAATCGGTAGCTTTAATATTTATTACAACGTAATACGGATATATTTAGACACTACGTTTTAAATCTGTTTGGCTGACGTCCAATTACATAAATTTACAGCTAACTTCCTACGCAATTCTAGGGGAAATCCCGCAAAAAATTGCTGCAAAAATATACACTTGATGTTTTTCCAATATATTATCACTTCTCACTAAAATCAACTGGACGTGAAGTACTAATTAGCCTTTTCATTGGACAATGCATTCAAACATGCAATAACAGTCTACGACTGAATAGATTCTGAAAATCATGAATCAATACTTTTTTTGGGAGTTACAAGAACGACGATCGATGTCATGGTCTTACACGAGAGATGAAAATATCTCCTCAATATGACGGCAGCGACCTTGTGCTGTGTGTAAAAGCCTGCCAATTTATACGGCACACCTTAGCGAGGTTTCATACATTTATAATGTAAATGTTTAGTGCAACGAAAAATTTCACAAAATTATGCTTCGAGCAGGGTTGGGTTCAACCCAACGTCTCTACGGCTTTCCGGGCCAGATGGTTGAACTACCAATTTATCTATCAAACCCACTAGCTAAACCATCGTATTTACTGCTTTAATCATAAATTTTATTCATTTGTTGTTCAAATGTCCCTTGATTTACCAGAGGAAGCTTCTAAATATTAATATTAAGTGACAATCTTCCACAAATCAACCTAGTCCCAAACTTGTAGTATGGGTACTAGACGACGATATACATAATATATAGATAACATCCATGACCCAGGAACAAATATTCGAATTCATCACACAAATTTTGCCCTCGCCGGGAGAGGAACCCAGGACCGCCAGCTCAGAAATAGAAAAGTGCTAGAGTTTAAAGCTAGGTCTAAGTATCATGTGGAATGTATAAACCCTTTGCCCTGGGGCCCATTTCACGAAGCTACAATTACAGGCGAAAATCACTTTCCAACGTCTTATATTAGAACAGGCCTCCGCTTGTAATTTGTAACTATGTCTTCTCAACAGTAATAGTCTCCTCTAGTGAAATACCGATAGACTCAGACATGTACAAGTACTCTTGTGGCCTTCTTGCAGATTAAAGATGCAGTTTATTTCATAACTTGTAGCTTCGTGAAGTAGGCCCCTGGTGGCGCCGTTTACACCCAGTCGGTGGAACGCGACATTGTACAGGCATTGACAGTCTTATTGAATTATTGGTCCATGCTGAAAGCAATTTTATAAGAGTACTTAAAAATCGTATTGAATTTTATTGGGATAATAAATCTTGACCGTCAAAAACACTTTAATGCGATGTCGTAATGGACTGTGGTTTAAATCGATCCTAGAATAACGGTGAGTATGAACTAAAGTTTAACGCGTTTATTTTAAGAAAAATCTATTTTTTTTTTTCATTACAAACATAGTATACAAAAGAGAGATATATAATGCACCGTTCGTTACACAAAATATAACCACAACCTTATCATAGAAATATGTGCGCCAGGGGACTTACCTTCCTTTTTATTAATACAATACTTATACCTATTATAAAATCAGCGCAGCACGAATACTCGAATAGCAGATCAAAATTACTTGTTGACAGTTGTCTGGTATTTTGTGAGCATGTCTCAAAAAATGTGTACACAAGTAAGACAGAAAATTAAAGTCCAATATAATTTTCCTATCTTGTTACCAACTATTTTAGTAATTTTATATCAATGTTATGGCTATGTTCAATAATTAAGGTTCTGAAGCTTATACTTTTAATGGGATATTATTAATGGCACAGCAAACAAATAATCGCCTATCAATTTATTTTCATCAATTATATACTTTATCTATCCAAATATCATAAACCCTCCATGATGCGTTCAAGAACCGCATATTATGACCACTATAAAAACAGACTGTTTTGTTAGAACAAATTTCTTATCTGTGAAAATGTTATTATTGCTAAATAATAACATCGATTTCGATAATATTATTTATTCAAATTTCGAACATCTCTGAAAAACAAAGAAATTTGATTTGACCTCTATTCTAATATCAGTCGAGATGACGTTTAGTTCGAAATGAATTGTCAATTTGCAATCAAATTTGACAAATGTCGCACTTAAGTAAGGTATCGAACGATATGATAGTTGAGGCCGACTCTAGTTTGTCTATGAATAAAAAAAAACTATGACAGCTGCTAGAAAACTTTATTACCGCCATTACCGGGTAAAATTTGACTGAATGCATCATGGAGGCGTATGATATGTGGCTAGATAAAGTAGTGTATGTAACTGTACATAATTAGGCATTAAAACACTCGTGTGATGTTTTTATGAAACTATTTTACATCAAATAAATTATTGCACAGCAAATAAAATAAATGCCTAGCAAAAATTGTACTGCAGATAATTAGAAAATACACATCAGCACGACATTACTTTCATCTTTTTAAAGAGCCCAGTAGGTTTGGTTAGTTTTGTTTCATAATTATTCTGAAAAATAATCAGTTTTTGAAAAAAATGGCTTTCGGACAAATGAAAATTTGGCGATCTAATTCTGATCACCTTTCAGTTCAGAGCAGATCCGACTCGGCTGGGTTAGGTTAGGTTAGTTTCTTTTTATATCCCTAAAAACGCTCCATAATGTACGGTAGTCATTATTAGCTATGCATTACTTAAATATGCTTTACTTTTAAATAAATAGATGCACGCCACAAATATAAATTGTAGTATATTTAGTAACATTTTGAGTGCAATATTTGCTGTGCAGTCAGTAATTTTGATATAAATTTTGATTATTTTTGCATAGAAAAAGGTTTTTTTGATGTGCGTTTAAATACTACCCCTTTTTAATTATATATAATCTGATGTCAATGTATTGAAAATCACAAAGAAAATTGATACACAATATAGGAAAATTATAGTGGGTTTTAATTTTCTGTCTTCATTGCGTACAAACTTTTTGAGAAATGCTCTTGTAGGGCTCCCTAGCTAACAAGGAACTCTTAATCTATATCCCAACTTTTAAATATATTTCTGTGCATAACATATTATTTTAAAGTTTTATACTCCGGGAGGCATCGTACGACAGACGCGGTTAAACACGTCATTGAGACGATGGTAAGGAATCCCAAGACCCTATAAGCGCGGGAGCGATATAAATTTAACTTAGTCACATTCAAGACGTTCTCAGAATTTAACTGAGAAAACTGGTCGCCAGTTCACTACTATAGAAGGTTGGACAGGTTTTTTGATTATAATTATAACTATTTGTCTTCTCCGATCTGCGCTATAAACGCTTAGCGCAACGCTGGTACGATCCAGTACAAATAGAATATTGAAAAGCAATAGGTATTCTGACTTCCGTCTGTCATAGTTGCACAAATCTGGCAATATGCATAATGAACCGCATTATGTTTTTAACTGTCCTTGCTATTACCTGGTTTACACGTAAATTGTTACTTATAATACGCTTAATTTTTTTATTGATCCAATTTTTCATTGTTCCAGACAAAGTCAGTGGAAACCATCAGCAAAGAATTTCCGTTCCATGAGTTTTTCGACGATGCGCCTAAGCCGCTCTTCCCCGGGCACTCGTATGAAGAAGACATGGAAATCGCAATCAGCTGTAATAGGTAAAGGATACTTCACTCGTCTCATCCCGCAAAATTCCACTGAATTATTGTTTCTTAGAATCTGACACAACGTAGGATGTTATAATATAATGGTGCACTTTTTTGGTTGTATGAATGAGCTGTTCCTCAATCAATCAAGTCAGCGTAGGTGACGTAGTAATTACCAGTTATTTGATCACGTGACATCAGGAAAACGAGCAATTGATTCTCGGAAGATGAAATGAACTTGCGTCGGAGTTAGAGTTGTGCCGTATCCGAAAATTTCCGGGAACTTTCCTCATTCTGTATGGGAAGTGTCTTCAATTTCGCCACCAAGCGAACGCTGCTCTGGCTGACCCATCACGCAGAAATATACATTTGGGGAGTCGGGTCAGTCCAAGTGTCGTCTATGATATGAGTGATTTTCAAAATACATGTACATAGTTAAGGGCTTTAATTAAAACAAAACTTAATTGATTCCATTGTGTGACGATAGTTGCCCATACCTTTTGTATGAGTAACTTTCGTAACACAAAATAAGCGATCGTGATTTTGTTTTTATTAAGCCTTTAACTACGTACTTTTTTTGACTCCTATACAGTATACACTAGGAGTTACTTCAATTTGTGAGCATTTCTCAAAAAGTTTGTAGGTACACAATTAAGACGCCAATTAATGTTCAATTATATTTTTCCTATTTTGTTACCCATTTCCTCAGATTATACATATATAATTAAAAAGTGTAAGTAGAGGCCTTATTCCTTTTTTTTTCATATTATGACAAATATATTTATAATTTCAACCACCTTTTTGAACTGAAAATACTTTTTTGACACTTTCATTGCGTAGAATCGAAAATAAGTTAAAAAACTAATTTTCCGCGAGAATTTTGTCAATTTCGAGTAGTTTTTAAACAATAATTATCAATGAAAAATTCAAACTGTAGGTTTCAAATATATACCAATAAATCGCAATAGCCCTGTTCTAGGTAGTAACATCAATAATAAGTTGAGAAACATGTTTGATCATAGAGAAAAATGTCTAAAACAATCAGCATTTTAAAAGGAATAAGGCCTCTTAACAGAACTTTAATGATCAAACATACCGTAACATTGTTATATAAAATTACTATAATAGAATTTATTGAAGTCTTAATTTTGTACAAACTTTTTGAGAAATGCTCTTATGGTGGATACTGAACACGGCGATAGTACGCTCAAGACAAACTGGCCAGTTCGCCAATCGCTTTACTAGCCCCGAGGCTTGCACCGTAATCTCCTTAAAGTATGGAAGAATTACGCACATATTATATCTGCGATTATGTCATTATGTCTCGGTATGTTTATGATATCTACTATAATATAATATTTTATATTACGCCCCCCGACGGCGGTTAACACAACTAAACACTTAATTGTTAGGTTCTATATTTGCATAGGCAACGTTGGCGCATATTATGTCATTATACGAGTAGTTAGACATGCGTGCTGACAATACAATACAATACAACGATACTTTATTGCACACCAACAAGAAAAATATTAGTTGACATGTCTATTATATGATTATCGACAAAACGATATCGATATAAATTTGTTGTTGCTCCTGGACTTTGTTTTCATCAATCGTCCTTGGCACCTATGCTCTCACATCATATACTTGAACAGATGTTTCACATAATTATGTCTATTGAAAAGGGGCGTGTCTGGCTAATCAGCAAAACTTGCGCTATGACGTTGGGCACGTTATTTTATTATATATTAGAATATCTTGTAAATGCATACTCAGATGCAGGTAGCATTCACACCACCGCGGGTATACGCGAATTATCTGCTATGACTCGGACCATTGAGTAGTTTAGTTTTAGTAAATACTTTCAAATAATGTAAGCTTATTTTCACTTACCCATGGTTTCATATTAGAACTCCCAGTCAGTGTTTAATGTCTACCCGTAATACTGATCGTACAAATACCAATTGCATTATTTACAGATACATTAACCACATCTTTGAAGAGCTGGAGGAATTCCGAGCATTCGAGTTGCTCCGGTCAGGCTTGGACCGCTCCAAGTACCTGCTCGTGAAGGAGGCCAAGATCATAGCCATGACCTGCACCCATGCCGCGCTGAAGCGTTCAGAACTTGTGCAGATGGGTAGGTTTTTATTTATTCCATGATGACACACAAGCACAACAGTTATTTTAAACATTAAAATATTTTCTCCCTCACTGACGGGGTAAGTATTCTACACAACATATTGGTGCTTGCAACGCTAGAACCATCATCATCATCTGTTTATTCGCCATTTCGACATCCCTGCTGGCTGCCGGCTCATTCCTTATCAGTAATGTGCACGGTAATTCCACTAAAATAGTTTTCGTATTATTACCAACTATTCATTCATTCATTAATTACTGATCGAATCTATATATTCATTAATTAAGGAGTATTTTATTAATATTACGCATGGGTTAGTTGTTTCAAATCATAGTACGTTAACAGGTATTAAACTCCAAAACACGTTTCGGATATTGCAATACAATGTATACTGGCTATTTTGAATTCTCAGACAGGATGCAGATCTCGTGTTTAATTATTAAACTTTAATAACATAACACTAAATACTACGTGAGAATTGGCCATTTGCGTATGGTGTGTATATTTTTTTAGTACATAGGTAGGTGTGTAAGTTGTGAACAATATTGCAACATTGAAGTTTTTACTTCAAATATACTCATTGTCATATAAATGTATATCATTGTAAACTAAATTATCTAAATTCAACCTTAACAGGGCGAATCAAAACGCTCGGAAGAGAGAAAATGTTTTTCATGCATACCTTAATTACTCAATTTCAAAAGACATTAACGGCTCGGCTTCAAAATAGATTTGATTTTTTATAGGTATTATCTTGAATCGGCCCGATTAAGGTGACCGTGTAGGTGACGGTAGTAAATACGAGTTTGAAACGTCGTTGATTTCGTAAAACCCAACAGCCGTGGTATAGAAATCCAGTTTACGCAGCAGCTCAGACCGTATCTCATATTCTAACTTATTGACGGAATATTTACCATATTAAAACATTCCTCCGCTTCCCAGGTTTCAAATACGACAACATCCTAATGGAGGAGTCGGCTCAAATCCTGGAGATCGAGACGTTCATCCCGCTGCTTCTGCAGAACCCGCAGGACGGGCGCTCGCGCCTCAAGCGCTGGATCATGATCGGCGACCACCACCAGCTGCCGCCCGTCGTCAAGAACATGGCCTTCCAGAAGTACTGCAACATGGAGCAGAGCCTGTTCACGCGGATGGTGCGGCTGGGCGTGCCGTACGTCGAGTTGGACGCGCAAGGACGAGCGAGACCCAGGTTAGTTCTATTGATCGGCGACCACCAGTTGCCTATTGCCACCAGTATAGACTATTTTAGTATCTTATTACTTTAATATTTGGCCAATGTAATATATATTTATATATAACTAGCATTGACCCGCGGCTTCGCTCGCGTGCCTATATAATATACATCATCCTATGGGAACAATACTCTTTTTTTCAGGATTAAAAGTAGGCTATTTGTTAAATTAGGGTATAATCTGCAATCTGCATATCCCTCATGCATATCCGTCCAGCCGTTTTAGCGTGAAGAAGTAACAAACATACACAGACTTTCGCTTTTCTAATATTACTGGGAAATACTTTTTATTTTATCATAACTCCACTTTATCAAATCAAACCGAAAACTCAAGCACTCAAATCAAGCGATCTCAGCTTTTACTGTACCTACCAAATAAAGTTCACTTCAAAATTCATAACTCGAAGTGAAGCTAAGACACCGAGATATGTGTGTATTTTATTTGTATAAAGCTTTTATAATGTCCTGAGCCTCCGCTTATCGACTTGGGATATTCGAGATTGGTTTAATGATTCTAAGCCATGTTCTAAGTTACGTCATGTTCTATTGTAAGATATTGAGGTTCTCTTCGTTGATGAATGAAAAATGTATTATTCTGAGCCAGATAAACGTAATTCTGAAATGACTTAACATAATTATTGAAAAGCTTGAATGTATTTATTACGGATGCAGGAAGTTTCCCGATCATTACTCCTCCCGACCCAACGCGCCGCCCGCCTATATGTACCGATTGACGACGATCGAGATGCCACCAAATACTATTTTCTTAATCTATTAGGATAACGCAGGTCTCTATCCATACCTCAAAAGCAAAAACAGAACCCCCTTATAGGATCACGTGTAGCTGTCTGTCAGTCCGTCTGTTACAACCGATTTGCTGCAAAACTACTGGACCGATTAAATTGCAATTTGGCGCAAATGCTTTCAAGAATTTTCATGTCCACGGTGGCATTTTCGTAATTAACGTCCCAACAAACCATAAAAATTACACCCATACTCATATTTAGTCATTTCAACCCCATCGCACCCCAACAGGCGAGACGGTATTTCACGTCCACCACGTTTGTTTTTTTAAATCGTTGTTGTTTTGATAATCAGCGGCCCGATAAACCATAGAAACATTACCCTTGTTGATTTTCAGACTTTGTCACCACATTTCTCCCTTTTAGGGGTTGAATTTAAAAAAACCTGAAACACGTGTTTTTTCATTTATTGTTAGAAATACTCCTGTGAAGTTTCGAATAAAATAGTCTAACTAATCTTGTTTCCCCATACAAACTCTGGAACCCCATTTCACCCCTTTAGGGGGTGAGTTTTGAAAAACCCTTTCTTAGTGCACCCCTACACCTTATAAGGAACCTACGTGCCAAATTTGAACTCTCTAGAACCAGCGGTTTAGTATTTAGACATTTCAATCCCATTTCACCCCAACAGGGGAGATGGTAACTCACGTCCGCCACGTTGGATTTTAAAATCGTTGCGGTTTTCGTAATCAGCGACCCGATAAACCATAAAAACAATACCCATGCTGATTTTTAGATTTTGTCACCACATTTCTTCCTTTTAGGGGTTGAATTTTCAAAAAACCTGAAACGCGTGTTTACTCATTTATCGTTAGGAATACTCCTGTGAAGTTTCGAATAAAATAGTCTAACTAATCTGGTTCCCCCATACAAACTTTGGAACCCCATTTCACCCCTTTAGGGGGTGAGTTTTCAAAAATCCTTTCTTAGCGGATGCCTACGTCATAACATCTACCTGCATGCGAAATTTCAGCCCGATTCGTCCAGTGGTTTGGGCTGTGCGTTGATAGATCACTATGTCAGTCAGTCACCTTTGAGTTTTATATATATAGATAAATGAAATTTCATCACAAACATTAACGTAAAATAGGGAACGTTATTTGTGCCACTATGAAGTACTAAATACGCCACACAATCGACGAGTTATCACGTCTGGTTATAAATATATCAATGTCCTGTTTTATATGCCTTGGCTAATCGTATATCTATCAGATTACTTAATGCGTACGTTCGTGCGTGAAATAATTATTTAAAAATCAAGTTAGCAAGGTTGAATTGTTTACTACTTATTTTATATTCACACCGCGTTTACTACTAATGTAATATTAATATTGGACCAAATAATATAAAATTGCGTCAGTAAAAAAAGGTTACTTATTGTTAAGCACTGGGTGTTGGGAAACACAATTTATTCAATTATGCAGATCGTAAATCCATGTACCTCTGAGCCACCCGCGCCTACTACTACATTAGGACATTACTACAGTTATATATTTATGCAATACAATCGCATCCTTATGTGTGAACAAACACCATTCATGATTACGCGCGATACATCATACACATGTTTGAATGGTGTTTGCTTATATGTATATGTTTTACATGTATTCGTGCTCGTAACTCGTATGAATGAATATTTGTCCTGCGATGTGTGTCACTGTGGATGTGTAACACTAGGGGTCGGTTGTTTCAAACCGTTTTTATTCGGAAGTTACGACTGTTAACATCCTGTAGTAAGGATGTGACGTTTCTTTATTTGAGTTAACAGCAACATTTTAAAAATGAGTGCAAATAAACCCACGCAAATTTTAATAACCACGCTAATTTAGGCAATATATGTGTCTTATATTTGATATTTTTGTAACAGTTAAAGTAAATAAAGTCTTGGATTGAGCCAACCTGCTGAATATGAAAATAACTTTGAACTCGTTTAATTTATAAATCAATATGATATGACAAACCTTGAACAATTCGCAATTTATGTTTTACAAGCCAGAAGGGTGAATAATATCGCCCAAAAGGAAATAAAATAATTATAAAATATATTATGGATCTACATGGATCTATTTATGGATCTGTCGTATAGTAAAAATAATGGCGATATTTCTTGACTGTCGGTGCAAAGATTGGAATGAGGTAAGATACAAATATACCGATTACGTGATGGCTGACACTGATTTGAATCAATAACTTCTCGTATTTTACTCGTATTCGTGGAAACCCGGCGTAAGCTCACAGTTATATTTAGTTCACGTTTACATTATCATAATTTAAGGGTCAAACATGTAAATTCACAAGTTGAATATACTTCTACACATATAATAGTTCCGTCATTGACGTAACGATCGACAGTCAATGTGCAGCCCCAACGTAGTTAACGAAACCTTTTGACCGCTCAGCTAGTCGACGGAAAACGGTGTCTCAGACGCCAAACAGGCAACAGACAGGCGTTGACACATCATATAACTTTGTACGGCAAATGACGTCGTAGTGGCGTCTGAAGCACAGCTATCCGTCGACGTGAATTGTCGTCCTTGGCGCTTAAAAGGTTAAGAAATGTGGAATTACTACTAATGCTAAAAAACGATTTGCCGATATCTACTTTCATATTTCGTTCAGGGAGTCCACTGGAGTGAAAAATGGAAAATTCTAGGAAATTACAATGATGCGGCAGGTTAGGAGCTAGATTGACTTAAACATTGTTAAAACCCATTTTTTTCGGATGGAGCGTAGGTAAACTATGCGGATTAGATCCATCGATTAAAATTTATCGCGTAACGAATTCAGTATCGGTTCAAAATCATTATTTCAGGCTACATGACCCATTTGTAAATGCGGTATAGACTCACAAGTTCGTGGTGTCAGATAGCTGACCGCGCAACCACCGGAACTTGACAAAACTCTTCCTTTTGTGAAAGTCGTTACCTAGTCAGTTGGACCTCTGATGTCATAATTTTTTTTTTTTCAAAAGACGAACTAAATTTTAAAGTTTTGCTTGGATTTTATGAACTAAAACGATTTTTTCTGTCCATCTCATCTTCGCGCACCGCGTATCTAATCTTTTGAGAATATATACTCATATAGGTACAATATTGACTTCTGCTCATTAATATAATGTATACCTGCCTACACAATAAGTTTCTGTCTGCCCTAAGTGGGTGACCCAGCATAGAAAACTAAGAAGCATTATGCTAATGTATTTGGTGCATGACGATAACGATTATAGTCGGCTTAAGAGTAGCATCACTCAGTTTTCTATACGTCTTGCTCCAGTTTCGATAGCTAAACTATATAAGATTCAGTTCTGTTTCTTTTCTCAAAATCTACCCCAACAGTAAAAGATCCGATATAAAGTAATACGTTCGCCATCCCACTGAATAAGTGTAAATATAACTGTGACACTGTTTTTGTAAAATATTCGTGTTACATCTCTTTCGTTTTTTATATCAAACTAGCGACCCGCCCCGGCTTCGCGCGGGTGCAATACATATTATACATATAAACCTTCCGCTTGAATCACTCTATCTATTAAAAAAAACCGCATCAAAATCCGTTGCGTAGTTATAAAGATTTAAGCATACAAAGGGACATAGGGACAGAGAAAGCGACTTTGTTTTATACTATGTAGTGAAGATCAATCATGCACGAACAATTGGCGATAATACTCTCAGTACGATAATAGCTGTATGGTCGCATTCACTTGAACATGTTTGGCCAGCATCTGCAACCTGTACCGCTGGCGGTACCGCGCGCTGGGCGACCTGGGCCACGTGACTCGCCTGCCGGAGTACCGCGCCGCCAACGCAGGCCTCCGCTACGACTTCCAGCTCGTCGACGTCGAAGACTTCAACGGCGCGGGCGAGACCGAGCCCAGCCCTTACTTCTATCAGGTGAGCCCTTGATCTCACAGTCAACAATATATGTTGTTCTTAATCTAACCTGTGTAACGTTAATGTAGCAACCATGAAGGAACATTATTTTAGCAATCGAACCTACCTTCATAAAAAAACTGGTCTGCTTAAGAGTCAAATGATATTTTTAAGTTAGACTAATATTTCAATGCGCATGTCACGCGCTTGAATCCAAACAAAAAAAGTTGCATTAGAGTACATCCGGGTAACACGTCGTCTCACTGTTATAGAACTGTCTTATTGAACCATGAAAAGTACCTACTGAAAATTCATGTTGCTATTTTTAATCCTATAATAACATTTAAAGCGCCATAAAGCGCGCTAAATGTTTAAAGCGCCATTATAATGTATATAAACGAAATTAAAGCTAATTCTCAAAATCAAGGTTACCGACACAAGTAATGTCTTTCGTCCCGATCTTGCGCAGTTTCCAACCAGCTTCTACAACATGTATTTACCCGGAATGGTCAAGATGCCTTTGCCCTGCTGGTAGTCTTAATTACGCTATATTAGCACCACGAATTCCATAATCTCCAACTAGTTAGACTTAGATTACAATTTTACTATACATTTTCAGAATCTGGCAGAAGCGGAGTACGTGGTAGCAGTGTTCATGTACATGAGGATCATCGGCTGGCCCGCCGAGAGGATATCCATCCTAACCACATACAACGGACAGAAGCACCTGATCCGTGACGTCATCGATAAGCGCTGCGCCGACAACCCACTCATTGGTCGACCACATAAGGTATGATAACTTTTATCTTCACCCATCTTGTTAAATTCCTATAACAAGTTCAGATATTATATTTAAGGACAAAATCAGAGAAGTAATTTCATGACAATACCGAAGCCACCGCGAGGTCAACCTCTGCTCAAGCGAGGCTTTTAATGATGAGCTCCCCCGCCGCGCGAGTCACCTCATGTGTTCCTCTGCTCCGCGGACTGACTGGCAGGACTGAGTGTTTCATATTTTCATAAAAGAAAAATCTATGATAATGATTATGATATGTGTGTAGATAAAGTAGTATATGCAACTGTATATAAACAATTTCAGCTACACGACTGATATAAAATATACCTTATATTGTAACTAAATACGATGTTAACCTATTGACCGCCAAGCGGTCTAGCAATTTACCGTGCCACTGACGCCAGAGTAAAAAAAAAAGATGTGCCCCAAAATCAACAGGGATTGAAAAATACTTGTAGCGGTTAGAATTACAAAGTTTTGATCATTGAAATTTGGACGGCTGTGGCCGACGTGGCGTCAGGGGCACGATTTTTTGTTGACGACCACAGCTGACTGTGGCGGTCAAAAGGTTAATATCTAGGTCACATTTTTGGCAACGATGAGTTACGTGAAGGGATCGCTGCAATTCCAGAACATGACACACTTCCGTCAAATTACATCTTATGTGAACGTCGCCAGCTTATCAGTGGGAATTCTCACGTCATAAGAATGAACATTATGTGTTGTTCAGGTGACGACGGTGGACAAGTACCAGGGGCAGCAGAACGACATAGCGCTGGTGTCGCTGGTGCGCACGCGGGCGGTGGGGCACGTGCGCGACCTGCGCCGCCTCATCGTGGCCGCGTCCAGGGCCCGCCTCGGACTGTACATCTTCGCGCGCGCCAACCTCTTCCGCAACTGCTTCGAGCTACAGCCCACCTTCAACCAGGTCACTACCATTTATATCTACGACTAAAACTGTGCAGCGCCAGCCGCGCACCAACCAGTGGCGACCGGCGGCGTTTTCGTACATCTGAAACGTGGGGTAATCAATCATGTTGCAGGTGCGGCAATTTTACAATTGCGGGGAATCTCGCGTTTAAATCAAAAAAGTGCCCTCACTTAAGGTTTTTAAAGTTAATTAGACAAGCTTCCAATTACGCATTGAAACTGTCAAAATAACTTTATCTCAAACATGCAATGAAATATTGTCTTTGCGTTCCTTATAATAGGCTCGGAAGTATCGGTTTTTGGGCGCAACAACTCGAGAGGACTGTAAAGGGATTTCATACTGCTTTTCAGGCCTAGGCCTGCAAAGTAACTTTTTTTTTGTTTCAACAACAAGGTCATTCACACAGCTGGCTGGTTTGACAAAAAGCAGGTTTTGTTTTTAAAGGTTGGTTGTTAGACACTTGTGGAAAAAAAAACTCAAGATGGCGACTTTTTTTTTTTCAAAATTTCAAATTGGTGCTAGGCGGCTAAAACTCGGTATCGGGGGGCTCTCGGGGCTCAAAAATATGAATCTGAAATCTTGTCCGAAAATTCGGTCAAATTCGGAAAATATCGAAAAAAAAAACGATTTGTATGGAGAAAATTTCAAATTGGTCCTAGGAGGCTGAAATTCGGTATCCGGGGGTTTTTGGGGCTCCTGAGTCAGAATCTGAAATCGGATTTTTAAAATTCGGTCAAATTCGGATTCGGGGGCTCTCGGGGCTCAAAAATATGAATCTGAAATCTTGTCCGAAAATTCGGTCAAATTCGGAAAATGTCGAAAAAAAAACGATTTGTATGGAGAAAATTTCAAATTGGTCCTAGGAGGCTGAAATTCGGTATCCGGGGGTTTTTGGGGCTCCTGAGTCATAATCTGAAATCGGTTTTTTTTAATTCGGTCAAATTCGGTATCGGGGGGCTCTCGGGGCTCAAAAATATGAATCTGAAATCTTGTCCGAAAATTCGGTCAAATTCGGAAAATATCGAAAAAAAAAACTATTTGTATGGAGAAAATTTCAAATTGCACGTTGTGTTTGCCTGTAATTGGGTAAATACTCTGATATGTTTCGTACTTGCATTTGTTTTTTTATGTATGTTATATATAGTATTGTACCTGTTGGCAAACCTAATAAATAAAAAAAAAATAAAAAAATTGGTCCTAGGAGGCTGAAATTCGGTATCTGGGGGTTTTTGGGGCTCCTGAGTCAGAATCTGAAATCTGATTTTTAAAATTCGGTCAAATTCGGAAAATATCGGACAAACAATATTAAGTGTTATTCTTTGAAGTATATTTTTTTATTTCATTGTATGTTTGAGAAAAGCACTATACATGCCTCGTCGTGAAAACGGATTCCCGGCCTACTTGGCCGGAAATCCTCATTTTCCCGGCCTCTGATGTAATGTACTATAAAAATCGGACTAGAATTTAATCAATATAAATATAGTTACTAAGTTTTATTCATAGTATCACTTGGCCAGTTCCATGATGGGTGGAAACTCAGTTATTCGAGTGTTGGTACATAATTGCTGTACCTTGAATAATACAAAATATTATGACTAACAGGATATTAATTTACAGCCGGTGCTTCAATGGCCAGATGCCCTCATTTATCAGAGCTTGTCTAACAACGCGCGCCTGTTCACTCGTTAAAACGCTCTTACGATATAACACATAACTATATGAGCTGAATGTTTGCTCGGCGTTATTTTCGTCAGTTGACTACATATGTAGTTTTTAAGGTTCCTTATGTCAGTACAGAAAAACGTTCGATCTTAATTTGCGTAACGAAATTTGGGAAACGAAGCAGTTCGGTAAATATAATTGGCCCATACGAGTGAGTTAACATAAAGTATACTCGTAAATCTAGTATCGTGTACTTTCGTATTATATAATAAACCCTTTACAATTCAACATAAAGACCCCCTGTATCGAATACCACGTCTCACTTTTAACTGCTTAAGTAATAATAAGCATGACATTATAAAACAAGCTCTGTATTGTAACCCGAATGAGGTGACGTTTGAAAACGTTTTCGGCTAAAGTAATTCGCGACGTAATAAAAGATTACATCACCGCTTACTGTAAGGCTCTAATAGGCCACCTAGTGTGAAGACCTTGGCTGCTAATTATGTCGTTGGTATTTTTTTTTTAAACTCATCATCATCATCTACTCTTGAACAAAGTCCTGTACCTATTGTGTACGTTTACTTCGTGCTTCAATTGTATAATTAGCCAGACACAGACTTGACATGATAAGCCTAATGGAAAATATATGGTAGATAGACAAGAACGAAAAAAATATTGACCGTTGAGTTACGGTATTCCTTCTCAACAGTGGTGACCTCTTGTGAAATGTCGGTAGACTCAGACATGTAAAAGTGCCCACTTACAGAATAAAGTTCAATATTTTATTATAACGAGCCACGATGTTCCCAGTTAAATTTCGTTAAGTGGAATATATGTACGGTCAGCATCAAAAGTCGCTGACAATTTCACTACTGGCTTGTGAGTCGTTTTCAAAAAACATGTACTTATTTAAGCGCTATCGTAAAGTTACAGTGCGTACTGCGTGAGCTGTCAGAATGCAATTCGCGTTTTGTACCTGTCTCGCTCGCTCTTTCGCTATCCTGATAAGAATCCCTAAGTTTTCACCCAAACCCGAATCGCAATCTGAGAGCCCAGGGACTGTACCCATACCTTTTGTTGTACTAAGTTTAGTTACACAAAGGACCCGATTGTAGTTGCGCTTCTATTAAGCCTAACTATGTACAATGTCACTCTCTAGTACTAAAACTACTCTTATGGCAAATTGTATACTTAAATTGACAGCTACATTTAATACTAAGTATATAATTTATGCATATAAATATGGATAACGTCATCTAGTACCTATAACACACAAGCCTAATGGAGCTTACTTTGGGGCTAGATCGATTTGTGTGAGGTTGTCCAATATTTATTTATTTATTTATTTTTTATTTATTTACGACTTTCGTTTATGTTATTTATTGATGTATATCGTCGTCTAGTGCCCGTAGTACAAGCATTGCTTAGTTTGGGACTAGGTCGATTTGTGTAAGATTGTTCCCTAATATTGATTTATTGTTGAGTAGTTGGTGGATCGTCCGCTTCAACTGGAATTGGTGCCGGGCGAGCGGTATCCGGCGCAGCGCGGAGCGAGCGCGGGCGTGCCGGCCGAGCTGTCGCTGAGCATGCGCGACATGCCGCACATGGCGCGCTTCGTGTACGACATGTACCTGGAGCGCGTGCGCGACCACCGCCGCCGGGAGGTGAGTATCTAACCGTGTCCGACACGACGTGTGCCGGCCGAGCTGTCGCTGAGCATGCGCGACATGCCGCACATGGCGCGCTTCGTGTACGACATGTACCTGGAGCGCGTGCGCGACCACCGCCGCCGGGAGGTGAGTATCTAACCGTGTCCGACACGACGTGTGCCGGCCGAGCTGTCGCTGAGCATGCGCGACATGCCGCACATGGCGCGCTTCGTGTACGACATGTACCTGGAGCGCGTGCGCGACCACCGCCGCCGGGAGGTGAGTATCTAACCGTGTCCGACACGACGTGTGCCGGCCGAGCTGTCGCTGAGCATGCGCGACATGCCGCACATGGCGCGCTTCGTGTACGACATGTACCTGGAGCGCGTGCGCGACCACCGCCGCCGGGAGGTGAGTATCTAACCGTGTCCGACACGACGTGTGCCGGCCGAGCTGTCGCTGAGCATGCGCGACATGCCGCACATGGCGCGCTTCGTGTACGACATGTACCTGGAGCGCGTGCGCGACCACCGCCGCCGGGAGGTGAGTATCTAACCGTGTCCGACACGACGTGTGCCGGCCGAGCTGTCGCTGAGCATGCGCGACATGCCGCACATGGCGCGCTTCGTGTACGACATGTACCTGGAGCGCGTGCGCGACCACCGCCGCCGGGAGGTGAGTATCTAACCGTGTCCGACACGACGTGTGCCGGCCGAGCTGTCGCTGAGCATGCGCGACATGCCGCACATGGCGCGCTTCGTGTACGACATGTACCTGGAGCGCGTGCGCGACCACCGCCGCCGGGAGGTGAGTATCTAACCGTGTCCGACACGACGTGTGCCGGCCGAGCTGTCGCTGAGCATGCGCGACATGCCGCACATGGCGCGCTTCGTGTACGACATGTACCTGGAGCGCGTGCGCGACCACCGCCGCCGGGAGGTGAGTATCTAACCGTGTCCGACACGACGTGTGCCGGCCGAGCTGTCGCTGAGCATGCGCGACATGCCGCACATGGCGCGCTTCGTGTACGACATGTACCTGGAGCGCGTGCGCGACCACCGCCGCCGGGAGGTGAGTATCTAACCGTGTCCGACACGACGTGTGCCGGCCGAGCTGTCGCTGAGCATGCGCGACATGCCGCACATGGCGCGCTTCGTGTACGACATGTACCTGGAGCGCGTGCGCGACCACCGCCGCCGGGAGGTGAGTATCTAACCGTGTCCGACACGACGTGTGCCGGCCGAGCTGTCGCTGAGCATGCGCGACATGCCGCACATGGCGCGCTTCGTGTACGACATGTACCTGGAGCGCGTGCGCGACCACCGCCGCCGGGAGGTGAGTATCTAACCGTGTCCGACACGACGTGTGCCGGCCGAGCTGTCGCTGAGCATGCGCGACATGCCGCACATGGCGCGCTTCGTGTACGACATGTACCTGGAGCGCGTGCGCGACCACCGCCGCCGGGAGGTGAGTATCTAACCGTGTCCGACACGACGTGTGCCGGCCGAGCTGTCGCTGAGCATGCGCGACATGCCGCACATGGCGCGCTTCGTGTACGACATGTACCTGGAGCGCGTGCGCGACCACCGCCGCCGGGAGGTGAGTATCTAACCGTGTCCGACACGACGTGTGCCGGCCGAGCTGTCGCTGAGCATGCGCGACATGCCGCACATGGCGCGCTTCGTGTACGACATGTACCTGGAGCGCGTGCGCGACCACCGCCGCCGGGAGGTGAGTATCTAACCGTGTCCGACACGACGTGTGCCGGCCGAGCTGTCGCTGAGCATGCGCGACATGCCGCACATGGCGCGCTTCGTGTACGACATGTACCTGGAGCGCGTGCGCGACCACCGCCGCCGGGAGGTGAGTATCTAACCGTGTCCGACACGACGTGTGCCGGCCGAGCTGTCGCTGAGCATGCGCGACATGCCGCACATGGCGCGCTTCGTGTACGACATGTACCTGGAGCGCGTGCGCGACCACCGCCGCCGGGAGGTGAGTATCTAACCGTGTCCGACACGACGTGTGCCGGCCGAGCTGTCGCTGAGCATGCGCGACATGCCGCACATGGCGCGCTTCGTGTACGACATGTACCTGGAGCGCGTGCGCGACCACCGCCGCCGGGAGGTGAGTATCTAACCGTGTCCGACACGACGTGTGCCGGCCGAGCTGTCGCTGAGCATGCGCGACATGCCGCACATGGCGCGCTTCGTGTACGACATGTACCTGGAGCGCGTGCGCGACCACCGCCGCCGGGAGGTGAGTATCTAACCGTGTCCGACACGACGTGTGCCGGCCGAGCTGTCGCTGAGCATGCGCGACATGCCGCACATGGCGCGCTTCGTGTACGACATGTACCTGGAGCGCGTGCGCGACCACCGCCGCCGGGAGGTGAGTATCTAACCGTGTCCGACACGACGTGTGCCGGCCGAGCTGTCGCTGAGCATGCGCGACATGCCGCACATGGCGCGCTTCGTGTACGACATGTACCTGGAGCGCGTGCGCGACCACCGCCGCCGGGAGGTGAGTATCTAACCGTGTCCGACACGACGTGTGCCGGCCGAGCTGTCGCTGAGCATGCGCGACATGCCGCACATGGCGCGCTTCGTGTACGACATGTACCTGGAGCGCGTGCGCGACCACCGCCGCCGGGAGGTGAGTATCTAACCGTGTCCGACACGACGTGTGCCGGCCGAGCTGTCGCTGAGCATGCGCGACATGCCGCACATGGCGCGCTTCGTGTACGACATGTACCTGGAGCGCGTGCGCGACCACCGCCGCCGGGAGGTGAGTATCTAACCGTGTCCGACACGACGTGTGCCGGCCGAGCTGTCGCTGAGCATGCGCGATTCAATTTCTGTTTTATAACATTGTTATGGAAAGAAAGCGTAGTATTGCCTCGTTATTGACAATGGCCTCGTGTATTGCAGAGTGGGTCGGGGCAGGCCTCGTGGTCGGCGCCGGGCAGCGCGCAGGCGGCGGCGCCGCGCGAGCCGCGCCACTTCGTGCCGTCGCACCCCGGCGCCGCGCCCGACTCCGACGACGAGGACGCCTTCCAGCCCACGCAGATCGTCAACGAGGTCGACGACCCGCCCGCGCCCGCGCCCGCGCCCGCGCAGTAGCCCCTCCCAGTGCCATAGCTCACCGTTGATGAAGCCCCTTAAACGACTCGTCGGAAGCGAAGAGATCATATTTAATAACGATTGTGTCGCCATATGTTTTAAAGAAGTGGAAACCTGGCTAATTTGTTGGAAACCTTTCGTCTTTGCCGGCGTTGTTAGAGTTTTTGACTGTTTTATAATATTCCTTGGTGAACTATAAAACGCCGTCAGAGTATCTACAGTCGTCCCGCATTCGCATTCCAAAGTTTGTCAGGTGTATATCCTGACCTAACAATGTATCACACTTAAACTGATTTGTGTTATATCATACAAATCACGAAAAATGTTAGTTTCTTCTAGTTTCGTAATTTTTATAACAAACTACAGAACCGTAAGGTTTCCGTTAAAAACGGATCCTTATGTAAGAATAAACATAGTAACTACTCTCTAGACTCAAATTGAGTGACTAGGTCACCGTAACATCCGTTATAACTCTCGGCAGTAGCAACTCTTACTTGTAGCAAAAGCTTTGCATTCGCTACAAAAGCAAACTTTGCTATTTAAAGTGGAGTGGAAACAAATTTTCTACGTACCTGTGTATTTCTTGTTTGTATGTGTCTGATTGACCTGTAAGTTAAGTAAAAAGAAATAAAATATGAGTTTTACGAATGGTGTTTATTTATTATTATCTAAAACCATCTTACGTTCTTCTGTGATGTAGTTTTATTTACAAAGGTAAATCTAAATAGTAGTCATTGGCTGTAAAAGGGCCTCTGAGCTAAATTATGGTATATTTATTTAATCTACAATTCCCTGGGAATAAACTTACGATAGACTAGCATCACTATCAATGAAAGTTATGCCGAAAACGACTTGAGTTAATGTTCTTGTCCAAGTGCCTGCAGTCCTAACTCAATAGTGTTTGGTCGGTTTTTGCATGACTAACAATATATAAGGTCTGGTCGTTTTTAGCGAAACTGGTAAACTGCGTCATAATGCTTGGATATGACATGATCGCTGACGGATAAAGTCTACTAAGTAAAAGAAAAATCAAAACAGAATCTACGTCAGCTTCTTGAGTTACGCACATACTTACTTTAGCACAACACTTATTATAAAAATTTACTCTGTGATGCACTACTTTGTTTACTTAGTTAACTGTTTTTAGGGTTCCGTACCCAAAGGGTAAAAACGGGACCCTATTACTGAGACTTCGCTGTCCGTCCGTCCGTCCGTCCGTCCGTCCGTCTGTCACCAGGCTGTATCTCAAGAACGGTGATAGCTAGACAGTTGAAATTTTCACAGATGATGTATTTCTATTACCGCTATAACAACAAATACTAAAAATAAAATAAAATAAATATTTAAGGGGGGCTCCCTTACAAAAAACTTGTTTTAGATTATATATATATAAATATATACATATAGGTACGGAACCCTACATGCGCGAGTCGGACTCGCACTTGCCCAATTTTTTATATATATAGACGTTTGTATTCGGTATAATGTTATATACTATTATATTAACTTCCTCGTCATTTACTGCAAGGGATCAAGAGGCCATATACCTTTTAAAAAATATTTTTTTCACATTATGACAATATATTAATAATTTAAACCAACTTTTTGAATGAACAATACTTTTCCCCGAGTTCTAGGTAGTAACATAGCTATTTCATGCTTTCATTGCGTGCAGTCGAAAATAAGTTGAAAAAAAACGAATTTTCCGCGTGATTTTGTCAATTTCGAGTAGTTTTTGAAACAAAATTTATCCATGAACAATTCAAACTGTAGGTTTCAAATATATGTAATACCAATATTACCAATAGCCTTGTTCTAGGTAGTAACAACAATAATATGTTAAGAAACATGTTTGATCATAGAGAAAAATGTCTAATACAATCAGCATTTTAAAAGGAATAAGGCCTCTTACGGTGAAATACCTACTTGCCTCTCAATTTGCAGACATGGTGGCAACACAATTCAATATATCTTTAGGAGTGCTGTAATGCCTGTACTGACTGTAGTGTACCTACAAGGTACCTAGGAGGAGCTAGTGTACCTATAAGGTATAGTTGGAAGAGGCCTACGATAAAGTTGAGCACTTTAGTACTCCGTTATAATCTAAACAAAATACAGAAATAGCTAAATTCAAAGCGAGAAAAATCTCAAATCACAATTACAAGATACGATATCGCATCGAGATACAACGTGACATCGTGCTGCGATGCGACGTCGTGAGATTGAAAACTGTAAGTATTTTAATTTTAAATCTTATTAAATGAGGATAAGGTCGATTTTGGATCTATATACTTCCACCTCATGGCGTTTCATTGTGGCACGATGTCGCGTCTTACCACGATTCGATGTCGTGTGTAGTAATTATGTTTGCATTCTCTACATTTTCTCGGGTCTATGGAAATGTTCACTACGATGTCGTTTCTACATTGCTTCACTCCTTCCTTGTCTGCATTTATGTCGCCGCCTTGATAGCGGCACGGCATTTCGCTTGCCCCTTTGTTGCTGTTGCAATGAAGTTCAAGCCTCTCGTGCTTCCATGTGGACGTCCGCAGGTGCGATTTCCTCCTCATCATCAGACCCTTCCAGATACTTCTCAGCCAGTGGACTCAGGCAGCAGAGCCTGTTCTTTTTGTGCAGCACCTTGACGACGCGTCGGCGGAACACCACCAATATTAGGAACACTATGACGCCTTGGAAACAGTTTATTATGTCGAGTATCACCCTGAAATTAAATATTTTTATTAACATTTTATGCGCTTCACTGCATCACATAGTATACTGGCAATTTTATTATTTTTGAAGTTCGTGAATAACATGAAGATTAATATGAGCTATGAAACAGGTTCTTTTGTCGTATTTTTCTGCCTTACACAATAAATTATACTAATAACTTGACCAATTTAGGTGCGATTTTGTATGTGACAAGTTAAAGGCATGAGACAGCTACCTAGGCCTACATATAAGAAAATGACATACCTACTTATGATTGGGAAAGTATTCGCACACATTAGAAAGTATTAGCAAACTTACCAAAATGTGTGAGCTGGTGTCAAAGATGTGACCATTTCGAATATCCACGGCAAGCCCATTATAATAAACAGCCGGAACATCATCCAGGACCTGTAATAATAAGTACCTATCAGTTGAGTTCAATTATTGCAAAATATGTTATTTCGAGCAATTAGACCTCAAAGGCAATTTTTAACCGACTTCAAAAAAGGAGGAGGTTCTCAATTCGAACTAAATTTTTTTTGTATGTACCCTCGATATCTCCGAGAACCGTGAACCGATTTCCAATTATTATTTTTTTCCATTGAAAGGGTATAACTCCGAGTTGGTCCCGTTGGCACTAAGTCGGGATCTGATGATGGAATCTTGAAGAAATCGAGGGAACTCTTGAAATAGTATAGGGACATGTACGGCGCTTTCGGTAATTTATCGATAAAGTCAAGAATTTACATTCAGTAAATAGGATTTGGTGTAAGGAAACTGATGATGAACACCACAGATGGCCACTAAAACTTTTATATGAATCACTAAAAACTCGCAACTGGCAAAAAAAAAATTTTTAACAAAAAAAGAACGACTTCAATAAAACTAAAAAGCCAAAAAATAACCCGTTCAAGTACAGATTACATTTGACTCACCCTTCGAAGTCGGTGCCAAACCTCGCGTAAACTATAATATATAAATATAAGAACTGAGTGGTTTGGGATCGACTTCGAAGGGTGAGTCAAATGTAATCTGTACTTGAACGGGTTATTTTTTTGGCTTTTTAGTTTTATTGAAGTCGTTCTTTTTTTGTTAAATTTTTTTATTATGTTAACTCTGATTCTAACAACGCTTCGGAAATTACACCTGCAAGAGCTGCAAGCCTATGCTGTATCACGCAATAGATAAGTGATTAATCTCATATCTGTCTCTTTCCGACAGATTACGAGTTCAGGAACGACATTAGGTATGCTTTTGCTTTGCCATAAATAAATATCGCGTAATTCGCGTAATAGACACCACTATCATAGGCCCGCTGATGAAACCACCATAAATAATTCAATTACCTAATGGGTGTAAGTTTAACTTTTCTGCACCCAACAAGGGTCCATGTACCTACCTACCTAGACATAAATACTTGGTTGCAATAAAGAATACTTCTAAGTTGTACCTACTTGTGTCTCAGCGCCTGCAGATGGCTGGAGGCGAACGTGTTCTTCCACAGGAACGCGGAGGCGTAGACGAAGATGCCCGCGTTGGCTGCCATCAGCACCGCCAGCACGCTGTACATGTACATCCACGTGTGCTTCATATCTGGAAGTCCCAGTTCATACATCGATCACAAGCTTATAGAACGTTGTAATTCGCGCTACGGAATTATCGTCTCTAATTTCTGAACACCTTTATATAGGCCTTTTACTCGTAATGTTATAATTTATAATATTAAGATAACCCACTAGTGTGCCACACCACGGCAGGCATACCACGCTAATAGTCGCTACTTTTCGTAACTCTTCAACGAGAATGATATTATAAGCAGTAAAGTATAAATATACTGTTAAGTATATAATATACTGAGCAGTACATTAAACACAGTAGGTACTATGTAGTGTTTAAGTACTTGAAAATTTATCTAAACACCAGTATGTGCTTAATCGGTTTCATAAAAATTTGAGGTATCTAAGTAATTAAATTAACCGTATAATCCTAGGCACAAAACAGAGAAGAATGGCGTTCTCTTGTGTCAGAATCAAAGATTCTCTTTGGGTCATTGAGCCAGACTAGTAATATAATACTAGGATTGATTGGTATACCTACAAAAATTGGATTTAAACTAGAAAAGGAAATTCTTTTAACGTACCAAAAAACCAGCAATGATTGTATCCTATCCCAGGCCGGTTGTGGGCCCCCGGGAGGTAGTTGATCATGACCAGCACCGCCGTGAGGAGCGCGGGCATCCCCCACGCGTACAGAGCGTACCAGCGGAACTTCGTGCAGGGATTGTTGCTAGACGGACACCTGAAAGAAAATAGATCATATATTATTGTTCCGTATCCAAAAGGAAGAAACGGAACCCTTATAGGATCACTTCGTTGTCCGTCCGTCCGTCTGTCTGTAAGGCCCTTTATGTCGAGAACGCGTTGAGGTATCGAGTTGAAAATAAAACCATATACTCAGGTCTATACAGTCCCATAAAGCTGTGATAAAATCAAACTTCTTAGCTAACGTAAAAAAAATACGCCGCCGTTTATTCCGCAATAAAACGACATTCCGACACTGTACTATTGAAAATACTCGTTACGAATTATTGTTTTCATTTCACACACATGCAGGCTAGTAAACAAAAAAGGGTAATAAATAGGTACGTTTCCTTTTAAAATAAAAAACAAAAACTTACTTCATGCTGATAAGGATTTGTATTGCTATTGCATTCATCCAAAAGAAACTTGATATGTTAAAGTAGTAAGCTGAGAACCCTGTAATAAATAAAACAAGAAAATATTAAAATACATAGTTTACCCACGTCATACAAGTGGAATATCGGCTGCGACTGTTCGTAGGTTCATGTCGAGCGATATTCGACTTCTACGACATGATTTACTCATACCCGTTTCGTATTTATTTTAATATGACTGAGACTCACGGGAGTTTTCTATATAAAAACCAAAACATCGTGAACTACTTTAATCTTGCTTTAAGACTGCACCGAGCAAAATGTGAAAAATAGGCAGTTGCCGTTAAATAGACAACATCAACACTAGTCGTTTAATCCATTTCTAAACTATATATTTAGCACTACGAAGAATGTGTTAACAACTTCTCCGTGGAAAAATTATAAGATTATTAATATTTTACCCTAGAAAACTAAGTAAAGTTGGACGAAAATTGAAAAATCGTAAGCAGGCGTTAAGTGTTTTTTTTATACTTTAACAATGGAAATCTATTCTGATTTTTACTATGGCGGCCGCGCGCCGATCTAAATACGCATTCCCCGCGCTCTATGGTTATAGGCGCGTTAGCGGCTAACGCTCGGCGCAGTCTTAATGGATGATGTTCGGGGTCGGACTTTCTTTCGCACGGTAAGACTAATGGAGAACTATGGAGCCGTTATTAACATTAAAATACAATTTATACTCATACCTACTCAGTCATCTATTTCATTCCAAACTGCCTTTGTGGTTATTATGGTTAACATTCCCAAGCATTTAAATGACTAAAATTATGAATAAAATATTTTTATTTACAATATTTCAAACTCCTAATTTAACTCAATTTATTGTCAATATCATGAACTTTCTGGTCATAAATGGATATTCGATCAATATAGAACCCAATTAGCATTAAACTTTTATTTTAAAAACTTAATCAAGGAATTAGTTATAAATAAAATAATTACGTAACTTAAAATAAACTAAAAAAAGTGTAAAAAAACTGTGCCCCCGCGGCATGGTCCCGAAGACGCTGGCAGCATTTCCTCGCTGAATAGCAATGCTAATGCGTTGTGCGAGGAAACTGCCAGATCTTCGTTCCCCAGTAGTTTCAAACAATCTTTTAGCGAAAACATGGATAAAGTTGCAAATATTTACGTATTTTCTGGTGGCGAAAAAAACAATGCCTACACAAATCAGGTCTTTGTATATATTCTTTTGACTTTGTACTTGACTATAAAATTAAATTGCGAATGAAATACACTTATATAATATCGGCTCCATAGCTCTCCATTAGTCTTACCGTGCGAAAGAAAGTCCGACCCCTGATGATGTTTTTCAATATGGAATTATATTAATGACATTGTATAAACCTTCGTTCTCTCGTCTTCTTCGTTCTTCGGGATGGTTGTAATAAGTACTGAATAAGTAGGTATACGTAAGAAACAAAAGTTAAAGAGTCTGTCTCTCTCGCATGCTTGGCAGAAAGTGACGCTCTTGCTCTGACATTTATGCTTCGCGTGACAAACGCGCGTAACCATCATAAGACGTGTATCTATGCACAAACGAACAATAACATGGTGAATGCGAACATCGAACACGTAACCGAATGAACCGTCCTACTTACTTTGTTTGATGTTCGTTCGTGATGCGCGCGTGCGATCAAAGTGTTCGATGCATGTTTTTGTTCGTTCGTCCGTAGTTAGGAACTTGGCAGTACCGGCGTTAAGGAAAGGGCGACCACCGGGCGGGGCTGGTCCCTAAGAGGCGATCTATGACCAGGGCATCACTTCACTTCTCCGAATTTCATTTGTCAAAAAAGTATCACATGCCATAATTTTCATTTGCCATAAACTTTGTATTTCATAAATCTACACAGATCCAGTGCGCTCAGGGCGCTACACAGTGAATGACTAGTCCGGGTCGCCTGCATGGCTAAAGCCGGTCCTGGTCATAGGCTCGTAGACTACGCAGAGAGTGTCCTTACCTCTGATCGCACACCACGTCATGTCCGTGTATACCATCACTTTCAGGGCACAAAATAAGGCATTGGTGATGGCCTGGGTGCCGCATAAACTTGTAATGCTCTTCCCATGTAGATCTCTGAAATAATAATGATATTAAGTACTAAAAGGTTCCCGCACCGTATATTTTTTATACGATGGTCGGGTAAAAGGTACACCTACTATAACCATCTTTGGATGTCTAGAATCCTATACCTGCACCAAAACTAGTTAAAATTTGTACAGGCGTTTGAGTGTGATGAGAAACAAAATGACGAACCAGCATCACGCTATTAAGATTTTTCCTGAAATCATGATCCATCTCCATAGAAAAACGATTTTCAATATAAATTTAGAATTTTATAACTATAGGTACTAGTAGATGTTGATCGATATGATCTCTAGGACTAGACAGAGGACGTTCTGTAAGAATACTCCATATTACCGACGAGCAAGTATGAACGACTTAATACAATTACTGAAGCCTAGCTAGCTTACCTAGCCCGATGGAAAAGGCCTGATATGCATGTACAGTTAACATCAAATTTAGTACCTTATCGTTATCACTTCTACTGATTTAACACATTCCAATTGGCATGGCACACTATTCTTTGCCGCGACAAGTATTCGAACGATGACTTGCTTTTGAAGTCAACTGTATTTATAGTCTGTCTAAGTATATAATTAATAATAATTGGTCGGAGATAAGGTTGCATATGTTAGAATGGTCACAATTGTCACGTAGCGTTTCCGAAAAAGGAATACAAGCAGAAGTAGGTATAAGTACTTGCAAAAGAAAAGTACTTATCCTAAATCAGTCCCGCCTTAACCACAGACTTTATATAACTTAGATATGCCATGACGCAACGTCATTATAGTAGGTGGCGGCAAGTGTTATTAGTTATTACGTTCAACTATCGCTACCTGAGTTCTGGATATGCCAGGTACACGAGGGCTGTGAGTCCGAGGAAGACGCTGGACACCGCCATGCAGTATCCCAGCACGTCCGAGCTGACTGCGTCGGGTTCCACGGCCTCTAGGCATACCAGCACCGAAGCCACCAGACCCCTCTCTTCAGCCTGGTGACCGAGGCAAAATCTAGAAGTGATACGGATCATCGAGTTAGTAACTGGCAATGAAATTTAAACTAGAAAACTGAACATTTTTATATTACAGAAGCGCTTACTCACATCGTTAAAGTCGAGTTCGTTCAAGAGACTAGACATATGTAGGTATAAGTACCCATAATCTGGCCTATCACACAACGAGCGACCTAAAACGTTCTTGATCAGACTTAAAGTCCTCGGAATGGGCCGAAACATGCCGTAGGTACCTTCTGGACTTTAACGACGTAAGTAAGTAGCTGTTTCTGTAATCTAAAAGTAATAAACCTTATCTTACACACATTCGTTTGTACTTTATACTAGTTACCTTAACAGGTATAACAGGTTGCTCTACAAACTGCATTCGACAACACAGTATTCTATTCTTTGCCGTGACGTTTCGTTACGAATAAATATATGGAAGCTCTATAGTAAAATTTCTTGGCGGGAGTGCAGTCTAAGCAACTATAGTTGTATATGATATTAACTTACATTTAAATATGTGGTAAGCGCTATTACGAACGTTATGTTTATTCTTTCGCTATACCCACCTCAGCTAAGAAACCCCTACAAGCAATTGTGCAGGACCACTTCTTTGAGGCGGTCACGGGTCATATGATCTTCAGTTTACAATTAATTTTAAATTAAGAAGAATTATATTAAAATACTTACTCTCCTGGTTTTACTGATGTAATTTCAGTCATTTCCGCTACCAGAATGCCCAAGCTTCCGTCATCATTCAGCCTGTATGGCAAGGATTCGTTTGTCAGTATATACGTCATGTTGTCGAAGCAATCCAGTGTAATCTTCGTGGTGGCATTGGTCTCCGAGGCCAAGCATTGGTTCAGGCCGTCATCATCGACCCATAACTCTTCGTTCCCTGAGCAACAGTAGCTGCTGTTTCTTGCTGATGTTGTAGTGGCCAGCATGAAGCTCAAATAATATACAACAATAAGGCCAGTAGTCTTCATTTTGATTTGTTGTCTTGTACTATTAAAGTATGAATTATGTTCTATTCGTTAGTCTTAATGGTTAAATCTGTAATCAAATATAAATAATTAGATAAGTAATGTAGGTAAACAAACAGGCATTTGGGTAGGTGCAATCAATAGTGTTGCGCCGTTCGCATAACCTCCTTACTCCATCCATCTCCATCATTAGATCAGTTCTAACATTATGTTATAATACTAAAATGCATTGTCATCTGATTTAACTTACAAAAGGTTCGATTACAGACATACGGATAAACACCGGGACAGCAGATACTAAAGGTTTCCGGCAAATATTAAAATTTTGTGATAAGCTTTATTATTGCCGACTGTTCTTTGACCATCTATCCACTGCTCACCAAGACAATTCTAAAGAGCCCAAACTTGACAGGATTGCGTTATTTTATTACAGAGTTCATATAACCACCCTTCGACTCCATCATCAAACTAGCTCCATGGTGCCAAATTAATTGTATTGTCATCGAAGTTACGTTTCAACTTAATTGATCGGGAAGAGGTTTAACTCTTCCTTGCAGAATTTGACGCAAACATTGAAAGTTATGGTCCTTTTACATTCGACAAAAAAAATACCTGGACCGTACAGAAAATAATTATTTCCATATCTTTTTTTTTTATTTTCTAAAATACAAAAGTCCACTAGTGGTTCTGTGTGCTGTTGTAGGCCTAGCGAGTTTGATTCGTAATGGCTAGTAGTTTTTTTATGTTTTCTACCCCTATATCTCGACCATTATGAAAATTTTCCATAAAATGAATCGACAAAAATTACCACACAAACAAAAACCTACTCACAAAATTTCATAAACATGAGAAATGCAGCCTGTAGGCGAGAACAGCCTGAAATCCGAACATCCAGACAACCGGACATACGACAGAACTATTGGGGAAACAGAAACTTCTCTCGTTCAATAACTTTATTTTGGAAATCAGGGAAGTAGAATAGAATACTCTTTATTGCACACCTCAAAAAGAAATAAATACAAATACACATCAAAATCATTACAAATAGAGGTAAACAATAGGCGATCTTATCGCTAAAAAGCGACCTCTTCCAGACAACCTTTGGGTAGCGGATTATTTCACATTTTACTGCATGTTTTTTTATTAAACTGTTTTAAAATCCTGCTGAAAATTACAATGATTATAAAATAACAACAATTTGTAATTTTATAATCCTATTCTTCTTTTCCTGCTAATTGAGGGCAAGTTTATTTGGAAATCCGTAAAGAAATAGATAGTGTAAAGACTATCTTCATTATCAACTGACAACAAAAAGGAGGAGGTCTTCAAGTAAAAGGTGCGGTTATAGTGTTAAAAGACTCGAGCATTTGAGCTCTCAAATAAGACTCACCTCGACAAGAGGGCTAACCGTCCTTTTAAGTTGCTATATTAAAAACGCAAATAAATCCACGCTTATTTTTGCCTTCACAGGTTATAGTTATAGCGCAGGCAGGTTTGTTATTCTATGCCGCTTTCACTTTATCTAAACATCACCTAGACACCAAAACACCTAACAATGTACTTAAACCAAAACAATGAACTTTACCTTTGATAACTGTATCTTTTTTCCTTTTAAACCTTATTGGTTATGGTTATAGTATTTATGTCTCTTGTTACTGATTATTCTTATTACTTTACACTGCACAACACTACATATCACTCACAACTTTAATGTATTACCTTGTATAATAAGATAAAAAGGAAGTAAGTAAATACGCGATATGCGTTTATTATCTTAAGGACGAACGCGTTCCTCGACGCGACGCACTCTCTGACTGCGGCGGACTGAGTAGGAGTTGTAATTAAAGAAGGCTTCTCCCCATACCGATACCGGCAGGCGCAGACGGTTTCGTTCGCTGCATACGGTGGGATACATAATGAGAGTGTGAACATAATATACGATCTATGGTTGTATATCTACCTATATCGACGGGGATTCCCCGGAGATAACGTGTAACAAATATAAAAAAAAAATGTTTCTTATATGTAATTTTTCTTATTTTAGAAATAGGGATGGTATTTAAAAAGTTATGGTAAAATCACAGCCGTTATTGGCATGACGTGATCTTCTGGTAATAATAGTTATTAGGTACTTAAACTATTTATTTTACATTGTTAGTAATTCAAAAGGGTCAATATTAAAAGTCTAAGGATCTATGGTATCTATTTATAATACGTATGGAGGTAATGCGGGGATTACTTACCAATTATTTCATTTAGCAGACTAAGCTTTGTACAGTCGCCATCAGACATATCGTATAGCATGTAAGGTATTCATAAATATCTGAACACGACTCTTATTGACTGGGCGTTACAGTGCATGTTCACATATTTATGAACGCCTTATATGCTGCGATATATCTGATGGCGACTGTACCAGAATAATATTTGCCAATTGTTGTAACTATTTTAACACGTTTTTATGAGAGTAACTTAGTTTATAACAAAAAATGGATTCTAATCTTAAGGGATATTATTAAATGCACATCTGTATAATTTATCAGCACACTAGCTAACTCCACTAATTAACTGAATGCATACCAGAAAAACTAATGCTGTGCAAAAAATCAATTGATTAACTGAACATGTCCTACAAAAAAAACTTAAACATCATACAAAACGAGATGACCTTTTTAACCGAATTCACACCAAAAATATGGTTCGTACCTACATCGGATATATTTGAAAGTTTCACCAAAAATACTGACTTGCACACATACTTCAATTGATTCAAAATGCTGACAACGTACGAATTACTCACCCAGAATAGAACCCGCAGCAAACAATGGGTACAAGCATGATGAATTTTCGCAGCAAAGCCTACAAAACACACATTCAACTAAGTACAAATTATTTTTGTTTAAACACTATTATAATTATAATTGTGTGTTTAATCAATATTTTCAAATTTAATAATCAATGTCCAGTGACAGGTTCATTAAACCGTTTATTTTTAAAATGCTTCTATTGGTGCATCAACTTTGCCAGCTAAAACATGGATATCGAGCTATATGAAGAACAATCGCCTTTACGAACTAAATAATTGACGTGCAAATATTATAACGGTTTCATAAAAAAAACGTATGCACGTAGGAATATAATATATAATTCACCAGAATTTCGTGTTACCAGACTTTAGTCTGGACAGCTTAGGTATTTTTTGCTGACGCGGTAGGATCCCTAAATAGCGAGTGTTTCCCGCAGAGTACATTACGTATGAATACATTATCTGCGTTTTGGGTTCCCCCGCTTTCGTCACGTCTCAAAGCTCCGGTGATTGGAGTTCCGTGTGATGTAATAATGGACCTCAGGCTATTTAAAGTTCACATGTCTTTTATCATCGATTATGTATATTTTGACTGCTTGAATGTGTGAAAGCTGCGCAAAATAATTTTCTTATTACATATCTGGGCTTGAAATCGGATCAGCCCCTTTTAAAGTCATATTCGTAAAGTATGGTTAGACCTAGACCTATATACGTACGAAATTGATTTATCAAACCGCCTGACGAAAAAGTGATGACGAGAGATAAAACGTAGTGATTATATTCTCTTTGACGAGAGAAAGGATGCGGTTAATTTGGCGTAGCGTAGTGGTAGTGCAACTGCTATTATTGAGCCGGCGGTGGCCCTGGGTTCAAATCCCTGCAAGGGAAATTATTTGTGTGATGAACTCAAATATTTGTTCGGTCATGGATGTTTAACATGTATTTAAGTATAAATTTAACTATATAAGCATATTATATTGTCGTCAAATATATGCCCATAACACAAGCCTACTCTATAGAGTTTACTGTGGGACTAAATCGATTTGTATGAGCTTGTCCGATATTTATGTACATAATATTATACTAATTTATAAGTTTAACATGCGGGTGCGTGTGCGTTTATAATCGTAGGTATCCTAAATCAAAAGTCTTGTCTGTCGTTATTGTTCTTAACCCTATAGTCCAGCATAACTGTGAGAACTGACTTGTCGCGCGACAAAAATCTGTCTCTTCCCTATCAATACCGCGCGAACAAGACAGGTGACGCATAGTTGTGCTAGACGGGCTGCTTTTTTTATGTTCAGGATTAGTCTTTTGGAAAGTGTAGGTAAACGTACGGAACTCGCTGGAAACGAATTTGAAAGAATTCTCTGGTTGAACCGGTTTACTTTTATCGCTCGGGCTTATACGTTTACTACGGTCAACGTTAAAGTATAGCTACTAATATCCATGAGCATATTTTTCCTCAAGCGTGCATTGAATTATGTATGTATGTATGTATATGTATATGGGGCATCTCCATTATTTTTTGTATGAATATAACTCAATCATATAGTAAAACAACGTTTAAGTGCATATAAAAATATAACATTTATTGATACAATTCAAAACATTCATAACAACGATTACATTAATGATACAATATCGGCAGCGGCTCGGATCTTGAACGCTCACCTCGACCCTCACCCTATCCGATATCAATCTGTTCAGATGAGTTCTAGCATCAATTTGATCGTTAGATTCGTGCCACTGCCTGTAACAAATTAGAGTGATATACGGTATACCACTTATCTAATTTACTTGCCCAAACTAGGGTTGCCGTTTGTTCAAAAATTTATGATTTTCATGAAACATTCTTGGATGAAAATAGCATGAGCCTTGATCAAATCTCTGACAGTCAGCAGCAGAACACAACCAGAGAGCCATGCTTTTTATTCGCGTAGACATTACTTCTGACAAGACTAAGGAATTCGATCAAGTAATAGTAGTAAGTAAGGATTGTGCTGGTGTTGTAATATAATCGGTGATTATAGCGTAGACGTCTTTGGCGAGACAGACCATGCGAGGTCGGTACCTATATTAGGAATCTTAGAACAGCCCCTCGATCTCCATAGTGTCAGTGTTGAGGTCGATGTCATAGATGCTGGGGCGCGTGGGCAGGCCGGGCATCTTGGAGATCTCGCCGACCATGGGCACGACGAAGCCGGCGCCGACGGACACGAATATATCGTTGATGCGCAGCGTGAAGCCTGTCGGCGCGCCCTTGATGGCCGGGTCGCCCGTCAGCGAGTTGGATGTCTTCGCCATGCAGATCGGGAACTTGTCGTAGCCCTGTTAACATAACGTTAGCTATTGTAGATATGTTGGTCGACCAGTGTCAGATTATAGAGGTAATGTAAGTAGACTATATCGACCCAGCAGACTAATTAGTTGCCCCTAGCAAACAGGTATGTACCTACCATAAGAGAGAAAGGTTGAGGCGATCGAAGTTCAAACCTCGAATGTCCTATTTAAAACTGTTCAGTTCATTTAATTGAGCGTTACGAATTTGACTTCGGAGTAGTCTTTGGCGACTTGCATTGTTTAGAAGTGTATTACCTTAATCGCTCTCTCTCTCTCTCTCTCTCTCTCTCTCTCTCTCTCTCTCTCTCTCTCTTCCGCTTGATCATTGGTTAAGATTCTCTGAAATGTAATATCACTTCCACGAAATCAAGGAATACAACCTACTGCCCAGCCCAAAGTCTACAAGATGTGTGCTCTTACGCGAACAGTTGTGATTCATACACTTTATGTAATTGGTCGTATGCAAACACCGTGGCAATGACATCATAGTCATCATAGTCATTCAACAAATATTTCTGGAAATATAATTATGACGTTCTTATTTTCCGGTCTTCATATGTTTAACACGTTCATTGCGGTATCAGGTCTAACAGATCCGATCGTGAACTATCCCTCGGAGCGGCACTGCAAATACTGTTCCGCTGGTACGGGGCAGATATTTCTGTTCTGCTTAGGAGTAGAAGAGAGACAAATATTTTTTTGGTATTGTCTCGTCAAACATTTTACATCGGTACAATAAAAACCTATCGGGTCAATTGGACCAGATTCCGACAGGGAAGAAAACTTCTTTTACCTAGTGCGGGTATCAGGTCCTTTCGACCTGTATGCCCGATGACCTGACAGCCGTACTAGATTTAAGGTCAGTTTATCTAGTGCAGAGCTCAAGTGCAGTTAAAATAAACAAAAAACGATAAATATCAGTGCAGTTTAGTTTTTGTTTGTGCATACTTATGCGTGTGTATGGTGCCAAACTATAATACATTTACATTTGATGTTTTTTTGTGGTTTTGTGAGTTTTCCATCAGAATGATGCTTCTAATGTCCACTGGTGAAGATGAAGATAAAACTATGTGTGAAGCTTGCAAGAAAACATTATGTCGCGAATGTTTCAGTAGCAAACACTCATCAAGTGTTTGGTACTTATAGGTTAATTTAAAAAGGGTTGATTAATTTTATCAATATTTCATTTATACAACACTAAAACTTTATCGATAATTTAGCCATTCAGTACGGATATAAGGTTAAAAAGATCTGTCAAAATAAAATTAATTTTAAATATATTTCCCATTATCCGATTTAAAAAACGGCTCAAGTGGTATGTTGACATATTCATTGAAAATATGTAGCAATTTTAAAATAAGCTGAAATTATTACCATTAACAAGTAATTTGCATATAAATATATGCATCTCGAACAGATCTATTCGGCCCTATGACGCTGTATTGGATAGTTAAGAAGCAGGTCTAAGATGCCTGATACATCAGCACAAGCTGAAAGTAAATAGGCTGCCGCAATGAACGTGTTAATACTTATCCCACTTTAGTTTTTTTTTACGGATAAGGACGTTTTCTATCTTTATGCAACTTATGGTTATCCAATCCTTGCTCTTGTACTTTTGCGACCGTCATGCCAAATGTTTCTCCTCCTCGCCCTTCTCATTCTACCGGCTTTCTGTCTCCAATCCCAACTCTAAGTATTCTCTAAAAGTATTAATATTTGAAACTATCTAATTTTAGATTCAAGTTCAACGATCCTACTTAGTTACGCTACCGTCGTTGCAAGGGCAAAACAGAGAGTACCTATGCAATGAATACAGTGATAATATCTAACACAGATACGTATTTACGTGTCGTTTGAAAAAAAAAAGATAAATTATTATTTTTAGTCTATTTACAACAACGATCTATTTACGACAACAAACGATCGTCAAGACCCTGTTATTATCTATGCCATTATAGTATAACCGTATATAAGCGGTTATTAAAATTACCGGTTTTGCATTCCCTACATTAATATAGTTTTCCCCACAGACACGTATCTACAAAAAAAGACGAAAACGAAACGTACGTTTCGAAAAGTTCGAAAGTGTCACTCTATACATTTAATACTCTTTGGTTAAACGTTAATAACGGGTCTTTTTCCAAGTGCTTTGTTTTTGCTGCATATATTATATGTATCATTCGGGTCTATGAGATCGAAAACCCCAATGTTTCATGCAATAAACTTCCTACGTATTACAAAAACCAGATTGTGACCTTCAGAACGGAAAACCCCGAGTTATATCAGTCCGATCTCTTCTAAGAAACACGACACGCCTCCTAGCCACTTAAGTACTTAACTGTAAAACCTGCGCCTGCATGTCCTACGTCAAGCTCAGAAATAAAATAAAGGAAATTTCCATACCTATAACTGCGGTTTTACTTTAAACTGCAAATAGGTATTTTTATTATTTATAAATCGATAGGCGACTAGGCGTGTATACATTTTTTTTAGGATGTCAGTCGATTCTTTTTTTATTAGGATCAAATGTCTATATCGGACTTACTACTCTTAGTCTGCTCCAAAAGTCAGAAATCACCGTCAAAGTTCAACATTCCTACAGAGCGCTTAAAACGCGCCATGCAAATGGCCACCTACTGTCATTCAGTGGGTTGAGTTTTTTGGCCAACATTTGTATGGAGACAATAGTAATTTACCATTATTACCGTGAAAAAGTGCGTTTAAGTTTATGGCTGTCATACAATAATTATTGTTTTGTTAAATTATGAGGATTTAGAAAACAATTTCAAAACTTTTTTTGGTAAAAAAAAAAAAAATACATCGTTTTTATTTTTTTCTTTGTTTCATAACTGACGGAGCAAATTTTATTCATATACCTAACTACAGTATTTTGTATAATTCAACATCGGTCAACAGCCCTATTGCAGCTACAAAATCTTTACCGTTTAAATGTGGTGAAGGTACAGATCCTGTAATGTTTTTTTAATTGAATTAATGCGAATGCAGGTTCTTCAAGGTGGCGGGGCGTACTAGTACGCCCCGCCACTAGTTAGTGGCATGAGTTACACAACACCCACCTTCTCAGTGAACATCTTGAACTTTTGGAGCACCATATCGATGTACCGCACGTCCTCGCGCCATATCTCGGTGGCGATGGGAATTAATATCTTGGGATAAAGATTTTGTTCCATAGCGGGAGCTCCAGCGAAGCGGGTACAGGAGCTTGAAGGAGGCGGGGCTGTTGCAAGCGACTGGTGGCTAAGGTTGCACAATACCCACCATCTCTGAACATCTTGATCTTCTGGAGTACCTGATCGGCGTACTGCACGTCGCCCGCGCCGTACATCTTTTTGACGATGATGAAGGATCTTCTCCTGCGGCGGGCGATCGAGTGCGTACAGGAACTTGAAGGAAGAGGGGCTGTCACAAGCGGCGACGACTAGTAAAGTTACACAACACCCACCTTCTCAGTGAACATCTTGATCTTCTGGAGCACCTCGTCGGTGTACTGAACCTCTCCCGCGCCGTACATCTCTCGGGCGATGGTGAGGATCTTCTGCTGCAGCGAGCGCTCCAGCGGGTACAGGAACTTGAAGGAAGAGGGGCTGTCGCACGCCGCCACCACCGCATCGGCCAGTTCCAGCGCGCCGGCGCCGCCGCGCGCCCAGTGGTCGCAGATAACCGCGCGGAAGGCGCCGTTCTTTTCGGCGTAGGAACGGACGAGGTTCAACTCGGCTTCCGTGTCGTTTCTGAAACGTTACTTTTATTAATATGTGGGACAAGTAGGTAAGTAGTCCTCATAGAGACGACACGATAGAAAAAGATATTACATGTTTGGTTTTACTAAAGAAAGAAACGTAATATTAACAGTAACTGTTATTTCGGCATTTAAGTATTACCTACGCGAGGTCAGAGCGGCTAAAGCGCTCGCAAAATTCACTAAGAATGATACCGACCCGTGTTTGTTGATGGCGATGACGACGGGCACGCCGAACTTGTTCCCGTTCTCGATGTGCTTGCGCAGGTTGCACAGACCCTTCTCCAGAAGCTCTAGGTTTTCCTGGTGACAGAAAATCGAGGTAAGTTTAGTTTATAATAAAGGCACATTCATGAATTTTGTTGAAATATATCTATAACGAAAGGTATTTTTTAAATAGCTAAGAAAGAAAATAATTGTTTATAAACCAACACACTTTCTGATTTCTCACGTTTCTATATCATATCAGAAAATCGTAATTTAAATACATTCTGGGAAGCTACTGATATGTAATCCTTAAATAAAGTAGGTACCTAAGCATTCAATAGCACTGAGTAGGTATGGACAGCATGACTTTGTTCTGCAAAACAATTTAAGGATTGTTTGACCTTAATTAAACTCAATTCTCAACAGAATTCCCCTGATGGTAATTGGCTCCGTCTGAATATCTATAACCACTTATCAACCGTGATGCACTTTGTTAGTTCCTTTCAGGTTGTTTCAATACATAAATACCATAAATAGTAAGACAAGACCAATTTAACCTTTTCTATAAATAATTTATTCTAACCTTAAATGCTACCTATACGACCAAGTGGTGCATGGGTCAACGCAGCGGAGGTTAACTGTAGATTATACCTACAGTGGTTCATCCTAACTAATCACGTGTGTGTGAGATGTGTATTTTGGTCGACTTATAAGGATTTGTTTAAGAACTACACTATCCCAGTAGTTCTTCCGCCACGACTCTTTATCGCGACATATGATGACCTCCCTTTTCATTTCAAAATGTGTGGCACAAGCAGATGACGTAACGTCAAGCCGGGATTCTGAACCGGGGTAAAAACTTAAGTTTTCCCTCTCCTAGATCTAGCCCTGCGCAGGTAAGGTGACCGATGTTACCTGGACGTAGACGGCGTCGAGCGGCGCGCCGGCGGAGACAGCGGGCCCGCCGCCGTGCATTTTGAGGGCGCGCACAGTAGCCACTATGACAGCGCAGTGCGGGGTGTCACCACTCGCGCGGCACTTGATGTCGAAGAACTTCTCCATGCCTGTTGTTGTAAAACCCAATAATTTCAGTTCGAAATCCGAAACGAGGACAAAAGACACGTTACGTTAGTATCGAGCCAACATGCCTGTCGCTTCTTCTGAACGACCAGGGCTGTATGCCATGATTTGATTGAGTTGTATTGGAAGACTCGTTCAACCAATGATAATTGATAACTAAACTCTATATCGGGTACACGCACAATATTCCATATATCAGATATGCCTATAGGATATAATTGTGTCCTAAGGTTAAAATTTCGTAAGTAAACTTTCAAGAAACCATTAAGTGTTAGGTTATCGAATCAGTGAGTGCAGCAAACATTAGTTACCGATGTCGGAGCCGAAGCCCGCCTCGGTGGCGACGTAGCCGCGCTCGCCGACCAGCTTGAGCGCGATCCTGTCGGCCAGGACGGAGGAGCAGCCGTGCGCGATGTTGGCGAAGGGGCCGGCGTGCACGAGCACCGGGGTGCCCTCCAGCGACTGCATCAGGGTCGGCTCGAACGCGTCGCGCAGCAGCGTCATGATGGCGCCGGTCATGCCCTGTAACGCACACTTTCGTCACTGACTAAGAACTAATAAATATGCATTTTATCAAATCGCGTTATGCAACGAGGGAAACTAACATGGACCAAATTAACTTCATTGACGTCATTTAACCTTTTGACCGCCACAGTCGGCTGTGGCCGTCAACAAAAAATCGTGCCCCTGACGCCACGTCGGCCACAGCCGTCCAAATTTCAATGATCAAAAACTTTGTAATTCTAACCGCTACAAGTATTTTTCAATCCCTGTTGATTTTGGGGCACATCTTTTTTTTTACTCTGGCGTCAGTGGCACGGTAAATTGCTAGACCGCTTGGCGGTCAATAGGTTACGACGACGTTCGTATACTTAGAAGAAGACATATTTATAGTTTCTAGACTTATGTACGCAAAATAATCTCAGGAACTGGGTATAAGTCATTAATAATACACAGTCAGGTATAAAGTTAGACAATAGAAATTTCCATACATATGACACTATAGCAGGAAGTAAACTGGACTAGGACTAGACATAGTTTTCTATGGCAGACTCAATAATATAATAACTGTATTGTTAGATTCAAGCCGTGTTTATATGAGTTTCTACGTCCGGCAAAATTTCAAACATTATTAGATTATGCTATGGGCTGATGAGTATATTGGACAATTACTTTCAAACATTCCTCCTCATTTGGGTCTAGATGAAGTAATGTTGCCCGTGCCGTGCAGTGCATCACGTGTTTACCGCTCATGAGATCGGTTGTTGTTGTACGTGTCCCACTTCTAGGCAAAACCTATACGCTCTGCATTGCATGACAAAAAATATCTATTGCCATATAGATTTTAGTTTGACAAATACAAAACTTACCAAGTCGTCAGCAGTGACGGCGTTGCCACTCGTATCGAGCGCGACCACCATGCTGGCTAGCCGCTGCTTGATGTCCTTGAGGTCTACGCCGAGCGCCAGGATGGCCATGATCTCGGAGGCTACTGAGATGTCGAACGCGCTCTCGCGACTGAAGCCCTTCTCCGTGGGCGACTGGCCCACTGTGATCTTGCGCAGGTATCTGTCGTTTAAGTCCACCACTGGAACAAGATCATATCATTAGTTATACATACATAAAGTGTCTTTAATTATTCAGATTACATTGCAATTTTTGGTACACGAAAATTTGTATCCAAATGCGACGCGAGCTGCAGTGCAGCTGCTGATTGAAAGTTTTTTATACAATTTTAGGGTTTTTGTTTTTTTTTGGGATTAGGAACGTTTATACATAACTACATCCAATAAATATTTACGTCATGGATTACTTCATGATGTTTATAATTCAAATTCAAATTCAAATTAGCTTTATTGACACAACATTAGAACAGAATATTAACGATATGAGTATACATACAGAAGTAAAAAATAATAAGAAAAGTGCTATAGGTTTCTAATATATGTGTATACAATACCAACTACAAAAAACAATAATGTTAGCCATGAGTACCAAGCTCAGCATATGTTGGCCGTTGGACGACCAGCGCTGATTTTCAGCTTGGCCCCTTTATGTGCGAGGAAACGAATCATTTGTAAAAAAGAAAACCAATTGTAAGATGGTTTCTAAAATGTGAATTCTGCTAACCTACCTCTATTCCACATGATCTTGGTCGGGTCAATATTGAGTCTCGCGAACTTGGTTTTCTCGTCGTCAGTGAGCGAGTCGGGGTCAGTCTTGTGGATGCCGAGTCGCTGCAGGCGCCGCTGCTGGATGGGCGAGAACTTCCTCGCGCCCCTGATGCGCGGCACGAGGCGGTCGTACAGCGGCCCGTCCTTCTGCGTGAGCTCGTGGAACACGCGCGCGTCCATCTGAGCCGCTACGAGGTTGTGCGCGGCGGTGACGGCGTGGATGTCGCCGGTCAAGTGCAGGTTAAACTCCTCCATGGGAATAACCTGAGCACAAGTTTATAATGACTGGTTATATAAATCATCATCATCATCATCATAAATATAAAGAGTCAAATGTCGGTGTATTGCGACAAAAAAGCCTACAAAAACGTGGCAGGCTTAGATCGAGATATTAGGACATATAAACATGGCAAGTTGAGCATTCCAAAACGATTGCCAGAAAGAGGCACGTAACGGTTGCACCAGCGTAATATAATTTAACTTATTAGGTGTACCTACTATGAATTTTAGAGACAAATAACATTGGTAAAACAAAATTATAACAGGGTAATTTGTGTAAGTACAATTCATTAAGAAGACATGGACTTAGTTCGAATAAAGTTATTTGATTTTGATTTGATTTGACGATGAGAAAGATTACAACGCCTACAAAAATATTGGAGCAATGTGACAGCAATATATCAAGCTATCCGTCAATCCACAGACCACCCCCACTAGACGGAGCATGTAAGGCACATGTAAGGCGACCCGCACGCACCAACGATATGGTACGGCAGAACATTAAAGTACCAACACGGCGGCCACCGTTTAGTTGCGTTCGTTTATGAGGTCTCTCTACACCACTGAATACTACAATTTACCATGTTATTTATTTAATTTCTTTTTTCGTTGACGTACGCATGGATCATAAACAAGGACGCAACTAAACGGTGACGCCGTATTGATACTTTAAAGTTCTGCCGTACCATATCGTTGGTGCGCGCGGGTCGCCTTACATGCTCCGTCTAGTGGGGGTTGTCTGTGAGTCAATCACACTCGTAAAGTACTTACATCTCTTGTGATATTTCTCCTCTAGACGTAATATACCAGTATGACTTTGTGAAAGTGTGAAATATTTGGATCATTGATAAGGTCTATCTATCGTGTTGGTGATCGCCAGTTGTGTGTTGATGTTGAATTGTCGACAGACTTTGATGATGCCTGTGCCAAAGATAGAAATGTTACCTGCGCGTATCCGCCGCCGGCGGCGCCGCCCTTGACGCCGAAGGTGGGCCCCTGGCTGGGCTGGCGCATGACGGCGAAGGCGTTGCGGCCGCGGCGCGCGCACAGCGCCTGCGCCAGCCCCAGCAGCGTCGTGCTCTTGTTACCTGCGCGTATCCGCCGCCGGCGGCGCCGCCCTTGACGCCGAAGGTGGGCCCCTGGCTGGGCTGGCGCATGACGGCGAAGGCGTTGCGGCCGCGGCGCGCGCACAGCGCCTGCGCCAGCCCCAGCAGCGTCGTGCTCTTGTTACCTGCGCGTATCCGCCGCCGGCGGCGCCACCCTTGACGCCGAAGGTGGGCCCCTGGCTGGGCTGGCGCATGACGGCGAAGGCGTTGCGGCCGCGGCGCGCGCACAGCGCCTGCGCCAGCCCCAGCAGCGTCGTGCTCTTGTTACCTGCGCGTATCCGCCGCCGGCGGCGCCGCCCTTGACGCCGAAGGTGGGCCCCTGGCTGGGCTGGCGCATGACGGCGAAGGCGTTGCGGCCGCGGCGCGCGCACAGCGCCTGCGCCAGCCCCAGCAGCGTCGTGCTCTTGTAACCTGCGCGTATCCGCCGCCGGCGGCGCCGCCCTTGACGCCGAAGGTGGGCCCCTGGCTGGGCTGGCGCATGACGGCGAAGGCGTTGCGGCCGCGGCGCGCGCACAGCGCCTGCGCCAGCCCCAGCAGCGTCGTGCTCTTGTTACCTGCGCGTATCCGCCGCCGGCGGCGCCGCCCTTGACGCCGAAGGTGGGCCCCTGGCTGGGCTGGCGCATGACGGCGAAGGCGTTGCGGCCGCGGCGCGCGCACAGCGCCTGCGCCAGCCCCAGCAGCGTCGTGCTCTTGTTACCTGCGCGTATCCGCCGCCGGCGGCGCCGCCCTTGACGCCGAAGGTGGGCCCCTGGCTGGGCTGGCGCATGACGGCGAAGGCGTTGCGGCCGCGGCGCGCGCACAGCGCCTGCGCCAGCCCCAGCAGCGTCGTGCTCTTGTAACCTGCGCGTATCCGCCGCCGGCGGCGCCGCCCTTGACGCCGAAGGTGGGCCCCTGGCTGGGCTGGCGCATGACGGCGAAGGCGTTGCGGCCGCGGCGCGCGCACAGCGCCTGCGCCAGCCCCAGCAGCGTCGTGCTCTTGTAACCTGCGCGTATCCGCCGCCGGCGGCGCCGCCCTTGACGCCGAAGGTGGGCCCCTGGCTGGGCTGGCGCATGACGGCGAAGGCGTTGCGGCCGCGGCGCGCGCACAGCGCCTGCGCCAGCCCCAGCAGCGTCGTGCTCTTGTAACCTGCGCGTATCCGCCGCCGGCGGCGCCGCCCTTGACGCCGAAGGTGGGCCCCTGGCTGGGCTGGCGCATGACGGCGAAGGCGTTGCGGCCGCGGCGCGCGCACAGCGCCTGCGCCAGCCCCAGCAGCGTCGTGCTCTTGTTACCTGCGCGTATCCGCCGCCGGCGGCGCCGCCCTTGACGCCGAAGGTGGGCCCCTGGCTGGGCTGGCGCATGACGGCGAAGGCGTTGCGGCCGCGGCGCGCGCACAGCGCCTGCGCCAGCCCCAGCAGCGTCGTGCTCTTGTTACCTGCGCGTATCCGCCGCCGGCGGCGCCGCCCTTGACGCCGAAGGTGGGCCCCTGGCTGGGCTGGCGCATGACGGCGAAGGCGTTGCGGCCGCGGCGCGCGCACAGCGCCTGCGCCAGCCCCAGCAGCGTCGTGCTCTTGTTACCTGCGCGTATCCGCCGCCGGCGGCGCCGCCCTTGACGCCGAAGGTGGGCCCCTGGCTGGGCTGGCGCATGACGGCGAAGGCGTTGCGGCCGCGGCGCGCGCACAGCGCCTGCGCCAGCCCCAGCAGCGTCGTGCTCTTGTTACCTGCGCGTATCCGCCGCCGGCGGCGCCGCCCTTGACGCCGAAGGTGGGCCCCTGGCTGGGCTGGCGCATGACGGCGAAGGCGTTGCGGCCGCGGCGCGCGCACAGCGCCTGCGCCAGCCCCAGCAGCGTCGTGCTCTTGCCCTCGCCGAGCGGCGTCGGGGTGATACTGCCAACATCATTATATTTGAGTAAACAAAAAGTAACTAATTAAATGAGAAGGCTGCACTAGGTACTCCCAGTCTTGAGTTCCTTCATGAGGTCAAGCTTGTTGACGCTCTCCCGAAGTTCGAATACCACTATGGCCGGTTACAATGAAGTATTTTCCAGCAAATAAGTCAAAGCATAATCTCGACATTGCTATCCCGTAGGAGTACTTAAGGAAACCTTCCAATTAAGAACACCTCGGGTAACGATAGCCACTGCACACCTCCTTAGATATCAGCTCCCGCCGGGTGTATCTAGATTCCATCAATATGAGCTTACCCGGCCAAGACGCCGCCTGCTGTCTACTCTCCCCGCATGGCCAGCGTGGTCTTGACCTTGGTGCGCTCATACTGGAACACATCAACACCTGCTGAGCTTCTCTCTAAACAACACCACGTAACACTGTACATGTAACTCACCCGGCAACGACAATGTATTTCCCGGCACGCCGGTCGCGAAGTCTCTCTATTACGGACAGCGCGATCTTAGCCTTGGTGCGGCCATACTGGGACACCTCATTGGGTGCCAGACCGATTTCCTCCGCCAACACACAGATGTCCTTCGGCTTCTGCGAGCGCGCGATCACGATGTCACTGGGAATCAAGAACAAAATCATTGTGGACTCGTAATTGAAGAATGTTAATATTAAAGTTACAATAACACAATCAACGGATCGAAGCAAGTCTTCTCAAATATCCATAAACAACACGAATAATTCAACAAGACAAATAGAAATAAGCAATCCGTAAATGTGGCAGCACGGTTTCACGGCTCACTTTATTCATTATTATATTTCAGAATAGAGCAATAGTACATTACTGCAGACGCCGGGAAAGAAGCGCTTGCCGGGTGAGTAGGTAAAGATAGTGAAACGAAGCCGGCTAGCCCTTTTCACGGCTATGGCATGTATAGTGCTTTTCTCAAACATATGCAATGAAATAAAAAAACACACCACTCAAAAAAATATATAATTCAGCTTTTTAGCCTGTTAATGAACAGACGACATGTTTAAAAAAAAATACTTCCCGGCCTAGGCCTTAAATTTTGTATGAAATTCCTTTACAGTTCTCTCGAGTTGAACGTGATACTTCGAAGCCTGTTATAACGCACGTTATGACGACATTTCATAGCATGTTTGAGAAAGCATCGTTTCCGGCCCTGGTTACCTGGGAGGTGGGGTCAGGGGCGACACTCGCAGCGGCTTGAGCGGCCAGGCGGGCGCCAGCAGGCGGTCGAGGCTGCGACGCGCCGCTTGGACGGTGTTCTTCATGAGCATGGCCACGGTCATGGGCCCCACGCCGCCGGGCACGGGCGTCACGTGGGAGGCCACCTCCACTGCCTCCTTGTACGCCACGTCGCCCACCAGCCGCTGCCCGCTGGCTTTGGATAGATCTGCAAAAAGAAAACATCAACGTATTAGCCAAAAGACATTTACTGCTAGATGAATATCAAAGATCTTCACAGACCGATCGTGCGCCGACCTCGTCAGCCATTTCTACGGATGCAAACTAAATCACTGAACAGTACCTACTTCAGTACTATAGGTACTGTTTCCTTAGGTAGCCCAGTATTTACTTTCGTCCAAAATACAAAATGAACATAACACGTAAGTAACAATATTTATCAGCAAAAACCTACATTCAAATTATTCTACAGATCGTCAATTTCTATACCTAGACTAGGCGTGGGTATTTGTTACTTATATAACTGGTATGTATACCTTCAACCAATAGGATAACCTTTGACTCTAATGCTATAAAAAGAACGTCCATCGCGATAAAAACCTTAATCATGGATTGAGTTTATGTAAAGCAATTGCATTATTTTTATTACGTGTATCTATTGTATAACTTTATCCAACCAGCACAATATGCACATTTGTTTTTTTTTATAATTTTGTTATTACTTGGTGTTACTGTATGGTTACCTAACTTCCCGCTTGCCTCCCGCTCGTCAAAGTATTTTACAACTTGCAAAGCGAGACATATACCAAAAAATTTCAGTACCTACGCTTGGTCTTTAAAAATAATTAAGCCAAATTAGGTTCGGCTTACCTACGCATACACTTTATGTATTATCTATCCGCCATGGCACTTCAGAGCAGTGCACATTGTTATTGAATTTCCTCGCGCAAAAGGCCGCAGCTGACTAACGGAGGAAAAACTCTACTGCCTGTTGCAATGAATGTTTACACTCGCTTCCTTTCGTCGGTTTGGTGGATAACATGCTATGGTTCCGCCTATTGTACTTTCATTGAAAACAAACATTAAAGGATCATACCTAAATGACGGCGTGAAATACAGTGCGTGAGTTGTCAGAATACAATAGACACCTCTCAGTTTTCACCCAAATCCGAATCGCAATCTGAGAACTCACTGACTGTAAATATATTTCTTATTTACCATATAAATGAGTGTATGTGGTAAACGTATCTTTATTTCAATCGTCAAATAGAATCCAATTTTGCATTCGATTTTTGAGAGCCTATACAGAGCGCCCGCCCTTGCGGAATATAACTGACCTGTGACTCAAAATAATATAGCCCCAAAGCAAATTGACGTCACTCGGTAGAACAAGAGTTTGGCCCTAACAGGAAGATATGGGAGACAGTGATCCGAACTGCTCAAGACCAGGATACATGGAGAAAGAAGTTTTAAGTCCTATAGCCTCCTCCAGCAGAGGGTAATGAGAGGAGAGGAAGTACCTACATCGGAGAGGCAATTGTAGAAGTCAACAAAACTAATTATTCCTTAGTTTGTACTGGAAGAAGAGGGCTCTTTAGGTTAAATTTGGTTTGCTGGACTGGGAGAGAATGACCCAGGGTTTGATAGATATTAATACTGAGATAAAGTGCAACGCGTACCTGCGATAGGGTTGATACCGCAGTCGATGACGACGGCTCCAGGCTTGATCCACGAGCCGCGGACCATCTCCGGACGTCCGATCGCGACGACCAGGATGTCAGCGGTCTTCGTCTGCAACAAAACAATCACAGCAGATTTGCAAACAGAACAGTATTAAATACTAGTATTCTATTAACTTCCTTTTGTTATGCGAGTAACAATCGGAATTGATTTACCGAGTATGAATGTACGATAACATGGCCGCAGGATAATTCAATTTATTTTTTTACACAGCATGAGTTACTCGTATGTGTTCAACTTTTGACATCTAGTGACTGTTTTTACTTAGCTTTTCACTGAGATTAGAAACGGCTGATCAACTTACGATTTCACTCAGGTTCTTCGTCTTGGAGTGGCAGACGGTGACAGTGGCGTGTTCCCACTTGAGCAGCTCGGCGACAGGGGTCCCCACGATGCGGCTGCGGCCGAGCACGACCACGTTCTTGCCGGCGATGGTGACGCCAGTGCGCTTGATCAGCTCCACGCAGCCGGCCGGCGTGCAGGGGATGAACCCGGTCAGGTCGCCCACGGCGGCGCGCCCTTCGTTGATGGTATTCAGTCTGGAAGATTATTTATACTTCGATAAATTTATCTCACAGCCTATGCGTATAAAAATAAAACAGTTCTAAAATATGGCGGACAGATACGCAAGGCAGGTTACTGCTAAGTATACGGTCAGCATCAGAAAGTAGCTAAGCAGAATAACCTCACAATGATCTGTACAGCCGTAGCAATAGAGTCCGTATGTATATAATTTGGAATTTTGGAGCACTTGGCGTTCGTAGCAACTTCTGCTGCTTACTGTACCTACTATACTAGTAAGAACATCAATTTAGCTTAGGAGTTTGCCAGGGTGCACTATAAACATAGATAACATTAATCTATGCTATAATGGTATAATAAAGTAGGACACAATACTTTGTATAAAAAGTAGAAAATTGACGCGAACGAAAATGCAGGGTAGAATTTAGTCTTATGGTGTACCTACAGCAATAGAAATTGTAGAATCAAACAATGAATTGCAGTGAATGCATAATGCTAAGTTTCCTTGTGGTATCGGTTATCTATACCACATTAACTTGCGGTGAGTTTAAGAAAGCGTTCAATAACGATCCTAGGTCACTGACATGGTCATATCGTATTATCAATAAGGCTATGTAGACAATTGCCTAGGGGCCCAACGCCTCCGATCCGAGGGGCCCCATGGTGGCCCCATGGCCTACCTAGAGACCTACCTACCTGAGGGTAAAGCGTTCCCGAGACTCGCATTGCCTAGGGGTCGCTATATGGTTTAATCCAGCCTTTAGTCACTGAATAACACTTCACGGAATATATAAACATATAAGTTATATATTTATATGAGTTATATATTTTATAGAACACAATGAGATATTTACGCGCTGTAGATTACTTCTGTGGCTAACCCAACTACCTATACGAGTATAATCATGTTTAGGGTAAATTGGTTCGATTTTTCAACCCTGGGAAACAAGAAACATAACATACCCGTCGACGTCCTTGCTTGGCGACACGGCGTCGGTGATGCGGTGAGGGTCGATGGTGTGTGCGGAATCTAGAGGCATTTGCACGATGATGCCGTGAACTGCTGGCTCTTCGTTCAGTGCGATGATTTTGTTCAGCAGCTGAGGATATATTTACAATATTATAAGAAGGCACTAGTCACTCTCAGAGTCGTGGAGAGGTCTATGCTCGAAAATCCCTTGCGAAATCGAATCAGGAATGATCCGTAAAAGAACCAGAGTACCTAGTCATAAAATTGCAAAACTTAAGTGGACAAGACGCATTGCTACATTGGTAGCAACACAACAAGAAGCAGCGTGGATAGGCCCAATACAAGGTGAACAGGGTCTGAGAGTCATGTGAGGGTCTGAGGGTTGAGGGTCTGAGGACCGATCATGGTAACATTCTTTGTGAGCAGCCAATGTAGGTATTAAAAGTTATGAAAAGTAATAAAAAACGTAATCGGATATCGGTAGGTACCTATAAGTTGCTAATGTTGCTATCTAGTTATACATATAGCCTGGTGACAACCAAAATTCACTAAAATTTCTGTCACCCTTCTTCAAAACCTCGTTTCCAGTAAGTAGATACAATCTTTGTTTTAAGTAGGTATCTGTTACTTAGTGAGTTTTGTTTGTCAACAGATGACTTCTTATTTTGTTGCATCAGTTTGTGCCGCAGTATGTACTATACGTGACACGTGACTGATGTTTGTATATGATTAACACCTGATTCCGTCACTGCCTGAATTCTTATTTCCATCATAGTCATGTAACATTGAAACAAAAAGGTACCCCTTTGTAGCTTCCATAAGGGTGCGTTGACAGGTTATGGGTATAACGATCTCAAACAAAGTGATCTCAACCCTTTTGGTTGAAAAAGTCAGATATGTATAGTTCAATATATGTGTTCTTGTTTGATTGTGACACGATATACTTAAAGAAAAGTATAAAGTATGCTGCCAGAAATTCAACTGCTTGTGTGAAGTCCTCTATAGCGTAGAAAACATAATATCCACAATCTGACCCCTTAATTGCAGTGCATTTATAGATATTTGTAAACGTTTCTAGACTAGGTATATATTAGTAAGTAGTAGGTAATCATTTTACATGGGCAAGATTATATAAATGATTACATCAGCTCACGCGTAAACAGCTGATACCGTTATCACAGGTCGGCTGGTCATGCACTACAATGCTAAGTTGTTTATTCATCTAATTTCGTCGCAAATATAGGTAAATTATATTATCTATTTGATCTTTCGCCTTCTATAAGTTTTTCTGGAAACTTCTGACCCAACAGTTGGTCTCAAAAGCCCAAATAATTGTTTCCCTTTTCTTTTTATTATGCAATTAAGGTCCTATTTTTCGAGATCAAATATCAGAAATGACGAAATCAGTTAGAGAACTAATATAAGTAACAGACATATCCGAAGAACCCACCGCCGCTGGGGCAGAGAGATTCCACCGGAGTATTACACGTGACGCCATTATTTTCATACTTCTAATAAAGTATGTTTGTATTGGTATGTCAATATTTGATATCTTAGCTTTTAAATTGACAGTGAAATCTAGGACTTTCTATGTTTTCATTAAGGTAGCTGCCATAGCGGTCATAATCCCCTTTCAAGTTTGCATAGTATGAAGAGGGGTGGCAAATCTGGAGTCCACCCAACAGACCATGACGATCTCAAGACCCAGCTTGCGAAGGCCTTCAACCAGAAGTGGATGTCATTCGTCTGAGATACGTAAAAGCTTATAAACTAAGTGTTGGAGCCTGATGGTATTCTCTGTCGCATTGACCCCAACGACCGCTGACCTATCCGCTGGCCGACTCTTTGAACTATGACCGTCGCTTTGTGACGTGACGCAGGCTTTCCATAGCAAAGCCTTTGCGATTTGGTGCTTCCAAGCATGAGCACTCCGAGCACCTAATAGCTAGTCTGGCATTGTCGTCTAACGGGGTTTACAATGTATCGTGACAAGTGAACCGCTAATGTGGATGTGGTGCCAAGTATGCATTATCTGTTCTGTCGGTAGAAATGTAGCTGTGAACGCATGTCGGATACCAACCTCGACCTCCGTGATGTCGCGCGGCAGGCGGACGTGCTCGGCGCTGATGCCGATGTTCTCCGCCGCCTTCAGCTTCATACGGATGTACACGTTGGAGTCCTCGCGCCCGCCGACCTGCACGATGGCCAGGTGCGGCTGGAAGGATGCGCTGGTCTTCCGCAGCTCCACCACCTGCTGTCGGAGCTCATTTTCGATCGATCTGGATATAGAAAAAATAAGACAGTTATTTGGAAAGTGAGAAGCTCAGCATATATTCGACTCATCAAAACAACCTGACCTGATAAGATAGAATGTTTTTAGGGACCTACTACTATCGCTTTATTACATGATAATTACGGTATACCCATCAGTTAATCTGGTCTGGAGGAATATTTCAATTCTCCACAAATATATAACGGATAAGTACTTAGGTATTTAAAAAGCTTCACTATAATCACCTGCGTTGGTTTAAAAAGCTGCGCTACGAAGTGGATATGCAAAGAAAAGTTTTGTCGTAAAAATCGCTGTTTTAAATTCCTAATAAGAGTAAATAGTAGGTAAGTAACTTTCGGAAAATTAAGTCTACGTTTATAAATAAATAAAAAATAACATGATATAGGTAAATAATCGTACCCCGCAACTTCGCGTCCTGAAATCGCTTTTGCCACCATTTTCTTAACGAGCCTGCTGGTCCGAGAGCCCGTTACCCACTGTGGATCTCAACTCCAGACCCCCGCCAACTCATTATTTTTGCAGGCATAAAACATACTCACGTCCCTTACTAGCCAGTATGGGTAAAAGAGATGCATGCATAGATGAGATAAAAGTTATTGTGAAGAGGCAGGTCGCAGATAACGAGAGATAACCTCCAGGTTATGGAGGAACGACGACGATGGGATTGGCGTCATAATGATGGTGAGTGATGTAACGGTTAAGTATATACATACGAGTATATTATCGTTAAAAAATATTTTTTGATTTCCGACTTAGATCAATGTGAAGCTGGAATTAAGGTCGGCCGTATCAGTCGTATTAATGACATTATAAATGTACACGCTCATTTAAATAGATAATTTACCATACGCCAGAAACTAAACTTTTCGGCAGTAGAAAAAATATTAACTGCTAATCTGCGAAATTGCATATACATACCTTTGCAAACGACGAATATAGCCCGAGAGAGCGTCATTTTACGACACTTCTATGGAAAGGAAATAGATGAAGTAGGTAATTACAGCTAGGTAGGTAGGTAGATACATATATTCTCACCTTAGACACTCTTGGGTAAAATATCTAACAGATCTTAAGGGCAATATTTTAATTAAATTAAAATTCATTACAATTACGTACTAACTTCGGAGATGGCCGATTACTGTTTGAACGTTGTCCTAAGTAATCGAATCAAATATGATAAGATGCTCCTAAATAAGTTTGATTTTTACTACATTATGATTATGAATGAGTTACTTACAGTTTGTTTACAAGCAGCAGTCAAAAATAAGTATTTAAGTAATTAATTACCAAACAAATAAATTAGTACATACAGTGCATTTGTTAATTGCAATATAGTGTTAAAAAAAAACATCTTTAGCACAAAATGAATTGATTAAGCCTCATAATTTCAAGTAAATTTTAAGAGACTGATGTTTAATACATATCTACTTTAGTTAAGTAATTATTACTAGTATAGTATTATAATAGTTAGATGTTAGATAGATAGATAGTAGTAGATGTACTTAGTATAAATAATGTTCTGTTGATTGTATTCAATCAACAATTGAATACTAAGTATTCAAATGTTGATTGTTGCAGTGCCCTACAGGTTTCATGTGGACAAAATTAATGATCTTCCATGTAATGTAAATACCTATGAAAGCAATAAATAAACTAATAAACTGATGAAATATAGGTGGGTCACAAACAATTACTTTTGGTGATGGTTACGGATTATGTTTAAAAATTGATTGCTTGATTGGGAGCTATAAGTAATTCTCACACGAAGTGATTATTGGACGAGCGAGCGAAGCGAGGACAAATATATCCTTATTGTCACAATGGCAATTAGCCAGGTTTTAAACATTCTGCTTTTCACTTCGACTGCGCGAAAATAAAAATACTTTTAATACCTTACCCATGGCGTGGCGGCACCCTGGGCGAGTCATTCTTCCTAGACCTAGTTAAATAAACGGCCACCAAAAGCCAGCTCCCTCCTACCAGCAGCAGTATATAAACTCTAGGGGCTAAAAATACCACATTAGCCAATAACTTACTTTTTGAACTGAATAAGTAAAATAATTGACTGACACGGGGCTAAAATAAGCTATTGTGATACAGTGATTAAGCGAAAGAAATATATTCTGAGTGTATCAAAGATATGTAGCCACGTGGTACACACTCTGGATATCACTTCGACTCGACTGCAAATAAAAATACCTACTTAAAAATTAACTTCGCCAGTGCAACGCACTGGGCGAGTCATTTTTTTAAGAGACATAGTTAAATAAACGGCCACCAAGAGCCAAGACACCCGTGAATCCACAAGAAAATCTTTATAATAATCAAACTTGCTCACAAAATTATACGCGAATCGGCTGAGAATTGCAACCCGTAGGCGAGAACAGCCAAACAACCGAACGTCCGGAATTCGGAAACACTTCGCTCACTCGGTCTGATGAAAAGATATACCTACTTACCTATACTCCATTCCAGATAGGATTAGACAGAAGGAAAAAAAAAACCGGCCAAGTGCGAGTCGGACTCGCGCACCGAGGGTTCCGTACAAACACTTTCCATCCCTAAGTGGTTAAGTTAAGTTTGCACCTGGTATGTATAGCGCCCCTTATAAATTAGGTGCAAAGTTAGGTATTAAATTATAAAAAGAAAACTACTAACTAGATCTCGTTCAAAACAATTTTCGTTGGTAGTTTTTATAGTACTGTACATCATATGTTTTTTTTAGATTTTTCATTTTCTTATTTTAGAAGTTAGAGGGGGGGGACCAACTTTTTTCCACTTTGGAAGCGTCTGTCACGCAAACTATTCGTTTTAGAAAAAAAATATTTTAGAAACCTCGATATCATTTTTGAAGACCTATCCATAGATACCCCACACGTATGTGTTTGATGAAAAAAAAAATTTTGAGTTTCAGTTCTAAGTATGGGGAGCCCCCAATATTTATTATTATTTTTTTATTTTTGCATCAAAATCTTATTGCGGTTCACAGAATACATCTACCTACCAAGTTTCAACAGTATAGCTCTTATAGTTTCGGAATAAAATGGCTGTGACATACGGACGGACAGACGGACAGACGGACAGACAGACAGACAGACAGACAGACATGACGAATCTATAAGGGTTCCGTTTTTTGCCATTTGGCTACGGAACCCTAATAACGTTTAGGACCTAATTTTTTACTTTTGTGTCGTAATTTTTATTTAAATACTACAATAATCTAATAAAATTTTACAACCAATAAATAATCTTCCCATATAAAACACCCGAATAATATGCAGCTATGCTGCGGGGATGCGAAAGCTACCCGTTTCCACAGTGCTATGTGGACCAATGAATATGATCGTGGATATCAAACACATCCATAGCAACGAAGCGTGGTGGAAAGGCAAGGCACCCATAATATGCGCATGCGATGCTTCACAGCCACTTTTACAAAAAAGGTCTAGAATCCCTGCTTCTAAGTCTAATCTTATCTCGAATGGTGCATAGTTCGCTGGCGATTAACCAATAGGTAATCTCTCAAGGTGGGTACGAAACTTAAACATTCATCACTAACTAAACGAGGCTGGAACAAAGGATATCTAGAAGAGATCAATTTAGCGATAAGACGTAGGTAAAGTTATTTATTACTTACCTTTTATTCAATTGTTTTTTTTTTCATGTTTCTTTTGTAAATTTATTTTGATGTTCGGTAGAAATGGTTTAAACAATTAGTATATTAATTTACTTACTTATCTTACATCTCCCTTTAGATTAGATTAATAGATATAATGATATATAGATAATATAGTGGTGCTCAATCGTCTTGAAGCGGACAAGCCGATGGGAATCGGGTTGATTGGGCGCAACGCTACTACTAGAACTTCTATGCACCTAGGTACGTGCATAGCGGTGTTGGCGACACGTCCGAAACATTGAACTACTTAATTTAATTGACCGAGGGAGGGAGTAAAAAAAAATTTCGAGTCAAACTCGCGAGGTCTACGGCTCACACCCCACTAGGTACTTTTTAAGATCATGATAATGTGTGAAAATCAATAGTTGCCCAGTTCCATAAAATTAGCTGAAAAGGGAATTTTGGGCCAAAAATACTAGACTAAAATAGGATTTTCACTTTACTTATTTTGACAATAATGAATATATTTTCTACACAAAACTTTATACATCTGAGACAAAAGTTTTTTTATTTTTAATTTTGCCAACTCTCGCTAAATTTTAATGTTAAACCATGTTAAACGGATAAAATTAACAGATCTTGATTATTTTTGTAGTATATACTTAATTTGCTATACTCACACACTAAGTGGCTTAAAGACCTGTGCAGTCAAGCCATAAAAAAAAACTACACCCTAATTAAAACCAATACCGGAGGGTACATGTAAAATTAACTGACTTACCTTATAATAGCCTCGATGTCTTCCTCAGTCTTCCACATTGTTGTAAATATTCCTATGTACTTATTAAAAAAATGACAATCAAAGTACGGAAGGACGGTAATCAAAGCAAGTGTTTGTATACAATATTCGGTGCGCCACGCGCCGACCGACTTCGCCGACGATGTTAGAATTATGGTAATTTATAGAGAACTGGTTCCAGCGAAGGCCATAACGTGGACGCGCCGAGACATTTGTGTAAATGAGGATTCACTAATGAATGTGTGATCATAAATCGACAATGGAAGTAGAGCGAAATACGATCGGTATTTGGTCACGTATTAAGACCTTGTTTTTGTTGTTGTTGTTGTATTCTTGGCATGGATAATAATAATAGGCTCTGTGCATCTAGGTGTCCGGCTGCATGACAGCAAAGACCGGCTTAAGTTCTTTATTCATGTCATAAAAGGTTTCACTTGGACGGTTTTTCTGTCTTTACTTTCGAATACGAAACCTATCCATTCAAAGTGTCAACCGAACCAAATAGCTAAACCCGTTTCCATACATACAAATACCTACATACGTAAACAAAAGGGTTCGACGTTTATTTGCATAATGAGCCGGAGTGCTACCTGTAGGCTATTTTAACCTCTCGTATACTTAAACAATTGCACCATACGTTAAAATATCAAGGGTTCCAATTTTATTTTCCATTTTTGACATCGCATGCAAAAAGTTAATCTCGAATGCAAATGCACATTTTCAAAAAGAGATATAATTAAAATATATATAAACGCGACCGAAATCGCGATATTAACCTAGTATATCGACAAGTAAATTATAACTACTTGAAATTAACCCAAGAGCATGTCCACGATATCATAGCGCGAAAATATGTCGATATCCAAGGTGATCTATGACCATGACACTAACCAGTTGCAGGATGATTGTGTAGGATTGACTGATAAAGATTTTTGTGAATATTTATTTACTCATTTATTATATAAACTATATAATCTATAGTCTTACAAAATCAACAGGGAGAAATGTGGTATGATCACTGAACACATTTATGTCGTAATAATTAATTAACTTGTGCAATGCACGTATCCTAATACTAAGTTTCCTATACTATGAGATTATACGACCATAGCTTTGCGGAAAGAGACCAGACCCACATGTAGCGTATATGTAATTTGAGTAGGTGAGAACCAGAGGGAAATACAATACAACAACACTATCAGTCAACACTAAGCTTTCAAACACATTAGTAACGGCAGAAATAATAGATAGGAGCCGACACCCACAATTTCTAGACCCACTTTTGGTCGCGTTGTCGCAATACTTTCTCATTTTTGATTCGTCTCAGCTTATGCAATTTTCTTACTGCTATGGTCATTTTCTAAATAACTACGGACACTTAATTCTTAATTATCACAATCAGGTTCATACACAAATAAATTCGAGGACTTAACTCTGTATAAAACTAATCATTAAGTAACAACAACAAACAAAACAATTGTCAAGAGTAGATAAAGATCTAATTCACTGGACAAAAAACGCACCATAATATTTTTCAAAGCTACGATTCAAGCACGCATCCAGTTGCACAAACTTTAATTCTTAAGTTTTAACATGGATAAAGTAAATGCAGAAGAGCTACGAGGAGACAGAATCATCATCTAGTTTTCAAACTTTCATTAGCATAATGGATAAAGCCACGGATATACTAAGCGAGAAATGTCCTACGACACGAGCCGCTATAGCAAAGTCGAGCGAAATCCGGCAGATTTTACAAAAAAAATGTCGAGTGAAGTACGGCAACGCTGTGGCACTTTCGACTTCGCTTGTCGCGGGACATTTTGTCGCTTAATGTATCCGCCGCTTAATAGGTATATTATATATTTCCTCTCAACGACAAAGTGACTACTACAGACATTGATTATAACATGGAACTATTTCGTAACGCCGTTAAGAAAACAGCAAGTGGTTAGTAATAATATAACGTATGGGTAGCTTAAAACAGTAATACTTTTTATTTCTTTATAGGTGCCCTCTATTGAGAAGTGTAAAATGAAACGCCCATCACACCTTTAGCAGTTCAACCGATGTCTGTCCTCATAGTAACTTACGTTCGTGAGAATATTTCGATTGTCCCTGATTTGACAATAAACTCCTAATTCTTATACATACTCAGAAATAAAATATCGTTTTTGTTCCCAGAGACAGTATCCTATGTAATAAAGGGTCTATTGTTAATTTTTTATGGAAGTTGCTCCATTTTTTACCAAAAGAGTAAAGACTGTATCGATGAATTCGGCCGGTTGCTTTATTTTTAAATAGGTAACCGACGTCTATCTGAGACGGAGTAAAACTCCAAAATAAGTTAAATCTTCGAAACACAAACAATACTGTAGGGCGTGAATTTATATGTTACTGCGAATCAAACTTATTAAGTAAACTATAAATAGTTGTCAATGGTCATTATATATCCATTGATACATACCAGTATATCAAATCGAGACGTGGTCAGAAGCTCAATCAATATACCTAAATAGTAGTAACTTTAATTTTCAATAGTCTGTGACTAAATCTGAAATTGTAGAAGAAATATCAATTATAAAAATATATATATATTTTTAGTTTAAATAACTGAAATAGACCCATACATACAGTATCAATAATGATATCATAGGAGTAAAACAAGTGACACATCGTCGGGTAAAAACCATATTGTCGTGCAAAATGTTACTTAGCATAGGACATTACACCTCTTGAGAGTCTGATATGAGTTTACGGTTGACAATAAGATTTTTTACCTTATTCTATTTTGTATATAGATATCGAAATTCTCTTTACAGCATTATCGATACTGAAGACTATGAGTAAATAGGTGTTTTTCAAAAAATATTTCTTTGTGAGAAAAGAAAATCCAGTTCCTTTATAGAAGACGTTTATAGAAGTAAAAAATACATTCATATGAAAACGGCGACCTGGAATGAAAATTTACGGACCCTTTCTTCGTGTAATGTACTAATGTGCAAACTGTTCCTAGATATTATTTTCTTTTTTTGAAAAACGCCCAAATCCCAGTGGGAACAATACAGACTATGGCATATACGTCATCATCAGCACCAGTTTACGAGTTGAATATGGCGAAGTCTTCCTCCTTCTCCTTGTGCGAGTTGGAGTGGAGATGGATGCGCATGGCGTGCGCGGGCATCGGCGGCGTGCAGCACAGCGGGCACGCCAGCTCCGTCGACGACGAGATCGACGATCTGCAACGAGAACACCGCTCAGTGCTGCTGTGGTTTACTAACAGCATTAAGTGTCTTAGTGGTAAATATTGTCCGCAACATTTAATGTTCGATATAAAATTTTACAACTCAACGGACGAGAAATCAACGACAACGATAGGTCTCACTAGCCAATTGTAAGGAAAGAGATTCATGTATCGCAGAAAAAGCGGTCAAAGTATGGAAACATCTGGAACTTACAAGTGCCACCAGCTCATACACTTCCGTAGAGATAAGAGGCGGTTACCTAATTATTGTATTAAGCGATTTACACTCACGTGACATTGTCAGGAACGGCCCGAAAAGTTTCGAGTACCGTATACCGGCGCGGCATTTTTGTCAGTGACAAATTTGCCGCACTCCATACGAGCTTGAAACATGTCGGGCCCTTGCTGACAATTTCACGTGATTATAAACCGCTTAATACAATATTTAACTACGTGTCAGGAAAGTTTTAATAAGGCGGCTACCTGTCCACCATGAGGAGCAGCTTGTCCACCTCCCGCTTGAGCTCGTGCAGCGCCTGGCGCGGCAGCGGGCGCAGCTCCTGCGGCGCGTGCAGCGGGTACGAGTGCCACCAACTGATGCACTTCCGTAGAGATAAGAGGCGGCTACCTGTCCACCATGAGGAGCAGCTTGTCCACCTCCCGCTTGAGCTCGTGCAGCGCCTGGCGCGGCAGCGGGCGCAGCTCCTGCGGCGCGTGCAGCGGGTACGAGTGCCACCAACTGATGCACTTCCGTAGAGATAAGAGGCGGCTACCTGTCCACCATGAGGAGCAGCTTGTCCACCTCCCGCTTGAGCTCGTGCAGCGCCTGGCGCGGCAGCGGGCGCAGCTCCTGCGGCGCGTGCAGCGGGTACGAGTGCCACCAACTGATGCACTTCCGTAGAGATAAGAGGCGGCTACCTGTCCACCATGAGGAGCAGCTTGTCCACCTCCCGCTTGAGCCCGTGCAGCGCCTGGCGCGGCAGCGGGCGCAGCTCCTGCGGCGCGTGCAGCGGGTACGAGTGCCACCAAATGATGCACTTCCGTAGAGATAAGAGGCGGCTACCTGTCCACCATGAGGAGCAGCTTGTCCACCTCCCGCTTGAGCTCGTGCAGCGCCTGGCGCGGCAGCGGGCGCAGCTCCTGCGGCGCGTGCAGCGGGTACGAGTGCCACCAACTGATGCACTTCCGTAGAGATAAGAGGCGGCTACCTGTCCACCATGAGGAGCAGCTTGTCCACCTCCCGCTTGAGCTCGTGCAGCGCCTGGCGCGGCAGCGGGCGCAGCTCCTGCGGCGCGTGCAGCGGGTACGAGTGCCACCAACTGATGCACTTCCGTAGAGATAAGAGGCGGCTACCTGTCCACCATGAGGAGCAGCTTGTCCACCTCCCGCTTGAGCCCGTGCAGCGCCTGGCGCGGCAGCGGGCGCAGCTCCTGCGGCGCGTGCAGCGGGTACGAGTGCCACCAACTGATGCACTTCCGTAGAGATAAGAGGCGGCTACCTGTCCACCATGAGGAGCAGCTTGTCCACCTCCCGCTTGAGCTCGTGCAGCGCCTGGCGCGGCAGCGGGCGCAGCTCCTGCGGCGCGTGCAGCGGGTACGAGTGCCACCAACTGATGCACTTCCGTAGAGATAAGAGGCGGCTACCTGTCCACCATGAGGAGCAGCTTGTCCACCTCCCGCTTGAGCTCGTGCAGCGCCTGGCGCGGCAGCGGGCGCAGCTCCTGCGGCGCGTGCAGCGGGTACGAGTGCCACCAACTGATGCACTTCCGTAGAGATAAGAGGCGGCTACCTGTCCACCATGAGGAGCAGCTTGTCCACCTCCCGCTTGAGCTCGTGCAGCGCCTGGCGCGGCAGCGGGCGCAGCTCCTGCGGCGCGTGCAGCGGGTACGAGTGCCACCAACTGATGCACTTCCGTAGAGATAAGAGGCGGCTACCTGTCCACCATGAGGAGCAGCTTGTCCACCTCCCGCTTGAGCTCGTGCAGCGCCTGGCGCGGCAGCGGGCGCAGCTCCTGCGGCGCGTGCAGCGGGTACGAGTGCCACCAACTGATGCACTTCCGTAGAGATAAGAGGCGGCTACCTGTCCACCATGAGGAGCAGCTTGTCCACCTCCCGCTTGAGCTCGTGCAGCGCCTGGCGCGGCAGCGGGCGCAGCTCCTGCGGCGCGTGCAGCGGGTACGAGTGCCACCAACTGATGCACTTCCGTAGAGATAAGAGGCGGCTACCTGTCCACCATGAGGAGCAGCTTGTCCACCTCCCGCTTGAGCTCGTGCAGCGCCTGGCGCGGCAGCGGGCGCAGCTCCTGCGGCGCGTGCAGCGGGTACGAGTGCCACCAACTGATGCACTTCCGTAGAGATAAGAGGCGGCTACCTGTCCACCATGAGGAGCAGCTTGTCCACCTCCCGCTTGAGCTCGTGCAGCGCCTGGCGCGGCAGCGGGCGCAGCTCCTGCGGCGCGTGCAGCGGGTACGAGTGCCACCAACTGATGCACTTCCGTAGAGATAAGAGGCGGCTACCTGTCCACCATGAGGAGCAGCTTGTCCACCTCCCGCTTGAGCCCGTGCAGCGCCTGGCGCGGCAGCGGGCGCAGCTCCTGCGGCGCGTGCAGCGGGTACGAGTGCCACCAACTGATGCACTTCCGTAGAGATAAGAGGCGGCTACCTGTCCACCATGAGGAGCAGCTTGTCCACCTCCCGCTTGAGCTCGTGCAGCGCCTGGCGCGGCAGCGGGCGCAGCTCCTGCGGCGCGTGCAGCGGGTACGAGTGCCACCAACTGATGCACTTCCGTAGAGATAAGAGGCGGCTACCTGTCCACCATGAGGAGCAGCTTGTCCACCTCCCGCTTGAGCTCGTGCAGCGCCTGGCGCGGCAGCGGGCGCAGCTCCTGCGGCGCGTGCAGCGGGTACGAGTGCCACCAACTGATGCACTTCCGTAGAGATAAGAGGCGGCTACCTGTCCACCATGAGGAGCAGCTTGTCCACCTCCCGCTTGAGCTCGTGCAGCGCCTGGCGCGGCAGCGGGCGCAGCTCCTGCGGCGCGTGCAGCGGGTACGAGTGCCACCAACTGATGCACTTCCGTAGAGATAAGAGGCGGCTACCTGTCCACCATGAGGAGCAGCTTGTCCACCTCCCGCTTGAGCTCGTGCAGCGCCTGGCGCGGCAGCGGGCGCAGCTCCTGCGGCGCGTGCAGCGGGTACGAGTGCCACCAACTGATGCACTTCCGTAGAGATAAGAGGCGGCTACCTGTCCACCATGAGGAGCAGCTTGTCCACCTCCCGCTTGAGCTCGTGCAGCGCCTGGCGCGGCAGCGGGCGCAGCTCCTGCGGCGCGTGCAGCGGGTACGAGTGCCACCAACTGATGCACTTCCGTAGAGATAAGAGGCGGCTACCTGTCCACCATGAGGAGCAGCTTGTCCACCTCCCGCTTGAGCTCGTGCAGCGCCTGGCGCGGCAGCGGGCGCAGCTCCTGCGGCGCGTGCAGCGGGTACGAGTGCCACCAACTGATGCACTTCCGTAGAGATAAGAGGCGGCTACCTGTCCACCATGAGGAGCAGCTTGTCCACCTCCCGCTTGAGCTCGTGCAGCGCCTGGCGCGGCAGCGGGCGCAGCTCCTGCGGCGCGTGCAGCGGGTACGAGTGCCACCAACTGATGCACTTCCGTAGAGATAAGAGGCGGCTACCTGTCCACCATGAGGAGCAGCTTGTCCACCTCCCGCTTGAGCTCGTGCAGCGCCTGGCGCGGCAGCGGGCGCAGCTCCTGCGGCGCGTGCAGCGGGTACGAGTGCCACCAACTGATGCACTTCCGTAGAGATAAGAGGCGGCTACCTGTCCACCATGAGGAGCAGCTTGTCCACCTCCCGCTTGAGCTCGTGCAGCGCCTGGCGCGGCAGCGGGCGCAGCTCCTGCGGCGCGTGCAGCGGGTACGAGTGCCACCAACTGATGCACTTCCGTAGAGATAAGAGGCGGCTACCTGTCCACCATGAGGAGCAGCTTGTCCACCTCCCGCTTGAGCCCGTGCAGCGCCTGGCGCGGCAGCGGGCGCAGCTCCTGCGGCGCGTGCAGCGGGTACGAGTGCCACCAACTGATGCACTTCCGTAGAGATAAGAGGCGGCTACCTGTCCACCATGAGGAGCAGCTTGTCCACCTCCCGCTTGAGCTCGTGCAGCGCCTGGCGCGGCAGCGGGCGCAGCTCCTGCGGCGCGTGCAGCGGGTACGAGTGCCACCAACTGATGCACTTCCGTAGAGATAAGAGGCGGCTACCTGTCCACCATGAGGAGCAGCTTGTCCACCTCCCGCTTGAGCTCGTGCAGCGCCTGGCGCGGCAGCGGGCGCAGCTCCTGCGGCGCGTGCAGCGGGTACGAGTGCCACCAACTGATGCACTTCCGTAGAGATAAGAGGCGGCTACCTGTCCACCATGAGGAGCAGCTTGTCCACCTCCCGCTTGAGCTCGTGCAGCGCCTGGCGCGGCAGCGGGCGCAGCTCCTGCGGCGCGTGCAGCGGGTACGAGTGCCACCAACTGATGCACTTCCGTAGAGATAAGAGGCGGCTACCTGTCCACCATGAGGAGCAGCTTGTCCACCTCCCGCTTGAGCTCGTGCAGCGCCTGGCGCGGCAGCGGGCGCAGCTCCTGCGGCGCGTGCAGCGGGTACGAGTGCCACCAACTGATGCACTTCCGTAGAGATAAGAGGCGGCTACCTGTCCACCATGAGGAGCAGCTTGTCCACCTCCCGCTTGAGCTCGTGCAGCGCCTGGCGCGGCAGCGGGCGCAGCTCCTGCGGCGCGTGCAGCGGGTACGAGTGCCACCAACTGATGCACTTCCGTAGAGATAAGAGGCGGCTACCTGTCCACCATGAGGAGCAGCTTGTCCACCTCCCGCTTGAGCTCGTGCAGCGCCTGGCGCGGCAGCGGGCGCAGCTCCTGCGGCGCGTGCAGCGGGTACGAGTGCCACCAACTGATGCACTTCCGTAGAGATAAGAGGCGGCTACCTGTCCACCATGAGGAGCAGCTTGTCCACCTCCCGCTTGAGCTCGTGCAGCGCCTGGCGCGGCAGCGGGCGCAGCTCCTGCGGCGCGTGCAGCGGGTACGAGTGCCACCAACTGATGCACTTCCGTAGAGATAAGAGGCGGCTACCTGTCCACCATGAGGAGCAGCTTGTCCACCTCCCGCTTGAGCTCGTGCAGCGCCTGGCGCGGCAGCGGGCGCAGCTCCTGCGGCGCGTGCAGCGGGTACGAGTGCCACCAACTGATGCACTTCCGTAGAGATAAGAGGCGGCTACCTGTCCACCATGAGGAGCAGCTTGTCCACCTCCCGCTTGAGCTCGTGCAGCGCCTGGCGCGGCAGCGGGCGCAGCTCCTGCGGCGCGTGCAGCGGGTACGAGTGCCACCAACTGATGCACTTCCGTAGAGATAAGAGGCGGCTACCTGTCCACCATGAGGAGCAGCTTGTCCACCTCCCGCTTGAGCTCGTGCAGCGCCTGGCGCGGCAGCGGGCGCAGCTCCTGCGGCGCGTGCAGCGGGTACGAGTGCCACCAACTGATGCACTTCCGTAGAGATAAGAGGCGGCTACCTGTCCACCATGAGGAGCAGCTTGTCCACCTCCCGCTTGAGCTCGTGCAGCGCCTGGCGCGGCAGCGGGCGCAGCTCCTGCGGCGCGTGCAGCGGGTACGAGTGCCACCAACTGATGCACTTCCGTAGAGATAAGAGGCGGCTACCTGTCCACCATGAGGAGCAGCTTGTCCACCTCCCGCTTGAGCTCGTGCAGCGCCTGGCGCGGCAGCGGGCGCAGCTCCTGCGGCGCGTGCAGCGGGTACGAGTGCCACCAACTGATGCACTTCCGTAGAGATAAGAGGCGGCTACCTGTCCACCATGAGGAGCAGCTTGTCCACCTCCCGCTTGAGCTCGTGCAGCGCCTGGCGCGGCAGCGGGCGCAGCTCCTGCGGCGCGTGCAGCGGGTACGAGTGCCACCAACTGATGCACTTCCGTAGAGATAAGAGGCGGCTACCTGTCCACCATGAGGAGCAGCTTGTCCACCTCCCGCTTGAGCTCGTGCAGCGCCTGGCGCGGCAGCGGGCGCAGCTCCTGCGGCGCGTGCAGCGGGTACGAGTGCCACCAACTGATGCACTTCCGTAGAGATAAGAGGCGGCTACCTGTCCACCATGAGGAGCAGCTTGTCCACCTCCCGCTTGAGCTCGTGCAGCGCCTGGCGCGGCAGCGGGCGCAGCTCCTGCGGCGCGTGCAGCGGGTACGAGTGCCACCAACTGATGCACTTCCGTAGAGATAAGAGGCGGCTACCTGTCCACCATGAGGAGCAGCTTGTCCACCTCCCGCTTGAGCTCGTGCAGCGCCTGGCGCGGCAGCGGGCGCAGCTCCTGCGGCGCGTGCAGCGGGTACGCCACCGCGCACTCCGTCAGCTCGTCCGCCGCGATCTCCATCAGCTCCTCCTCGGGCACAGACTTCCACTCCCACGCGTTCGGGACCGTCTCGGGCTCGCGGTGCTTGCGCCGTTTCATCAGCAGCCTAGACGGAATAATCACGTATTAACAAAAAGTTGACAATGGGACCTACTAGAAGCCGATTCAGCCGTTTGCATGTAACCGGGGAATATAAATCCAAAATAGAAATTCCGACAAACTAACTGCGCCGTTTTTTGGCATCGGAAGTTTTATTATTAGTTGATCGTTTAAATGAGTCTTCACCACCCGCGTTAAGAGAGGCGCCGGAGGGTTGCGCAGTTAGTAAATGGCCAATCTATAACAAAACCGGCCACTCGTCTTCTGTACTTGTTGTTATAGCGGCAACAAAAATCCATCATCTGTGAAAATTACCACTGTCTAGCTATCACCGTTCATGAGATACAGCCTGGTGCCAGTATCGAGCACAAAACAGCAAAAATATCATGTATTTTGAAAGAAAAACAATGATATTTTCTAAATACAAGAATAACTTCGCCGAATGACGAGTTACATTTCGGAAACGCAAAGGATATTACTGACGTTCCACACATTTACTTATTGCAGCAATTCTAAATTATTGTCTCTTTTTTAGATATTGTAATTTTATGATTTCTACACCGTTTTTTGTCACTCACTTGAGCAAATTCTCGCGGATGGTGAGGGTGATCTTCTTGCGCGCCTCGTCGTCCACCGAGGGGCAGTCCTGGCCCTCGCGGCAGAACATCGAGTAGTCCATCAGGTACCGGATGTGGTTGATCTGCGACAAATTACAATCTCACTAATCGCAAATATCCAAGTGTACATTTACTTGTGTGTTAAAATTGACAACATTCCATTCTTTTACCAGGCTTTTTATCGATATTATCAAATAAACGATAAAAAAATTACTAATACCACATTTTTACATTTTCATTTTTCGAATATATCCCAATTTGTGATTGAAAAATTCATTCTGAAAAGTTTCTCATTCTAAAAGAGCGTAGGCGACCAGTAATTGGACCCAACTGACGTCATTTAAAGGGCCGATTCTTAGTTGTACACCCCACTTTTTTTTTAATTTTGGATATTTTGGGTATTTTCTACTAAGAATCACGAGCTCTTTCGATCTAAATAGGAAAAAAAAACTGTCCTACTTGAACATTTTTTTTTTTTTAAGTTTTGGGTTTTGTGTTAATAAATTAATGAAATTAGTTTTAACTAAACACGATTTGAAATGTTGAAATGTTGTATTTATAGTCATGAAATATTTTACTTCACACCGAAGAATCGTTTTCTCTTAAAATCAGGAAAAGGGAACGTTTTAATGTAGTCATTGAATAAATCGACATCTGCTGCGCCGTGGAACTGTCATAAAAAAGTGAGTTTCTTGTAAGACAAGTGACAGCTAACGGCAACGTCTAGATTTGCCCTCGTAATCCTAGCCTACACTACTCGCAAAGTTGACCGAAGTTGGCAGAGACGAAGTTGGCCGAAGTATGGGTTTCTGCGTGCTGCCCAGCCCGCACAGCACCGCGCAGTACCGCGCTATACACATAACATCCTAACAGAAGCAGACGTACCACGCTGACGTCGTCGATGTCGAGGTCGGCGTCGACGCTGACGAGCAGGTCGTGCTCGGGGAACAGCGGCGCGCCGGCCGGCGTGCTGCCCAGCCCGCACAGCACCGCGCAGTACCGCGCGCCGCAGCGGCTGCGGCGCAGCTCCGCGCTGCACACGGAACATCGATAGTCAATTACTGCACACGCCGGGAAATAAGGGCTTACCGGGTAAGTAGGTAAGACGGGTAGTGATACGAAGCCGGCAAGCCCTTTTCACGGCTAAGGCACGTATAATGCTTTTTCTCAAACAAGCAATAAAATATCGTCATAACGTGCGTTAAAACAGGCTTCGAAGTGTCAAGTTTCGGGCGGAACAATTCGAGAGAACTGTAAAGGAATATCATACAAAATTTAAGGCCTAGGCCGGGAAGTAATTTGTTTTTAATTTTAATGTAAACATGGCGTCTGTGTTTATGAACAGCTGATATTTTTTTTTTTCTAGTGGCTACCTATTCAGCCATCGGACCAACAATATCCGCGTTAATGCCTAGTACACACGAACTTATATTAAGAATAAAAATGTGTATGATTCGATGTGTCGGTCCTTCCACGTAGTCAAACTATTTTGTCCAACTGGTTTGACCACGAGGAATTATGCTTCCTCGTGGTCAAACTAATCGAATCATTCACCCTGTATTAATGTTTCATTGAAAATGTGTATAGTCAACCTTAATTAAAATAAATAAACATAAAATCCCTATCGCACTTTATTCAAAAAATAACCAACATCTATTTCGTTATGAATCAACTCCATTTGACATTTTGTTATGAAATCATCTCTATACATACCTATGTTCACCCCGACGAGGAGATGGCTCTTCACAGAAATTTGTTTCTTTTTCTAACAATGTTTTAAGCAAGCGTTCAACAGTTATTGGATGATGCCTTTTCATTGTTTTATTTAGTTGGGCATTCCAACTCTCTACAACATTATTTGTGCGATGTCTTTGTCCGTATACACACCATTGCTTTATGAACAATTCATTTTTTAGCCACGTATTCTCGAAATATTTAAAAGATTTTTGAATTTTCTCAGTGTTAGGAGTATCCGATTTAATGTAACACCACCCTTCCGCAATTCTGTCATCGGGAAGTAAAGCGAGTGCTGAACATAGTCCAACAGCTCTGTTTCCATCTTTGCTCTTGATTTTAATTTTTTTTGCATGCTTCCATTGGGAATTTGTGAAATGGTAAAAACACTTTATGATTTGAATGTCGGAAAAAATGGTTGAAATGGCATTGCTCGCAGCAGTTTCGAAGTCAAAATGATTTTTTTTGGAGACCAATTGGGTATCCTTTGACTGTAACATAGAGAACAAGATGGTATACGATTATTCGGTTTTATCCGTCATTAAAGCGTAAACAACGGGGAGCACGTGCGTTGTTGTTGTCGACGTAGATAGATCAGCATGAATCGTATATAATTGATAGAAAGGATTTGGGCTGCTGAAGAATGTGCCATCCCCAAAAAACTCTTGCAACTGAACCATTCTTTCCCGATTAGTTTCAGAGCATAAAACCATAATCCGACGTGTTTCGTCAACATCATCCGCCAAGAGAAATGATTTCAAGTTATCAGGAACTGTTACCTCTTTGAAGTGTCGGAAGCACGTTTTCTTTTTTCTATTATACAAATCGGACTTGAGGCTGCCGAAAGACGGCAACGTAACTCGATCTTCAACCGACTTCTTTTTTTCTTTGTATGCATCCGGAATAGGGACGTCACTGTTATCAACTACCTCATTTCTTAGTTCATCAATGACTATATCGATTTCATTTTTTTTGAAATCAGCTTTACATGTATGGCTATTGCGTTTTACTACGATTTCATTCTAAGTGAAAAAGAAAATATATTACGAATTAATAAAACGGAATATAGTAGAATTATCGGAGATGAGGAGACATAAGAAATATATGATTGTTTAAAAAAAACACATCTTTTTCACAGATTTAAATTTTTTGGTTTTTCGTACTTTACCCTACCGATCGTCATATAAGAAAAAAGTAAACGTATTTTTTTTAAACGCTCATGTATATAGGTTTGATATCCTCAATATTTAATGACTGGAGGTAATCATTTAGTATGGTACCTTCAGAGTAATAGACCCACGACACTTTTCCTTTCTTCGCTGGCTGCAAACCCAGAAAACGTTCTCATTTTTATATGTTCGCCATTTATAGTACTGCCGGCCCTCCAGTAGAAGAACTGTTCCATCTTTACGTTTCACATATTTTAAATCCATTTTTAATTACTAATATAAGAGCCCAACTGACAAGGCTGAGTTAGAATTTAAATAGATATTAATATAACAAGGAAGACAATTTCACGAACGTCGCGTCGCTGAACCTGACATTTGACATTAACTTATTACTTATATTATTATCATCTATGACTGTACATACACAAACTGCATGCAAACAGCGTGCTGAAAAGGTGCAATGTCAATGAAGTTTGACCACGAGGAAGCATAATTCCTCGTAGTCAAACCAGTTGGACAAAATAGTTTGACTACGTGGAAGGACCTAAATTTAGAATACTGTCTATACTTAAGTCACCAGAGACCATAGACAATATTAAAAATCCTCTGCATATTTTATTTATTACAGAAATTAAGATTCTTATTATCAGGTTGTGAATAATGGCCCTAATATTCGAACACTACACACGTGGACCACTTATTAAAGAAAAAAATATAGAGGGATTGGAGGGGATTTTTATTTTATTTTTTAAACATGGCGTCTGTGTACATGTTCTGGCTGAACAGCTGAATTATGTTTTATTGAGTGGTGTATTTTTTATTTCATTGCATATGTTTGAGAAAAGCACTATCGCTTCGTATCACTAGACGGCCTCCCTAACGGTCGGCCGTCTATACCTACTCAGCTGGCAAGCCCTTATTTCCCGGCGTCTGCAGTAATGTACTATTCTGAAACATATGCCACGAAATAAAAACACCACTCAAAAAAAAATCAACTGTTTAGCTTGTTAATTAACATAGACGCCATGTTTAAAAAATAATTATTAGGCCGGGACTAGGTCTCCAATTTTGTATGAAATTCCTTTACAGTTCTCTCGAGTTGTTCCGCCCGAAACGTGATACTCCGAAACCTGTAATAACGCACGTTATGACGACTTTTCATTGCGTGTTTGAGAAAAAACTGCACGTGTGGGCACAAAAGCAATGCCTACTCTTTAACGTCTACTTTATTTGAGCTTGCTGCGAAAACATTTCAGCTCTCTCTACTCTTACCTAAAATCTTTTGTATCTGTCTTAACATTGTAAATTAGACGTGTGGTGGTCGTGGGCGTCTCAATAGAACAAAAATAGGTATCACTCAAGTCGTACAAAATTGAAGGAGGACCCTATTGAAAACTGTTTGGAGTACTGTGACCGTCATCGGTCGTTGTGATTGTCAGATTACAGCGGTAACTATCGCCTGACTAAGGCACACCAGGAGCATCGATGAATGTGAGCTGTTTTGTTCTGCGAGATTGTTTGTCATGTAAAAAAGTTGCATCTGGTTTTACCAGCGTACCCGATAGTAAAAAATCGCCGTCATTTAGGCGTCTCAAAATTGTCTTCGTCTAAATCAGCCTTAAGACACGAGCAACAAAGAGGTAGCACTTACTTGGGACAGAAGAGTAACGCCATGATGGCGGGCAGGCCCGGCACGTTGGGCATCAGCGTGGTGTGCCGCAGCGTCAGCTTGTTGCTGTGCTCGTTCTGGCCCACATCCGCCGCCACCATCAGCCTGTCACCAAAACCACATCATATTGCTTGAAAAATTATAAAGTAATATAAGGAAGTGTAAAATGAGGAAGCATATTCATTCAGGGATATTTTACGGGAGCAGCATAGTCGCTAGCGAGCGCAAGTGAAAGGGGGTAGAACATGTCACAAACATGAGGGTACAAAAGTCATACATTATCATGCTATAAAGGTTATCCCAGCATTACCTGCAAGTCGCTAACTAAATACTATAGGGTTCTGATTAACTTTTGACGTATTGAAATAGGACATTGTCCGAATTAAGACAAATCGTAACTACCCTAAAAGAGTTTATAGAAGCTTGTAATACTTATTGAGCCAACGAGCTGCTAATGCTCGTAGGGCTGAAATAATCCCGAAGATCAGTGTATTCTCAAGTGAAATGGTATGCAATAAGGAATTGTATGATGACCAGTTGTTATGCAGTACAAGTCCTCCCGACGTGAAACAGATCGCAGTAGTGTGAACGTACCTCTCGTAGACTCGCTGCGGCTCGGTGTCGAGCAGCACGGAGTTGATGGAGTTCCACTCGATCTGCACCTGGTTCTCGCGACTGCCGAACATCAGGTTGTGCACCGTGCTCTCCAGCGGGCTGCCGACAAAGGGTTACAGTTACTCGTGCCCACTTAAATATATAATGAGAGAACCGAAAAGAGCGCACCCTTTTACGTCCCTGTCTGAATGGGACCTTTCCTTGTAATTTTAGTCATTGCCGTAGCCATTTACAACTTAATACATAAAATTTCATATGATTGTTATATTTCAACCATGCTATGAAAACTACTGTTTCACCTGTAACTAGATCGTATCAAAAATAAAATGAATCCACAGGATCTATAGGCTACCTTTGAGCCTTTCCCGTAAAGGTTGACTCGCACTCGCACACGCCAAAGAGATCCGTCATTCAGACAAACCAAAGTCATCGGTCTTCAATGAATTCCCGACATGTTAAAAGGCAATATTTGTGCAAAGTTAGTAATACCTGAAGGGCCCCTTGAGGAAGGCGTCGGTGTAGCACTCCCTGGCGTCGGGCGAGTCGAACTCGCGCAGCTCGCGGTACGCGATCTCCATCTGCTCGCGGTTGTGCGCGCGGATCTGCGCCGTGTTCATCTCGCAGTTCAGCGCGCACGCGCTCTGCCGCAGGTCGTGGTTCAACTAGAATCATAACCAACATGTTAGTACAGGCCGATTCGCTAAAATGTCACTTTATTTATCGTAGCACCGCTCAGTGACTGAATAAAGAGGAATTGTGGAGAGTAAAAAAATACAGGGGCACAACGGCACAACATTCACCTTGGAATCGTAGCTCTCGTCTGCACGGATGGCGAGCTTGTTGCGGATCAGCTCTTCGTTGACGCTGACGGTGCCGTTGTTGGCCAGCAGTTCGATGGAGACCACGCCTTGAGTCACAGAGTATATCTGCCGACAGAAATGTTACTGTAGTTTATAATAAACAGCAGCGCGATCAGTCTGGCGATGGATAGTATCTTCCTCCACAGGTATATGCAATACTAAAGCAACAGATTTGTAGAATGTGTGGCGAGGAGGCAGAGACAATGAAGCACATACAGTGTGGATGACCTCGCCAGACTTAGAATCAAGGAATTCGGTATTGGTCACCAAGAACCAAAGGAATTCCAGGCACTACCAACTGGTTCCATCATCCAATATATGAAGGTGGTGGAACCTTTGAGTAGGTGCGACAAGGGGTAACTTACACAAAAGATGATCCAATTGGGTCGAAGTGTATCCGTAAGGACCCCTTCTTAATAAGATAAGATAAGAAAGCAATCGATTAGTAAGTGGTGTGTACACAGTAACAGTCTTAACAGGCACCTACACATTATGGGTGTAGCAAGTGATCCATACTGCTCGCACTGCGGCCAGGAGGAGACGAGTAAGCATGTTATAGCAGAGTGTGGCATGTATGCGATAGTACGCTATAGCATCCTCAGAAAAGATAAACTAGAAGAGGAAGAGCTGAGGGACATTAACCTTAAAGATGTCCTTTCCTTCTGCAGGAGAACAAGAAGATTCGAGGAAGAAGGCTGTATGGGAGTGCCGCCGGGACAGTAACCGTTGGCTCCAATTGGGAATTGGGCTGAATGAACGCAGTCAAGCGATCGACAGCCCGCCTGTTTCCGGCCGGGCGTCCCTACACCAAATCATCATCAATCATCAAGTGGTGTGTACTGTGTACCTTGCCGAGCAGCCGGCCGCCGTGCGTGAGCCGCTGGAAGAGCGCCTGCGCCTGGGGCGTCCACTGCGAGTGGCGGTCCAGCAGCGGGTCGGGCGCCAGCTGCGCCAGCGTGCACGGCATGGCCAGCGGCGGCGTCGCGCGGCACACGCCGCCCGGCAGCTCGCGCAGGTTCGACACGCTCACGCGCCCGAACGTGCCCCAGTCGATGTACGCGATCTACGAATGGATCCACTATTAGTTCACCGTATGGATACAATAATTACAATAAAGTCTACCACTATAAATCACTGAAGTTGGAAAAGGCATTAAATCGAAATAGACCTTTATCTACACCCATCTTGTTAAATTACTATAACGAGTTCAGATTCTATAGGTAAGGACCTACATGGCAGCGACCAAAATCAAAGATGTTATTTCATAAAAGTACCATAGCCCCGGCGAGGTCACCACATTTATTCGTCTGCTCCGCGGACTGACTGACTGAGGGTTTCATATTTTCATAAAAGAAAATGTATGATAATGATGGTGAATGTGTGTAGATAAAGTAGTGTATGAAACTGTACATAATTAGGTCTTAAAACACTCGTGTGAACCTATTATGAAACTCGCCTTCGGCTCGTTTCATAAAACCACGCCCGTTTTTTGGAGTCCGTAGCTCGACCATGTCGCGCAGCACCTTGAGCACGCGCGCGCGGTACACCCTGGAGTCGGTGTAGGGCGCGGCCAGCAGGTCGCCGGGCGCCACGCTGCCCGTGTGGCTCAGCAGCCCCCCTCTAGTGTGGAGTCCGTACCTCGACCATGTCGCGCAGCACCTTGAGCACGCGCGCGCGGTACACCCTGGAGTCGGTGTAGGGCGCGGCCAGCAGGTCGCCGGGCGCCACGCTGCCCGTGTGGCTCAGCAGCCCCCCTCTAGTGTGGAGTCCGTACCTCGACCATGTCGCGCAGCACCTTGAGCACGCGCGCGCGGTACACCCTGGAGTCGGTGTAGGGCGCGGCCAGCAGGTCGCCGGGCGCCACGCTGCCCGTGTGGCTCAGCAGCCCCCCTCTAGTGTGGAGTCCGTACCTCGACCATGTCGCGCAGCACCTTGAGCACGCGCGCGCGGTACACCCTGGAGTCGGTGTAGGGCGCGGCCAGCAGGTCGCCGGGCGCCACGCTGCCCGTGTGGCTCAGCAGCCCCCCTCTAGTGTGGAGTCCGTACCTCGACCATGTCGCGCAGCACCTTGAGCACGCGCGCGCGGTACACCCTGGAGTCGGTGTAGGGCGCGGCCAGCAGGTCGCCGGGCGCCACGCTGCCCGTGTGGCTCAGCAGCCCCCCTTTGTTCAGCGCGTGCTGGATCTGGTTCAGCTCGCTCTCGGCTGTCTCTTCGTCGTATTGCACCCAGAACTTGCCGACGTTCTGGAACTGTAGGGATACACCGTAAGAATCCAGTGATATTTACCCACATCAGTGATAATCTGATAGAGTATTTATTTTACAGTAAAAGTTATCTATTGGTAAAAAGCATACCTCCTTCAACAGCGGTTCGAAATGACTTATGATTACGCAAAACATAAAGTATTTATTTAACTTTTGCTACCAGTGTTCCATTTTTTTAACAGTCAACCAAATAGCCCGAATCATTAATAGTTCTTTTTCTATTGGGAAACAGTATGACATTTTGGAGTACAGCAATGCCATTTGGCACGGGTATTATACACGTCTACCTGAGCCCGAAACACCCGGTAGCCAGACTGAACACCGCGTCAGAAGGGGGGAGGGGGGGTTCAAAATACAGTGCTCCCGTCGTTCAGAAAAAAAAATTTGGCCACTTATGACCTGACTACGTATATTAAAAAGAAGAAAGATATTTGTAAAGAGAGAAAAATACTTTTGTTTTACTTAATAATAGATAATAGAATATGAATTATAATTAATATATTATTTTAAGAAATTTAATTTATATGTCGATGTAGGGTTGGATGGATGGCCGGGTGCGGTGTGTGGCACATTAGATGAGCTATCCGACATAGTTGTGAACGAGGAGGTAGTTCGAGCGAGATGAAACACTTCAGATACAATTAACTTGATTTATTCCTTATACAATGAAGCACAAAATAACAGTTCCTGGCACAGAGGTCTGTAAGCTAGGTTATCGAAGTATCGAACAGAATATTCTTTATTAAATTAACACTAGGCACATTGCAGGGTTATAACACTGACTCTATTCAACTTGGTATAGACTATAGCACAACGAAACGGGACAGTTCCAAGGCAGTAGTGCACTCGAAGGCGACCCAAAGTGAAGTGTGGTGGGCGTTCGCTGAGTTAACCACCAAGACTCTGTCTAGCGCGCCAAAACAGGTTCAAGGGGGCGCTACTGTCGCCTTCCAATGACGCGCTGGTTTCGTTGAGCTTCCATACTCATGACCGTTTCCGACATATACATATTATGAAAGCTATAGATATCTTATTTTTAGGGTTCCGTACCTCTATCGGCAAAAACGGAAACCTTATATAATTACGCTGTTTTCCTTCGGTCCGTATGTGTGTCAAAACCCTTATCTCGGGAACGCGTGGAGATATCAAGTTGAAATTTAAACCATATACTTAAGTCTACAATCCCTTGCAGTCGTGAAAAAATCAATTTTCTAAATTAATAAAAAAAGAAGATACAGCCGTATATTTATATTTCGCCACCCTCAAGAGAATCAAAGTATATAGGGTACTTTCCGTTGACCCAGAACTATGAAATTTAGCAACTAATATCGTCTTATACCACCAGTACAGGTAATTATCTGAAAACTATACATTTCTAATTAAAACATAAAAAAATGTGCTTTCAAAAGTTATATGAGGACTACCCGTTTGGATTAAGTTTACACCTCATTTGTATGCGGGGCCATACGTACTAGGTGCAAACTTAACTTAACCGGGTCCTACCAGGGAACGCTCGATGCGCGAGTTCGACTCGCACTTGACTGGTTTTTTTTGTTAGTAATACTTATTTTACTTTAGTATTCGGGTCTTTTTGCCGTTCCCTACGCTGCGCTGACGAACGTTGCAGTACTTTCAATATTTTATTTTTCATTGAAAATAGACAAATTTATATTTATTGTTAATGTTTTTAGAATCTGTATTAAATTGGCTTTAGGATAGTATTTTTTATATACCAAGTTTAATACAAAAAATATGAAAATATAAGGGTTTGTTTACATTTTGTTAGTACTGAAAGTTTGTTATTTTAAGGATTGCGTCATATTTTGCTACGGGACCCTAAAAAACTGGCACAGGTAATGAATCGGGCATCATCTAATTACCGGATAACGCCACCAAACTTGACTTAAAGGTCCAAACTAATCCGACAGATTTTTTTTTCTGAATGACGGGAGCACTGTATTTTGAAATCCCCCTCCCCCCTTCTGACGCGGTGTTCAGTCTGGCTACCGGGTGTTTTGGGCTCAGGTAGACGTGTATAATACCCGTGCCAAATAGCATTGCTGTACTCAAAATTGTATACCTCTCCATACAAGCATTCCCAATAGAAAACGGACTATAAATACAGTCAATATTTTTAATTTGACACCCATTTCGAACCTCATGTCAATGTGACAAGCTTCATAATGGATGCTAAATTAAAGTTCTCGCCTGTACAAGAAAATGTTCTTATAAATGTTGCCGTCACTTGTGATGAGAGTTTTCGAAGACGTTTTCATACCTGAGCTATCTTGAGCGGGAAGTACGTCTGGTCGACGGTGGGCAGGCGCGGCACCATCATGTCCATGGAGATGTCGCATCGGCTCTCTGCCATCACCTGAGCCACAGCATTCGCGCGTTCCAACCTTCAACGTACACCAAACATTTGATTCTACTCTAGGACCGAGACTCGACCATGTATTGTAACACTTAACATTACCCCAATTAATACACAGACATATTCTGTGAGCGAATTTGCCTAGGTGTAATCAAGTTTGTCTACAAAGGTGTAGAATGTTTCAGCAATAAATACGAAGCTATGGTGCTAATAACAATAACAAAGTCGATCTTACGGCAACAATGGTATTCTGATGTCCATCTTCAGTTGGCGCGCTTTAACCGCCTTGTAGACTGCCAACAACACTTGTCCAGGAATCGTCGGGTCCTGATTAAAAAGGTCATGAAAGTTCGTACTTAACACATACAAACAGGCAATTAATGTGTGACCAGCACAATTGACTGTTTGGAACGCGGTTTGCCGCCTTCCTTCTGAATCATATCACGATGTCATAAATAAAAATAATAAACAGTAAGGGAAAATCTTACACCATTTCGACCTAGTCCCAAACTAAGCAAAGCTTGTGCTATGGGTACTAGACGACGATATACATAATTATATAAATACATATATAGATAACATCCATGACTTAGGAACAAAAAATATTCGAGTTCATCACACAATTATTTGCCATGGCCGGGATGTGAACCCAGGACCGTCGGGTCAGTGGGCAAGTGCACTACGAAGTGCGCCAACCTTCTTGGAGTAGATTTCAGACTTAATCCTGTATTTATGGTAAATGTTGCTCAATGAACTTACTCCGCTGGTATTCCTGTCACGCCTAGCTGATTCTTCGCTCGTTGAGAAGCTCAGGAACACCTTTCTAGAACAAAATAAAAAAAAATATCCCTGAGCCACATATAATTATTTCAAAGTTGAAATTAAAGCCAGTCTCAAATTTTAACTTTTATGTTAATTCGACTAAGCAATTGTGACATGAGTATTTATAAATAAAATAAATTTTGTTTTTTTTTATAAATTTTATAAATATAAGATAACCTAACACATATCGATCTAGTCCCAAATTAAGCTCAAGAAGGCTTGTGTTATGGGTACTAGACGACGATGTACATACTTATATAGATAAATATATACCTGCTTAAATACATAGAACAACCCTATTTGCCCTGGCCGGGAATCGAACCCGGAACCGCCGGCTCAGTAGGCAGGTCTCTACAAACCGAGCCAACCGCGTCGTCAAATGGACGGAGTAATTAATGGACGAGCGAGGACAAATATGAGGGTCACAGTGGCTTTTTACCACGTGTTAAATACTTTTCTTTCAGTTAGAATGTGAGAAAACAATGAAAATAATGTTATTTCTAAGTATGTTTACCGGCTGTTCTTGTCGAAGGTGACGCGCGGCTCTTCTTTGATGAGGTCGCGCACCTTGTTCCTGATGGCGGCCGCGTAGATTTCGCCGGGCTGGTGGTCCGGGAAACACTTCAAGTACACCTGTGCAATACAATATATTGTACAATCGTACCAACTGACTCGTATCATCACTATGGGTGTAGCGGAGAAGACGCTTGTGTAGATTGTAGATACGGCCGTGGGAGCGTAGGTGTCAAATAAAGAATGTGTTTGTATTTGCGTGGATCAACTTGCTGTATTTCTGTTCATTGACCCAGGGGATAACAGTGATTAAACTTCTTAGAAAAGTGTTGAAAATGTATGTAACTGATACAAGTATTGTCCGTAGATCATCTAAATAAGAATGGGCTTAAAACCAAAAAGTGACCCAGGGGACATGACCATGACAATCAAGGGGACAATCTGAATGTGATTTGTTTGCGGATGGGATAGCGAGATTGATGACCGAATGGAAGAGAGTGCTAGAGAAAGAGCAAGATAATTATCTTGTAGTTGTAAGTTAGTTAGGTTTTAGTTAAGTACTTAAGCTTAAGAATCCATGTAACGCTTTGGTGTAAACTGTCATGTTACATTTTTATGTGATTCAATAAATAAATAATAATAATAATGACAGCAATAAAAAAAAGTTGATTGACCCTTGGTGATAAATAACGGAAGTAGGGAAAAGAGAGTGGGGTACGGCTAGTGGAAGTACTGACGGTGGTGCGCGGGTCGCGGCCGGCGAGCTCGCGCAGCGCGTCCCGCTCGCGGGCCTCGTTCTGCGAGCCCTGCACGAAGTACTGCGGGTAGAACGCGCCCGCCAGGATCACCTGGAAACACGTATACGTTGTTATGGGGTCCATAGTATTTTATTAGGACGCAGTAAACCGAGATAAAACCGAGAGTTTAATTGTATAAATGTTTTATGCTGCTAAGCACAAACAATAATTTCTTCTATGACTATAACGGGATCAGCACATTTAAAAAACCGGGAAAATTATTCCTACGTCGAGAAAGACACTTCCAAGATTTTAAAATCTAATATCGTTTAACCTCGCGTATGTGTCTGATAAGGATCTTGATCACATATTTAGGCCGTCATTTTGTATTTTTTTACGGATATTTTATTTTACTCATCGCAGCTCAAATGAGGCTTGAATGCGTGTTTTTTTTAAAATCGCACATACGAAGGGTTATGTATTTGTGTCTGACAATCGTACTGATCTACATATGAAATGCTTGCTAAGTGAGATATTGCTGGGTTGGGTGGATTACTGCTTAAGCTTAGAAAGGCACCTTGTAGACGACGGCCAGGTCGGTCTTGTTCCAGGGCGAGCCCTTGAGCGGCTCGATGCCCTCCCTCGACAGCCGCTGCTTCAGCTCGCGCACCATGTCGTCCAGCTCCCGCAGCGAGCGCAGCTGGATGTAGAACCGCCGCGCCCAACTCGCCTCGCTGTTGCCTTCTTGCTTGAAGTACTGCTGATGACGGAGGTGGTTCCACACCTGCAAACAAATGATAGCGATAAGACTTTGTCGCTGATCTAAATGTGCATAACTCTAGCTGCGATCCTGCGCTCCGATGTAGTGGATTTGCCAGATAAATGCCGCGTAACGGGCTATACACATTGTTCATCGACGACGCGGTTTTATTACGAACCTTGTAGATGTTTAGGAAAGCCACGCAGTCACTCGTGGAGCCGTCGGCCCAGGTCAGCTTGGAGTTGTACGCGTTCAATCTCTCGCGGAACGGGCTGCTGCACACGTTCTTCACAGACAGCGCAGCCGCTGAAATATACGCATTTTTAATTCATCATACTTATGTCTGACTCGGGATTTACATTTACGAAGGTAAAAGTACGGCTAGCACCTGGTCTATTCTGACCCTTGCCATTCATTTTGACCACCTATCTCGACGACGGAAAGCTGTGTTCCAGACGCCAAGCTGATAGCAGTTAATATGAAATTTTATCGCAACATATTCCAGGGCCTTTCCGTCATGATTTGCCGTTTCTGAAGCTCAAAAGGTAAAAATAACGTATAACGAAAGCAAATGAGTGGTTAAAAAAATTGCAGCTTGGTTGAAAATAGATAGTTACTACGAGAATATAGTGACGACCGACCGACTAAGATAGGAGCTAGGACCAAGATTTTAGTAGCCAAAATCCGAGTGGCGAATTAATTTATATCTTCCTCATAAACTATCTTCCAAGCAGTCGAAGATATGGCCCAGCATGGTGATCTTCGAGTCCTTGACGTCTAGTAACAGGCAAGCCATGATTTTTATTTTTATTTTTATTTTATTTTATTAAAAACACGTTTACATGACATTACAGTTTCTTAACTAATGCGCCATGAAACTTACATTATTAGTACAACATTATCATAGAAAAACCAACATAAACATAAAAAAAACAGCAACACAAACAAATAATAATAATAACAATTATCATCGATCATCCAATTCCTCACAAAATCTCAAACATTCAGTGCACACAACCGCCCATCGCCACGCAAACAAATCACACTCCGGTGCTGATGTCAGGAACGCATTGAGTAGCACAAGAGCACGAACAAGTGGGGAATTTTTGCGAGACACAGTACGCGCCGCCGGCGCCATCAAGAGATCGCGCTGCCGCGGTCTGAGAGCTATCCTAGGGACGTCAGGAACAAACAGTCGCACGAGGCGGCCTACAAGCTCAGGACAGTCGGACTTGCCGCGCAGGATTCGACATGCGGTAGTCAGCAAACAAAACTTTCGCCTAGCCTCTAGTGAGTTGTAGCCGAGTGTTCCCAGAAGATATTTGGTTGGGTACATGAACGGGTAGTACCCATACATTTTTTTATATAAAAACCTGAGAAAGGCTTTTTGTACTTTTTCCAGTAGTAAAGCATATGTTGATTCGTATGGGAGCCACACAATCGACGAAGTTTCCAGCTTGCTTCTGACCAGGGCGTTATAGACTAGCTTGATCGCTAAAGGGTCATTAAAGTCACGCAAGTTACGAATGACAAAGCCTAGTCTTCGATAGCAGTCAGCTGCAAGTATCGATATGTGCTCATGAAATGTGAGACGCGTATCGAAGACCACACCAAGATCCTTAACTGAAGACACACGGCTTATGAGCTCAGACCCTAAAACATATTGCGCAAGTATTGGAGTACGCGCTCGACTGAAACTACAAACGCAACACTTGGCTGAGTTGAAAAGAAGCTTGTTATCCATACTCCACCGAAAGACCAAGTTGATATCATCCTGTAATGAATCCGAATCCGTTTTCGTCTCCACTCTGCGCACTAACTTTAAGTCATCAGCGTAGAGGAGGCATTGAGATGACCTGAGAACGGACTGAAGGTCATTTATCATAATTCCGAACAAAAAAGGTCCTAATATGGAGCCCTGACTAACACCAGATCGAGTATGATAGGGGGCCGAGACGAAGCATCCATGTCGGACATATTGCTGCCGATCACGTAGATAGCTTGCGAAGAAGGACAGTAGCCTGGGAGAGAAGCCAATTTGGTCCAGTTTCTCCAGCAACAAATCATTATCTACGCGATCGAAAGCTTTCCTGAAGTCAAAATAAATGACATCAACCTGGGCACCCCTATCAAGATGCTCAGAGATAATATCTATCAAGATAAGAAGGTTCGTGCTTACGGAGCGATTAGGTCTAAAACCATGTTGAGCATCACTTAAGAACGGCCTTACTTGTGCTGATAGGGTTCGGTGGAGTATGGATTCAAACAACTTGGCAAGCGTGGGAAGAACGGCTATGGGTCTGTAGTTTTCTACCGCAGAGGTGTCCCCTCCTTTTGGGATCGGCCTTACTCTGGACACCTTCCAGCGACGAGGGTAAACTCCAGATTTCAGTGCCAAGTTGAAAATATAATGTATAGGGATTTTTAAACTATCGGCACATCCTTTTACAATATATGCCGGTATATTGTCTGGTCCTACCGAGCAGTTGGACTTTAGTAGCTTTATTGCTGCCTCAACCTCACACATCGATACTGACTCAATATCGATGTGATTAGCATTAGCATCACGGCGTCTATCTCCAGTCCCTGGCTTCTTCGGATCTAGGCACGGAACATCAGACAAGAACACCCCCGAGAAGTAATCGGCAAATGCGTTAGCTGCCTCACCTCCTCTAAATTTCTTCCCGTCAGACGTCACACTAGAGACATACCCACCCTTTGACTTAAGACTATCAAGGTATTGCCAAAATTCTCGAGGATTGTCTTTAATCTTACTCTGAGTTCGATCAAGGTAGCTGGAGTAAGCAGACGCTATACGTTTCTTTACCGCAGATCTCAGTTTCGAAAACTCATCATACACTTTTTTGTTCTGTGTAGCTTTCCATTTCCGATGAAGTTCACTTTTCCGTTTTAGGTCATTAATAATATCTGCAGAATACCAAATGGGGTAACGTCTACTAGGCTTCCTGGATCGAACCCGTTTCGGAATACATAAGTCAAATATCCCATACAAAACATTATACATACCATCAGCAGCATTGTCGACATCCTCAGCACTAAGAACTTCCTGCCAGCACACCTCTGAGATTAATTTATAAAGAAGCTCATAATTGCCTTTAGAGAAATTCCAGTCTAGCTGCCTGTCCACATTGCTAGGATTTAACCATTCAACCCGAGCTAGGCGCGCGAAACAATCCACTGGTATAGAAATTTCCAACGGAGGATGGTACATATCTGGACTTGGGACTAGTCCATCATCCACCATCTCTAAAACTACGGAACCGGCAATGCATTCCGACACCAGCACGACATCTAGCTTACTTCCATGTGTATTAATGACCTCATTCGTCTCTTTCAAACCACAGACAGCTAAAAAATAACATGATGCGGCCCAGTACAGTAATTACTATGACTGAGGGGTCAGGTTTCTCTGCGGCTTAAGGTATGTCAGATAGGGACTATGCATAAGGCCAAGGTTATACACACCCATAATGATGGCATCTTCCAAGCAGCCGAAGATGTGTCCCAGCATGATGATTTTGGAGACCTTGACGTCTAGCGGCAGGCGAGCCAAGATGCGGCCCATGTATGTCAGGTCGCCGTCCGATAGGGACCATTCGCCGTCTACTGTCTTCGTTAGAGCTCCGATCTACAAATGAATAATAGTAGATTGTTCAACAAGGGACTAAAACAAGCCATAATGACACGAGATGTTTTAGCCACCCGAGCTAAGCGAGGGTGGCTAATAGTTCGAGTGTCATTATGGTTGTTTAGTCTCGCGTTAAACACTCTACTTTTCACTTTGAATGCGAGGAAAATAAACGAATTTCAATATATAATTACGATAGTTATTATAACAAAGTTTCTTACAATTACGTAGTACAGCCGTTAATCTAACCTCAGAAAAATTTAAAAAGCAATTTGTACAATTCTTTACATTTAAATGTATGGTTTTCCCCTGTAAACTAAGCTGGGTCGGCGTGGTTTGTAATTTAGAAGTACATATGTTCAATATTTTCACTCGAAGTCGAAGTAAAAGTTGGTGAGAATGGAGAGTAGGTATAGTAGAGACGTAGACCTTTTCTCAAAAAGGTTGCCGATGGTCATTTCATTAGGCTCATTCTCAACCCGCGATGTTGATGGGCGTGGGTCAAATGTTGGTTGTGATTTTTGCTTTGAGGATATTTTAATTCCTTCAATATAGTATAACCTTCGATAGATACTGTGTTTATTTTGGATTATATAGCCTTCAGCTTTATTCTTCTTCATTGGAAGATGATGATTACATATTTTGTCCGTAATTTATAAAGTGACACAGTTAATTGGTCTAATTGGTGATTAGAATTCAAGCTTAATACAAGTAATGGACATCTACTCATTCCATTCAAAATTCTAATAGAAAAAAGAAATGTTCCGTGGTTTTTTCTTTTTGTTTGTAAAGTGACGCTTTAAATGCTTGCATATTTAGCCAACAGATTCAAACTTGAAAACTATTTTACTTAAGACTAATATGGACTTATGGACCATGCATGATAAAATTACATTCGTATTCGTAATAATTAATCGTGTTTCATTAAATAAAATCTTGAATTTTTGAGCGGTTGTAATTTTGAGGTTATTTTCACGCACCAAAAAGTGTGTATACCTATCACTGAAAATGGCTATAAACCTCCATTCACAAACGTTGTGATTGGCTGTTTAGGGGTTTTTCAAAGTAAATTAAAACAATTTTACTTTTTTTGAGCAGTTGTAATTTAGAGGTTATTTTCACGCACCAAAAAGTTTGTATACCTATCACTGAAAATGGCTATAAACCTCCATTCACAAACGTCGTGATTGGCTGTTTAGGGGTTTTTCAAAGTAAATTAAAACAATTTTACTTTAGTCCCTAGAGATTAATAAGGAGCTTTAGTCCCGATATGCAGAGACTAAAGTAACATTTTAAGAGCATGAGAAGTGAAAAAGTTATAACCATCTTTATGCTGCTATTCCACTACTAAATTAGTCACTGACGAGAGGGATGCAGGAATACGACGGAGTGTGATGGAGTTATCTCCATACGACTCTCACATATTGCTGCATACCTCTCATCAGTGACTAATTTAGGAAAGTGTAATAACCGCATTAGCTCAAGAAGATATTATGAAACCCCTGTAATAGTCATATAGTCATTTAACGGAATCGTATAGGAAGTGCAGATTTCATGATGATATAATTATCATGTGTCATGTGTCGTTTTCTGGGTTATAGGACGATTTCAAGATAAAATAGCGAGTAATTATAATAGGTAATGCGAATAAGTCGTTGAGAATAAGAATTATTAGTAAGACTGATGAAACCTCTTTGTATTTGATCCCAATGTATATTGACCAACTTACAAACATTCTAAATACAACAGATACCATAATCCTAGGGAACAAGCCTACCTCCTTGAGCACGAGCATCGTGCGCTGTATATGGGACATCTCCGGCGGGTCCATGGCCAGAGCCAGCACATTGCTGGGCGGGCCCATGTCCAACATCTTCGCGAGTAGCACTAGACGCTCCAGAGGGCAGCGGATTATCTCCGGTGGGCTGTCTTGTACTAACTTGTCCTGCGAAATATTTTAAATTACGGATAGTTTTATGAATGTTAAACTTTAAGGGTTTACTTGTGACCATTTATAAAAGTACTATTAAGCGTATTGCTTATGCCAAAACGTGCCCGCCCTAAGCAGATCTGGCGGCGGACGATCACTGATGAAGCAAAGGCTAAGGGATGTCTTGGAGCGAAGTGAAGCGTGAAGCTCAAGACCGATCGAGATGGCGACGTACTGTGGATGCCCTCTGCCCCGTCCAGGGGACATAGGAGTCTAAGTCAAGTAGGTAATGCCAAAATTAGTCGTCCCAAAACAACTAAGGGTTGTAGGTGAACAAAATCCCAGCCACGTAGCAACTATCGTATTTGCAATCGACCTTAACAATTCACACGATGCGGCCAAAATTGTGTCAGTCACATGCCACCTGCATAGGTATAATACGAATGTAGTTGGTCTGAAAGAGTTTAAAGTTTGACTCACACAATAGTTGGCCTGACAAAAGAAAAAAACCCTTTCTGAAACCCCTAATAAAGGGCAGCGCACGAGCAGTTGTTGTTGTAATTCCTGGGGACCATTCTTTGTCCAGCTGTCTTTACACATTTAAACTACTACTAAACACTTTTTGACGGACAAGATAATGATGGACTTACATAGAACTTGGCCTGCACAAGGCGGTAGACGCGGCCGTCGCGCACACGCCCCGCGCGTCCCGAGCGTTGCTCGCAGTTGCTCTTGGAGGCCCACGTCAGACTCAATGTCGTGAAGTTGGTGTTCGTGTCTGCTACTAGGATCTTCATCAGGCAGAAGTCGATCACTGAAACAAAAATGAAGACTTGGTAATGGTAGACCACTTCAGGTACTACCACTGAGGCAGAGATTCGTCCACTACATACCATACTTGATGTCGGGCACGGTGATGGAGCTCTCGGCGATGTTGGTGGCGAGGATGATCTTGCGGTGTCCGGGCGGCGCGCGCTGGAACACGCGCACCTGCTCGTCCGCGGTGATGGTGGAGTGCAGCGGCAGCACCCACCACTTGAGTTTGGGGCACTCGGGGGATATCTTCTTCCTAAAACCAAACCTAGCTTCAAAACGTAGCATTCAAAATAGGAAGAGTCTCTTAACCTTTTGAGCGCCACAGTCGGCTGTGGCCGTCAACAAAAAATCGTGCCCCTGACGCCACGTCGGCCACAGCCGTCCAAATTTCAATGATCAAAAACTTTGTAATTCTAACCGCTACAAGTATTTTTCAATCCCTGTTGATTTTGGGCACATCTTTTTTTTTTACTCTGGCGTCAGTGGCACGGTAAATTGCTAGACCGCTTGGCGGTCAATAGGTTAACACCTATAGCGTTTCCGCCCATTTCATAGAAAAACTTTTTAATGATAAAGGTTTATTGTATTGTTTAATTTCGTGGACATATTAATCTGAAATCTTCAACATTTTGGGATGGTTATGAAACGTTTTTTTGTTTCCAGATCATACAAAATGAAAACAAATAGGTACATAGGTGAAAATATTAATGACAAAAAAAAATATTCAGCCATTTATCAATGGACGGATAATAGAATAGTCTTGCCGTGCGGGTATTTTTTTTAAGACAAACTTATCAAATATTGAGTCTAACCTCAGGTTCATATCAGTTAGGTGCATATATTGTTCCTCAATCTCATTGATCCCTGGCAAGAATATCAGCACAGATGACAGGTCGGCTGTGGAATGATCTTCGATCCCATCTTCTTTAGCATCTATATAATCAAACGCATTCACCAATTTAACCACCAGTTGGTACATCTCTGGCACTATCGTCGCTTCTGGACCTTTGGGAACACAGGTTTCTGCTATCTGAAATTATAAATTGATGTTTAAAAAAGAAGGCTTGGTTTGCTAGAGTTCTATCAATAGTAAAATGTAATGCTGCTATCCCTGTAGTAATGCGGTCAAAGTGGTGAAAGTGGCTCGTAGATAGACTCATCGATACTGTCAATATTCTTAATAGTATGATTCGCTTTTGACAGCTATACCTGTCAAAGAAATCTGAAGGGAGCGGGAAGGTGTTGAACTAACTTCTATAACAGAACTATTAATAATAATTAATAATACAACTTCAAAGAAATTAAAGTGGTGCGATTTTTAGGTTACACCGAACCTCACGTAAAAGCGCGGCAAGTATAAATGATTACTGCGCAATAAGTTTGACACCGCTCTTTTTACGTGAGGACACATAACATTTACTCACCGAACCGAATTTACTCAATTGGTCCAAGTAAAACGTTTTCACACTGAACATTGACTCCTTCTTATTCACTTGTATACATGAAGCCATGTGCTGCCCCCTTGGCGTCGGGATCATGAAGTAGTCAGCGAACTTCTCCGTCCTGAAGGTGGCTGACATCAGGATGACCTTGACGGTCGGAGACACGGTGTACAGCAGCTTCTTGACGACGAGGAGAAGGAAGTCCATGTCTTGTCCGCGCTCGTGAACCTCGTCCAGTATAATGTGGGAGTATTCGTTCATGGTCTTTGCATTTACTAAAAAAATATACATACATTCATGCACAATGTTAAATTCTCGTCAACACAAAACAATTATTATAGCAGCGAAAAATTTAAAAAATAAATGCTTTTAGGCAGATGGGTGAACAATTGACAGTTCGCCCGTCTCGGTCCAGAAAGCTATGGAAAAATCGAAAACCAAAGAGGAGTCGAAATATATGCAATCGTTAAAACGTACAGTAGCGGAAAAAAATCTATCATACTTGTGTTTTTATTAAATATTTCTATATGTGATTGACTAAACTTGCCTTAACTATTATCATATGAAAGCTCTTTAAATAGAGAGTATAATCATATATTACATTCATATGATATCATAAAAGACACTCGTTTTGCACAAATTTATTTAAAAGTACCTAAAATAACTAAAACTCAAAGTAAAAAAAAGCAACAAATATAACAGATTCTTGACTGAAGATCAAACTATATGATTCGTACTTGGTACTGAACCCCTTTGCATCAAGAACAGCTTGGCATCTTCGGGGCAGTGATGCAATCAGCTTTGCGAGGAAAGAATTTGGAATGCGTTCCCATTCTTCCTTTAATTGTTCAAATCTTTCATTGATATTTCTTGCTTTTCTTGCACTCACACGACGTCCTAGCTCCTTCCATAGATTCTCTATCGGATTCAAGTCCGGACTTTGACTGGGCCATTCTAATACCCTCACTCTACGTTTTTTGAACCACTGCTTAACAAGATTCGATGAATGTTTCGGGTCATTACCTTGTTCAAATATAAACGCCCTGCCGAAATTTTGGCGTGCCCAGGGAAGAAAAACATCTTGTAACATTTCTTCATAAACTTCCTTCGTCATAATGCCGTTTATTCGATGTAACTGACCAACGCCACTTGCACTAAAACAGCCCCACACCATAAGGGAGCCGCCGCCGTGCTTGACTGTAGGGAGCTGGTACTTGGCGTCATAGCGAGCATTGTCGGGGCGTCGTACGTACAGTCGCCATCAGATATATCGCAGCATATAAGGCGTTCATAAATATGTGAACATGTACTGTAACGCCCAGTCAATAAGAGTCATGTTCAGATATTTATGAATACCTTACATGCTACGATATATCTGATGGCGACTGTACGTAATTCCATCGGTTCCAAACAGTAAAAACTTGGATTCGTCGCTCCAAATTACCTTTTCCCACATTTCGGCAGTCCAAGAAAGATGTTCTTTCGCATATTTTTTTCTAGCTGTCCGATTCTTCTTGGAAATAAGTGGTTTCTTAGCAGGGCGACGAGCACGAAGTCCACCATCAATCAGACGATTTCTTATAGTACGTACGGTCACAGAAACTGAATCTCCAGCCGATATTTCTCGCATAACGTCGCTCGCCGTGAATCGCGGATTGTCTCTGGCTATTCTCAAAATGTTGCGGTCAACCAAATGTGATGTGCAGCATGGGCGACCAGGTCTGTTGGGCTTTTTTACACATCCGTGAAGTTTTCGCATTTTAAAACCTTCGATATAGTCGACTGATGAAGTTGAAATTGCTTAGCCAGCATCGATTGTGTTAAGCCATTTTTGTACCCAATTACAATTGCTTCTTGTATAGCTACTGTTAAGTTTTATTTCCAAGAGGTCTCCCCATGACGGAAATGATAATTCTTAGAAATATTGTTACGAATTAGCACAATATCCTGCTTTTTATCGACTTATATACTACAAGTGAAGGACGTCATGCTCCAGAAATACGAATTCAAATTGATTTATTAAATATGTACCGACCTGTTAGCATATGTTTGGCCTAGAATAAATCAATACAACCTTTTTTGATTATATCAACAAATTCAGTCCTTGGTTTCATCTATTTAAAAATATTTTACAGAAAAATCACAATATGATAGATTTTTTTCCGCTACTGCAGTCTCAAAATTATGTAATGTGATATGCAATAGATGTTTGACTTTGTCTCGAATTATAGACATATGCCAAAGAAGAAAAATCTCTATTTGGAATCATATTTTACCTAATTTCTGCAGTAATACTCCAGTTGTCACATAATGTATCCGTGTGTCATTGGAAGTCCGGTTTTCCAGTCCCACCTGTGAAAATATTACAATGTAAAACATTTTTTTAAATACTTTATTAAAAAAGATTCAACAAGTATAGTATGTAAACAAAATTTATAGAACGCAATTCTCCTTGGCAATTAAATTATTCTCGTGTTGATTGCAAAGTTAAATTATTCAAAAACATTACCTACTTAAACAGATCTATTCTAGTATTAGGTTAGGCTACAAAACTTGGTAGAAACAAGAAAAAAAAATTGAAGTAATAAACTATAGTTTTTCAGACCTGATAACCAACAAGCCCGCCAACATCCCAACCACGCTCCTGAGCTACTCTTTTCGCTATGGACATTGCAGCAATCCTTCTCGGCTGTGTCACTACGATCTTGCACGCCCTGCGGTGCTTATGGCAGTCATCTAGAATCCATTGGGGCACTTGTGTGGTCTTGCCGCAACCTGTGGGCCCTTCTATTATGACCACTGGAAATCCTCTGATACGATCTAAAATCTGTAAACAAAAGAAAATTCATTAAAATGTTGGCAAGAATCAAGAAAGCATCAGAAGCTGTTTTATGCAGAACACAAAACATATGTCAAATATCACCACAGAAAAACAATAATATTAACATGTACAAAACTAATTAGGTAAACTCGTAATATAAACTACATAATCATCTCATATCATAGAAATATGTTACTGAAAAAAATACGATTTTGAAACTGTAAAATGGCACTGGTTGAATAAATTGATACATCAAATAGCAAAAAAGTAAATATTGTTTTACATCAGTTTTGGAGCCGTTGATGGCCAAGTTATTGGTATCCTCTTTCATTTGGAACGAGTACTTGCTGTATACTTCATTCATGGCTTCTTCCGTCAGCTCTCCAATATTAGGCAATGAAGTCCCCAGTGATGATAGGTGCTCCAAAGACTCCAGTCGCTCGGACATGCTGTCATAATGGTTTCGTTCATTTTCACTCTGGTAAGTAAAGTAACATGTTAAATACATTCCACTCCAAATCATAAAAGCTAGAAAAATTCAAAACGCTACAAAAAATACCTTTAAATAGGTTTCAGTCTCCCGTTCCTTCACTTCGCGCGCATAATCGGTGCCGCTCAATATAACTGACCGGCGATGGTCCTCCCGTCTACTCAGTTCATTTATCGTGTCTTCTTTTGTAATTCGAAAACCAGAGGTCAGAGGTCCTCGTAGTTTTACTACCTTGGAACTTGTAGGACGTGGGTCGTTGAAAAACGACCGTAACTCATCCATTTTCCCTGTTTTATCGCAACAATCAGGTCACGACTTATCAAAATAAGAGCTGATGTTAATATTTTTATCGTTCCACTAAACAATGATGTGTTCTTTGGTACGTTACCACCGTGTCATGAGTTGTTTGCGGTACGATAATGTGTGGATAATGTCGAAGAAAATATTTTGAAAGGAATGCAAATTTTGCAAAACAGAAACAGTACAGATAAAATATGGTTGACATGCCATTTTTTTTTCTTACGGCACGTTCCAAAACAACTGTTAAATAAGATCATAAAAAGATTGACGTACCGGAAACATACTATTGTTTGAAATGAATAAATATAATAAAATATATATATATTATAACCTTCCTCCTTAATCACTATCTATTTAAAAAAAACCGCATCAAAATCTGTTGCTTAGTTTTAAAAATCCAAGCATACATAAGGACAGATCAAAGAGAATAATTATAATCGCTACGTTTTAAGAGGCGGAACTCTCATACTAGCCAATAGAATCAGTCAAGTCAAGAGACAGTTTGCATGGTGTCGCGAATGCTTGACATCGCGATGACGTTAAACATCTCGGCTGGCTACCCTGAACGGAAGTAGGACATTTATGGTGAGTGAACTGTTATCTATTCACAATGTCTATGGTAATAATGTCTATGATGAATGAACGATATTATCTATGCTCTTCCCGCTGACTTCCGATATGGCGGGGCATTACACGTTATTCTGGGTTTGAAACGTGGTGAATTAAGTTGTGCATTGTGTCTACGCTGAACTCCTTAGGAGTCACTGCTGGCTCCATACAAAGATGGTGGTCACGTGAGCTGACCATCTGAAAGCTAAGTGTCTTGATATGATGTGTTATTGCCTAATATAATTTACATCCAAATGTATCATCCATATCCATGTCCATGGTATATTAGCATACTCCGAGCCCGTATAAAGACCTATGAGATATATAACGATTTACAGGTTATACCTTGCCCCTTGAGTTTGTCCATGATAAGCATCTATATGAAACTGTACATGACCTACTGACAACCAGTGTGGGGATTGGGGGGAAGCCCAACTAGTGCGTGAGTTCCGGTCATCCTGGGGCTGGATGATCGGCCCGACTAGCGTTGAGTTCATACTAGCTGAACAGTCCCAGCTAGCTACATAGGATACTGGCTGAACAGTCCCAGCCAGCTCTGCGACGGGTGACTTAGAATACTAGCTGAACAGTCCCAGCTAGCTACTTAGGATACTGGCTGAACAGTCCCAGCCAGCTCTGCGACGGGTGACTTAGAATACTAGCTGAACAGTCCCAGCTAGCTACTTAGGATACTGGCTGAACAGTCCCAGCCAGCTCTGCGACGGGTGACCTAGAATACTAGCTGAACAGTCCCAGCTAGCTTTGAGACAGTTTATGTGGGACACTGAACGACCTATGACTATAAGAGTTGCTTATTGCTTAGCCCATAGCCGATTTAATGCTCTATCCATAGAACTATGACTTAACCTGACTTGCACTTAACGTATATAATTAGAACCCTTCATGCAAGTAACTGATTCCCTAATAACCGTAGATTAAACTCCCATGCACATTAATATGAGACACTTGGAGACAGTCATGTCATATATATTTAAACTAACAGGCGGTGAACGGCCTAGCAGGGCGAACCTGGCGAAGCAGATTAGAGCGACGGAGATGCGACGAGAGATATAAGGTAGGATTCAATATCCATAATCTCTTTCTATCGTGAGGCCTTTAACGCATCCAATATAAGATCAATTAAAATCAGACAATCAAAGATAATAGTCAACATATAACAACCATACATAAATACATTTATATAGAAAGGCCTTCGCGACACATGGCAAACCGATACCATAATGTACGTCAAAGAACGATCAAACCAAACACCAGTAGTACCAACCTAACAGACTAAAATAGTGTAGCTAGGGTTTGCAATTCGAATATTCGAATTATTCGCCACAAATATTATTCGAATTCGACAGCTCTCAATATTCGAATAAAACGAATATTTCGAATAGTGCAGAAATTTGTTTGAAATTATTTTCGTTTGCGAAAAATTATCATAAAATGAAAGGATTAATAAAATGATCCTTCTGCTGTGCTGTGATGTTATGATGCTGAATGACATTATGATGTAACTAAACCAAAATCATAGTTCTAATATAAAGTAAATGTCACAATTAACGTAATATTTCAGAGAAATACTTTAATTTAAGTATTATTAAAGTTTTGGAGTCGCATGATCTTAGCGTTCACACTAAGCTCGCCGTCACTAGCTAGGGCAATAATTTTGCCTCTGCTACTCTATGCCTCTGAAGTCTCCGAGCAATACTATGGTTGTGGTGGCAGGATCTAACTCGGAGGTTCTGCGTCGAACAGGCATATCGGGTATAGTGTCTGCTCATAGAAGGTCACCCGTTGGTGTGGGCACTTTATTATTTCTTTATTCTTTGTTCAATAACAACATGAGTTGTGTTTGAAATTGATATAACAACATACAAACATAAAACCAAAATTATCAAATTATTCAAATCATACACTAAGTCGTTAAAACTTTGTATGCATGGCACCATCAAGGTTACCTAAAGAAGTTTTTTACTCTGAGCTTACCTGTGGCAAACGCAATGCTGGCGGGCAATATCTGCGTTACAAGGATGTCTTAAAGGGCCACCTAACGACCACCGGCATATCATGCGACTCGTGGGAGGAGCTTGCAATGCAATTCAGAGATCGGACTAGCGAGCTGCTGTCAGTGAAGGTTTAAAAAAAAAATTACGCTCTGGCCTTCAAGACCTAGACGCCAAACGTCAGCACTGAAAGAAACGGCCCAAGCCCTCGTACAACTACACGTAAAAATCATCTAGCCAGCTTTGTTGTATTGTATTGCATGCTGTCGGACTTCCAAAACCAAATTTGGATTTGCAAGCCACGCTCGCGCCCATGCTCGTAACAATAATCAATTAAATGAAGAGTTTCTTTAACCAGATCGTCAGGATGTCGCCGTCGATGGATACGTCTGGGTGGACATCAGAATTGATAGATTTTTGTGTAGACACGAAAAGGGTTTGCTTTTTATGTTAACTTATAACAAAAAGTGCGATTGTATTGTAACTGTAGGTACTGTGATTCATTTTATAACCGTTTATTATATCTCAAAAATTCCACTGTTTAAAATTCAAAGAAATATACTCTGATTTTAAGCCAATAACATAAAAGTTGATTTTTAAATAGAAATGTCATTACATTTTAATTATACGTTACGTATTTTACAATTAAGTATACAAATTGTAACCATTATATTGATTTATTTTCATAAATATTCGTATTATTCGAAAAATTCGAATATTAGAAATTGAAGTATTCGTATTATTCGAATACTAATATTGGACGAATATTGCAAACCCTAAGTGTAGCTGCCTATACGCTCGCTTTTTTATCGATATCGATAAAATGAACAGGGTTGAAATAAAGGCGAATGCGTAAACTATATTTTTTTTCTCGAAATTAGGTTAGTTTTGACTCCACATTTAAGTCGTATGTACAGTGGATAATTATAATATTGGATCTAATACAAGGTTCGACTTAAATGTAGACCCAAAATAAAATTAAAAACTTACTAATTATTTATTGTTACACATTCTTAATTTTTTATTTTAGTATCAAGTCTCCTTTTCTCACTAACTTGACCCACTGCCTGCATCTGAAAATATTTTATAATTAAAACAGAGTTATAATTTCTTATATCTAAGATTAAAATCAAAGACTCATATCATAAGAATCCGTTTAAAAACTGAAACAATTTTTTTATTAGTATAAAACAAGTGGACATTGATTTGCACGCATCAGGTATAAGCTGAATGGGCAATCAGTATTTTTGTGCTCATATTTCATGCTAGTCCTCACACATATCAACTTTATAATTATGTAGTGATTTGTATTTGAGAGTGATTGATACTTAACGATAATTGATAACGATTATGATTATTACCAACTTATATTTAATGACCCGAATCTCCCCACCCATACGGAATTTTTGAATCCAGCCAAATAGTTACCGCCTAAAATCAAGAAACGCACCCTACAGCATTGTTAAAAATTGGCCCGAAGGCGATTTCAACGTCAGGCAGGAATGGTTGCAGTCTTGGAGTTCCTTGATGACAGGCAAGCTAGGCTCAGCGATAGTCCCCGGTGACAAAATTTACGGAGTCGAACTCCCAGACGTGATTGGTGCACACTTAACAGACTCCGTACTGGCCACGGCCGCTGTGCTCAATACAGGCATCGCTGTTGTTGGGCTGCCTCTCCTGCTTGCGACTGCGGTGCCGAAGTGCAATCCATTCAGCACATTATCGAAGAGTGTCCTCTAACCCGCCGAAGACCTGATCAACCTCAACGACGATGCCATCAAATGGCTAATAAATCTCAAACTTAATATATGTATAAGCTGTATTCGACGTGTAGAACCCTGCCATACGATTAAATAAATAATAATATAAATAACGCCTTTCAACGCAACGGACACCTTTGGATATAATAAACATATATATAGTTATATTTGTATTCCACCCTCTATACTATACCTACCTCAAAGCTAAAAGTTAAAGTATTTCTATAACTTACGTGGATATGTGTTTTCAACAGACTTGGTTACCTTTCTAGATTCATTTGTTTTTATGGGTAAGTGATTATACCTAATAATAATAGTAAGGTACTAAGGAGCACCTCCTCATTGACACGACCATTTGCCAACAAGTTCGGCGGAACAGGGGGTCTCTCTCGGCCGCCTGGATTGACTATAAGAAGGCCTATGATTCGGTGCCTCATTCATGGCTGGAGAGGATCTTAGAGCTGTATAAAATCGATACAGCTCTGAGATCCCTCTTAGGCGCGTGTATGAGGCAGTGGACCACAGTCCTTCGTCAACCAGGTGGCGGAGATGGCCCCCCTGGCCCGCAGGACTTGATAAGGATTGAGAGAGGTATTTTCCAGGGTGACAGTTTGAGTCCTCTGTGGTTCTGCCTAGCCCTGAATCCGCTCAGCACTGTGCTGAAGGATTCAGGACTAGGTTTCCAACTTCGAAGAGGAGGTGAGGTCATTTCTCATCTGCTATACATGGATGATCTTAAGCTGTATGCACCAAAACGCCAGGATTTGGTGGGACTACTGGAAGTAACAGAACCTTCAGTAGCGCCATCAAAATGGAGTTTGGTGTAGACAAGTGTGCGGTCATGCATGTACAGCGGGGGAAAGTCGTAAATTCCGCGAACTTACAACTTTCTGAGACAATGTCCCTCAGGTCTATCTCCGAAGCTGAAACCTACAAGTACCTTGGTATGTCACAGTCATTGGGTATTGCAGACGGAGACATTAGGCAGGCGTTGAAGGAGCATTTCTTTTGTCGCCTGACAAAAGTACTTAACAGTCTTTTGTCCGGTGGCAATAAGGCGCGTGCCTTCAACGCTTGGGTGATGCCTCTGCTCACTTACTCCTTTGGCATACTAAGGTGGACTCAAACTGAGCTGCCCGTCTAGCACGACTCTTGTCGCGCGACATAGCGCTATCCGTCACTCTCTCACATTACTGCACAGAAAGAGACGGGTAATTATCTCGCGCGAGAAATAGTCGCGTATGACAGTTGTGCTAGAGGTGCTGGACGCCCTGGATACGAGGGTCCGTCAGCTGCTCACTACACACCGCATGAGGCACCCACGCTCGTCAGTTATGAGAATGTACATCCCGCGTAAGTGTGGAGGCCGTGGCTTTTTAAACGCCAAGGACCTCCATAACCGCGAGGTGTGCAGTCTTAGGGAGTATTTCCTAAACAACGAGTGTGGGATTCATCGCGATGTAGTAGCAGTTCACAAAGGCCTCACCTCTCTCTCCTTTGCAAACGAGAACTGGCGCAGACCAAAGGTGCTTAGCACCGATGACCGCAGGGCTGTATGGAAGAGCAAGGAGCTACACGGGCGGTTATACAAGGCCCTTACGGGGCCCGATGTAGATCTGCTCGCGTCGGTGAACTGGCTACGCTTCGGGGATCTCTTCGGGAAAACCGAAGGTTTTGTCTGTGCAATTGCGGACGAAGTAATGATGACGAACAATTACCGGAGATATATTCTGAAGGACGGTACGGTCGACATTTGTCGGGCATGCCCCCGTCCCGGTGAGTCACTCAGGCATCAGGCATATAATCTCCGGTTGTTCTCATCTTGCTAACGGCGAGTACTTGCACAGACATAACCAAGTAACCAGGATCATTCACCAGCAACTTGCTCTTCGATACGGTCTTGTGGGGTCTGAGGTGCCGTACTATAAGTACGCACCGATGCCAGTTCTCGAAAATGGTCGTGCCACGCTTTATTGGGATCGATCTATCATCACGGACAGGACTATTGTAGCCAATAAGCCTGATATCGTGTTGGTAGATCGATCTAAGCGCCAGGCAGTGCTCGTCGACATCACCATCCCGCATGACGAGAACCTCGTGAAGGCCGAGGAGGACAAACTCAGCAAGTACCTTGACTTGGCTCACGAGGTGACCGCCATGTGGGATGTTGACTCGACGATCATTGTCCCGATAGTCGTTTCGGCAAACGGTCTTATAGCGAAGAGTCTCGACAAACATCTTAAGAGACTCTCGCTAGATGGCTGGATCAAGGGTCAGATACAGAAGGCGGTACTCCTGGACACGGCGCGCATTGTCAGGAGGTTCCTCTCTCTGCAGCCCTAACCACCGGTAGCCTGGGCCCTGCCCCGCTGCCGGCGGCACCCTAGGTTAGGTTTTTTTATAATGTGTTTATATTTGTAATGTATTTTTTATATTTTACTTTTTATATAAATTTATTGTAAAAAATACCTATCCTAAGAAACATGATTAAATAAGTGAATAATAATAATAATAAACCTTTATTGCTGACAAAGAAGTTAACAAACGAATTTATAAAGTCATTTCACACTACATGTAACTGTAACTTATTATTAATGTTAACAACTGTCTGCGTGTCTTTGCGACACAAAGGCCTCCTCCAACTTTTTCCACTCTTCTCTCAATGTAGCTTTTCGTTGCCATAAAGGACCTGCTGTTTTTTTAATTTCATCAGACCAACGTTTCCTTTGTCTTCCTCTTTTCCGTTTTGTATGAAATCTAGGAGTCCACTGAGTTATATCCTTTGTCCACTTATTTTTATTTTCCCTGAGCATGTGGCTTACCCACCTCCACTTTAGGGTTTTAGTTTTAGTTGTGACATCTTCCACTTTCGTGTGCGTCTTATGTCCACAGCCTTTTTTCGGTCTCTTTTAGTATAACCCAGTATGCTCCTTTCCATAGCCCTTTGACAAGTGATGAGTTTCTGATCTTGTTTTTGTGTATGCGTAGCGTCATAAATAAGGACGAAGACTGCTTGGTGGAGAATAACAGAAAACTTTAGTTTGTTTATTTATCGGTTTATTTCCTACTAATTTTCACGTAACAAAAATATTCAGATCGATTTATATAAGGAAATATTCAACGTCAAATATTAATAACAATGGTACTTCAACTCATGACGGTGATTTATGTTGAAAGCGCAACAATTTGTAAGCATGCGTGCGGGTAACAAAGTGAACTTATTTCGAGAATTTAAAAATAGTAAATATTGTATAGTACTGAAACCACTTTAAAAATAAATTTATCTGATTTATGTTTCTGGTAAATGACAAAATATAAATATAAATCGGTCGTTTTTTTACCTAACATTCTTGTTTACAAATTGCAGTGACGTTAATTTACAGTCTGACACAAAAGAGTAGAAATTAAAAAGTGGCAATACTGTCGTGTCGTCCCTTTCTAATCAATCTAACACTTTTTTAATTTCTACTCTTTTGTGTCAGACTGTATATGGCGAAATCCTAGTTCTTTTTATTACATCAGACGCCGACTATAACATTCGTCTTTCAATCGTTTTATTTCAGTAAATTATTATAATGAACTAATAACTTCCAAGAGTCTGTTTGTCACAAAATGTGATACACAACACATATAAATAGTTCACTTCTGTATTATTTCCATGGGCATAATTTTGGTTAAAACGAACTGCCTACTGTACAAAAGTGGCTTCAAACTAAATTACAAATCTTATCAAAATAGGGTGCGCTCACTGAGCTACTATGGCTTTAAAGACTTACAGCGGACGGCTACGAGTCGAACCGTACAAAGGTATAATGCCGATTCTTTTTGGCTAAGGGTGCAGGTCGAGCTCAACGAACATTTAAAGTGAGCGCTGATATGTTCCTAAGTACAAGCCATAACGCATTTTATGGGAAGGTTCAGAATCAATTTAAATAGAAGGTCCACGTGACTATATCATCTCGAACAATATCAATGTTTACATTGGGTGTCCGAACGCTTCCAAGTCATTCATATGTCGCATATACACATTCCGTCGTGCGAATGACAAAATGAATCATAATTCTTGAATGCGTATCTATGTAAGGACTGCACTCGATATTCATCATGACATGTGTGCAACATTTATTGCGAGTACACACGCATGGCGATGTGAATGTGTAAATGCGGCGTTAAAATAAATTAAATTACATTAATTTGGACATATTGATGTTTATTGCATTCGATCGATCTTTGGTTTAAACCGGTTTGACTAGGCAGGTTACTGTAGATGTTGAATTTTTAGCTGACATATTACACTAAAGATATGTTCTCAATGTAATAAAACATTCACAATTTACAAGACTTAAGAAATAAGTGCATGTTTGATCATATTGTCTAAAGATTAACAATATTATTATGGACATCCTTTACAGTTTAAAAATCCACAGAATGCGCGTTATTCGTGCGAGAAAATAATACTATATAATTATACTATAATAATAATAAAATAAAGTATATCCCCGCGTATTAGGACGCAACTCCTTATTCGATACATTACAACCAAATTTTCTCTTCAGCCGGTGGGTGCAGCCATTTTCCCTCGTGAAAGGTGTGTCATACCTTTTGTACAAATTCAGGAAAATAGCACAACAGACTAAGACCATTTGTATGAAAAATTGGGAATGTTTTTTTTTAATCCAAACCTCTAAATGATCCGGACGTTTCTGTGTATTTTTAATAAAGCACTAATGTGATTCAGTTAATTTCATTTATCCGCCTGAAGAGATAAGTTAGTGGCACACTATACTGTACTATCCACGCATACATATACGAATAAAATCCAATAATAATATTCAATTTATATCTACTCGAATAAAGAAACCCATATTCCATTACCTAGGTTAGGTACAATGACTATTTTGATCTTATATAGTTAATAATATATTTATATCTAGCAGACGAATATTTTAAATCACATCTAATACGAAGGTTAGTTTCCCTCAAATCCATTTGGCCAATAAAGGCTAATCTAACATACGAATACCATCGCCAACAACCAACTTAATTTAAATATTAAATAGTAATTACAATGGACAAACAAATTAATCAAAAACACTTAATATACTAAAAGCCAACAACATATTTAAAGTATTTAACAATCGTTTAGTTGTTTGTGCTGAATATTTGCAAAATTGTTATAAAAAAACAGTTAGGATCGGAAGCGTGTTAAAGAAAAATTTAATGTTCTATACTGAACATATTCTAAACAGACCCCATAGGTATAATATTCATAGATCCCTATAATTATACAGAAACAAATTGAGTAACTTCTCTCATTTAGCTGTGATCGGTGGGTACCGATAGGTATAACGTTTTTTAACCAAATGTAACGTTTGATAAGACGCGTTTTATTTCTTTTCGAATCTATCAACTTGTAAATTGTCAGATGATTTAGGTTATGTTAGGCATAGGTAGGTTACGTTGGAAACTGTAGGGCTAGCATTATCTTGCCGCATCAAGTGAAGTCGCGCAACTCAGCATCACCTATCTTACTCGCACGGTATTAAAAGGAAAGTGACAGGTAGATTAGTATATGTCGCGACACCAAGATTCGCGTGTCATAGTTATGCTAGACGGGCTTTAATCGTTTTAGAAAACGTGTTATATCAAACATCACATTAGGTCAACTATTACATTAGATGAAAAATGATTATAGAAAACATTACGGACAAGTGATCGTTTGTCACATCCATAAGGTACGTGTGAATGATGCTTACGATTGGTTAGGCGTTTGCAGTAATAGCTACCAATAGCTGAGAAAAACATCAAACAACATTATGAACGGAATATATCTACGGCTTAACTGCTACTAAACTGTTCAAAAACATATAATTTCGCATAATAACCGTAATACAAATTTGACACTTGATAGAGACAATTTTTTGCACGAGTATCAATAACCTGGTAAAATTATTCATCTGTTTTATAAATAATCCATGTTGTAATATTTTGTGCATTAACTTCATTATTGAACTTTATTTAAATGGGTATGTGCCAATATTAAATTTAAATATATCAAACTCTTTAAAGTAACCATAATTTGGAAGCAAATCTACAATCACCACAAGTTATTCATTCCAATATTTGAAGTTATATAAATAGCCCTCACCTATGGAATGATAATTCCTATACATTATACATATTAATCAGCAGTTATCTACAATTTAGATTTTCCATTGCCTACAGTCCTAATCCAATTATTATCGTTTTGAAGACGAATTTCAGTCACAATTGTCACAATGAGAAATCATAATAATACCACCCCATCTGCTTATAACAAAAGAGAACAAAAAAACAATTACGAATTATCAAAAGTATTTTTTTCCTTTAGCTCTATAATAGTACATTACTGCCGAGGCAGGGAAAAGTCAGTTCGCGGATGAGTAGTATGATTTTGAAGGACGAGGCGTAGCCGAGTCCTTCAATAATACGAATCTGCGAACTGACATTCCCGCCGAGGCTTGTATAATGCTTTTCTCCAAATATGCTTGGAAATAATCACCAATCTACATTTTTAATTTAATATATCAGTGCCATGAAGTTCATTTGGTACTTATTTTTTTAAGTAAAATAAAAAAAAATTGGGTCCGAATCATATGTTTGATTTAAAACAAAATATATGAATAAGAATTAAAATTATATGAAAACACAATACTAAAAATATGCAGATAATTATTAATTTTAGTTAAAACAACAACTTCTAAACGCACAGATTTTTTTTAGAAACCATACCATATTTATCATTCAGTGAAGATCATAAGTTCAAAAAACTTTTATATTGATTTGGACACAATCATTTCTGTTATATTTTTAATTTGTTTACGTTTGGTACACTAATTATTTTCCAACTCACTCATTAAATACCATCACATTATTAAAATTAAAACTGTCGTGAGAAATGTCTAATAAATAAACTAAGAATCGTGAAAATAAATTAACCGCAAATAAGATTATTATTTAAATTGTTTGTCCGTTATTCGAAATTTGTCGACATTTAAAATACATTGACAGTAGCAGAGCAGAAAAATATTCAGTGGAAGAACTAAACGCAGAGAACAATTAAAAAGTTTATACTAGTTTTTATTTTTTAAATTTAGTGGACAATTGGCTGTATGGTTAATTATCAGTCTGTGAAAGTTTTAAAGTAAAAATACAGTAACCGGCCAAATTAAGAGAACCCTCAATTGTATGAGACGTCATAAACGGAAGATGTGTTTTTTACTTAATCGTCTTAAATAATATTGATTTCCCGGCTAAGGCCAATAAAATATATTTTTTTAATTTGTATTAACGCCTTTATAATCCTCAGTAATGAGGGAGCGATGGAGAAGAAGAACGCCTTTATAAAAATAATGAACAATTTCGCGGCCCAGTTTTACTACATTAATGGGAACATTTCCAAGCAAGTTGGAGAAAATGAAATATTAATCACTCAAACGTACCTTTAATACGGAAAACTGATGAGCGATTTACATTTTAGAGGGAGGTGGAATATTTAGCTGACTGTTTCAGTAACAGCCTTTTACTTTCTTTGAAGAGACATAAATTATAATCAGCGGAAATATATGATACCATTTTTGAAAAATAATTTTCTTAAGGAGCATTTTTCATTTATTCTACAAGTCTCATCAAGGATTCATCCTGTTATTTACTTTATAAAAATTTCATGAAATCACAATGTTTACTTTCCAATCTTTTCTCGCCTCATTGAAATCGATATGTACATTCTATTGCACAATTACTAAATTAGATTACTGAATAACGTTTAGTTTACTTTGTTCATTACATCATCTCGACCGTAAACCGTTGGGTACTATTCGCTAAGTTAGCAGAAAACCTCACTTTCTGCTCAAGGGAAAACAATAATATACACACGATAATAAGTGATAAATAGAACACTGAGGACTCATGTGAAAATGACCATTGGTTTTAACTCGTTTCAAAGTGACCTTTTGAGTCACTTTGAGTAAGTTACCATTCTTAGGGGAAAAAACATTTACCTTAACAACGTGCTTGGTAGACCGCCTGCCCACAGAAAATTGCTAGTCAGGCGTCTTGTGATATAGCGTGTGTGTAAAATATAAAACCATTGAAACTGTGATAAAGTAACTTAATTATCTTTGGAGGGCTGTATGGACCAGCCGAGGATCCGGCGGTCGAAGCCACAGCTGAAGAAGTTGGTGTTCGGTGATATGTCCTCCGCCCAGGCCACGGATGTCACCATGCGACGGTGACCCTGCGGGGTATAAGGTTTCCTATTAGTGTATGACATCAATAATATGTATAATGGTGGAGAGGTAGCAAGTCAGAGTCGCCATGATGAAGTTTCATGGGTCATGGGCAAGGCCGTCTTAAAGCATGCCGTTCCATAATCCTCAAAAAACGTCATTTAGGTATGTTTTTTCGGGAGTTGCTGGGACCCTCCTCATGAAATTGGGGGCCCTGGTTACGTGCCCAAAGTGCCTAGTGGGAAAGAGGGGCCTGGGAGTTGTTTTCTAGGTTTCTAGACGTACCTGTCGATTAGAAAGTTCTTACAGGTCGAACGGTCGTACTTGACGGTTATCGTGCGGGATGGCGATGAGGCTAGTGCTGCTGACACCGACCCGGTTCACGGATGAGTCGGATCGTCGCAAGTACTTATTAACCACCGCCAAAATGGGCCAAAAACGCAATTTCAGACGTGCCTGTCGACTAGTAAAGCCGCTGTCCTTGCATGTCGAACAGTCGCACTTGGTGGTTATCGTGCGTTATGGCGATCAGACCGATCCTGTTCACGCCGACAACGTTCATGGACGAACGGATCGATTCGTCGCGAGCTGATTTCCTCACCAAAATGGATGAATCAACTAATCAGCTCAGAAGTAATGGGAGTCGTTATCTAGGTTTTCAGACGTACCTGTCGACTAGAGCGCGGGAGCCGCGCAAGCCGCTGTCCCTGCAGGTCGAACAGTCGCACTTGTCGGTTGTCGTGCGGGATGGCGATGATCCCGGTGCTGCTGACGCCGACCCGGTTCACGGACGAGTCGGACCGGATCGTCGCGAGCGCGCTGCGCATGTTGCGCACGTCCCACACCTGGAGATTAGGTCGTTGTTATTGCGTTTGCCGAAAGATATAGTAAAATAGAAGTGCAAAAACTTGCACATTTATATTACTAGTAGGGAGTAGGATACATGCCTTCACCGAGCGGTCGTCGGAACCGGACACTACTTTATCCTCCCGAGTAAACACAGCCGAAGTGACGCTCCTGACGAAAACAAACAACCATTATATAACAGGATAAGAAGTCAATTCGGTTTCAAAATCGTCTTACGTACATGAAAATCCTAGGGAAAATACAAGTGACTTAACGTTTCTTTAAGTATGTCACCGCCTCAATGTAATCGCAATAGCTGATTGAATACGCACTCGGTGTGTCCCTGGAAGACGGAGACGGAGTGGATGGGCTCGCGAAAGTCCCACAGCCGGAAGGTGGTGTCGCGCGACGCCGTCACCACCAGCCGCGAGCTGTGGTGCGCCGACGCGTGCGTCAACTCGTGGTCGTGACCTGCCCGACAAACATTTACATCACCTATTTTTAACAGACTTCAAAAAAGGAGGAGGTTCTCAATTCGAACTATTTTTTTTAGGGTTCCGTACCCAAAGGGTAAAAACGGGACCCTATTACTGAGACTTCGCTGTCCGTCCGTCTGTCACCAGGCTGTATCTCAAGAACGGTGATAGCTAGACAGTTGAAATTTTCACAGATGATGTATTTCTATTGCTGCTATAACAACAAATACTAAAAATAAAATAAAATAAATATTTAAGGGGGGCTCCCATACAACAAACTTGTTATAGATTATGTATATATATATATAGGTACGGAACCCTTCATGCGCGAGTCGGACTCGCACTTGCCCAATTTTTTTATGTACTATACTGTTAGCTACCCGATGTATGATATAGGTACTAGATATATTAAGTTAGATATAGCTCTTCATACGACCGAAAGGCAAATTGCGCTAAAATAGGACCATAAAGGCGTTTCGGCTTGGAATTATGAAATATCAAAATTACACAGTTCTTAAATTTTCAAGTCGAAGAAGTCGAAATACGATATATTATTTAAACGTTTGTACAGTCGAGTTCATTTACATCTACACACTTACGAGACCAAAAATATCTGAACACGACCCTATTGTCAGGAGCATAAAATCGTGTTCAGATATTTTTGTTCTCGTAAGTGTGTAGATGTAAATGAACTCGACTGTACGTTACGGTGTACCGTAAGGGGTCATCATCATCATCATGGATAACGGTGCAGATCTGGAAGCTTCCGTCCCCAGTCTCGACATCGTACAGGTTGGCAGTGCGATCCCAAGAAGCTATAATGACGTGGCCGCCGCCAATGAGTAGTTACAACTAATCCGGAATGTCCCGTTAGCTTTGAGAGCGGGGCACACTTCAAGATCATTGATTCCCTTGCCAAGACTCTTAGCACTACTTACCCATGAGAATCTGCAGACAGTCTCCCGTCTCGACGTCGTACAGGTTGGCAGTGCGGTCCCACGAAGCTGTGATGACATGGTCCCCGCCCGTCAGCCAATCAGCGGCCACCACGACCCCGGAATGTCCGGCCAGCTCCGTGAGCGGGGTGCGCAACACTTCCGGACGGTCGCTGCCCTCCCCGAGGCTTTCTTCACCACCACCTTCTAATTCCTCTTCGGACGATTGCCCGCGCTAAAAAAAGAACAGCATCAGCATTAGAGCTTCCATGTACTTACAAATTGACATAGCTATGCCACAAACCACCGTTCACGGCACCGTTTGGATATCGTTTTTTGAGGATGTTAATCAATTTTATTTTTTACTGGTATCAAATGTCTATAAAGGGCTAACTAGACTGCTTTAGAAGTCAAAAGTGACCGTCAAAGTTCAACATTCCTACAGAGCGTTTTTAGCTAAATAAATGCATTATGCCACCTACATTATGGGTACCAATATTTGTATGGAGACAATATGTAATTTGCCTTATTCACTGTGAAAAAGTGCATTTAAGTTCATGGTTGTTTGTTATACAATTATTGTTTTGTTAAATTATGAGGATTCCGAAAACAAGTTCAAAATTTCTTTTGGATTAAAAAAACATAAAGATTGCGTACGTTTGAAGTCACATATAACAAATAAATATATATTTTTTCTTGGTTCATGACATATTGAGCTCATTTTAGTCATATAACTACAGTATGCTATAGAATTGAACATCAGTCGTCATCCCTATGGAACGTGTCACAGTTTACAAGAAAGGCATTCACCGGCAGGTCCCAGTTGACGGCGGCCTGCCACACGTGCGCCGTGTTGTCGCCGCTGCTGGTGAGCGCGATGTCGCGGCTCGGGTGGAACCGCACCGAGTTCACGGAGCCCGCGTGCCCCGTGTACTGCAGGAGGCACTTGCCCCACTCCACGCTCCATACGCACGCCGTGTGATCTGGAAACAAAACAAACGGTGTCAATACAATAATATAATTATTTACAACTTTTTGAAATGGCTGTACTTAGTATGTTTTTTTTAACGTTATGAACCCTCATATATCCGCCATCTTGAAAAATTTCGGCGACTTATAGGCGTGAAAAGCCGGGCAACTGGACATCCGAGCATCCGAACATCGCTCGCTCAGTCAATAATGCACGCCGGAAACAATATGGTTGTTGTGGTGAGTTATTATTAAGGTTCTGAAATAAAAATCATGAATCGGAAAACGCACTCTGGCCTCCTACTAGATATATAGAGAAATTAAATGGTAACATAAATACCTGAAAATGAATCAATACTTACCAGCTGATGCGGTCCCAATAAGCGCCTGTCCTGGCCTAGCCGAGGACACATCCCAGATGCCATCCTTGTGGCCGGTGAACTCCCGGACCAGCTGGCAATTGTATGTGGGCGCCTTGAAGCTGGACACAATCTTGCTGGTCTGAACCCTCAGCTTATGGCTCGCTTTCACCTTTTGGGAGTTGCTCTGGGTCACTAGAAAAGTAATTTCATGGTAGGTATAATTTTATAAAAATAGGCGCTTGTGGGTAAATCGCGGGACCAGCCAGTTTTCACCCGCAAAGGGCAATCGGAAATGGACCGATCTAGCTTACTTTTTTCCATAAACAATAGGCATCATTATCCAAAATATACAAGCCGGTGGGAACCGCCTATACCCAATTTTACCAGGTTATTTAACATTTTATTTTGACGACGCGTTTGGCTCGGTTGGTAGACACCTGCCTACTGAGTCGGTGGTCCCGGGTTCGAATCCCGGCCGGGGCAAATATTTGTGCAAAATATTTGTTCTTGGGTCATGGATGTTATCTATATATGTATTTATATATTATGTATATCGTCGTCTAGTACCCATAGTACAAGCTTTGCTTAGTTTGGGACTAGGTCGATTTGTGTATGATTGTCCCTTAATATTTATTAATTTATTTTATTTTTATACCCAAATTGATATAGTGTAATTAGCTCTAACAGTACTTTACATTCTATGTTCTACATTGAGATGTTGTATAGAAAAGAAATCAATAAATTTTTGTGTTATGAATTGATGAATAACATATTGCTACTGGTTGCGTTAAAAACAATGTAAGTACTGAAACGAAAGCATGCGTCAGCCCAAAAACACCATAATTCAAAATAAGTTTACTAGCATTCATAAAAAGAAACTGTTTCACAATAAATATTGTTGTCCGTATAGGAATTGTTTCTCAACTAATTAATTAACCATTACCAATACCAATAGATAAGAATTGAAATATCTTAGTGAGGAATGAAAACATACCAAGCAACCTTTTTTATTATACGAGGGGCGTCTGAAAAGTTCTAAGCCTAAGATAGAAAAAAAACAATTTACACAAATGAACTCGTGTTTATTTTTCAATATAGTCTCCTCCTAAATCAATGCATTTTTTACATTTTTTATACAGTGCTTTTAGGCCATTAAAAAAATAATCTTCATTTTGCCCTTCAAAATGCTCCTGTACAGCCGCCTTCATCTCTTCGTCACTTCTAAATCGCTTTCCCCTCAACTCTTTCTTCAAATTATTGAATAGAAAATAATCGCTTGGGGCTAGATCTGGGCTGTAGGGTGGGTGGTCAATTTCGTCAAAACCAACTTCCTTCAGAGCACGCCTCGCAACATTAGCGGTGTGAACGGGTGCGTTGTCTTGCAAAAACAAAATGCCTTTCCTTAGTTTACCCCGCCTTTTCTCAACTATGGCTTGTCGCACCTGTCTTATTAGATTTGCATAATAAGTTCCGTTTATCGTAGAGCCTTTTTCTAAATAATCGATTAAAAGAATGCCATCACAATCCCAAAATACCGTAGCCATTAACTTAGAGGCCGACTTTTGCACTTTAAATTTCTTCGGCGGCCTTTCACCCTTTTCAATCCACTGCATCGACTCAGACTTACACTCCGGATCATACTGTCTGATCCATGTTTCATCAACAGTTACTATTCGGGAACAAACTTCATCTAAATCATCTTCGCACAATTCTAAAAACGCCCGAGAAGTTTCCACACGACGTACTTTATCGAAGGCCGTTAGCATTTTCGGTACCCAACGAGCACTGACTTTACTCATGTACAAATGTTCATGTAAAATTTCTCCGACTCTTTCTTTACTAATACCTAAGACCTCAGCTATTTGCCAAACCTTAATTCTTCTATCTTCTAATACCAGCTTTTTGACTTTTGCTACGTTTTCTTCGGTCACTACCGATATTGGCCGCCCTGAGCGGGGGTCGTCTTCGATCGATTCCCGTCCGAGTTTAAATAAGCGACTCCACTTTTTGACTGTGGCATAAGAAGGCCCAGAATCACCGTAAATAATAGCCATTTCCTCAAAAATACACTGCGGTGATTTGTCACTTTTTGTAAGGAATTTAATTACAGCACGGTGCTCAATTTTCGTAATATTCGTTGGTAATTCACACATGATGTACTTTTCCGTTGAATATCTCGAAACAGAATAATAAAAACGTGACATGTTATTTTTTAATAATTTGTTTTTAAATGGCCTTTCTAGTGGCCAGTATCATAAACGCATATATAACCTCGAAATACCTTAGGCTTAGAACTTTTCAGACGCCCCTCGTATCTTCTATAACACTGCCAATCAGCAACAAGCTTCTTTAAGGTATACAAATATAGATTAAGCTTTAGAGAAAAAATATTGGTTCAAGTTCAGTGCTAGCCAACTCAGGCACTTGGGAGGCCTGGTTTAAATTTTGCTTAATAGCATAATATTTTGCAAGCCTCGCTTTAGTAAATACTTCAGTGTCAAATATAAAGCTAAAATTAAAATTGAAAAAGCTCTCAAGACATGTAGATTGTAGCTGTTCATCATAGCACCCTCATTTGAGGAGTAGTACAGAAAATGCTACTAAAAGTAAAACCACACATTCTGAATTCTCAGCTTTAATATTAGCTGAGATTTTGTCACTATTTCTAATGAAATCTAAGTTTGGAGATGACTGCTTCTGTTGTCACCAAACATTCCTAAGAACCATCTTGACAGAAAAACGAAAAAGCATTTCAATTAGAAAAACAACATACTTAAATTCGTTAATTTATGGAGGAGCTAGAAAGCCACAGACAGACACAGAAACACGTGCTAAACGTATAACCCCTTTTTTCATGAGGGGTTAAAAAATAGATGCTGAAAATCTTTTTGAAACATTGTCACTAAATTGATGAAAAATATATACATACACTTGGATTTGGATGGTTTTCCCGAGGCCTCAAACTCGATGTAATCGGGATTCTGCTTGTCTCCCAGATAACTCTCTCTCTCCAGTTTCTCACTCAGGATGTCTATCTTTTCTTGAACTGAAAATAAACCAGACATACTTTCAAATATTGCACAGTCTATTTATTCAAATGTTTAATGAGTAGAATGTCAAATCCTATATCAACTTGTTTCTAGAAATTTTGCTTATGAATAACTGAATTTAGCAAGCTTCAGTAACTTAAAACAATGTGTAACTCAGTTCTATGTAGTAGTGAACAGATTAAGACTTGTGTTTGTATTAGTCAATGTGTATATCTACTAATTTATTAAAAGTAGAAGGTGCCTACAACTGAAGAAGTCATAACTGTCTTTTTTCCTACTTTATAGTCAGGTAAGAAGTATCTCAGGTATATTTACAATGAAACGAAAAGTTGCCATCCTAAGGCATGTAGAAGCAACTGAATGAAAAATTCAATGGTTCTGGCATCAGGTTCAATGGTCCAGGTGGTAGGACTCCCGTGTTGGGCCCGAAAGCCGCTGGAGACCCGAAGACGCAGGTCCTGCCTGAACTGTTCAACTTTTCAACTTTTCGCTTCATTGTAAACATTTGGTTTACGTTAGCAGATGTTACTGCATTAATAAAAAAAAAAATTAGGTAAGTATCTATCCTTTCATTCTTATATTATGTCAAATTTACGATATGGTATTATTTTATGGGGGAGTAAAGACAGGATTATTAGGTTACAAAAAGATGTCTTAGGTCTATATTTGGCCTTAGCCAGACAGAATCGTGTAGACCGGCATTTGTCAAACATAACATTCTAACTTTTACGGGGTTGTACATCTTTGAGGTTTGCAAGTTTGTAAAAATAACCCTGACATGTTCTATTTAAGGAACCCCACTCAAAGGTTGCAATCAAAATATGACCTTAAATGTCCAAGTTCGAAATCTGCACTCCTTAGCAAAAGTGTATTATGTGACATTTAAGGTTGTACCCTTTTTAGGGTTCCGTAGTCAACTAGGAACCCTTATAGTTTCGCCATGTCCGTCTGTCCGTCCGTCCGTCCGTCCGTCCGCGGCATAGCTCCGTGATCATTAGTACTAGAAAGCTGAAATTTGGTATAAGTATGTGTATGTATAACGCCGACAGAACGGTAAAATAAAAATTCAAAAATTTTATTTTTTTCGGGTACCTCTCGAACACCTAAAGTGGGGGTGAATTTTTTTTTTCTTTTCAACACTGGTGTGTGGGGTGTCGTTGAATAGGTCTTGTAAAAATAATAGGGGTCTCCTAACATTATTTTTTGATAAAGTCAGCAGTTTTGTAAATATTCGCTCCGAAAACAAAAAAAATAGTGTCCCCCCCCCTCTAACTTTTCAACCACGGGTCAAAAAAAATCGGGAAAATTCATGTAAATGTAACCTTATCAGTACTTTCAATGAAAACTATATTGAACAAAATCGGTCGAGCCGTTTTTGAGTAATCGCCAAATTTCATATTTTTTCTTTAGAAGGATGTAAATTGACTTCCAGAAGGTAATAAGTGATTACAGTTTCTAGGGCGTTTACGACCTTTTTATAGAGCTTAAAATCTTTCTTAACTTAAACCTTGGGATTAAAACAGCAATTTATTGCGAAGGATGAGCAATTACGGAACCCTACACTGAGCGTGGCCCGACATGCTCTTGGCCGGTTTTTTTAATAAAGCTTCACACTCGTGAAGCTTTATAATAAACTACCAGTTAAGCTTAAAAAACTTCACCCAAAACCTTTTAAGAATCAACTGTACAATTGGCTCATCAATCAATGTTTCTACAGCCTAAATGAATTTTTCGAAAGTAAATGACATTATAAAATATAATGCAATACGTGAAATTTAATAATGATAATATAATGCTATATATGAAAGATTAAGGTTAGTAATGTTTATAATAATAATTTGAATTTAGTAATCATATAATTAATGTGTGATAGTTCTATTTTATATAATGTTGATGATAATAATAAGAATTGAGAAATTTACATGTAATGATATACCTAGATATTAAATTCAGTATTGCACGCCTCTGTGAGGCAGGATAGGGAAGAACCTAAACTATTATTGTAAGAACTTTGTACACACATAACCATGCAATAAATATTTTGAATTTGAATCATAGATACCTACCTATAAAAACTTCTGATTCAGTGAATATTTTAGCTTATTTTTATAAAACATCTTTAATGTCAGAGTTTTTATAGTACACTTTCAATCTGATTTTAACTAATCTATTATTTAAAATAAGAATTCAAAATATTATTTGCCACATAATCATTTATTTTTTAAATCATTCAAATCACAATCATTATTTTCTACCATTGTGTAATTCTAGGTTCAAGTGTATTGTTGTTTGTTAGAGTGCTATAAAGGATTGTTTAAATACAAACACAGTGTGTCTATAACTATGAGTATGGTCAGTATCAAAAGCAGGTGACAATTTTAATACTGGCTTATGTCAAATTGCAAATTAGAATTCTCAGCTACATTTTGATGCTATGCCTATGCAGACACATGAACATTTTGTTAAAGGAAAGAAAGACACAACATTAATAGCAACTGAAGAGGTACATTTTTATGACTAAGGGGAGCTGGCATTTGTTGCTTTAAGTGCTAATGCTTGAGTGTTGTAATGGTCACTCACTTGATGTTGATAAATATTTAAAAACGTACACTCGAATGTAACAAGAAGTGCTTCTGGCATGAATAAATGATGACCATCATACTTGTTTTTATTAATAAACTTGACCTTCATGAAGTTGTGTGTGTTCTCACTAAAGAATGCATATTAATTAATGTCTGGTAGGTAATTGAATATACTTAAAGCACTGGTATTGTTATAAATATAATTTGGTAGCTTTCATATATTTATGTTTTTATTTGGATAATCAGTTCACGTTATTAAGTTTTACAATTTTTTTTGCACTAATGGAAGTTGCACACATACTGTTAGTAAACATACCCTATTAAAACTGGGTTTCTAGTAAACAGACAAGATTAAGAACTCATTCTAAAATAAATAGTATATCAGTGTGTATGCATGAAGAAAACTAGGTCTTGAAAGGCTGAAATGAGGTCAGATAATCAAATAACACTGGTTACAGCACAAATCCTTGTAATCACATGATATGCTCATATTGTTAAACTGAAATTTACTTACGATTTAAGTTTTCCGTGTATAAAAGGTCAAACTCTTTTTCTATTTGAGAAAATAGTTCATGTAATCGGGACCTAAACACTGGTGGGATAGATGTTTCAGAGTCTTCCATTTTGAGATAACTGGGTAGGCTTCCATCTGAACCTTCGGTGAGTGCCTGAAGTCTTCGTTTACTAGATTTCATGGTCAGATTTAAAGAGTACACAGCAGGTTGCTTTCTGATATCACATTACTGCCATGGTCTTTAACACAGTCGGGGCCACGCATCAATTATATCATACATAATGTGTACGAATTAAAACTTTCGTAAAATATTATCACCTTACAAAATAAAATTAGTAATCACTAATCAATCCCAATCAAAATACGACGAACTCTTCTTCGTTCGTTCGTTTCACAATTGATTTGATTTGATTGACTTCGCTTGACTGAACTGACAGTAAATAAATTGTGTTGCAATATTTAATATTCGTAGATGAGAAATTAGGTACATAAAAACGCCTTACGACAACTTCTTGTTTATGAATCGTGTGAAAGCAGCGTACAATTTGTATACTGGTAGCACTGTTCGCTTGTTCTCTATGGTACAAGCGAAAAATGACTTTTGAGTAGGTGCTAGAAAGAAACTGACTGCCAACAATCCATTAATTTATTTAGTTTGTGATTGAGACCATGTCATTTTCAGATTTATACGCCAAATATAGTTGTACTTATTGTCAAGAAGAAATAAATGGAATTAGAGTAAGATGTACAGAATGTTCAGATTTTGATATTTGCCTGCAGGTAAGCTTTGCTTCCAGTATACGTTAATACAACGAAGTAACATTGCAGCCATTTTTGTTTGTAGTTTTGGCGCAAATTTTGAAAGTACATAAAAATATTTGCTTTACAGTGTTTTTCTTTGGGTGCTGAAATTGGATCTCATAAAAATGATCACTCGTACCAATATATGGTGAGTACATTCGTTTTGTTTATATTAGTAAATAAATACCACGTGAATAAATATCACAAATTTAGCTAAGCAGTTCACTTAAATTTATTTATATTTAACAGGACTCTGGAGCATTTGGAATATTCTTAGGCCGAAGTAGTTGGTCAGCAAATGAGGAAGTAAGACTGTTGGACGCTATAGAACAATTTGGTTTTGGCAATTGGGAAGACATAGCTAAACACATAGAAACAAAAACACCAGAAGGTAAACATTGTTTTCATAAATTGCATGATTTATATTTTACTAAGTTGTAAGATACATATGGCTGCTATGAAGCACTTGCTTTACTTAATCAAACAATTTCGCTCTGTACCAAGGTGTCACCTATTGGATTAACTCTGTACATGATTTGGGAAGCTCGGTAAAAATATTGTACATATTTGTTATAGACTCAACTCCTTCTTTACCCTCCTCGTAACATCTGTCGACGGCATATTCTGCACCTGTTAAGTGTTAATGAAATATATGGGTGAACCCATACTTACATAATATTTAGACCTATTTTGTAAAGGCATGTATTTATGTATCGATATCTGTATATTCCCTTTTTTCGATCAAAATATTTGAAAGTTTCACCAAAAATACTGACTTGCACACTAATTATGCACACTAAATAATGCAAATTAAATATACTATTTAAAGGTATCTGCAAAACTGTTTTACCTGATATAAAAAAAAAAACTAACCTAACTTAACCCAGTCGAGTCGGATCTTAGTGTGCAGTGCGAGGATAATTAGTGTGCAAGTCAGTATTTTTGGTGAAACTTTCAAATATATCCAATGTACGAACCATATTTTTGGGTGTGAATTCGGTTAAAAAGGTCATCTCGTTTTGTATGATGTTTAAGTTTTTTTTGTAGGACATGTTCAGTTAATCAATTGTTTTTTTTACACAGCATTAGTTTTTCTGGTATGCATTCAGTTAATTAGTGGAGTTACCTAGTGTGCTGAAAAATTATACAGACGTGCATTTAATAATATCCCTTTTGTAAATTTTACTCGAAATATTTATTGGTTTTTCAAAACATATTTGCACCTCTAGTTAGTTTTAGCTTTAAAACTGATGAAAAAAATCATTGAATGATTGATACAACTACTATTTCTTATTACAGAAGCCAAAGACGAATATATAACCAGATACCTTGAAGGCAGTATTGGACGGGCAACCTGGGGCAATGTTGAGAGCACTAGTCGCCCAACACTGCTCTGTGCAGACCGAGATGAAGGCCCACTCGGGCCTAGTGCAGTATCCAGGTTACCATCTCTGGGGGTTTCCGCTGACGAGGCAACACAACTTAGTTATATGCCCAATAGAGATGACTTTGAAAGGGTTAGCATTATTTTATCTGTTTTTATCTGGTACTGTAACTTCGTGAATATAGTTCATACATATTGACATATCATTACACACCTCACCATCCACCCTCACTGTAACTGTATATTATCAAAGCAACAAATTGTACTGTACAAATATGTCCCTAAAATAGAAACGAAGGGGGTCATTTGAAGGATAGGGGAACTAAATTGCCATCTCAAATCTTAATGGCTTGAAGTAAAATTCTTGCATACATTATCTAAGTTTGTTGTGCAACTAGCAACTTCCTAGTTAGTTCATCTCAAATCATCCGAGTTCATAAAGTAAAGTTGTTCAAATCCATCTGATTTCTAAATTGACCTAGATAAAACAAAGAAATGAAATGAATTTCATACTAAATTATGCTTACTATGATTTTTAATCAGCACACACATCCGCCGGTAGACTCAGACGTAAAAGAGTCGGCCTACTTACAGAATGAAGTTCGCAAAAAAAGCTGACTAAGGTAACAAAATAAATAACTTTACAGGAACATGACCATGAGGCGGAACAACTGATTTCAACCCTTTCTATCAGTCCAGAAGACGACGAGTTAGATGTTGGTAAGGTCCATTTTATTTTGTTGCAATTAAAAGTAGGCAATGGGGAGTGGATTGAAATAGGTGCTAGTGCGCCTATGGCCTTCCTACCATATCGAATAGTACAGATGTTAAACCACTAACGCCATCTTACTGTCACCTGATTGTTACACACCATTACAAACTTACCATTGACTTTAGTTTTAATTTAGTACTTAAATAATGTCTTCATTGATTCTATGTACTGGAATCATTCTTAAAAAATCAAGCCCATTTGAGAGTCCCTTCGATACCTCATCCTCATGGATCTCGTCATCAGATCTTCACCAAAATTTTATGGAACCAATTTTGAATTGTCAACTCGGACAAAAATAATTTTCCGAATCTATTCATAAATGACGCAGTTCTGACGTACTTCAACATTTAAAAAAAGCTACCGAATGGAAAACCTTATCTTTTTGGAAGTCGGTTGAAAATGAAGCATGTTCAGAGATTAGCTCAATCAATGCGTAATCTAACTTCGTTAGGATATAAAATATAAACATCCAATTTTTTTGTTAAATTCTTAAAATAGGCCCTTTTAAGATAATAATTTCATCTGTTTGCCAATTAGATAGATTTAATTATTTTTGTCCATAAGCATTTTGTGATGACGTTGAGATTGACTTGACTTGTACTGATAAATGGCAAGGACAAGTGAAAGTCAAAAAACATCTAAGTATGAAAAATTATTCATATTGTCACAATCTAATTGTTTATGGCAGTATAAGAGCCCTATTCCCGGAAATGGTTTCGGAATTAATATAGGTAGTAAAAAATTGGTATACCTAGGTATCCCAATTGAGCATTTAGTTCTATTGAATTGCTTCATGAAATTGCTGAAGATAATTTATTATTCGCTACCTATGCGTTATATGTATATATATATCAATCTAGGTTGATAAAATGACTGTTACACATAATTTCGGCAGCAATAACATCTCACTATATGCATATTTCAGCATAATTTTAAGTCTTGCTGTTCCAGCAAAATTGTTAGGTTACTTATCATTAACGTCTTAAATTTTGTGCTAAGTTAAGAAAATGCATGTTTTACATTTCATTGACACAGTTTAACTATACAGGGTGTAATCGTTAAAAAAATAATTAATTTTAAATAATCAACAATAAAACTTATATTTTTATACAACTAACAAGTCCATATTTTGGGGTGTATAGTTAACTATGTATTCGTTTGTACTTACCTATGTACTTGTAAATAAAAGCTTCTGAACGAATTTCATATTAAATATATTGAAGCGTTTTACCTATCTTAATATTTTGGATATTCTTAGGTTCATTATGAAAATATTTTTATGTGGTTTTACTCATTGGGTAACACCCAAGCAGCACATTAGTGAATTTTGCAGCTTATCTTATAGCTTTAAGTTCTAAATGAGTGGTTTAACAGTGTTTGATACAACTTATAGCTTTAAACACCACTCAAAACTGTATATGAGTTCATCCTATCACTTGTAGTTGCATAGGAACGTTTTTTGTTTCTACTTTATTACTTATGGTGGGATAAAGTCGATTTTGCTACTTAAAGTTGCATGCAGGTTCAAATTGTCACTCAATAAGAAGCAATAGTGCTATATAAGGCCTTAAAATCACTTATAAGCAACTTTTACATATAAGTGGGAACATACCCTTATTTGGAACTAAAAGTTCCAAATGACTAGTACAATAGCGAATTATATCACCAATAGTGGCTAAAGGGATAATTTTACGGCTCTTTTGGAACCAAAAAATATTGCAACTTTAAGGCCTAAGAAGTACCTTATTGCCACTCCAACGCATAAATAGGTGTCAGTAGGAGGTTCTTGGAACCAAAAGCAGTTATTTTCACTTATTTCGAACCACTAACGAACTAAAAGTTCTATTATTGTTCCTATTTGCGCCTTGTCAAAATATATTTAATAGGCTTGCTTGTTTAATAGTCTACAAAAGAGCAAATAATTACTATTGGTAATATCATTCACTGCTTTGCCACTCGCAAGATACAAATAAGTGATTATTAGACTTGATAGTTCCAAATAAGGAACAAATAAGTGAAAATAAACACTGTAGGATCTTTTTTAGGGTTCCGTAGTCAACTAGGAACCCTTATAGTTTCGCCATGTCCGTCTGTCCGTCTGTCCGTCCGCGGCTTAGCTCCGTGATCATAAGTGCTAGAAAGCTGAAGTTTGGTATGTGTATGTATCACGCCGACATAACGGTAAAATAAAAACTAAAAAAATAACTTTTTTTCGGGTACCTCCCATACACCTAAAGTGGGGGTGAGTTTTTTTTCGTTCTAACACTAGCGTGTGGGGTGTCGTTGAATAGGTCTTTTAAAAACAATAGGGGCCTTCAAAGATAATTTTTTGATAAAGTCAGCAGTTTTGTAAATATTCGCTCGGTAAATCCAAAAAATAGTGTCCCCCCCCTCTAACTTCTCAACCACGGGTCAAAAAATTATGGAAAAATTCATGAAAATAAGGCCCTATTAGTACTTTCAATGAAAACTATATTGAATAAAATCGGTCGAGCCGTTTTTGAGTTATCGCAAAAATTCATAATTTTCTTTTAAATGACGTAAGTGCCCCGCGGTGTTCTTATACTTCGAACGTTACACATATTAGTTAAGTGCCATACTGCATTAAAACATTTCGCTCAATCTGGTGCGTATAATCGATAACTTCTAGAAGGTAATAAGTAATTACAGTTACTTTGGCGTTTACGACCTTTTATAGAGCTTGAAATCTTTCTCGTAATTTAAATTCGATTTTATTGTCTATTGTGAAGGATGGCCAACTACGGAACCCTACACTGAGCGTGGCCCGACATGCTCTTGGACGGTTTTTGTTTCGCCATGTTTACAAATGGAAGCCTATGAAAATTGATTATTTTAACCAGAATTTTATCACACTGACGCATAATCACAGACTTTTGATAGTTGTGACGATGTTACTTTAACATTGTACGTAACCTACAATCATTAGGTCAGGTTTTTAACAGTTTTATTTCTTATCAGTATCTATATATTCCTTATTTAATTTAGCACTCTCTTTTTTAATATTCCTGATCAAATGAAGGGCGCGTCGAAATTTACAAAGAAAACATACTATAGTTTCACAGTAAAAAAAAATCGCAAGAATTTCGTGCTTATTTCGATGCTTGTATAACGTAAAGTTTTAATCACTCATCAAACAGACATATAAATCCAAAATGAATATGGCAGATCACGTATTACTTCAATTTGACAGTTGCCTCGCCACTCAAAGATAATTTTGGCGACTCATTTATCACTCATTGACCGAACTGAAATGTTTTCATTCGTTCACTGCGCATAACTTTTACCCTTAGTTCTAATTGCCACTTAAGGTTATTGTGAGATCTCTTATGGACGCATAACTTTCACCCATAGTTCTAATTTCCACTTAAGGTTATTGTGAGATCTCTTATGGATTCTATTTAGCACCAAAAATAGGCTGCAATTTTTCTCCTTTTGGTTCTATACTGGTGGCATAAGGGTTCTTGCCACCTATATAGCACTTAGTCATGGTGGTAAATTTCACTTAAGCATCTAATTAGATATGATATACGAGCTATTTAGACCCAATTGTGCTACTTGGGCATACAGTCGCCATCGCCAAGGCGTTCATAAATATGTGAACATGTACTGTAACGCCCAGTGAATAAGAGTCGTGTTCTGATATTTATGAATACCTTACATGCTACGATATATCTGATGGCGACTGTACCTTCGATATCAGTTTAAAGTTTTTTGATATCTTAAAATAATTAAAATTTCGCGGCGGCGGCCAACCGAACCGAACACAGTGTTCGGTTGGCCGCCGCCGCGACTGATCGTCTCTCCTGATGATGAATCGCGTACCGATTCGAAACATGTCGAGCGTTATTCGACTTCTACGACGTGAGTAAACCCGTTTAAGTATTTTAATATGTCTGAGACTCACGATAGTTTTTTTGATATCTGTTATACTTAGTTACAGTGATCGTCTAGTCATACAACTATTACAACCTGAGTTTGGTAATGGAAATATGTATTATGTAGATAAGATAATACAATTTGTGATACTTAAAAAAAACAATTTCATTTTTAGTAACAGACGTGGTAGAAATCTATTACGATAGGGCAACAGACTTACGGTTATTTTTTATCAATGACACAATAATATTTTTAGCGCTTCGCCACTACTTTGGTTGGGATTAGGTCGCTTTGTGTGGTATCTGTTATTTATATTATAATGATTATAATTTCCAGCCCTGAAGCTATCTCAAGTGGACCTGTACACGCGGCGGTTGCGCGAGCGCACGCGGCGGAAGCGGCTGGTGCGCGACTACCAGCTCGTCTCAGTATTCTTCAACAACCAAAGAAACAAGCAGAAGCTGCTCTCCAAACTAGCCAAAGAAAAAAAGTAAGTTTTAATTCCTCGTCTTATTATTATATGATATAGATGCTTTACCAGTCAAGACTGACCAGTTAACAGTCAGACCATCCACAAATTTGAAAAATGGCAAGTTTGTAACAGGACAATTATAGTAAACTAACTGTCGTTTGATACTTATAAATGTTGCCATTTGAAGAACTTGAAGAAACATCCTTGTGACACCACTCGTTGGTGAAATTGTAGCGGGAATGAATATATTCATTTCAGTTTTTTTTATGTTTATAGTTTTATTAAAGTTACTTAATGATTGTAGCAGGTGGATACCTGGACTGTTGGGAAGTAACTTGAAAAAGATCTTTTCTCAAACATGCAATGAAATATTGTCTTTACGTTCCTTATAATAGGCTCGGAAGTATCGCTTTTTGGGCGCAACAACTCGAGAGGACTGTAAAGGGATTTTATACTGCTTTTCAGGCCTAGGCCTGCAAAGTAACTTTTTTTTGGTTTCAACAACAAGTTCATTCACACAGCTGGCTGGTTTGACAAAAAACAGGTTTTGTTTTTAAAGGTTGTTAGGCTAAAATGTCCTATTTGTCAATTAATAAAATGTTGTTCTTTGAAGTATATTTTTTTCGTGTCGTGAAAACGGATTCCCGGCCTCGTATCACTATCCGGCCTCGCTCGCACGTTCGCTCGGCCGTATATACCTACTTGGCCGGAAATCCTCATTTTCCCGGCCTCTGATGTAATGTACTATTTCTCAAACATGCAATGAAATATTGTCTTTACGTTCCTTATAATAGGCTCGGAAGTATCGCTTTTTGGGCGCAACAACTCGAGAGGACTGTAAAGGGATTTCATACTGCTTTTCAGGCCTAGGCCTGCAAAGTAACTTTTTTTTGGTTTCAACAACAAGGTCATTCACACAGCTGGCTGGTTTGACAAAAAGCAGGTTTTGTTTTTAAAGGTTGGTTGTAAGACTAAAATGTCCTATTTGTCAATTAATAAAATGTTGTTCTTTGAAGTATATTTTTTTATTTCATTGTATGTTTGAGAAAAGCACTATACATGCCTCGTCGTGAAAACGGATTCTCGGCCTCGTATCACTATCCGGCCTCGCTCGCACGCTCGCTCGGCCGTATATACCTACTTGGCCGGAAATCCTCATTTTCCCGGCCTCTGATGTAATGTACTATTAACCTATAGTATAGGGTTGAATGACTGGAGAGAAAAGCCAAGAAAAGCGTAGAGCTTACTGTATGACACGCCGTTTCCCTTCCAGAGAGTTCTGTGAGCGGCTCCGCTGGAGCGCCCAGTTCTACGGGCGCTCGGAGCAGGCGGGCGTGGTGGGCGGGCTGTGGCGCGAGCGCGAGCTGCGCGTGCGCCTGGCCGAGCTGCACCGCTACCGGCTGGCCGGCGTCACGCGCCTCGAGGAGTGCGCGCACTACGAGCAGCACGCGGCGCAGCGCAAGCCGCACGCGCACGACGTGAGAACACGACCTTATGCTTTAGCCCCCGCTAATCGTCTCATTCACTTTTGGGTTCGTTATGAGATTTTTTTTTAACGCCGAAGGATGAATCTCGAAGCTTGGCGAACGATGAGGACAGTTGTACATTCGCTAAACATAGTAGAGTAGGTACTGTCGAACGTAATACAAAAATATTGATTGATGGCCTCGCATTCGACGATTGCTGTTAAATGTTTTAATTATACATTATTTAACTTCGTTTAAATTGTTTCGCTTCGAACGTTAGTTGTCAACAATTTACACTGGGGATTCAGGATACAATTCCTGGTCACGGCACCAATCATTTTATATTGAAGTACATATAATTGACCTCAAAGAGCGGAAGTATGCGCTCAGCTGTCCTAATATATATGACAGTGTATGAGTGTAATTGCTCTCTTATTTTTTTCTTTCGGAAAATATTGTCATTGAAAATAAACCGTGATTAGTTTTATTTGTAACATTAACACAATACAGTATCTACTCTTATTTTTAAATAGTTAAATTACTAGTAAACGTCTGAAGCCTCGCTGAGTTTTCTAGATTTATCTTTCAGCTTTTTTTTTACATTGCTAAGATTTTTGAAAATATGACTCTGCTAACGAATCCAACAAACTTTCATAGATTCTTGCTATTTTTTTCCGCATGTATTGATCATCCTCATTATACCATAAGCTTTCGCTTTGCGGTTTAGATTATGGTAGTGGCGGACTAAAATTGCCTTGAATGTGTTTTTGTATCATTTGACAATCAGCATCAACACAAACATCTCACGATAACACCCATCTCTTTCAATCAATAAAATAGATATCTTTCGATCTAAGTTTGAGAGAGATGGCTGTTGGATTGCAAAAATATCTACTAGTATTGATTAATTTCATGATATAACTAGTACCTACAGCAGTGGCTATATTGAAATGGATTGAAAGTTGAAATGTGAAATATATTTCGTGAAATCATCCGTAGAATTTACATAAATATTCTAAGTTAGCAGACGAATATGTTGCATGTTTTATAATCATTCTAGCACGCATGATTGTCTAATTCAACACGTCATACTGACCAACGTGTACCATAACAAATAAACCACGTATATTCGCATTAACCTTTTCAACGCCAAGCGGCGAAGAAATTCAGCGTGCCCTCTACGCCACCGCAAAAAAAATAAAGAAGTGCTCAAAAATCTACAGGAATATTGAAAAACACTTTGCGGTTTGAGTTTTGATAATTGAAATCTGAACTGGCGCCGGTTCCAATTTTTTTTTAATATGTTAATCAAATAATTTTCATTAATTAAAAGTCTAGTAACTGGGAATACACCTTTGATATTTATTAAATCACTGTCAATCAATCAAATAAAACTTTTCATTTTGTAGTTGTCCCCAATAATGGGTAAAGTCCGCCTTAGACGTTAACATGTTTCTTGGGGAAAACTACGGCATAAAAGTTTCAGGATAGTGATTCAATAAATATCAGGGTCTTATAATTCCTTAGACTCTTGCGATTCTTAAAACAGTATCTGATTTAAAAAATGTAAGAAAAAACATTGTAGTGGCGCTTGTTTTGAATTACCCGTCGCCTTAACTGTTGTTATATTTTCCTCTACTGTAAAGACATGTATGTACTTTTTCGGATGCAAAAATGACGTATAAGTTCGCGAATAGTTCCGATAAAGAATAAACGCGGTTTGTATGTTGAGTGTCAGGGCCGTGTTTAAGATCAGAAAGCCTCCAAGGACTTCATTAACGCCAACCTTGTAGATGATATCCCATTGTGGTGGGCTGTAAAGCTAATTCGAGAAAAGTATGTTACGGCGTGCCGGCAAGCGCGTTTGCTCGACTTGGCGGGGACATTACCGTGCCCCCAGATAGATCTCAAAAATCTTTTAATTGTGTTATAGATACCAAGGTCAAAGCATAAACAGAATTTTAATTACGCTCGCTCATTTACTATCTGCCTTTACTAGGTTCATTTTGACAGAATTATATTAAAAAAGTATTGGTAATTTTCAACAAGAGTATATACGAAAATATCTAACAACAGCATTTACGAAATTAGTAATGATTTAATAAACCTTTAACACATAATTATTCTGTACTGGTATTATTTGTCTACTCTATACCAGTACTAGCGACAGTATACACGGCCCTGTGCTCCAGTAGTCGTGTCGTGGATGTCGTGTGGTTTGGGTTTGATCTCGTATAACGGTTGTCTTCGCCAGGGCAGCAGTGGGTGCCTGGACCACCAGACAAAAGAAACAACGCCGACCAACACGCTGCTGCAAAGAAAAAGGTAAATGATTATATTATAAGTATTATAACTGGCTGATTCATTTATGCGTAGGACAAAACAAAACAGGGCTGCATAATCTAAATTCAAAATTTTAAAATCTCCGACCCAAAGAAACATAGCTAAGAACCATCTCGACGGACAAGGCTTTCAATAAAAAAACGCATTAAAATTACGACCACCATCTGTTTGGGAGCTATGATACCACAGACAGACTTAAAAATATACACTTACAGGCGTTAAACATATAACATCCCTTTTTTTGTTGGGGGTTAAAAACTAAACATATTGACTTAATCCTACACGATTTCTATATACATATCATTATTTAAAGTAACCGGCCAAGAGCATGTCAGGCCACGCTCAGTGTAGGGTTCCGTAGTTGCCCATCCTTCACAATAGACGGGCTTAAAACAGCGGTTTTAAGCCTGAGATAAAACCCGTGGTTGAAAAGTTAGAGAGGGGGGGGGGGGGCGCTATTTTTCGGATTTCCGTAGCGAATATTTACAAAAACTTGCTGACTTTATCAAAAAAATAATGTTTGAAGACCCCTATTATTTTTAAAAGAAGTACTAAACCCCACACACACTAGTGTCGGAACGAAAAAAAAATCACCCCCACCTTAGGTGTACGAGAGGTACCCGAAAAAAGTTTTCTTTTTAGTTTTTATTTTACCGTTTTGTCGGCGTGATACATAAACATAGTCATTCCAAATTTCAGCTTTCTAGTACTAATGATCACGAAACTAAGCCGCGGACGGACAGACGGACATGGTGAAACTATAAGGGTTCCTAGTTGACTACGGAACCCTATAAACGGGATATATTAATTATTTTCTGACCTTCATAATTACACTTGATGTGTTTCTAATCACCAAGTAGGCTTATGATGGTCACCTCTTTCAAGTGATAAACTTTAAAGCATCCGTCATCGTCACCATCGCACTCACATACTTGTCAAATTTTGGACCGGATTGGATTCAAAGTGGGTTCAGTAGCATTATATTAAATAAATAAATAAATATTAAGGGACAATCATACACAAATCGACCTAGTCCCAAACTAAGCAAAGCTTGTACTATGGGTACTAGACGACGATATACATAATATATAAATACATATATAGATAACATCCATGACCCAAGAACAAATATTTTGCACAAATATTTGCCCCGGCCGGGATTCGAACCCGGGACCGCCGACTCAGTAGGCAGGTGTCTACCAACCGAGCCAAACGCGTCGTCAAAATTAATGACATATTGAGTTAAGTCCGACAAACAAAATTAAAACTTAATTTGAGAAAAACTTACGAGAATCGCTAGTTCAAGCCACGTTAAGGTTAGAATAGAGCAACAAATTCTGGTTTTAAAAAAATGGAAAAAGATATTCAAAGAATTTGTTCATCCTGGGATAAGGGTTAAAAACTCAATACTAAAATTGTTATATGATATAACAGAGACGGAGAAAGGGGCTCAAATTCCACCAGCCCAAGGTGCACACGGGACGGAAGTACCGCATGTGGATGCTGCAGAAAGAGCTCATGCAGCGACGGCTGCTCGAGGCATCTGCTGACAACTAACGAGATACAGGTAACTTGAAAATGCAATTAGAGTGGAATAAGATTTTTTTTGGATATTATGTAACAAAATGAATTAGTCTCTTGTGATAATTCTAATGGGGCTTCCAACCAGACGGTCTAAAACGACTGTCTGACTAGATCGGCAATTGTCGACCGTCTTAACGTTCGAAAAAGTACAATTTGATTGGCGGACATTTTGCTTAGTCTGGAGGCCCCTCTAGTTCACATCGGTCTTTACGTTCGTTAACGTCGCTATACGCGACGTGTTCTCATATATATTATTAGATTTTTTACATTTGGTATTCCTTGAACAGAAAACCGCTGAAGTTTGAAGTAAATTATTAACCCTTTGACCGCCAAAGACGGCAAATCACGTCATCGGCAATTCGTGCCATTGACGCCAACGACGCCTATTGCCGTCAAAAATTTCAATGGTCAAAAACATGCTAATTCAAACAACTATCAGTGTTTTTCAATCTCTGTTGATTTTGGAGTACTCTTTTTTTTTTTTTTGGTTTGGTGTCAGTGGCACGGTGCTTTGCCGCTTGGCGCTCGAAAGGTTAAAACGCCAAGGTTTATAATGGTTGTTGTGTTAGAATGTTGTATGAATAAGGTTATATGTGTGGTACAGCTGTGCTCGGCACTGAGCCTGGCGCCGGCGCAGTACGTGACGATGAAGGGCGTGCTGCTGCGGCGCGCGCCCGCGCTCGACTGCGACCTCGACCTCGCCGTAAGACACTACCTGCACGCCGCCGGCTGGGTGCGCAACTAGCACACGGTAGATACTATCTGTATTATATACGGGCACAGACCACCCCCACTAGACGGAGCATGTAAGGCGACCCGCGCGCGCCAACGATATGGTACGGCAGAACATTAAAGTATCAACACGGCGGACACCGTTTAGTTGCGTCCATGTTTATGAGGTCTCTCTACACTACGATTAACACTACGATTTACCATGTTATTTATTTAATTTCTTTTTTCGTTGACGTACGCATGGATCATAAACAAGGACGCAACTAAACGGTGGCCGCCGTGTTCATACTTTAATGTTCTGCCGTACCATATCGTTGGCGCGCGCGGGTCGCCTTACATGCTCCGTCTAGTGGGGGTTGTCTGTGTATACGGGAGACATACCTACACTAGGGTGTTGCTTATTTTCTAACTTCGTACTCTCACCCCCTCATTCTGTTCTAGGACCCGAAGAAACGTCACTGATTTTTTATTTATTTTTTTTATTCAGTTTTAGGGGTCGCTACCGGCAAGTAAAAAATCTGAAAAAAATATGAAAAAAAAAACAAGTTTTTTTCTTTGTATCATAATACTTACAGAACGTACCTAATTGTATTAAAAAAAAGATTGAAAAAAATTATCTAGTTCAATATGAACTACCAATTCTTTTCAGACACACAGAATAATTCACTTGATATATAACTAGATTGATACATTAGGTTATTCAAACAATATCACTACTAAAAAATTAAAAAGGCAACTATGTGAACCGAGTTTTATTAACATTTATCTCGGATTTTTAATGGGCGGTAGCGACCCCTGAAAATGAATAAAAAAAAAAAAAAAAAAATCTGTGATGTTTTTTCGGGTCCTAGAACAGAATGAGGGGGTGAGAGAACGGGGTTAGAAAATAAGCAACACCCTAACCTGCACACATGTTATATATAAAAACGAGACACACACACATACATTTACCGTATGTAGACAACCAAAACTCAATAAGAAACTTGAATAAGCTCAATTCAGATTTCAGAGGTTTTACGGGCATTTATTTAAAGCGCTTATTACGCTTGGTGAAATTAGTCACTGACTAGAGGGATGCGGCAATATGTGAGACACGTAAGGAGATAACTCTATCTCACTTCGTCGTATTGCTGCATCCCTCTCGTCAGTGACTAATTTAGGAAAGTGTAATAGCTGCATAAGTTAGTTTTGATTGTGAACAAGCGATATATGCTTGGGACACTAACACTTTCATATCCAGTATGAATTATAAAATAACACACACAAATACACTATGTGTATTAAATAGTGGCTCACGCTGACACATGCAATATGTAATTACATACTAGCGTGAGTTCATACTATGCAAATCTGCAATTAATGTCGTAAAACATAAAAAAAAACATGTTCTAGGCACAAGATAAGTATCATTTCAAATATTACGCTAATCATTTGTTTAAATGTATTTTCTAGCATAAAGGAATAATTTAAAAAGCTAAAGTTAATATTTTAATAGTCTCTTTGAACACTATTAGACAAATAGAGTGTTATGAAACCCACCAAATAAAGTTACAAGCCAGAACAGAATTATAAAATCAATAAAATGATGTCTCGAAAGCAAACAGTGGCCTCACATTAGAATTTAAATCTGTAAATATAAATTTGTATATAGTATTTAAAATAAATCATGAATTGAGCAGCGTCTTGTAAAGCGTCGACCCGATAGTCCATACATTTATAATGCATTTTAAGGTTAGCGACAGATCTAAATGGTGTTCTTTTATCTAGTTTTTTTCTGACCTCATTTCGCTGAAATAAATTTACATGAATTTTAAATTAAGACTAAGTAAAAAAATGCTGGGTGCTTTGTATTATTTATTTGTTAAAACAGTAATAGAAGTCGTAAACCCGAGATTTAGGTTTAGAACGTAAAAAATGAAAATTAAAATATGCTTGCTAAACTTACGTTTCTGTTTTTGTTGATTGAGGTATGGAACACGGTATGATGCTATGAGTGCTATTATCCAAAAAAGGATACCGAACCCCAAAAAAGCATGACGCTTAAAGCGCGTGGGGTGTGTCGTATAAGTAACAAAACGAATCCAACCGCGAGTTGTAAGTGGGATATTCTGCCCATGGGAGAAAATCTTACTGGCTAAGGCAAGGCCTAAAACTTTAGACAAACCACGGGCGGTAATTCGTAAAACCCCAGATCGCATATTTATGGCCCTCGCCTTCGGTTCGGACCACAAACACCTGCGTAATGTACTTATTACCTACCAGTAGATTTGTCCCTAACCTTTAGCTTTACACTGCCTCGGCGTTTCAATTTTAGATATAGTCTATACGTAGTTTAGGTAAATTATAATAGTACCTACGTTCCAAGATCCTCTGGAGTCTTGCGGCTCTGACCATTAATTTAAGTAGATGTTTTAAAAAGTTATGTATTCGTTACATGTATGAAAGACATGTTATTTGAGTGTAACAGACTAGGCAATGTATGAATGGTTTCAAGTATCCTTCATTTTGAAAAACTAAGACAATTATTACGTGGGAGGAAAATAAATAAATATTAGTACCTAATGATTATTGCGAGGTCTGACCCGATAAGTCGAGCACATTGTTTTTTTTTTATTATTAGCATTGTATGCACTGTGCATGCTTTTGAAAAAAAAAACTATTAGGTATTTCGATTTCACAGACCACCAACGGTTTATGAAATATAAATTATTTTTAGCTAAGAATTCTGCACAAATGATAGAAATGTGGCAGAATAGTTGTTTCTTACTAGCTAAGTTTTGCAAAGGCTTTGTGGTATGCGACCACATTCTTCATTGTATACCATTTACTCACTTGACATAAACATCCATATAGGTATCGTATAGTCTGTCCGATCTCTAAGATCAAATGAAGTCACTTTCGCACAAGGTACAAACAACCGTATACTAGTAAATATAATGTCGTTTTTCACATGTGCTAGTTTCACATAATTTGATCTGTGAATTCGGGATAGACTATATATTATTTTAGCAGGATCAAGGCAATCTTTAAGGCCCACGCCGCAAAATCTCTATGTTTGATGAATTGGTGATTATATTATAACACGCCATTAATTCTAAATATCATATTTTCATAGCAAAAAACCTTAACTAACAACAGTCAAAACGTGTACCTTATTTAATCATTTTACTTACCAAAAATTTGGTATAAGTATGTAACTATTTGCCTTTTTCCGAGGTTGATTTCAGATACAAGCTATTTTCAAAGTAATGACGATGTAGCTGTATGAGGATTGCCGGCGTGTTAAAATAATATACATAGCATATCTGTTGACGTGTCATGATTCCCATTTTACTTGAAATAGTGTTCTGTTACGGCTGTGGTAGTATACTACTAGTATCTCTTACTATGTCGTCGTTCTTTATCATAAGGTAGAACAGGGGTTTATTCTTGGTTTTACGACCTTGAGCGTCCTATCTTAGACCCTGAATTTATTAAGTGTGCGCTCAAAGACGGAATGTGTTTGAATTACATACCATTACTTGTATTATTAGTAAACTTAAACCTTTTCTAGAATACCAATTTTTACGTAAATAATGTTATCCAAGGTTAAGTAATTTACTAGATAAAACAAATAAGGGATGGATATGGATGGAATACAATTTATGTAAGTTCTTTACTTATAGTATTGAAATTAATTTTCCGAATATTTTGAGTGGGATCAATCTGATCTCTGAATAAACCGTGATATTATCGGTCGTTTGTATTATTATGTTTGCGTTTCTGGCTGCCTATTTCCATTTTAAAGGGGTTTGATGTTATTAATGGCCACAGTATTTTATATTGATTAAACCAAGCGATGTTATTGTCGATATCATACAGACTATTTGTTCTTTTCTGATTTAGTAAACAAAAATGTTACCTCAAAAATTACGGGTTAGTACCGAATCGTCTATGTAGCAAAATGTCCAGTGAGAAAAATGAATCAATAAGCGAAATGTCAGGTTGTCCAATTAGCATTTCGTCCAACTACTTAACATAAAGACCATAACGCAAAACATCAAGATACCAATTACTCTGTGTAGCATAATGTCCAAACTAAAAAAGCTAGCAAAAAAGCTAATACCACAAAATGTCACATAGTCAAGTCTAATCGAAAGCATTTAGTCCAAGTAGAATAATGACCAAAAAGCAAAACATCCAAATATGAAACGCTTATCATAATGACTTGAGCATCACCATCACCATGATGACACACAGGGGCAATGGAGTCAGATAGTCATTTTTTATAGATCTTCGATCGATAGGTAAAAATTAAAAATAATAATAATAATAATTTGTTGTCATTATATTAGGCCAGTTATATTATCAAGCCGAGTTTATTACACTCAATCTCTTTACCTCGTGACATACGATTTGGACGTTTTAATATTTAGGTATTGCTTTCAGGATTTCATCGGCCATCTTTGTTCATGTTCATTTCATCTCATGTTTTAATAATTTAATTTTTATTTTTGACGTGACAACGTCTTAAATTAGGTTGCGCTCGGAGTCACTCATGAAAAAGTGTAACGCTCACCCGCTCACGTCTGATGACACATGTGATGGGTGCGTTCAGAAAGTAACACTTAAAATGTTGTTAGGGAGGGAAGAGGGAAGAGGGAAGACGTCACGTAAAATCTTCCTTCGCCCGTAAAACCGACTTTACAGGCAACCATTTTTTTTTGATAAGTCTTTAACACGGAAGTCATGCATTGGTTATAAACCAAACAAACTGATACTGGTACAAGCTTCGAGCCGCCATATTATACGGATTAATAATAATATTTAGGTATTCAGCTTTGTGGTCAACATTAATCTGCGTTTTGTACTTTTTAACTAAGTATTTGACATTTTACGTACTTAGACAAGTTGTTATCTGGTCGTATCGCTTTATGGCCAATATGCTAATTGTGTATTTCACGGTTTAGGCATCATTACAAAATGGTCAATTTACATTATCGACATTTCGCTTCGTGGTCAATTTGCGTCACGGCCGTCACGGGACATTTTGCTATAAAGACGATTCGGTTCGGTACTAACCTAAAATTACATTTAATTAAACTACCCGTTTTTGAGCAGGTAAATAAATTTCATCTATAAAATTGATACCGTTATATAAAAAATAGACTACATGCTACTTCATTTATGAGAAAATAGCATGTTTTCGTCAAAAATCTTATTTTGAGGTTATAGTTTTGCTTAGGCAAGTAAGAATGAATAAACTGTAGTGGTTGATTTGTTGAACTAAGTCACATTAGTTGACGATTTTATATAGGCATTGCTTTTCTTTAATATTTTATATTATAGTTGTCAATCATTGTGGCGTGGCTCTGTATTGGCTTATGGATAGTTTAAACTAAACTAGAAATTATACCGCCAAAGGTATACCTATCGAACTAGTGTTGATCGTTCATTTAATGCTCAAAATGGAGCCTATCAAAGGTTTATTGTGTATAAGATGGTTCTCAAACTTTTGCAATTTGTGGCACACAAGTCGATATGTTTTGAGCATGCGCTCACGATCATTATTTGTTTTCTAGATTAGAATAAGTGGTTTACCACGCGGCAAATTGTAGTAGCAAACTCTTTGGGAACTACTGTAGTCATTGACGAAAACATACATCGTGATTTAGATCTGGGCCCAATTATGTAATATTATACGCATTATTTATAAATGGCATTTTGGCCGAATGGGCATATTTTACTTCTATGTCGATTGTTTGTTAGGGCTGGCGCAGACCATGTATTATAATTGGGTGTTTTACGTTTAAAAGTATTAAAGTAGCCTGTTTATAATTATGCGCATTATTTTGTCTGTCAGGCTCAAATTGTATATAGAACATGGAAAGTACAACCGCATTGTTAATTATTATTACTTGTACAATCTTTTATTGTGAGTTTAGCTATGTATAAGTTATTCGAGATAATAAAAAATCAAACAATAGTGGAAACGGTTTTATTATGTAAATACATTTGTTATCTCGCCTTAGCAGAATTATTCGGTTTCGGCATATCTGCTAGAGTTGCTGGCAAAGGTCGCGTTAGGAACCACTCATGTCGTAAGGCCTGTAAGAAATATAAAGGTTATCACACATGTAACCACTCGGCACGGGATCGGCAGGATCGGCACCGCCTCAACTCGAGCCGTCCTACCCATCTAGCACAACTACGCCTCGCGACTCTTGTTGCGCGACATAGCATCGCCCGTCACTCTCTCACAGTACAGCGAAGAAAGAGATAGGCAATATTTCTCGTGAGAAAGAGTCGCGTGTCAAAGTTGTGCTAGAGGTGGTGGTGTCTTATGACATCAATCGAAAAAAGTGCACGCCTCTCTATATCTTGACGCGACTTCGCTTGTCGTACTACTTAGCGTCACCTGTCTACTGCTGCTTGCGTATGGTTGACGCCTATTTGACGACAAGATAATGAGTTGAAGCGGTGCCGAGCGACTAGGTCTGCGACAACCCAAATCCGATGATTTACGAACCGATAACCGAAGCTATGGTTTGTAATAGCGTAGCATCCAATAACTCCGTGTAGACTACACTCTTACAGGGGATGCTAGTTGGTATTTATGTACCTACCTATGTTCTGAGCATTTTCCGCTGGTATATGCAATGGCATCAGAGCTAAAAGGCAATTTCGTAGGACCATGAACACACTGAGAGGATGCATGGCCTTTGCTTTATCTATCGTGAAAAGAATTTTCGTCAGCAGCTCTAGCACAACAACGCGACTCTTTCTCGCGCGAGATATATAACCTATCTCTTTCTGTACAGTACTCTGTCATGAGAGAGTGACAGGTGATTATATGTCGCGCGACAAGAGTCGCGAAGCATAGTTGTGCTAGACGGGCAGGTCTATATTTGCACGGACCTCTTTAGCCGATATGCGTTTATTAGCATCGTAGCATATAAAAGACTTGATCAGGTCAACGGCGTCCAGTTCAACGGTTGGCAGTAGTTCGGGCCACGGCGTGGGTTCAGACTGCGGGAACGTGATCTTGTGGAAGTCGGGCAGCTGCGCGTGTCCCGGCCAGGACTCCTCTGTAGGTGTACCCAGGTGTTGCAGCACTATGGCTAGCTGTTCGATGTCTGATTCGCCCTGGTGAGTCGAATGAAAGAACGAAATTAACATTTTTAACACAGTTATATAGTGTCCCGGCCAGGACTCCTCTGTAGGTGTACCCAGGTGTTGCAGCACTATGGCTAGCTGTTCGATGTCTGATTCGCCCTGGTGAGTCGAATGAAAGAACGAAATTAACATTTTTAACACAGTTATATAGTGTCCCGGCCAGGACTCCTCTGTAGGTGTACCCAGGTGTTGCAGCACTATGGCTAGCTGTTCGATGTCTGATTCGCCCTGGTGAGTCGAATGAAAGAACGAAATTAACATTTTTAACACAGTTATATAGTGTCCCGGCCAGGACTCCTCTGTAGGTGTACCCAGGTGTTGCAGCACTATGGCTAGCTGTTCGATGTCTGATTCGCCCTGGTGAGTCGAATGAAAGAACGAAATTAACATTTTTAACACAGTTATATAGTGTCCCGGCCAGGACTCCTCTGTAGGTGTACCCAGGTGTTGCAGCACTATGGCTAGCTGTTCGATGTCTGATTCGCCCTGGTGAGTCGAATGAAAGAACGAAATTAACATTTTTAACACAGTTATATAGTGTCCCGGCCAGGACTCCTCTGTAGGTGTACCCAGGTGTTGCAGCACTATGGCTAGCTGTTCGATGTCTGATTCGCCCTGGTGAGTCGAATGAAAGAACGAAATTAACATTTTTAACACAGTTATATAGTGTCCCGGCCAGGACTCCTCTGTAGGTGTACCCAGGTGTTGCAGCACTATGGCTAGCTGTTCGATGTCTGATTCGCCCTGGTGAGTCGAATGAAAGAACGAAATTAACATTTTTAACACAGTTATATAGTGTCCCGGCCAGGACTCCTCTGTAGGTGTACCCAGGTGTTGCAGCACTATGGCTAGCTGTTCGATGTCTGATTCGCCCTGGTGAGTCGAATGAAAGAACGAAATTAACATTTTTAACACAGTTATATAGTGTCCCGGCCAGGACTCCTCTGTAGGTGTACCCAGGTGTTGCAGCACTATGGCTAGCTGTTCGATGTCTGATTCGCCCTGGTGAGTCGAATGAAAGAACGAAATTAACATTTTTAACACAGTTATATAGTGTCCCGGCCAGGACTCCTCTGTAGGTGTACCCAGGTGTTGCAGCACTATGGCTAGCTGTTCGATGTCTGATTCGCCCTGGTGAGTCGAATGAAAGAACGAAATTAACATTTTTAACACAGTTATATAGTGTCCCGGCCAGGACTCCTCTGTAGGTGTACCCAGGTGTTGCAGCACTATGGCTAGCTGTTCGATGTCTGATTCGCCCTGGTGAGTCGAATGAAAGAACGAAATTAACATTTTTAACACAGTTATATAGTGTCCCGGCCAGGACTCCTCTGTAGGTGTACCCAGGTGTTGCAGCACTATGGCTAGCTGTTCGATGTCTGATTCGCCCTGGTGAGTCGAATGAAAGAACGAAATTAACATTTTTAACACAGTTATATAGTGTCCCGGCCAGGACTCCTCTGTAGGTGTACCCAGGTGTTGCAGCACTATGGCTAGCTGTTCGATGTCTGATTCGCCCTGGTGAGTCGAATGAAAGAACGAAATTAACATTTTTAACACAGTTATATAGTGTCCCGGCCAGGACTCCTCTGTAGGTGTACCCAGGTGTTGCAGCACTATGGCTAGCTGTTCGATGTCTGATTCGCCCTGGTGAGTCGAATGAAAGAACGAAATTAACATTTTTAACACAGTTATATAGTGTCCCGGCCAGGACTCCTCTGTAGGTGTACCCAGGTGTTGCAGCACTATGGCTAGCTGTTCGATGTCTGATTCGCCCTGGTGAGTCGAATGAAAGAACGAAATTAACATTTTTAACACAGTTATATAGTGTCCCGGCCAGGACTCCTCTGTAGGTGTACCCAGGTGTTGCAGCACTATGGCTAGCTGTTCGATGTCTGATTCGCCCTGGTGAGTCGAATGAAAGAACGAAATTAACATTTTTAACACAGTTATATAGTGTCCCGGCCAGGACTCCTCTGTAGGTGTACCCAGGTGTTGCAGCACTATGGCTAGCTGTTCGATGTCTGATTCGCCCTGGTGAGTCGAATGAAAGAACGAAATTAACATTTTTAACACAGTTATATAGTGTCCCGGCCAGGACTCCTCTGTAGGTGTACCCAGGTGTTGCAGCACTATGGCTAGCTGTTCGATGTCTGATTCGCCCTGGTGAGTCGAATGGAAGAACGAAATTATCATTTTTAACACAGTAATATTCAAAAGCTGTCACTCTCACGCCATGACATCGGAATGTCAAACGCGAATTTAAACCTTCTAGTAATATACAGTAGGTTGATAGTGCTCTGTTTGGTGTGACGGATTTTTAATCGTTGGTGTCGAACCAGTGATTCGGCTATATCCGGTAATTGCCGTCCAAAAGGTTAACAGATCAAAGTGACCGCATATAAAAACGGTTTTCTATAAGTATCTTAACCATAAACCTGATGATTATTTTTTCCGCTAGAAAGCACAAGTTTTCAGAAAAGTACCTACAGTCGAGTTCATTTACATCTACACACTTACGAAAACAAAAATATCTGAACACGACCCTATTTTTAGGAGCATAAAGTCGTGTTCAGATATTTTTGTTCTCGTAAGTGTGTAGATGTAAATGAACTCGACTGTACATACCTGCGAGAGGGAAAGCCAAGAGTAGTAGGGATTCGCCGATACTACGATACGGGGCGGACGGGCCTGATGGGCGGCATCCAGGGCGGATTTGGCGGACCACCAAACCTAAAAAAAAAAAAAAAAAAAAAAAAAAAAAAACAAATATCCCCCTACTTAGAGCGTTTGGAATAGGTCCCAGGACGCTCAGACAGCTCTGTCAAGACTTACAGAACGCCCTACGCTAACAATGCAACACCTTCCCCGACCCATCGACCCTTTTCTATTGTCTATCCGAGCTCGGGTTTTATTGCCCTCTCGGACGCCGAGCTCACTTTTATTACGGTCTACTATTGTTTCCCTCTTTTATATTTCTCTTTGGCTACAACTGTCTACAACTTCCTTTGCAAACGGTATACATCTTTTAAGAACATTCTTTAGGTAAAGCTGGACAAATACCTAAACATCTCATACCTAAACTATCAGACTAGGTCCGTCACCTTGGTTCTTATTGGAATCGCTGTTTCAACGCAGCCTGTCTCACATCGTGTCTTTACTCCAGGTTTCTTACTACGTGATATGTGCTACGGTGTACGTATCACTAATCTAAGCTAACCTATGCTAGATCACAATTCTAACCTAACCTAACCTAAGCTACAGGACTACGCCCAGCTAACGCAGGATACGTTACTTGACTACTTAACTTCAGGTAGCCTTACTTCAAAGTATGTCTCTTGTTACTCACTACATATGCTGCATTTGGAACGTTGTTCTATTTATATATTTTATCTTGTTCAACTTAACATTACTTCTAACTTAACTATCACTTAACTTCAAAAACTAATTTTGAAGAACTGCTTTATATACTTACCTACTTAAAACCAGCTACGAGCACAGCACAGTTGTTTTGGTCTTAAGAACGCTGTTCTAGCCTAACCTAACCTTGCATAAATTTGACTACGTACTCAATGTTACTTTCATTTCTTTTTTGTAATAACCGACTTCAAAAAGGAGAAAGTTCTATGTAAAAATATTGCATGTAGCATAAGGATAATACGAATCTAATCTTACAATAGTAATGCGGTATTTTATACAGTAATAACTGCTTCAAAACTATACTAACTTATTTAAGCTGTAAGTTAAAAATACGAGTTCTATTTTTGCATATTTATTTATTTCGCCAAATATTATGTTCTTGAATAGATGCTTAAGAAAATACCTGAATAAACTTTGTAACTTGTACTAACGTGTATTTGTAGTGGGCTGAACTAAACTCGTTGATTTTTTAATTTGTTTGTTGGGTCCATATTGTTTGTAAAGATTTATGACAGGTTTCTTCTCCGAATCATCAAAAGATTCGAAAGTCTATTATAAATTTTATTACTGTTTGTTGGTGGCTGTTGGGCGCGGTACAAACTAGTCGAAACGTGATTTTAACGGTAATCTATTGTCACATCCTTATAAAAGCCGATGGACAGTGACGATCTATAAGTATTCAGAACCGAGTCGTGCTTGTTACCAGAGCTCTCTCAGTGTACAGTGACATAGTGTTGAATCGTGCTACAGTGCTTATAAAAAATGGCAAATGTAAGTATGTACTATTTTTTATAAAATATGTATGTAGTATTTTTATGTACTATTTGTTTAACAGTGTTTTTTTTTCTGTAACTTGTGTTCATCGTGTTACTTGTTAAGTGTGTTAATCGGATGTATAACTTATTGTTGAATATTGTTACAGTTCACGGAAAACACTTTCAAGAATTTTTATTACCCTGAACCTGAACATGATGATTCAGGGAGTGATGAAGAAGGCACACTCGGTTTTAAAGTGAAACAAGCCATAGCGAAGAAACGTCCTGCAAATAGTATCGAGAGTTTCTTTGAAAAACCGCAGAAAAAAGTGAAACCAGTGAAGAGATCTTCCAGTGTGTCGCAAAGTTCCCATACCGGTGTTGCTTACCTATCTTCGGGTAAAGACGATGCTGCGTATGCATCACACCTTATTAAAATAGAAATATACGATCTTGAAAAAGTTAGGAACATCGCACCAGAAGAGCACTGGAAGCACGCCGATGTGAGATTAAAATCTTACATCTCAACTGAGCAAGATCCACAGCTTGAGACTGTCCGTGATGTTATATACAACATGACGAAAGACATAGCTTCGAAGGACACGTGCGTGAAATATTTTATAAACAATACGAAAAAGTAAACTAAGTGTTTGTGTAGTTTTAATACTAGGTTAAAACTGTATTTATTATATAAGACATTAGATAATATTTTATAACATACCCTTGTGTACTACTAGTATTATATATTTCTTACTGCTTAAACAACAACTTTTTGTTATTCAAAATTGTTAACTCGTTTTATAACCACATGTTGTAATTTGTTTTGTAGCCTAATCATATTGATCTATTTCCCTTTGCAAATGTATAAAACTCTCCACCCTTTAATATAAAATCACTAAGCTACGTTTGTTATTTTAAGGAAAAAATTTGTTGTAATGTAATCACTATTTTTAGGTAAATAAGGTTTAATTAAGGTATTATTTATAAATAAAAAAAATCAGTTTAGTATATATATATTGTTTTATTTCACAAAAATTGACTTAAACATATTTCTTAAAATTAAATCGTTACAAAGAGAATTTTCAGAAAACAAACTCAATAAATCGCTCATAGTTTTTCCTTGATACTTAAAATATAAATAAACTAAACAATATTCGCCACAAACTGAAGTAAAATGATTTTGAAGTGGTCTTTGGTTATAAAACCACCGTTTTGCATTTCTATTCAAAAATAACTTATGATAACCAGTAGGTTTCCGACCAAATGAGTCAAAGTATTCCCCTACACCTTTAGCATCAATATGCATTGCAACCCAATGGGAACCTGGTTTCGAATCAGGGTCCAAATTGCTTACAATAAAAACTGGACGAGCAACCCAAATAGGGATTCGGTTAGCAGCAAAAACATTTGATTTAAATCTAGGGTTAATTTTTTTCATACAATATTGAATTTCATTAGTATCCATAATAAATAAAATATGTATACATTCATCGATGATGTTACAAACACAGATTAAGAAGAAATGAGATTAATTGTTAATTTCACTGTATTTATATTTATTTTAACTGTTGTAATCTACAGATACATCACGATTTTTGTTTATTTCAATAACATTATCAAATTCAGCGTACACAATACAGTTAATAGTAGTGCTCAAGGCATTATCAAAACGAACTTCTATCCGAACACTTCCGTGTCTTACAAGGTTCCAGTGTGAGGTAGAACTGGCTGACAGGTCAGGCGTCAAATCGAAACATAACAAACAGTAACCTTCCCCGTAATCGGTTCTGCTTATTGCATTACCTTCATTGTGGAAGTGAATACCAGTCCCAGAAAATAGAGTATGATATGTTGATGCTATTAAACCAGAACTAAATGATGGTTGTAATGTTCTAGAAGGAATTTCATGACCATCTACAAATAAACTAAAAGAGTTCATATTATAATTTTGAAAATTGAAAGGGTTCAATGCAAAATTACCATTAAACGATGAATTTGATACAAAACCAATTATACATCTTTTAGGTACTTGTCCAAGAAATATGTTATCTAAAGTTTTACCCTGTATTCCTGACGGTATTGTAAGTACCTTTACTTCTGCTCTTGTGATAGGGTATTTTGCAGTTGTTGATGCTAGCACTTTCTGATGAGCTAACAAAACACTTGGACTGATTCTAGCTCTTCTTATTATGAGACTAGCGTCCATTATTTGTACCTTAAATTTCTTATCTTGGTGACAAATAAGATTAAACGATTCTTTTGATCGCACTAACTTAACACGCATTTCTACACCATTCACTAGAAACTTCTCTTGGTTAAACATATCACCATGTAAATGTCCAATCATTTCAACTTGTTTACTATCTGTAACAAATTCCATCCTTTTGTGAAATCCTTTGTTATTTGCGTCAACGGTGTCCATATAATGTGCTGTATCTTCATACCATAACCCACAAGTAAGGTGAGTTTTTTTAGCGGCTGGTCCATAGTTAAGTAGATTTTCCATGTAAGCACGGTAAGCATATGTGTTGTTTGGTGGCGAGATTAGTTTTTGATTTAAATATACGTCAAGTTGATTAAAAAGGGAGTGCAACCAATTATTAACGGGGGCAACTTGAGTATCAGGCTTTAACTTTGTACCATCCTGGTTTAATATTTTGGCGTTTATATGTAATAATGTATGTGATAAGTCAATGTAGTCATCACCTGAACCGGGGACTTGAAACTCAATAGGACCATCATCACTTAAAGATGAGATTGGTTTATAATGAACCCACTGTCCACTCTCAATACTTGTCTGTGTCGAAGGCAGGGCAAATATATCTAACTCAGATTTTGCACATTCACACGAATGATTGTGTAGGAATGACATGATTTACTTTGAAAATATATCGTCACTATATTTATTTCTCTTAGCTCCTCTTCGGCGCGATGCTTTCAAGGTAATGAGAGGTTCCCGTCTCTTAGTTGACATTTTATACCCAGATCCCGACATCAGAGAATCGATCTTTTCATCAGCTTTTCTTTTTAAGTTAGCACTAGCTTCTTTAAATCGAGACCTAACTGAACTATCTATAGGGCGTGAATTTACCATATCAGATAACAAACCAACCCCCGCATCTAACGCTTCTTTTCCAACAGTTTTAAAACCACTAGACAACAAAGGAATTACTGACCTAAACAGTCCCCCCAAAAAACTTCCAATCCCATGCCCTCGCTGAAACGGAACACCTTTATAGACAATTCCTATACCAGAACCAGCTTGATGGGTATAATAATGATCGTAGGGACAAGAGTGAGATGATCTTTTATAATTCATCTTAGCCGTTGAAAGTGTAGTTTCACGCAGGAAATTCCGAATTGAAATGGCACTCTTGCACCGGTAGTTGTTCTTATATCTATTTCCATAGTATCAAATTCTCTACGTAAAACAGGTACATAATGAGCGGGTGAGAAAATGTGTGTTTTATATGCTCCATAATGGAATTCTGTTGGATCTAATGGTATTATTCTAAGCAACGTAGTTATAACATCACCAACTACCTGTGGTTGTATGATGTCTGTATAAACAAATAATTGTGATGGTAAGCCCAAATACAAATTAACAGGATTTTTACCAAATGAAACTTGCCGTAAATTTGTTTTCGGTTTAAAACCTAACTGTAGACTTAGTATTGGGGTTGTTATAAGAGAAGTTATATCGTTATTAATTGTTGCTACCCCAACCATTTTGGTTAGATTATCATATCTAAACTTAACATTATTTTTCAGTTGTGGGTTGTCATTAAAAGCTTGAATAAAATGGTCAACGTTGTCATATGTAGTTGCTGGTATATGAGTTTTTATATCTACAATTTTGGCTATCTTGTCAGTGGGTGACACTACTTTCTTTTTTAAATAAATCATATTTTCATGATCTTGAACATTGTACATTGAACAAGGGTATTGAAATTCTACTAAGCCAACTACCCATTCTCCTTCCAACTTTATACTCCTGGGTAATTTGGTTAAGAAGTGTGCAGTCGTATTATCGGTATAGTAGTCCGAGGAACTGTTACTTAACAATGTAATATAAAAGCTGTTTTCACTCATATTTTTTTTAAGCTTGAAGCGAGTATCCAAGAATTAAATTTGTTAGGATAACCTCGCCACTTCACTAGTACTTCTTTTCTGGCACCAACCCCACGTGAGCGTATTATTTTATCAATTTTATAATCAATGGAGGGGAGATAAGTCACTTTTTGTAATTCCTTAGAATAAAATGTACCAACGATAGGCTCACCTTCTAAATCTCTTAACGTATACACAACTCGTGGAAAGCGGTTTATTATTGAATCAATTCTAAATATTTCGTCACTCCAATTAGTTTCGTAACCCTTTTGAAATATATGTTTATATTTAGTAATTCTAACATGATCACCAACATTTAGTTTTGTGATTTCCAAAGTAAGTTGTCTATCCTTTTTTCTGTTATACAAATTACACCAAACAGTCATGATATTATCAAAATTTACATCGATAGGGCGCATTTTAATACTAGAATGATAACTGTGATTATAAGAATAAAGAAGTTCTTGCAAAATATCTATATATTTGTATGTATTCTTATGAGTAAAGTAACGCCACATTTTCATTTTAAGAGTTCTTTGAAACCTTTCTACTATACTTGCTTTAATGTCAGGATTGTTAGTAGTATAGTAGTTAATGTTTTTGCTCCTAAAGTAATCCCTTGCTGCCTTTGAAACAAATTCGGTGCCTTTATCAGATTGGATGTGACGAGGAGTAGAATTGGCTTCAGTAAATATGCTTTCAAAACAATTTATAACGGTTGTGGCATCTTTCTTTTTCATAGCTCTCGCAAAAGCATATTTACTGAACACATCAATAACACACAGAATATATTTGTATCCATCATTATATTGACTGTAAGTACCCATATCACTCAGATCAGCTTGCCAGAGTTCATTAAAGTTAGATAAGACGTATCTATTTCTTGTGAATCGCCTTTGAACCGGTTTATGCAGTGTGTACGTTTCTTGAGATTGTAACCAGTTCTTTACTTCGTCTTTGTTCATTCGTCCTTTCATTTGTTTACTTAATTTATTTAAACTACTGTAGCCTGCTGGATTAGATACATCGTAGTATATTGCATGAATGTCTAATAAGGGCTCCATCTTTCCCAATCTAGTTTCTTTTTGTTTGCCTTGAGCAGTACACTTGAAAGAGGTGTACTGGCGCTTGTGTCTTTAAATGACGATGACGATCGAGCACTTGATGGAGCAGATGATGCGTGAGGTTCACTCGATTGAGGTTTATTTATAAATTCTAGATTAGTAGGATTACCTATACAAGACGTAGGAACTTTTATATCTCTTAAAAATAAAGCAAACTCTTCCCATCCTGTTGGCTTAGGGCGTTTAAGAGATCTAACCGTATCGCTTACCAGATCGAGAATATTGCTGTTTGGAATAGTTCGATTGTTTATTACAACTTCACCATTTGTTTTCCACCATATTTTTGGTCTGCTTGACACAATACAAGTCAATAATGTTCTGGTTTTTTTCTCATATGATTTTGGTAAATTATCTATAATACGAGATGGACTGAATAGTACAGTTTCTGGATTTTTTGTATCAGACGGTGTAGCTGCAGTAACTGCAGAAACATCACCATCTGGTAGTGTTTTATTTGCAACTGATTCATAATTTTCATCCTCCTCCTTTTTGTTTACTTTTAAGTTTAAATCCTTACTTTCATCGTTGAGTTGATCAAACCCCTCCATCACTATTGGTATTTTAAATGGTTTTCGATCTGATTCAATAAAGTGCAAAAATCGTTGTAGTGCTTGAGAATATAATGCCCACTTTTCACGATCATTAATTTTACTCTTCAGGATTTTTTGCATCTCTCCGTCTAGGCGAGATGATACATTTTCGGGTTGGCTATCATTTCGTTTGAGTCTTTCAATAAAGTCTGGTTCAACTAACAACATTTTTTTTGTGTTTTCCATTTTATTTTATGTTACGGAGCTTACTAAGGCACTTAAAACTGCACCTAATATAATAGGTAGAAATGCACCTCCTTTTTGAATAATAACAGTTTTCCTCAATTTGTGTTTCCCTTTCGAAACTAGTTTTCGTAATGTGTCTTTATATTTGTTTAGTTTTGATTTATCTTTTGATTCCAGTGGTATTTTTCCTTTTAAAACGTTATAAATACACTCACAAATAATATTAATTTCTTCATCTTCACAAGATTTTAGCAACGCTGTGCGATACTTTGGTTTAAGTAACTGCAGTGCTTCAAGTAAATGTTTATATGTGTGTACTCTTGGATGCATTATTTGGAACTGATTAAAACGTGTTGATTCTTGTCGTATTTAAACCCTTTCTTGGGAACATATACGGTACAATGCCCATCAAAAGGAAATATTTTAGTTTTAAAACGACATATGTCATCGGTATTTTGCTTCAGATCAATCATAAGGTAACCATGAGCATCTTTAGTGGCATCTTTGTAGGCTTCATCTACAAATTTTGGGTTCTCCGGATAAACTTGTCGTGACAAGTAGCGAATTTGTGTTTTATCCCTCGGGTTTTTGAAGTATACAATATAGCTGGTATTCAATGAAATATCACGTTGTCCTTTGCCTTGATGAAATATGTTTTGAGTAATATAAAAAACACTTAAGTTTCTATGGTGACTTCCTTTTGTAAAAATATCAACGATTCGTCCATCCGATTCTCTCATCAAGTCATCAATTATGAGAAGCTTGGGCTTTTTTCCATCAAATAAAGAAAAATCTGGTATTCCTTGGCTATAATTTACATTTTCCAGATTGTACAAAGGTTGCATTTCATCATAACACCAAATAATTTCATCAAATTCAACATTACATACTTCTTTTGCATTGTTTAAAAAATTGGTAACAAACTGAGTTTTACCACACCCACTTGGACCCGCTACTATTGTAGTGAAAGGGTGGTTAAAATGAATCATTATAAATTTTTAAATATGTGTGTTCATATGTTAACGGATTGACTTCAAATGAGAAAATTTCTAGACCATAGCTTTTTAAATAAATTTGGTAAAAAAAAATGGGGTAACAAATAAAAAAAAAAAAAACAAAAATTTTGCTAATTATTTTTTAATATTTATATTATTCTAGATAAATCACATAAAAATTTACAAAAACATATTTTTTGCCAATCATTTTATTGCCAAAACTTAAAAAATAAAAAAAAAAAACATCCTAAAATACAATATTATGTACAAAAAATAAATATGAAAATTGAATGTTCCGTGTATTTTTTTTTTTTTTTTTAAGAATTATGAGGTATTTTATAATGACCCCACGCAAGAGTATCCGAAGTGTTTTTCAATAAATATCGTTTTGTGTCGTTGTAAGATAATGATATTTTATTGACATTTTGCGTAAATAAAACATGCTTTATTGATCGGAATCGTAACATTTGAGCATGTTGTATATTTCTATCAAATAAACAACTTTTATAGTCGTTAAGGGTTAATTTCTTGGTAACACACTTGTTTATTCCTTTAGCTTTGGATATAATACCACTATTTTGAACATCTAAGGCATACATTTTTGATCTAAGACCAACAAACTCTTTCAAAATTTTGCCATTATTTTCGTCTTTAAAAAAACCTAACCTCTTTTTATTTAGTAATGGTAAACCATATGCATTGTTGGGTGGGTAATCAGATGTATCATAATACAAGTTCAGGTCAGATTTAATGTCCTCATAAAAGTTAGCAGTGTTTATTTCATATATTAAGCTATCAGTATCCGTGTAAAGGAGCTTGAGATTTTCCGTATATTTGTATTTCATATAATTGTAGTGGAATTCGTACATTAAAGTTTTCGATAGATCTAAAATGCAGAATCCAAGGTAAATTGGTTTGTTATAAAAGATTTTTGTTTTTTTCAATTGCACAGCAGCTAAATTCTCAGAAAATATTGATAAACTATGAAATTCAGGTTTAGATATTAAGGACTGTACCCCTTGGGATTTTCCGCGATTTTCCCAGTGACTTAATAATTTAACATTCACACGTTTCGTGACATTTTCCATTGTTTTACCAAAAACAGAATTATTCATAAGTTTAAAGAAATCTTTTTCAAAATCAGATGTCGCCAGCGAACGCATTCGGGTATTCAAATCTATGTAACTTTTTAACCAAGTAGATTGTTTGAACTTCAACACACGATGGATTTTCACTAAACGCAACCCATTTTTTAAACATTGTTTAAGATTTCTGTAATGTAATACATAATTATATTTATTGTTTAAATTGGGAATCAATTTTTTTTCTTTAGAATCACCTAGACATACATTTTCTGGACAGAACGGCAAATCTGAATGAGAGTCATGTAATTCCTTGGGGTACTCTAGATCAACTTCTAATATAAACCCATATTCAGCATCGTCTGAAACATTGAAATCGGTATCTTTATTTACCCATTCAAATTTGCCAGACGGAAGACATTGTGACATAGCCCACCCATAGAGATTATTTGCGTCTAAGTACATGAGAAAAGATGAAGGAATATTTGGATCATAGTCTTCCATAAATGTATTATTTGCTTTTGCATGTCTGTTGCTACATTGGGAAATCCCTCCTCGAATGTTTTTCGCTATAAAAGCTATTTTGTCGACATCTGTTAAAAGTTCTAAACTTATTTTGGTAGTCCTCAACATCGAATCAAAGGAAATTCCAGGCGCGGTATAATAATGGGCGGGATCTAAACCATATGTCTTAAGACACACATTTCTAAAATTTTCAAATATGTCAGTTAGTAATAAAACATCTGTTTTCAGATAAAGATTGGAATAATCCCCCATATTTTTGCATTGGAAATGAGACCAAATATCTTGAGCATGTAGGAAATCGTTTTCGGAAATGTGACTGTCAGTAAGAGAACTATAGAATTGATCCTGTGTAGGAAGCGAAGTTAATTTCAGTGAATCATACGAAGTCATGTACTCATATGGATAGACACCCTTCCGTATTAGACGTTTAAAGTCTTCTTCACGAGGAAAGTTCAATTTCAATTCGTAAAATTGGTCAGTAGTCAAGTTTTTAGCTAATTTATCCAAGCTACTCGACATAAATTTAAGAGAATCGACAAATCTCAATTTTACAACACGATTATTCACTTGTAAAGACTTAGAAAACGAAATATACTTTTCTTTATTTTGTGGGATTAGTTCTATGTCACCATCTTCAAGACCAAGTCCATGTACAATAAAATGACTATCGTAATTGCTCAAATTATGGAAAAATACAGGTACAAAATTGGGTGGTTTGTATTTTTCAGAACAAAATTTATGTGCAACGCCTTCGTAAAGTCCAGTATGATAATTATAAGAAACGGTTGAGTCATCATTCAAATTTCTATCACAAATATAACAAGCATGGCTTTGCATAATGTCTACCTTATTAGCATCTGTTAGAGGGAAAGAAGTTTTAGCAAACGCATTACTTTTACAAATAGTTTCTAAATCTTCTTTTATGACTTTCATAAATGTTTTTGCACAGTCTTCACCTGTATATGTTCTGTACACAGATAACGTGTCATTATAAGAACACTTAATATAGTAACCGAAGCTATAAACTTCATGTTTTTGAATATTGGTAGTAGAAGATGTACTGGGGTTGTTAGAACAGGATTGAATTGGATTTAAAAATGCCTCAAAATCAGCGTATACAACAAAAGGTACTCTTAATTGTCGTTCATAATTATTAAAAGTAACTTGATTCGATGGAACATATTCGTTAAACCAATTTCTTGTGTCTTCTTTTTCGGATGGTAAGTTTGTGCATACGTGGAAGCAGTCGTTTTTTTGATGTTGGTTTAGTCTCTCGTGTGATGTAAATTTAATTAAGCAACCATCGCAAATATGAACAGCATGTTGTGCATTTGACAATTGCTTAGACACTAACCTCGATAAATTTTTGATAAAACAATAATGTCCTTGGTTATCTTTAGTTATGTACAACAAGTTTAAGTGATTAGACTTTTTTAATTTAGTTAAATGTAGTGGGCCTATAACATCGTGTTTCTTGTTTTGAGAGTTGTACTCGAGACCAAATACATTAATGCTAATATCATTATTTTTTTCAAATTTATGGATATCTCCCAATTTAAATGGAAAAGTTAAATTTTCAAAGTTCAATTTATTCTTATGTAATATGTATGAACTGACCATATTTGAATGACTTTTGGGTTCGTATAAACCAGACAATACAGCCCATCGAAAACACTCATGGTCATTGTTTTTTACATTAATAACCGCTTTTTTATTCTTTATATCACGAGGTAATTCGATAAAAGAAGAGCCGCGTAATGGATTATATTTGTTAATATTGAGATCGATATGATTAAATGTTACTAAACTCCACCCACTATCTTTTCTTTCAAAGTTTGACAACCTTATCACAATTTCATTTACTAGGGACGTAAAAACAGCAGCTTTATCAGTGCTGATATCAACAATACTATTACTTAATTGGAAATCAAATGTATTATTTAATTGTTTGGTATCTTGTGTAAAATTTGCATTAAGAATAAAATTTACTTTTAAAGCGTGATGTTTGTTAAGTGAACGATCTAATAATGTAAAGATCTTATCCTTGTGTTTTTGTAAAATAGTTTCGGGATCAAGAGGTTGGTGATCCATTTCATTAAATAATATTCTGTAAGTAGCGACTCTGTTTTTGAATGCATTTTCAATTAATTGGACATTAACATATTCACTATCGGATCTCAACACATTATTTTTGTGAATATTACTATTTAAATGGTTACCAAAATATCTTTTTGACACGAACTTTTTACACACCGAACATTCAATTTCAGAATTATTTTTTGTACTTACATTGACATCGGATAATGGTTCTTCGCTTGAGAATGTAGACATATCACGACTGTTGGAAGGGTAGTTTCTCTTCACTGGTACTTCTGCACCCGTACTTGTAGCTGTCCTTTTTCTCCCCCGTCCTACTTGGTTAGATCTGTAATAGAAAAAGTGAAACGTTAGTATTTAATACAAGATTTAAAACTTCAAAACAATGATTAAATTATTATCATTATACTAACTTAAGTTTTTTCGACATTGCTGGCAATATGCCTGCATTGTTAAAACCCCATCAATGACATCTGATGACAAGTTATGCATCGACTTATTGATATGCCCATCACATGGTGTGTAATAGGGTATAATATCTTCATCTTCCAAAAGCGCCTGAGGTAATTGATTGTCAATATACCACAATCTTATGTTTCTATGAAATACTTTTAAAATGAATCCTTTGCTTAAAACTGCAATTTTGTCGTGGGTTAAACTAGTTCCCATATGAAAGTATCCAAGCACCATTTTTAAAACAGTATTTTGTACAATACACAGACACAGTACTAGCACAAACACAGTAACTGGAATAATGAATGATTTCTACACCAGAGACGTCGCTTATAAAGAACCTTCCAGGATCCCCACCCAACAGAGAACAATGAAACTGAGCCATAAAAAGGCAACAACTCAATGACACTGGTCAATGGTTTTGTACAAGTTTGAACAAGAATAAACTGTTTAAATTGCATGTCTAAATATACAAGTACAATATCAATAAACAATATAACAGGTTGGAACAAGAGTACTCACCCTTGACTATGCAGCTGGCTTAGTAATTCCCCGATCTCATACATTTCTTGATCACTTTCAATTTCTTCGCATAGCGTGACGAGCTCGGAATCGTAAACATCACAGCTTAAAAAGTCCATCGTGAGATGTGTCTAAGAAAATAGTGATTACATTACAACAAATTTTTTCCTTAAAATAACAAACGTAGCTTAGTGATTTTATATTAAAGGGTGGAGAGTTTTATACATTTGCAAAGGGAAATAGATCAATATGATTAGGCTACAAAACAAATTACAACATGTGGTTATAAAACGAGTCTTAACAATTTTGAATAACAAAAAGTTGTTGTTTAAGCAGTAAGAAATATATAATACTAGTAGTACACAAGGGTATGTTATAAAATATTATCTAATGTCTTATATAATAAATACAGTTTTAACCTAGTATTAAAACTACACAAACACTTAGTTTACTTTTTCGTATTGTTTATAAAATATTTCACGCACGTGTCCTTCGAAGCTATGTCTTTCGTCATGTTGTATATAACATCACGGACAGTCTCAAGCTGTGGATCTTGCTCAGTTGAGATGTAAGATTTTAATCTCACATCGGCGTGCTTCCAGTGCTCTTCTGGTGCGATGTTCCTAACTTTTTCAAGATCGTATATTTCTATTTTAATAAGGTGTGATGCATACGCAGCATCGTCTTTACCCGAAGATAGGTAAGCAACACCGGTATGGGAACTTTGCGACACACTGGAAGATCTCTTCACTGGTTTCACTTTTTTCTGCGGTTTTTCAAAGAAACTCTCGATACTATTTGCAGGACGTTTCTTCGCTATGGCTTGTTTCACTTTAAAACCGAGTGTGCCTTCTTCATCACTCCCTGAATCATCATGTTCAGGTTCAGGGTAATAAAAATTCTTGAAAGTGTTTTCCGTGAACTGTAACAATATTCAACAATAAGTTATACATCCGATTAACACACTTAACAAGTAACACGATGAACACAAGTTACAGAAAAAAAAACACTGTTAAACAAATAGTACATAAAAATACTACATACATATTTTATAAAAAATAGTACATACTTACATTTGCCATTTTTTATAAGCACTGTAGCACGATTCAACACTATGTCACTGTACACTGAGAGAGCTCTGGTAACAAGCACGACTCGGTTCTGAATACTTATAGATCGTCACTGTCCATCGGCTTTTATAAGGATGTGACAATAGATTACCGTTAAAATCACGTTTCGACTAGTTTGTACCGCGCCCAACAGCCACCAACAAACAGTAATAAAATTTATAATAGACTTTCGAATCTTTTGATGATTCGGAGAAGAAACCTGTCATAAATCTTTACAAACAATATGGACCCAACAAACAAATTAAAAAATCAACGAGTTTAGTTCAGCCCACTACAAATACACGTTAGTACAAGTTACAAAGTTTATTCAGGTATTTTCTTAAGCATCTATTCAAGAACATAATATTTGGCGAAATAAATAAATATGCAAAAATAGAACTCGTATTTTTAACTTACAGCTTAAATAAGTTAGTATAGTTTTGAAGCAGTTATTACTGTATAAAATACCGCATTACTATTGTAAGATTAGATTCGTATTATCCTTATGCTACATGCAATATTTTTACATAGAACTTTCTCCTTTTTGAAGTCGGTTATTACAAAAAAGAAATGAAAGTAACATTGAGTACGTAGTCAAATTTATGCAAGGTTAGGTTAGGCTAGAACAGCGTTCTTAAGACCAAAACAACTGTGCTGTGCTCGTAGCTGGTTTTAAGTAGGTAAGTATATAAAGCAGTTCTTCAAAATTAGTTTTTGAAGTTAAGTGATAGTTAAGTTAGAAGTAATGTTAAGTTGAACAAGATAAAATATATAAATAGAACAACGTTCCAAATGCAGCATATGTAGTGAGTAACAAGAGACATACTTTGAAGTAAGGCTACCTGAAGTTAAGTAGTCAAGTAACGTATCCTGCGTTAGCTGGGCGTAGTCCTGTAGCTTAGGTTAGGTTAGGTTAGAATTGTGATCTAGCATAGGTTAGCTTAGATTAGTGATACGTACACCGTAGCACATATCACGTAGTAAGAAACCTGGAGTAAAGACACGATGTGAGACAGGCTGCGTTGAAACAGCGATTCCAATAAGAACCAAGGTGACGGACCTAGTCTGATAGTTTAGGTATGAGATGTTTAGGTATTTGTCCAGCTTTACCTAAAGAATGTTCTTAAAAGATGTATACCGTTTGCAAAGGAAGTTGTAGACAGTTGTAGCCAAAGAGAAATATAAAAGAGGGAAACAATAGTAGACCGTAATAAAAGTGAGCTCGGCGTCCGAGAGGGCAATAAAACCCGAGCTCGGATAGACAATAGAAAAGGGTCGATGGGTCGGGGAAGGTGTTGTATTGTTAGCGTAGGGCGTTCTGTAAGTCTTGACAGAGCTGTCTGAGCGTCCTGGGACCTATTCCAAACGCTCTAAGTAGGGGGATAATTTTTTTTTTTTTTTTTTTTTTTTTTTTTTTTTTTTTTTTTTTTTTTTTAGGTTTGGTGGTCCGCCAAATCCGCCCTGGATGCCGCCCATCAGGCCCGTCCGCCCCGTATCGTAGTATCGGCGAATCCCTACTACTGCCAAGCAATGAGGCTACTTTAAAAAATTACCACGTGACCAAGATATAGTCGATTTAACAGTTAGCCAACGCACTTACGGCGAAAAGCGGTTTCTTGGTGATCATCTCAGCGATGATGCAGCCGACGGCCCATAAATCCACCTTCTCACAGTAAAACCTTGCGCCGTATAGAAGTTCTGGAGCACGGTACCACCTGAAATGTAATCCAAATCCTATGAGCGTGTCCCAATTCACGAACGTTCTACTTATTCGGGTGTTTCGTTCTATTCTACTTACTTAACCCTTAAATGCATGAATTAAAAAAACACAATACTATAAAATATTATTTTATTTCAAATAAATGTTTCTTGTTATCAACCAGTAATTCATTTTGGTTTATGTAAGCTGCATCTTACACCATGCATTTAAGGGTTAAGTCAGGGTTCTATTAGGATAAATTATCTACCTTGTAGCTACTTGGTGCGAGTAAGGCCGACCACCATCTGGCCAGAACAGGCGCGCAAGCCCCAGGTCTGCTATTTTCAGTATACCCTCGTGGTTTATCAGTAAATTCGCTGGTTTTAAATCCTGGAAAACAATATCGAAAGATACAATAACTGTTTTTATATTCACGTACCTATTATATTTACACAATAACAAAGTCTAGCGTGCACTACTCGCAAAACTATGCTTGATGTTGTACGATCGGTACGAAATAATATCACTATAGTCTCTATCAGTGTGATATATTTCGCTTCTCTTTCGGGCGGTTTAATAATACAATAATAATCAATAAAAGGCTGCATATCAGTGGACCTGCTTCCCTCCAAGTACATCCACAGTTCTGATTATGGCCTCTATGGCTGATTGCAGAAAATAATGATATCTTGTCGAGTTTCTAGTAATTAATTAAGTTAGCATCCCCGCTTACCCTGTGCATGACGGCGTGCGCGTGCATGTACCGCGTGCCCTTGAGCAGCATCTGCGCATAAGTCTTGATCCTCGGCAGCGTCAGCGCGTTCTGGTTGTGGTGCAGCATTTCCCATAGTCCTGAGCACATGTACTCCAGCACGAGGACCAGGCTCATGCCTCGGGGGAACATGTCGTAGAGTTTTATCACCTGAATAATAAAAAAAACATGGACATTGAACAATTGATAGAATGTTTAGCAGCAATTTTTGTGGCGTATTCGTTGGATTCGATTTCCTTGTTTAGTTTTATGACAACGCACACAAGAGTCAAGAACTAACCGTAGATTCGTTGGCTTTCAAAAGCGTATCTTAGGTACTGAAATGCGTAAGCGTACCTAAAACATTTTTTTCATGTAATAAGAACTATTAGCGAACCGCCTCGGCTTCGCACGGGTGCAATGCTATATTATGCATGTAGGTATTATACATATAAACCTTCGTCTTGAATCACTCAATCAATTAAAAAAAAAAACGCATCAAAATCCGTTGCGTAGTTTTAAAGATCTAAGCATACATAGGGACAGATTGACAGACAGACAGCAGGAAGCGATTTTGTTTTATACTACCTATGTAGTGAAGCAATACAATTAGTCGTAATTGTTTCGTACAAAGGTTAGTGTATAGCCTAGTGGGTGACGTAACTACCGCTTATAGTGCTTTCTAATTTGCAAAACAGCACGATTCTCGAAGAGAAAGAAAGACACGTTTGCCATTCAAGCGATTTGCGGGAAAAACTAGTAATTACATATTTACAACGAAGCAGCTGCAGCGCTTTAATCTCCCTCATCACATTGACCGGTATCCCATCCTCCAGGTTCTTGATTAGAATTTTCTTCAGGGCCACCTCCCGACCCGTGGGCAGGTGTCGAGCTTTGAACACCAACCCGTGAGCACCCTCGCCTATCCGACCCACTACTGTGTAATTTGACACGTCTTTATCCATTTTATTACTATAAAATTTAAGTAATAACTATTTAATACAACTGAATATTCGATAAATCTGTAAAATCGAGAATAAATGTTAAGGTCTTATTTGACGCAAAGTGTTTGTTGTGGTAATGTTACTGGTTGCTATAGCAACAAGCCAGGATGCTCTATTAGGTATTGAAAGAGTTTTTGCTTCAAGTTTTCTTTTGGAAAGGCATAGTAAACTCGTCAGTATAAAATACTTATAATTACTAGGTCGATGCAGAGTCAGCCACCGGCTAAGCTTGCACCATAGATTAGAGCGGAGTTTTTTTTTTTTTTTTCGAAATTTTATCTTCGTCACGACCTAGCGAAATTTAATTTTTGCATTTTAAAACAAAAATTTCTAAAATCGGTTGAGAACTCGCTGAGATCTGCGCATTGTTACAAAGTCCATTCGAGTCGATCCATGGGAGCTTCGCTCGCTTCGCTCGCTCCGCTCCAATAATATAACCCACAGAACTTAGAACAAATGCGCCTAGTCAGCGCTTGAAAATGAAGCCAGCTTTGGTTAGCCACGGGCTAAATTTCGTCCGTGTGCGCATTGGTCAATTGATTTTTTCGTAGACACGCGCACAAAAACCAAAAGTGGCTTTATCTTTCGCAATTCTGTTGTACCTATGAAGACTCTCGTTCTAGGCGTGTTTTATTCTAAGGCATAGAACAAGTAGGTAAAGAATAAATTAGTAATTAACTACCTAAATTCTTTAAAATATAACTTTTTTAACGAATTTAAAAGAGGGTTTTTTCTATGTCATGCCTATTGAAAAACACATGAACTGGGCTGGGATTGCTTAAGGCAAGGGTCTTTATTCGTAGATAGACAAATTTTTTTTTTAAGTATATACTTAAGTATTATTTTTTATTTGTTGTCAAATATACCACCTAGGTATAGATATTTATTGCCAAATATACCTACTTGAGTACAACAGACGACAAAATATGTAGGTAACCATTTATTTACATTACTCTGTTACAGTATGGAAAAATTGGGCAAGTGCGAGTCCGACTCGCGCATGAAGGGTTCCGTACCTATATATATATATATATATGTATATATAGGTATAACAAGTTTGTTGTATGGGAGCCCCCCTTAAATATTTATTTTATTTTATTTTTAGTATTTGTTGTTATAGCGGCAATAGAAATACATCATCTGTGAAAATTTCAACTGTCTAGCTATCACCGTTCTTGAGATACAGCCTGGTGACAGACGGACGGACGGACGGACGGACGGACGGACGGACGGACAGCGAAGTCTCAGTAATAGGGTCCCGTTTTTACCCTTTGGGTACGGAACCCTAAAAACCGTAAAATAATGAAAGAAACAATAGCGTAAATTTACTTTTCTCAAACATACAATGAAATATTGTCTTTACATTCCTTATAATAGGCTCGGAAGTATCGCTTTTTGGGCGCAACAACTCGAGAGGACTGTAAAGGGATTTCATACTGCTTTTCAGGCCTAGGCCTGCAAAGTAACTTTTTTTTGGTTTCAACAACAAGGTCATTCACACAGCTGGCTGGTTTGACAAAAAGCAGGTTTTGTTTTTAAAGGTTGGTTGTTAGACTAAAATGTCCTATTTGTCAATTAATAAAATGTTGTTCTTTGAAGTATATTTTTTTATTTCATTGTATGTTTGAGAAAAGCACTATACGAGTACATGCCTCGTCGTGAAAACGGATTCCCGGCCTCGTATCACTATCCGGCCTCGCTCGCACGCTCGCTCGGCCGTATATACCTACTTGGCCGGAAATCCTCATTTTCCCGGCCTCTGATGTAATGTACTAATGTTTGATTAACGTTAGAATCTCTTTACCCGTGTCACAGCGCATAATACTTATGCCTATATTCAGTCTCAGTGAAGCGAGCCTGGTGGGACCGAGGGGCACTTCAAGGCTCTGTACCTAAATAAAAAAAAATGTTTGAAAACAAAAGTTAAGTATAAAGCAAAGCAAAACAAAAGAAGGTATTATAATTTAGTTATAATCTAGAAACTACAAACAAATAATAAATAAATATAGGTACATAAATAACGTAATAGTTAAACCTAAAATTAAATTCATGATCACTCGAGTGTGTAAGTAGATCGATGTCATAAAATATATATGCAATAAATTAAACATACTTATGTTCAAATAACAGTGCGTTCTTGGTTACTCAGAAAAATATAATTTACATTCATTGTCATGTTTACACAGATGATGTGTTCTTTTGTCGTTCCACAAGTGATGTATAGTCGTCTTTCTTTTCTATCCGAGCGTCTGGCCAAAGCGGTCATATTTAGTGTTGTGTGTGTTTTAGAAATTACAATGGGTTCCAAGGGACTTGGTGCGGTGTTCCTTCTCTTATGCCTAAGCCATGCTGTGCAGAGTGCGAATATACTTGCGTTATTCTCCTCTTTGTCATTTTCTGATCATCTAGTTTTCCGTGCATATGTTTCTTTGCTAGCTCAAAAAGGCCACTCTATCGTATTGATGACTCCATACCCGGGACACTTCACGTATCCAGACTCAGAGAGAATCGTCGAGCTAGATGTCGGACAGGAATCCGCCACTCATTGGCAAGAGTTCAGGCACTTGGTAACCAACACCGATGATTATTACACCAAGCTGAGACCACTCAATGAGCTCTTTCTCAAATTAGCTATCACCCAGCTCAAATCAAAGCAAATGCAAGCCCTCTTGATAAACCCGAACATCAAATTCGATCTGGTTATTACTGAAGCAGATGTCCCACTCCTCTATGCCGTTGCTGAGAAGTATCAAGCTCCACATATCTCCATCACGACATCGAGCGGGAAATTGCATCAGCACGAAGCGAAAGGAAACCCGACACACCCTTTGCTGTACCTCGATGTCAATACTCTTAACAACGGCAATCTGACTAGTTGGCAAAAGATGGTGGAAGTCTACAGGCACGTCCAGACCAAAAACGAATTCTATAACCACTATCTTGCCTTATCCCATGTGGCTGCGGAGAAACTTCTGGGGCTTAAACGTGATCTTCAAGAGGTGGAATATGATATTGATTTGCTGCTGGTCGCGGCCAACCCGATCGTCGCTGGAAACAGACCAACTGTGCCAGCCGTTGTCTATGGCGATCGAATGCACATTAAGCCTGGACTAGCCTTATCTCCGGTATGTATACTATGTTCTCATTAACATACCGTACATGTTCACCCCACTTTCACTAACATTCATCATTTAATTTTCAGCAACTCCAATCCCTCTTAGACGCAGCCACGAAAGGCGTGGTCTATTTCAGCTTGGGTGCAATCCAAGATTCAGAACAGCTACCAAAGGCCACCCTGCAGACCCTGGCAGATGCCTTCCGTGAACTCCCATTTACCGTTCTGTGGAAAATCGCCAATGTCACCGCGATCAACAAACCTGACAACGTGATTGCGGAGAGTTGGTTCCCACAACAGGAGGTTTTGGGTAAGTAATCAGTTCGCATATAATTAGACTGAATTACGTAAGAATGGCGCCTGGTATGTTTTATTAACAATACGTTAATTTATTTCAGCTCACACCAATGTAAAGGTGTTCGTCACCCACGGAGGTCCACGCTCATTGGAGGAGGCCGTCTACTACAAAGTACCTATTGTTGGATTCCCGACCATAAAGACTAGAAAAGTTTTCATCGAACGACTCACCAAGTTTGGAGCAGGCGAGGTTCTGGACCCTTACTACTTGGAGAAGGATGCTGTCAAAGCTGCAGTCTCTGTTGTTGCAACCAATGACAAGTACGTATTTAGTCATAGTGTGCTACCGTTTTACTTCAGGCAGCTAAAATGGAAAGCTAAATTGTCCGCTGAGAATTATATCGCGTATATTAATTATTTGAGCCTCCCTGACGTTTCGGCAACTTTCCAGTTATCGTTGTGAAAGGTTGACTGAGAAAAACACAATTTTTCTGTGTCAAAGTTACATTTGTGTAAACATCTCATTTTATATAAATATATTTTATCATTTTATTTAAGTGTGTGACATTCGCAGAAACGAAAAATAAAAAAAATATGCTTCGAGCGGGATAAATATTATCTAAGATGCTGCCCTAACGCAATGAAGAAATAAAGTAACTGGTTGGAAAATTCGATGTTTTGGCTAGTGGCTTTGATAGTTGGTAAGCACCCATCTGGCCCGGAAAGTCGTGGGGATGACGTAGGTTCAAATCCCGCTCATTAAAAAAAAAAATCGCTTCTAAGTATATAAATATTTGGTTACGCTAGCAGACGTTAAGTACTGCTTTAATAAAAATTTACTAAGCAAGGAGTATACTCTTCTTGGAAATTGAAGAGAATCTTGAAAACCGAAATCGTGAATTTGTAATTCTGATGTGTGATGTTGTTGCATCTTCTACTTCTTCACAGGTACAAAAAGGCGATCGTCAATATCAAAGAAATAACCGAAGATCCAGTCATCTCTGGACCTGAAAACGCAGTATGGTGGACAGAGTACGTGTTGCGACACAAAGGAGCCAAACATCTGCGCTCCCCAGCCGTTGGCGTCTCCATCGTCAAATACTACATGCTGGATATCATTAGTTTCCTCCTTGTTCTTGCTGCGGTCTTCCTATACCTTTCCTTCTTGATGTTAAAATACATCGTGAATCGTCTGCGCCTTCGATTCTTCACAAGACGTGAATTTGGCGGGAAATTCAAAGCCTTGTAATGCGAAATTCAATTTCGATATTTTTGTTCGTTTGCTTTGCACGTAAAGTTCAGGTTAAGTGATAGTACCTACGTATGTAAATTAATTTTAAACTGTCTGTGTAATATTTATGAATCGTGTATTTAGCTGATTTAGATCTATGATATTAAAATAATATTCTCATGAAGTTTATTTTATTATTGCATCAATAGCTTGAATATATTATCTACCTTTCTTTTAAATTTAATTATTTAATTAAAGAATTCGATTCGCGTCGCGATATTCAAAGTTGGTGACAAATCTCAACATTCGTTCTGGTAAACTCACAATCATAACAACAATACAAGAGTCTGGAGCAAAATATGAATAAAAACAGCTTTGTATGTACCAGTTTATTCATTTAGGTGTAATATTGTCTTTTTAGTAACCTTGAGCCTCTTAGCCTCCTTTCTGGATCCCCCTCTGGTACACAGCTATTCCGTGGTCGTACCTACTCAGTGATAAGGATCGTAAGCAGTTCTTACTGTCATTCTAATAGGCATTAAAGTAAGTTTACTTAGTTTTTCTTGAAAAACATTAACGAGGTTAAAAAAAGGTTACGCTCATCCATAAATAAAATTTAAGAGTACTGGCATGAACATGAACCCTGATGCCATTAAAGAGTTTTAAAAAGTAATTAGTTTTATTTTTAAACCAAATTTAATGGCATCATTCGTGATTTTTGTGCTAATTTGGCCAGTGACACGTAGAACGTGATTTGGATCTATTTAGGACACTGTTTTCAACGTTGTACCGAACCTGAAAATTCATTTACTGCAACAGTTTTGACAAATGACTGACATTGACAATTTGACACTGACACAGCGAAGACAAATAGAAAAACTGGAAACTGAAGTAAAAGTATTTTTTTTTACTAATTTAATCAAATGTAACGATTATTGTGTCTGCGTTTCAATTTTATTTACAGTAAATTATATTTTTAAGATATTAATTTTAATACGAAAAACTGCAAGACGCTTTATACAATCGTAGTTCAGTGTACTTACAAGTAAGATGTCTGCAGTAAGATCGTGCCCAGGGCTGTATTGTGGCCGAACTCAGTTAGAAAACGATTCGTGGAGCGAGTGTGGTGCATGCCCGCGAGGTTTCCGCACCAATGCTTCGAGCTACTGCGAGCCGTGCGCTGATGAGCCAACGCTATACGACTGGCAATATCTGGGATTCATGGTGTTGCTGCCGCTGGTTTTGCACTGGTTTTTCATCGATATGGTCTCTATAGGCAAAGGGTGAGTAATGTAAATGTTTCTATTGGAGTATTTTTGATGGTGGAGCCAGTCCATTTTAGGTTTTCAGGAAAAATCAAGAAAGCAGAACAAAAATAATAGAAGTCTATGTTATTTGAGAGAGCCACTGTAAAAGTGGGTTTTCAATATTGTTTTAAGTTATTACTTGCAAAGGGTTCGAAACTGAATTAAATTAATACCTAGTACAAGAGAATAGTTATAATTAGTGGTTCATTTAACATTTGCTATTAATTTCATGTTCCAGGAAACAGGGAATATTGGCGCAACATTTTTCAGCATTCTTTGAAGTAGTCTCTGGTACCCTTGCTGCCTTGCTTGTGCTACCCCCTACCGGCAGCTTGGTGCTCCATGTATGTTCACCTACAGCCTTGTCGGACTGGTACACACTGCTGCACAACCCGCAGCCAGATTACAAGGAAACTTTGCATTGTACACAGGAGGCTGTTTACCCTTTGTAAGTAAAATAATTCACTTAAACAGTCCTTTTAGGATAGATTCCATTGCCTTGCTTTTTATGCTGGACATAAATTATTGTCCTTACAGAGAAGCTAACTAGCTAGGGACAACAGCTTTTAAAGCAGGGTATGTAAATATAACTCAACTATTAAGAGGAGAAGTATTCTGTTACATTAAGTAACTACTCTCTCACTCTCTGTATAAAGTCGGTCCCTCATGTCTGAGGATCGTGGTCAGTTTTAGGGTTGCGTCTGGTGCTGATGATCTGCCTCTACCGGTTTCTGTCCAGCGCGTCTCTTACAACCAAGTAGAATTTAGAGTCTCTTTTGCCTTTGGTCTTCCCTCTTCAGTGTTTAAGTAACTACTAGATTGGTGCTTGTGAAAGTTATTAGTATATTAAGTTTTAATTATTTGTTTTTGGCATTGCTCATAGCTAACACATAGCATGCTTAAACTTGTGCAAATGGGAAAATTATTTCTATAAGAAACTGGGATATTCATATTTTTGGTACAACCCAATTTTGTGCAACAGTCAATAAATAAGATCAAGACATTGTTTTCCCTAATAACAATTTAGGTGTGTACGTAGGTTCATGACCATACCTCGGGGTTTTTGGTGCACAACTGATTTGACCTTAGGCTGACAGTCATATCATTCCTGCACCAAAAATCTAGGTTAGTTATGATCATGATCATAATCACTATATGGCCTATATACCTTATGCATATGCATACTCTTTCCAGGTACACAATAGTACTGCTGATCTACGCATTCAGTCTCCTGATGACTATCACTATCAGACCATGGCTGATGGCATATCACCCGCCTAATCCTGGCAAGAAGGCCATATACTGTGCCCTCTACTTTTATCCGATACTGGTTCTCATCCATACTGTTGCTGCTGGATTGATCTGTAAGTGAAACATTATTAGTTTAATAATCTAGTGATGATAAAATAAGGTTGCACACCATTAGCCCAAATGATGGCAATACACTGCTCCCTCTACTACTGCCTGCTACTGGTCCATACTCCATTAGGCTTGCATTTTTTGTTTTGTGTAGGTAGGTGCAGGTTATAGAGATCTTCTAGAGTAAAGTTCTTTAAAGGGCTATTAAGGGCATTATTTTAATGAATAAATAAATCTTTTGAAAATGTATTGCAATAATTCTAATTTTAGTAATGAAATGATTTTACAATACCAATCCGATTTGGAAAATCATCTGTTAGTGTCAGTTTGGTCAACAAAAACTGTCAAACCTAGCAATCACAGATAGAATAGCCATTAATTGGGGCGATAATGTAAAGCTAAGCGTTTATTATCTGTATTTGTAATTATTTCTTGTTGAGGTGTGCAATAAAGAGTATTATATTCTACTAGCTGTGCCCCGCGGTGTTACCCGCTCATCCCACGGGAACACTAAATTTATTCGGGATGAAAAGTATCCTATGTCCTTTCCCGGGTCTCAAACTGTCTCCATACCAAATTTCATCTAAATCGGTTCAGCGGTTTAAGCGTGAAGTGGTAACAGACATACAGACAGACAGACAGACACACTTTCGCATTTATAATATTAGTATGGATTCTATTCTAATCAAGTACTTTATCGTTGGTTACAGACTGCTCATTCCCCTACATAATCATAATAATATCAATGATGACATCAGCATCGCACTTCTCGATCAAATTGGACCAATCAGCATCAGCGCTTCTCCTGTCATCTATAGCCAACCCAAGGAACCTGGTCATCCTGATCGGTCACTGGCTGGTACACGCCTACGGGATCATATCACTGACTGGTTTTAAGGATTTATGGTACTTGAATTTAGTACCGGCACCAGCGTTGTTCTATATATTGACAGCTCAGTTCACAGACCCGATGAAGATACATAATGATTGACGGTATTGGAATACCGTTTGGAAATAGATTGTCATGTGGTGTACTTGCGGGCGTATGATGCTCGTTTTTATCAGGGATTACGCGTGAACAGATGGCAGCACTGATGTGGCGGGATAGATTCGGTTGAGCCCTACGTTTTCTGTCACTAGGATGGTGTGAACTCGTGGAATCTAAAACAGGACAGTCCTTTAGCGCCATTTGTTTCTAAACCTTTCTGCTGACGTGTTGCAGGAAATTCAACATTTAATGAGGTAAAAATGTAAGAAAAAAACACATCTATATTAATTGATAAACTCGTTAATTATATGCCTTCATTCGTCTTGGCTCTTAATGCAGAATAAAATAAATTTAATTGTTATTTTACTACCTAGTTAGTTAAATGCCTTGAGACAAAATGTTAGCAATTTATATATTAGTTAAAAGTGTTATGTAATTCTAATTAAATATAAGGATATTTATATATATTGTGCAAATAAAATCGTCTTTACGTGTATCAAGGCATTGTTAATTGCTGGTTATCAATAATAGGCTAGTAGACCCATTTTTGAAATATATTTGTAATGGTTAATAATGATCTTACTAGCTCTAATAAAATGTCTTGTATTTTTGTGGCGTCCGCCATTTTTTCCTTTTGCTAATCTGTGGCGTGACGTAGAATTCCACGTAAATGTTCGAAATTCGACCGTCGTATGGTGCCGTCCCGCTATATATACTTTGACAGACGGAGGGACGGCACTATTCGAAGTCGTCGGACTAGACCTTTGGTTTTCTTTACGGGACCGATGACGTCACTATCATAAGTGAATATGGCGGACAGCGTTTTAAGCATTTCAAAATACAGCTTAAAAACCATATTTTCAAATTCAATGTTTCACTTTTATGAATTGGAAAATATATACAGTGAAACTTGGATAAGTAGGACCTGGATAAGTGAGAAACCTCCATAGCTGAAACTAGTGCTGCTGTCCCGACATTTTACCACTGAATTACCTCTGTTAGTGGGACAAAACAGACCTCTATAACCGGGATTAGTTTTTTCGATTTTGTCTTCATAATTACCTCCATAACTGAGACAGCAGGCGTATTTTACCTCTATTATTGAGACTACATTTTAAGTTATACTTATTTTTAATATTTGTTTATCTTTGAATAGATTTCGACCTCTATAACTGATAACGTCAATTCAGTACCTCTCTAACAGGGACTTCATTTTATTTCAAAACGCGAGAAGTAAAATCACTATTGTTTTGCACACCAATTTTGAAATGTCAACAAATTGTAACCAACATTATAGCTAAGATTAAATTTATATTTATTAAAAAATAATATCTTAATAGCTGACCTAATAGAAAAGGACGATATAAAATGTTTAATAAACGCATTCTGTTATATTTTTGTACTGTTTATTACTGCCAACGATTATAATTCTTGTATATTTATTATGAAAAACATCACCTACCTACCTGTTTTATTTAATAATCGCACCTCTGTAACTGAAATATTCTGTTTTATACCTCTTTTAATGGAACCCTATGTAAATGGGGCAGACATTAATCTATACCTGTATATCTGAGACACTGAGTAAGTGGAATACCTCTTTAAGTAAGACAAATTTGCTGGTCCCTTCAAGCCCCGGTTATCCAGGTTTCACTGTATTTAGGTTTCCTATGCTAAATACTATACGAAATAAACATAACTTTTTTATAAAAAAAAAAAAATCTGAGACAAGAAAAAGGCAAAGCAAAGTAACAGAGAAAACTTAAACTAAATAGCAACGCAGAAGAAATACGTATGTATAAAACCTTACTCTAAATAACCTAAGTATAATACAATTATATAAAAAGAAGGGGTCATAAAAAGAATCCCCATCTAACAAGTCCGCCTGCGGCATGGTCCCCAGTATGCTGGTCCCTAGTTTAATACAATTTGACATGAGTCAACTAGCCTATTGTTCGTATAACAATCCCAAATACGTCTTAAAACAAGAACCTCGTGGCAGATGGCAGGAAGTATATTGTTCCCTATCTGTGTACAATTATTACTATCTACAAAGCTTATTGAAATTTAATAGTATATTAGCGCAGTGGTAGTGCAGCTACCTACCTACTGAGCCGACGGTCCTGGGTTCGAACCCCGGCAACGGCAAATATTTGTGTGATGAACTCGAATATTTCCATGGGGCTGTTTCTATGTATTTAAGAGTGTGTCTTTATCTATGTAAGTATGTATATCGTCGTCTAGTTTCCATAATTCATAAGCTTCTAGAGCCTACTGTGGGACTAAGTCGATTTGTGTGAGGTTGTCCGATATTTATAAAATACTATAGCCACATGTAAAAGGGTGGCAGGTGAGCCGAAGACCTCACAAGTACCACCATTTTGAAAAAAAAAAAAAACTGAATCGACAAAAAAAACTGAAAACTCACGTGTCGAACCTACCCTAAAAACTTCAAATCGGTTGAGAAATGCGACCGGAAGAAATCTGGACAAGTGGACATCCGAACATACGAGAGAACGTTTGGCCAAATTGTGACGGAGATGCTTCGCTCCCTCGGTTGATGAAGCTTTGTGATTTTTTGCCTTCGGCTGGCGACGCCCTTGGGCATGGGTAACTACTAATGTATGTATGCTAGTGTTACCATCGAGCTGAACTGATAATGGAGCCGAACAGTGTTCTGAGAAACACAAATAAAATACACAATTGTACCGGTTTGGCCTTCTTAGAATTACCTATCCGAGAGTTAGAAGGGTGTTCAATAGTACAGTCGGTAATAGAAGACTGCCACAAAAATGAAAATCTTATCAGAAACTTAATAAATCCTATAATTACAGTAACAGTGAGAGAAAATTCCACCGTTCCAAGTTGCCGATTATGACAAAAACATTTGCATAAGAATATTGTACAAGTACCAAGTGGGTTGTTCTACAAACTAAGGACGAAAATGAGTCTGATTCCGGCCCGACGTTTTTTTTTCATTATGGTTACAAAATATAGTTTATCATAAAGATTACACCGTCTTTTAGCCTATATTAAGTGGAACGGTCAAAATATTCAAAAATATTAGATTTATGGAAATTTTAAGAAATCAAGCAGCAGGAAACTGAGATTGTAACCAGGAAACTGAGGATTTAAACAAATATCAATCAAAATCAACGTTTATTTAATAATAAATTCAAAAATAAAAATTATACTTCTAACCATTACTTTGTAATAGTACAAATATCTTGAACTATGGTGAAAATTAGGTCTATTCTTGACATACTAATTATCTATCTAAAACAGTCTTGAACAGGAACTTTTATCACTAAATCTACAATATTAGAGCTTTAATTGACAACATTTCATATTTATAACAGGTGGAAATTAATATAGAGATCGACAGGGCTTTATGTCGTGTACCTTAAAAAAAAATCTTGGAATTTATTCTTCTGTATTTAAAGAAATATAAGAAAATACATCAAATAACTGCAATCTAAGACAATACGGGCTTAATAGGGTTGTTGTCTAAACCAAAGAGCGAAAAAAAATATATATTTTTTATTTGACGTTGACAGATGACAGATGCATACTGAGTTTTATTAAGTTTTTTTTTAATAAGAAAACCGACTAAAGTAACCGTTCCATTAAGTTCTGGTTTTGGTGTTGCCACATTTTAAAATGAGTATGTTTTTATAAATTAATAATAAAATAAATAATCATCTCAGAAAATAAATAAAAACAGAGATTACTTCATCTTTTTAAGCAGAATTCAGAAAAGTAATAAAATGATAGTCTTAAAAATATGAAATGTTGTCAAGTAATAATTTTAACAAACATTATGTAATAAAATCTCTTTTATAACAAAGTAAAAATATTACTGTCAATAATTTAAATACGAACGACACTTATCATAAACAATAGTATGACGGAAACCAAAAACATGTAGCAGTCTTATTAATTTTGTCCTAGGCATTTATTTTCTGATTCGAACACTAATCGTTAAATATTTTTTGACCATATTCTAGTATTTCTTCTCTAGTCTATTTTTTCTTTGGTATCGCCATTTTATCTCTAAAAAAAACCATCTAATGAGCTTTCAAATAATGAAAATCAATGAAATCATACTTTAAAATATCACAGTTTTATGCCCATGTTACCGTCCGTAAGTAATTGTCCAACTTTAGTTTTCAATATTAAAAGTTACGCTATAGGATAAAAGTATTTATGGAAATGACTATTCTTATTTATCACATTATAATCTGCAACCGACATGTAACTGTAAACCTCACATTTACAACAGTACTTACGCGATTAAATAATTTTGTTTAGAATTCAAGGTCAGATTAAGAAAAAAATTTATATAATGTAAATAGACATAGGCACAGGTTTTAAATGTGCGTTTACGTTGTATTTATCTTTTTTTATGTTTTGAGACGACTATACGAATTGCCCTGCTAAGTTCAGTGATAATACTTATAAGTTATAGATAAATCGATTAGTAGAACTAGTCAAACGCTTTATTATTTTGACTTCATAGTATATAGCAGAAAAAGTAACAAATTATCTTGCAAAAAAATAATATTTCAATATAAACACTCAGGATCCTGCATTTTTCTCAGTATCCTGGCTATTTATTTGACAGGACCCTGAGATCAGGCTCCTGAGAGTTTTTGAATAATATTCAAAAATAACGTCTATTTATAACATTCAACCAAAATTAAGCAGCATTAAGCCTTCGTGTAAGTAATTTATAAATCAAAAGGCTACAATTACCATATTACCATACGCATTTCGTAATTAAATATCTTCCCAGGATCCTGTAAACTCGACTGATTACGACGCGACTTCCTCCATCAAATGTGCCGGGCAGACTAAGCAACACACTGGGTGCAAAGCGATAGGTGGTATTCTTTGTCTCTTTCGTAGCGACAACGAACTCAGCTAAACCTTAAGGTCGCGCGGCTAATGGAATATTGAATATTTGCTTATTTTACATTGGACAGGATCCTGATATAAAACTGTTGGGACAAATTCGTGACAAAGTTTTTATAATGTTTTTGCTACAATAAAGTAGTAATAATCTCACCTAGGTAACAATAATAATAGGAAGTCATTTATATTGGATTAACTTATGGTCTCAATGTAGTAGAAAATTAATTATAGTGCACATTAGATTCGATTTTGCTCGTGGGACACTCCAGGATCCTGAAAATTTGACGCTTTAAATATTTTTTTTCTTAAGAAAATATTTTGTCATCTAAATTATTTTTAGAGGCCAGGTAGATATAGGTATGGTAAACAGTATGTTATGTTAATAAACTAGGTTGTAACCATTTTTTCATGATATTTTAGCTGAGCTGTCGAAAATTCCTTACTTTGTAGAACTACCCAAGTAAGTAATTATACAGAAATTAGTTTTATAGTCACTAGGTACTTAGTATAAGTAACTGCTATGTTGTAGTGGTGCGGAACCCTTAATGCGCGGGCCCTCTCGTAATTCGCCGGTTTTTATTGCTGAAAATTACATGGCTGTGATAAAATGTGTGCTTCAAAGCCGCGGGAAAAAACTTAACAAACAATAATGCATTCAATATGCTATTTCATTACTAATTGAAAATTCAAAATGAACACCTAATGAGTGTAAACGAAACGCCCTCCAAGCAAAATGAAAGGCCATTGAGGTTTAAATTGAATAGATACATTTAAAAGATAAGCAAACAAATAAGCGGAGAATGGGAATGAAAACGTCAGCAGCATTTTCGCGAAAAACCGCTTAATAATGAGACCTACAAACGGTGCCGTTTCTTTTTATTTGCATCCTTGGTGTCTACTGTCTATGTCTGTAACACGGAGGGCTGCACAATGGATGGATTATTTATTCCGCCCCTTCTGACTCTCGGATTAAATTTTAAAGAGTGCGGTTTGAATATTAGGTTCTGACCTCTATGCGGGGACTGTTTATAAGAGTTAGGAAAAAAGTAAATTGGTTTTTTCACCTTGGTAGGTATTGGCTATGGGTACGGCTGCCGAGCTGCCTAGCGTGCGAAACTAGAGGAGACTATCAAATCATACAATACGAATATTGTGAGGTGACAACATATCAAACGAATTTAGATAATGATAACCAATTCACTCTCAAGTCCGAACCGTGAATGGCAAGTCACGACACGATTTTCTAATCGCGATGGTATTTGAAAGTAAGTACCCTAAAGTACCCTCCTACGTTATATTTTAATATCACAGCAACTCCATCTCTCTGTATCATCTCTCTGTGCTCCAACTCTACGAAGATACTTAAATTACCTACTACCACACCACACGGAATAATACACCCGCTACTAAGATGTGTTTTCGATACTGGTCCGGAAAGGGAAGTTTGCGATTGCGATAGCTACTGGTTCCTTAGTTAGTGTAGTATATAGACATTTATAGATAATAAATGTACCCTCGATCCGCCAGCTATCGGTTATTACATTGACAGACGTCACCGGTGGCGGACGCACTGCAGGTTTACTGAAAGCCCGATTAATGTGTTTATTGAAGTATCCCAATAGGAAACCCTAGTGAACACTACAATGGTGACGAGTATAAAGCAACGGAATAAAAGCGTGAGTTAAATTTGACTTAAAAATCATTGACGTAATTACCGACGTCGTTGACAGTATTTTCTTGGAAAATAAAAAGGGACGACAAGGGCATTGGAAAAGTAGATGCGGTTTCTTTGGGGTGATAAGACTATTAACACAAGTTTTCTGTTGCTAAATGTAGGATAATTTTATTTTGGGTAGTGTATATTAGTCACGGAATTCGTGCTGAGGCCTACCCACGACATGAGGCTGAGGCCTACCCACAAAGCACCACCTTGTGGAAAGTTAAATAAATAGGAACACAGGCGAAGTGTATTATTTTAAAAATTAATTTGTAGTTGTGCACTCGAGGAATATAAATATTTAGCAGTTTAGCGTAATTCTCGAATTGGTCGTGTTACTAATCTTCGACTGCGCAGTGGCGCAGTGGATGACGAATCACAATATAATAATTATGAACAGATTGGGAAAACGATTGGACTGCTAGGCGTCTATTTAATTTATACGACTGTTAATTTGTGCGTGCGTACTTAATTGAATACGCTACTTAATACTATCCTATGGAGTGGGCTTGATTGTTCTGAATTCCAAAATATATTGACGGGTTAAATATTATAGTGTGATAAGCTTACTTGTCTTACGTTGAAAATGTTTTTTGGAATAATTATCCAGAGTATCTTGTATAGCTGATAAACCGTATGAACATCCAGCTCAACGGTCATGTATTAGTACACATGACACACATAGGGGCATATGTCACATGTAATCAATTTGGTATAACAAAATCAGTAATTACATACCAGCAGATATTTTTATAGAATAGCTATTTGCGAGTGTTGACTGTTGAGCGGTCATTATCATTATATACCAAGACGGATTAAAAGCGATATGGAAGACTTTTATTTGGAAAATCATTTTGAGTTAAATTATAAATGTGTTCAGTAACACCGTAATCCAGTATACAAACAGTTTAGTATCTCTTAAGTATTTAATACTTGTGCTAAGAGGCAGCACTCTTCTACATGGTAAAGTTATTTGTATTATTGAGGAGTTTATTACTTTTAATTAAAATGTTACTGACTTAGTATACAGTGGAAGTCAATATGATAGGCTATGACTGGATTGTTATAGAAAATAGGTGTATCTATAAGGAAGGTCAATATGATAGACCAAGTTGAATTTAAAAGTGATATGGAAGACTTTTAAGTTGAAGGTCAATATGATAGGCTATGACTGTATGGTTACGGAAAACGGAAGGCTTTATGAGAGGTCAATTTGATAGACCATGCTGGATTGCCAATATGATAGGCAAAGGCCGTATGAGAGGTCAATTTGATAGACCATGCTGGATTGCCAATATGATAGGTAAAGGCCGTATGAGAGGTCAATTTGATAGACCACGCTGGATTGCCAATATGATAGGCTAAGGCCGTATGAGAGGTCAATTTGATAGACCATGCTGGATTGCCAATATGATAGGCTAAGGCCGTTTGAGAGGTCAATTTGATAGACCATGCTGGATTGCCAATATGATAGGCTAAGACTGTATGAGAAGTCAATTTGATAGACCACGCTGAATTGCCAATATGATAGGCTAAGAGGATTGTTAAAGTAAGCGAAATGCATTTTGAAACGTCTATTTAATAGACCACGGGAACCAAAGTATTCGTAAGAAAGATATCGTAAGGCTTAAAGGCGAAGCAAATATAATTGCATGGAAGGTAAATTTGATACACCATAGAAATATTATAAGCGGTATGTAAAGTGCCGCGTTCGTGCTGGAAGCTCAATTTGAAATACCATATTATTAAATTTGATTACTATATGTATTAAAGCTTCCTTTTTATTGGGAAATATTAAAAGTAGTTACTTTAAATTCGAATTTGTAATGAACCTGAATCTAAGGTCTCAAAGCGTTCATAAACTGGGGAGTATGTGCTTTTGAGACTTCTATTAAAATTTGAATGTCGGTGGCTTCGACGCGTCGATTAAATTGAAATATGATGTGCTTTAAATCTTTCATTCAATTGAAAACGGCTGTTTTTTAAGACTTTCATTAAATTGGAATATCTGAGGTTTCAGAGGGTCCGTAACATGGGAATATGACTTGGTTTTGACTCCCATTCAATTGGGATACTAGAGATCAGAAAGCCTTCAGTGAATTGGAATTAATTGACAACCTTTATTGAATTGAAAATAGTTTGGTACTTCAAATGAATGCCTGGATAAAACTGTAATTGTTCGAAAACATTTTTAAATTGACAAAAGTTTGGCATTTAAAATGAATGCCTATATTAGGTTGGGATTGTTTAACAACCTACATTATATTGACAAAAGTTAGTATTTTGAATAAGAGCTTACATTAAGTTCGAATTGTTTGAAAACATTAATTAAATTGACATTAGTCCGGTATTTCAAACGAATGCCTAACCTATTAGGTTGGAATTGTTTAACAACCTCCATTATAATGACAATAGTTTAGTATTTAGAATAAGAGCTTCCATTGAGTTCGAATCGTTGGAAACATTAATTAAATTGACAATAGTCCGGTATTTTCAAACGAATGCCTCCATTAAATGGTAATTGTTTATCAACCTTCAATTGAGAATGGTCTGGTATTACAGATGGAAGCCGGAATTAAATTGGAATTAGTATATCACTGTAATTTAAAACCTCGATCCAATTAGAAATGTTGCGGTTTCAAGATCTCAATTCAATTGGATCTTATAGTTGCAATTTAGTTTAGGAATACAAATAAGTGCCTTCATTAAATAGGAATCGTTTGAAAACATTAATTAAATTGTCAATAGTCCTGTATTTCAAATGAATGGCTCCATTAAACTGGAATTGGTTATCAACCTTACATTGAGAATGGTCTGGTATTCTAAATGAATGCCGCAATAAAATTGGATTTTGTTTATCTGTGATTTAAAATCTAGATCCTATACGAAAAGACGCGATTTCAACATCTCAATTCAATTGGACTTTAGTTGCAATTTCGAAAATTTGGATTCTCATATTCTTTTGAATGGTATATCGGAATTTTAGATGACAAATTATAATGATGGCCTTAGTGAGAATATTGAACGAGAGTACATGATGACGTATTAAGCAAGTTAGCTACTTTCAGTTTCAGTTTCATTTTAAATAATTGAAGATAAATAATAATGAAGATAATAATTGATGGTAAGAGGGGGAAAAGAGCAAGCACTAGTTCTTAAGCGCTTGACAAGATGGTTGTTGTGAAATAATTATCCAGATAAGGCTACATGTCGCAATTCTTAAAAAATCTGGTATCAAGTGTATAGACCTTTGTTTTAATAATTCATTTATTTTTCAAATAAGTTACACGATATTACAGTAATTAACCCTACATGCTTTGGAACTACAAAACTACATGCAGACCAAACTTAAAACTAGTTAGATTTAATTTAATAAGCGCCTTAATGGCTTAAGCGACATAACAGCGTGGCTCCGTTGCGTTGTTTGACCCGCAGCTCTGGCATAACTGTCACATGCGACTATTTCTCGCGCAAGATATTTGCCTGTCTCTTGCTGTGCAGTAGTGACTTGTGAAGGAGTGACGGCTAACGCTAAGTCGCGAGGCATAGTTGTGCTGGACAGGCTGGCAGGATTAGGCAGGTAGTAGCAGCCTGTAGCTGCTGGGACACGCGTAGCTCTAACGAGCTGAATTGCACGTAGTGACAGGTCTGAAGTGGTACACCTTCATGTCCTCTCGTTGGACACGGTGTCTGTGCCACTTAGTGTTGTGGGGCACCATGCGCGTCTTGCTCTTCCTTTCCACCAGTGTGACTCCCTCCCTATCCACATTGGTGTGGGAGAACTTCTCCTTATCGCGAACGCGTACGGGGACCGGTTAGCCGCGACCGCGACAGACTGATCGGCGACTACAGCATATTGCACGCTGTCGCGACTTCGAAACGGTATCCTTTGTGTATCCTCGATGTATCCTCTAAAGCGTTGTGTCAAACAAGGTTCAGGGCAAGTTTATATTGCAGAACTAGTTCTAATGGGTTGTGTGAAACGAATTAAATTTTAAATTTGCTTTGATTTCAGATTATTGTTTTCAAGTATCAGGAATGTTGTTTCAAGTCACTAATGTCGAGAACTATCACTGGCTTAGAAGTGAATATACTTACGGCATTTTACGATAAGGAAAGTAAGCTCGGAAAAAATCTTCATTAAAATCTTTGAACTAATTTATATATTTTGCTGACAGGCTTGGTAGAATTATATTAAAAATGCAATCTGTGAGTTTTATTGCGGCGCTTCTTTATCACGCAAGCCTTGTTTAGAAGCGCCGGTAGATATTATAAACTTTCAAATATAAATAAATAGCTTTCTAGCTACCGCATGAGTAAATACTTAATAAATATCTTAGAAACATTTAGTAGGTATGAGATGGTAAAAAAATATGAATTTACTGAATAGTTAATAAAAGTAATAACAAATTGGAAATAAATAATAAAATAGAAACGAACTGAAATAAAGATAAAAAATTAAAGCAAAAAAAAAAGTTGTCAACGGGATATGGAGGGCGGCATAGAAGTTTCCATGGGATAAAGGAAAAAAGTGGGTATGATTAAAATAAATAAGTAGAAGACCAAATTGTTCATGTTGACTACTAATTGTATTAACTTGAAGAAAACTAAGTACAAAGAGGATTATAAAATCATAATACAAAACAGCTCGGGTTCTTACCGAGACGTCGTAATCGACATAGTGTAATGAGCGTTGTGTTGTTGGTCTTCGAGATCTTTGAGCGAGCATTTCGTGTGTTGGTGTTTGTCATAGCTGTCTGGTGTAGGGCGCCTGGAAGTGGACCCTAAACAGAATTAGTTGACACTTGGGCGGGACAGTGAGTAAGTCTACTAAAGGCTTGTAATACTTGTAACTACCTAATTCCAAGCAATTTCTAATTGGTAAAAAGGGAGAGATGTAGTATATAGACATTTATAGATAATAAATGTACCCTCGATCCGCCAGCTATCGGTTATTACATTGACAGACGTCACCGGTGGCGGACGCACTGCAGGTTTACTGAAAGCCCGATTAATGTGTTTATTGAAGTATCCCAATAGGAAACCCTAGTGAACACTACAGTTAGATTTCTCTTTGAAGCCTAAAAAAAATTACAGGCCTCTGGGAGACGTACTGATTCTAATCTGTACTAAATAGTTATTATACTTTAGTACTGCAGTGTGGGTAGTTGTTTGGGCTACATATACCTAGGTAGTTGTTTAGATAGACGCTGCCATTTTACCGGCTCTCAGTTTTTTAAATGCAACGCATGGACGGCTACCGCCGGTCTTAAAAACAACAGTTTTTACAAACAAAGCCATCCATCAACATCTGAAAAGCGTACCACCAAAAAGCGACAAATTATACGATCCAGCCAACATAAATACGAATTTGAATAACGAAAAAGAAATATTCCGAGCGGACTGGCATGGTTCGCAGAAGTTTTTAATAACAGGTGCGCCACAAAGGCTGGACGTCTGCCGCTGGCCACAGACAAAACATTCGTTATTGCAGCCGAAATGTTTGAGAGGACTGAGGAATGCGGTGCGGTGCGGGTGTGGCGTAAATTACTTTGGATGCCGCAAAGTATTAAAAAAGTAGGATAGCGTGAAGGCTAAAGGCCGTGATTGTGGGTTCTGTAAGTGTCTGTCCGGGTGTCACAGGCGTTTTATCATATGAGGTCATTTTCAAGTATGAAATCGCCTATTATATGAAGGAAAAGGAAATTAATAAGGAATTCGTTCCTCAAGAACGTCCTCCGCCATGGGCACACGTACGTCTTCTTCGAGCGCAAACCTTTTTTCATACGCATCCAAATGCCAACCTGAGAGTAGGTACAAAACAAATTAACTTGTCGACCTACAGCAAAATCAAAGTGTGCTATCGCAGTTATTTATCAGAGCAATACGCGCAAGCTCTAGTGAAACGTTGCATAAACCCAGTGCCGGTGCATTGAAAGCAAAAATCGCGAAGCGGAAAACTGTACAGACAGCGAAGGGTGCGATCGAGGCAACGGCGTAATTTTAAAATAAAATGTCGGTGAAACGCGGATGTCAGGTGCTGCACCAGGAGCAGGAATGGCGTTAACAATCGCTAACAATGCATTGTCACGTGACTATGACTTTTAAAGCTATGTGTATGGATAATATGCACAGGATTCAGGGCAAACGTGTGTGTTCTGTCTGGCAGCCTCATGGTTACATTTTCTATTGCTATTTTCTAAGTGTACGATTGCAGCGCTGCATTCGACTCCTGCCCACTGAAGCAGAGCGAAGAAGTGTATCAATTAGGCTGCGTCTTGTGAAGCCCAAAAGAAGTGCATTTAAATCTGAGGAATGGGGGTGAGGGTGATTGGTCCATTTTATACAGCTCCGCTAAGAAGACTAATCAAGTAAATCACTCATCTTGAATTTTGGAGGAGTTATTCTGAAGTTACTGCTGTAGGTCTACCTGCTTGATCAATGATCACAGTCCAACATACAGGATAAATTATGCAAAGAAAAGATTCAGAGAAAAGGTGTGAGTTCTGTGAAGAAAGAGGGTTACCCGACAGCCTCATGTTATTTTCTATTGTCGTTGGCTTTGTGCAGCGCAGAATAGAGTGTAGGAAAATTAAAGTAAATTCAAACATTTTGAGAAGGGTGGTCTTCGGGACACCAGTTGTGTGAATCAAAACAATACATGATAACAACTAGACATAAGTTCATGCCAAAACGTAATTTTAGACACGCTATTATTGTGGACTGTACTTTCTCACACAAACTTTAATTGCTCATCAAGACTAAAGAAGTGAACCGAAACATGATGGGTTTATTTTGTACTGTTTAGGAGTTCCTACGGCCATTTTCCGTCGCCATCATTAGATTAGGTACAAGATGCCAGATTATTTTATTGTCACGTGAACTTACATCTATTTACGTGATTCATGCAGTTTAATTTCGATACGACAAGTAGAAGTAGATTTGACTTAATTAAACGGTTTTATAATAAGAAAATTAGGTCTGTTTGTTTTGTCATTGCTTTACTTTTCAACCGACTTCAAAAATAAAGATGTTCTCTATTTCTTTATTTTTTTAAGTTTGTTACCTAATAACTCTGTCATATAAGAGCCGATTTCGAAAATTATGTTTTTGTTCGAGTGCCTAGGCATGTGGGGTTTTGGTGAAGATCTGATGATGAGATCACGAGGACTCAAGGGAACTCCTCAAATATTATAGGCACACCTATAACGATATGTGTTTTTTTTTCTATAATAACCGGTTGAGTTGTTCTTGGAAATACAAAGTCGGTAATTTTATTGGGTAAAAAAATATTATTTGCAATGTTCTAGAATCATGTTATTGGTACCTACTTCTACAATAAATTTGCATCTCTTGTAGGTGATAAAATACACATGTTTAGTATGATTAAAACTTCTTTGTCCTAGTTCTTTGTTTCTGTTTATAGTAAATTTAGTTCGTATTTCGAGCACACGACACGGGAACTCTTTTGGAATAATAATGCCCGCGATATGTTGTGATGTAGAAAAATTGGTACAGGTCCAAAAATATGGGAAAAAGAACGTACCTACAATTGAGCGCAATCTCTACATGTTTTTTCAGTTACACGCCGAGTAAATTACAGTTAAAGTAAGTACCTATCCCTTCAATAATTATAATAATGTATTCAATAAAAAAACCGATCAAGTGCGAGTCAGACTCGCGCACCGAGGGTTCCGTACAAACACTTTCCATCCTTAAGTGGTTACGTTAAGTTTGCACCTGGTATGTATAGCGCTCCATACAAATGAGGTGCAAAGTTAACGCAACCAATATCGTTTGTTGTATGGGAGCCCCCCTTAAATATTTATTTCTCAAACATGCAATGAAATATTGTCTTTGCGTTCCTTATAATAGGCTCGGAAGTATCGGTTTTTGGGCGCAACAACTCGAGAGGACTGTAAAGGGATTTCATACTGCTTTTCAGGCCTAGGCCTGCAAAGTAACTTTTTTTTTGTTTCAACAACAAGGTCATTCACACAGCTGGCTGGTTTGACAAAAAGCAGGTTTTGTTTTTAAAGGCTGGTTGTTAGACACTTGTGGAAAAAAAAATTCAAGATGGCGACTTTTTTTATTTTCAAAATTTCAAATTGGTGCTAGGCGGCTAAAACTCAGTATCGGGGGCTCTCGGGGCTCAAAAATATGAATCTGAAATCTTGTCCGAAAATTTGGTCAAATTCGGAAAATATAAAAAAAAAACGTTTTTTTTTTCAAAATTTCAAATTGGTGCTAGGTGGCTAAAACTCGGTATCGGGGGGCTCTCGGGGCTCAAAAATATGAATCTGAAATCTTGTCCGAAAATTCGGTCAAATTCGGAAAATATCGAAAAAAAACGATTTGTATGGAGAAAATTTCAAATTGGTCCTAGGAGGCTGAAATTCGGTATCCGGGGGTTTTTGGGGCTCCTGAGTCAGAATCTGAAATTGGATTTTGAAAATTCGGTCAAATTTGGAAAATATCGGACAAACAATATTAAGTGTTATTCTTTGAAGTATATTTTTTTATTTCATTGTATGTTTGAGAAAAGCACTATGCCTCGTCGTGAAAACGGATTCCCGGCCTCGTATCACTATCCGTATATACCTACTTGGCCGGAAATCCTCATTTTCCCGGCCTCTGATGTAATGTACTATTTTATTTTATTTTTAGTATTTGTTGTTATAGCGGCAATAGAAATACATCATCTGTGAAAATTTCAACTGTCTAGCTATCACCGTTCTTGAGATAGGTACAGCCTGGTGACACACGGACGGACGGACGGACGGACAGCGAAGTCTCAGTAATAGGGTCCCGTTTTTACCCTTTGGGTACGGAACCCTAAAAACATCCGAATAACAACAATTTACATGAATGGCCCTTACTTATGCATGCTTATATTGCTTGTGAATGTAACCGATTGAAAAAAGATTTATTAATAAAAATTATATATTTTATAGACCAGCTTTTATTGCAACTATATATTATTATTATTAACTGCCATATTAACTCTTTTGCGCTTCAAGACGAGAACCTTTCGGTTCCATCATCAGATCGGCTCTATTTCATAAAGTACCTACTATACTGTCATCCGAGCTATATTGTATGTATAGGTGCAGATAGCAGTGGAAGTTTCCACGCACGCCAAGTGCTCAAAATGATATGCACACGAACTCTGTTGTCCAGAAGATAAGAGTTGTACAGAATCATTGTGAGCGTGTTATGCTTAGCTACTTTTGCGGCCGACTGCACATAGTTAGGAATGAAAAATTGCAGCTAAATCGGAAAACTTTACAGACAGATACTAAAGGACAGGTGTAAGGAAATGCCTGAAAAAAATAAATATTAATAGTACATTACATCAGAGGCCGGGAAAATGAGGATTTCCGGCCAAGTAGGTATAGAATAGTGATACGAGGCCGGGAATCCGTTTTCACGACGAGGCATATATGTATAGTGCGTTTCTCAAACATACAATGAAATAAAAAAATATACTTCAAAGAACAACATTTTATTAATTGACAAATAGGACATTTTAGTCTAACAACCAACCTTTAAAAACAAAACCTGCTTTTTGTCAAACCAGCCAGCTGTGTGAATGACCTTGTTGTTGAAACCAAAAAAAAGTTACTTTGCAGGCCCAGGCCTGAAAAGCAGTATGAAATCCCTTTACAGTCCTCTCGAGTTGTTGCGCCCAAAAAGCGATACTTCCGAGCCTATTATAAGGAACGTAAAGACAATATTAATTCATTGCATGTTTGAGAAAATAAATATTAAGGGACAATCTTACACAAAATGATCTCGTCCCTAACTAAGCAAAGCTTGTACTATAGGCATTGATCTATGCTATGGGTACTCGGCGACGATATACATAATATATAAATACATATATAGATAACATCTATGACCCAGGATCAATTGAATGAAATTAAATTATTTATTCAGTAAGTAGGCCACAAGGGCACTTTTACAAGTCAGATTGTGAAGCTACCGGCATTTTGCAAGAGGAGACCGCTGTTGAGAAGAAAGCCGAAAGAAACTCAACAGTAAGTCATTTTTTCGTAAATAATACTTAAAACAATTACATAACATTAGTATTATAACTAACTATTACATGCGTACACGTAAAGGAGATAAAGATACTCTAAATCAATGTTAGGTGGGTTGTTCTACAAACTAAGGACGAAAATGAGTCTGATTCCGGCCCGACGTTTTTTTTACATTATGGTTACAAAATATAGTTTATCATAAAGATTACACCGTCTTTTAGCCTATATTAAGTGGAACGGTCAAAATATTCAAAAATATTAGATTTATGGCAATTTTAAGAAATCAAGCAGCAGGAAACTGAGATTGTAACCAGGAAACTGAGGATTTAAACAAATATCAATCAAAATCAACGTTTATTTAATAATAAAATCATAAATAAAAATTATGCTTCTAACCATTAGTTTGTAATAGTACAAATATCTTGAACTATGGTGAAAATTAGGTCTATTCTTGACATACTAATTATCTATCTAAACCAGTCTTGAACAGGATTTTTTATCACTAAATCTACAATATTAGAGCTTTAATTAAGTAATAATTTTAACAAACATTATGTAATAAAATCTTTTTTATAACAAAGTAACAATATTATTGTTAATAATTTAAATATGAACGACACATCATAAACAATAGTATGACGGAAACCAAAAACATTTAGCAGTCTTATTAATTTTGCTTTTCTTAGGCATTTATTTTTTAATGCGAACACTAATCGTTAAATATTTTTTGAGCATTTCTAGTATTTCTTCTCTAATCTGTTTTGTCTTTGGTATCGCCATTTTATCTACAAAAAAACAATCTAACGAGCTTTCAAATAATGAAAACCAATGAAATCATACTTTAAAATATCACAGTTTTATGCCTATGTTACCGTCCGTAAGTATTTGTCCAACTTTAGTTTTCAGCATTAAAAGTTACGCTATAGGATAAAAGTATTTATGGAAATGTCTATTCTTATTTATCACATTATAATCTGCAACCGACATGTAACTGTAAACCTCATATTTACAACAGTACTTACGCGATTAAATAATTTTGTTTAGAATTCGAGGTCAGGCAAATACTTAATTAAGAAAAATAGTATATAATGTAAATAGACATAGGCACAGGTTTTAAATGTGCGTTTACGTTGTATTTATCTTTTTTCTAATGTTTTGAGACGATTATACGAATTGCCCTGCTTAGTTCAGTGATAATCTGGGGGCACGGTAGTGCCCCCGCCAAGACGAACAAAACAGAGGCGAGGCACTACCTACCTTTTCTCGAACCGTTTCGTCTCATTTTCAAACCCTCATAGTTTCGTCCCAGTTAACACCAGAGCGCCCAAATTCACAGGTTAAGATGCAGTTAGGGAACATATAAAATGTACTAAATTTTACTGATCTAGGTTTTATACTTTAGGTTTTATTGGTACCTAAAATACGCCGATTTTGCCACTCACTTATACACTGACGTATCAAAACCTCTGGGGTACTTCCCGATGACCTAGAAAGCTGAAATTCGGTATGTAAGCTAGTATTAGTACACAAACAACAAAATAATTCTTAAACTTGGAACTTTTACCCCCCAACCCCTTAACCTAGGGGATGGAAGTTTGTATGAGACTTCTGCAAATTTTGATACTAGAGGTCTGAAAATCGATATAGGGACTCCTAGTTATAAATAAAACATATAATGTTCTGGGATTTTTAGAAAATCACCCTCCCACCCTTTAAATAAGGGGATGGAAGTTTGTATGGGGTTCCCATAATAGGGGATAAAAGTGTATATTATATATGGGGCTAACTTTGAGTATTTATAGACAATGGAGGTGTCATAACGTAAACTCTTCGAACAAATTTTTTCGCCAATTTTAGCGGGGGGCGAGGTAAACACGTACAGCACACCACCAAAAGACGAATAACTCAACAGACACAAATTTTGCTGTTGCGATAAACGCACACTACAGCAAAATTCAACACATCAAAAATGACATGCACACAAATACAGTTTTCACGTAACTGTGCAGCATACATACGAACAACATAGTGATGGGACACATCTGAAGAATGAGTCAAATCATTTGAATGAATGAACTGATTTGTCTTATAGGTACTATTTATTATGAAATTTGAAAAGTGTAAATTGTTTAAGTATATTGAAGATGTTATCCAATAAATATATTTGTTTCTATGTATATCTGTCTATATTTATTGTGTCCTTAACACTCTCGCATAACTAAACTGTGAAATAAAACTGTCGCCCGCGGTTGTTTCGGGCTTAAACAATCACTGACTTCTAAAAGAAGTACACTCGACTTCATATTGTCGTTGCTAAAATGAAACCACTTCATTTTCGCTATTTTGGCGCTGATAGCTATGTGCAAGTTGTGTGAGCGTCCATGGATCTAATATTAGAGATTCATAGATCGTCACAGATCAAAGAACCGTTTGCATGAATTGGCAATTTTAGTAGACGTTCACGCAGGATGCTTTGAATGGGCACTGAAAACAACTGTCATTCCCTATGGAATATTTAGTCCAACGTGCTTGTAGTTTAGATGTCAGTGAATATAACCTTCAAGAAAAGAACGTACGCCCATCTAAAACCCAGCAACTTACTAGTAACTCTTCTTGCAGTTGCTTAAATAATTTCTTATGCTTTATTTGATTTTATCGGACTTTGTTTTTTTTAACAAATTTATTTTATAAAGGTGATTATATGAAACCACATATAAAGTGATTTAAAGATACGAGTAAAGAATGAGTAAAGAGAAAACAATAAAACAAATTGTTACTAATTAATTAGAATTACCACATATATAAATAAAATAAAAAAGATATAATTAAGTAAATATATTCATCTATCTATCAGCCACAGACGTCAACTGCTGAATATAGGCCTCCCCAAGAATCGTCACAACGCTCGCTACGCTGCGCTTTCTTATACGTGGTCGCCACTCTAGCACTTTGCTGACCTAACGGCCATCGATTCTCCGGGCTACATGGCTTGCTCATAGCCACTTCAATCGTGCAGTCCTGTGAGCTATGCCGGTTACCTTGGTTCTTCTGCGGCATATCCTCATTTCTCATTCTATAAAAGAAAAGAAGAATAAGGAAATAAGGAGGAAGCAGTGAAGATGGAAAGAATATGAAATAAAGTCTATAAATAATAGTATATGTATAACGCATATACTCATAGCCCAGCACTAAATGTTCCTTTTACCTAGATGTACTTTTAGCCAACAATTATTTTCATTTTCATATTAAATTTCAACATCGTATGTCTAGAGAAAGGTAATATTTCTAATTCATCTTACAAGATTTAAAAATAACATACATCTATAGGTACCTATTATTAAATTCAATCACTACATAGTATAGAACAAAGTCGCTTCTTGCTGTCTGCCTGTTTGTCTGTCTGTCCCTATGTATGCTTAGATCTTTAGAACTACGCAACGGATTTTGATGCAGTTTTTTTTTATAGATAGAGTTGTTTCAAGTGGAAGGTTTATAATATGTATAATACATGCATTATATATTAGCTTTGCACCCAAGCCGGGAGGGCCGCAAGTATATAATAAAACACTAACTATTAAACGAACTGCAGTGATCGAATGAATGAATGATTCATTCAAATGTTGAGTCGCTGTTTTCATTTTGCCACATCCCTCGCCCCAGTACCACTGTTTTGACGTACACATTTTTCTGTCGTTTACGTATCGCAACGGTTTTTTCTTTCAATGGAGATTTTACTTCAATACACATTTAATAGTTAATAAAAACACTTACCTGCGATAGGAAACGCGATCTTGTGGCGAATTTGAGGTGTTGGATCGTCTTTTACACGAAAATACTGCACAATTCACCATTTTTGAAGAGAAATGTCACGCGACACGGAATGATGCAAAATGACAGTGAAGTGACTTTAAGTAGTTTTATATAACGTGCTTGACCATTTGACCAATTATTTTGCCGGAGGGGGTCGCCCATGCATGGCATCTCCTGTCTAAATAAATACTCAAAGGGGGCTAAACGTAAGTATTTCTTAAATACACAATTATTACTACTTCTGTATCTATACTTTGACTTCGTATTTTAAATCTGGGGGCACGGTAGTGCCCCCACCAAGACGAACAAAAAAGAGGCGGGGCTCTACCTACCTTTTCTCGAACCGTTTCGTCTCATTTTCAAACCCACCTACAGCCCAAAAAAAAAACTAGCGCACCTTACAAAAAGAAATGAGATCCCACCAAAACATTTCATGTAAAATTGGCGGCCAAGACTCACATGCTCATAACGCTTTCGCTGTAAAAAGTTATCAGATCCCAGGAAAAGCCAGGCCCCTAAGCCATGACTTTACTAACCATACACCTTGGTTTCAAAAGTATGGCTTGGCCGTTTCATAGTACCGTAAATAAGTCCAACGGACCATCTGGCGCATTACGGTTTATATTTACGGTAACCTATGAAACAGCCGTGCCATACTTTTGAAACCAAGGTGTATGGTTAGTAAAGTCATGGCTTAGGGGCTTGGCTTTTCCTGGGATCTGATAACTTTTTACAGCGAAAGCGTTATGAGCATGTGAGTCTTGCCGCCAATTTTACATGAAATGTTTTGGTGGGATACTTATAAGTTATAGATAAATTGATTATTAGAACTAGTTAAACGCTTTATTATTTTGACTTCATAGTATATAGCAGAAAAAGTAACAAATTATCTTGCACAAAAATAATATTTCAATATAAACACTCAAGATCCTGCATTTTTCTCAGTATACTGGCTATTTATTTGACAGGATCCTGAGACCAGGTTCCTGAGAATTTTTGAATAATATTCAAAAATAACGTCTATTTATAACTTTCAACCCAAATTAAGCAGCATTAAGCCTTCGTGTAAGTAATTAATAAATCAAAATGCTACAATTACCATATTACTATATGAATTTCGTAATTAAATATCTTACCAGGATCCTGTGAACTTGACTGATTACGATGCAACTTCCTCCATCAAATGTGCCGGGCAGACTAAGCAATACACTGGGTGCAAAGCGATAGGTGGTATTCATTGTCTCTTTCGTAGCGGCAACGAACTCAGCTAAACCTCAAGGTCGTGCGGCTAATGGAATATTAAATATTCGCTTATTTTACATTGGACAGGATCCTGATATAAAACTTTTGGGACAAATTCTGGACCAAGTTTTTATAATGTTTTTGCTACAATGAAGTAGTAATATGTCACCTAGGTAACAATAATAATAGGAAGGCATATATATTGGTTTAACTTATGGTCTCAATGTAGTAGAAAATAAATTATATTGCACATTAGATTCGATTTTGCTCGTGGGACACACCAGGATCCTGAAAATTTGACGCTTTGAATATTTTTTTTCTTTAGAAAATATTTTGTCATCTAAATTATTTTTAGAGACCAGGTAGATATAGGTATGGTAAACAGTATGTTATGTAAATAAACTAGGTTGTAACCATTTTTTCATGATATTTTAGCTGAGCTGTCGAAAATTCCTTACTTTGTAGAACTACCCAGGTAGGAATACCTATTAAAATAAAAATTGTAACGATCAATTTAAAATATTAAATATACCCAGAGATGTAGTATAAAGTCTCTAGGTGTCACAACATGCAATAAAATACAATTAATTAATTAAAGTCCACAGAGATGTCTAAGGTCGCTAGGCGTCAACGTGAATAAAAATATAAATAAGTAATAAAGAAAATAATTATTAAACCTAAATTTCTTAGAGATGTATACGATCTCTAGGCGTCACAATTTACAAAAAAAAAAACGAGTTCATCACACAAATATTTGCCCCAGCCGGGATTCGAACCCAGGATCGCCAGCTCAGTAGGCAGGTGCACTACAAACGCCAACCGAGTCGTCAAAAAGGATCACCTTCGTTAGAACATTGCCACTTCATCAATTCTATTTCTGTTAAAAATAAAGTACACATTTTCTATTGCGCGAAAGATTCTTGAAAGTGCACCCGGGCTTTGTAACTCGTCTTGTAAACAAGTAACTCTGACAGAGCTCACTTCCACTCCGTCGGACAAAACGGCGTATTTAAATAATAAAAGGCAGTCAGTTACGCCCTTGTGTCTACATAAACACAACACTGAGGAGTTGAAACTTCTGCAAAAACGCGGCGAGTTCGCGAACTCGACTGCGAGCGGGAATTGAAGGGCTAGCACGAAACTATTTTATAAATATACAGTTATAAATACTAGTTGTTCTGAGAACTGAAGACTTCGCGAACTAATATGTCTATTTTACGTTTGAACCTCCTTTATTTTTTATAAATGGCGGAGATTTTAATAATTTAAAATAATCTGAATCGACACTAAAATCCTTTTTATAATAAAATTATCGGACGCCGTCTATGCTTCGCGATTCTTGTCGCGCGACATAGTATCACCCGTCACTCTCGTACAGTACTGTACAGAGAGAGAATTGTACTGTATGTATATCTCGCGCGAGAAAAAGTTGCGTGTCACAGTTGTATTAGAGCTGCTGCTCACAAAATTTCTCGAGAATCGGTTGAGAAATGCTACCTCTGGGCGAGAATAGCCGGAAATCCTTCAGAACATGCAGACATCCGGCCATACGAAATAATTTAGAAGCTGTAAAGGAGGCGCTTTGCTCGCTATAAAAACAAATATTAAATTCCATAAAATATTTTTTATTTCATGCTTAACACCCTTTCGTTTGCGGGTTCAACTCGTTGGCCAGTTTTTTTATATTAGGTACTTGGTGATATGCTAGTCCTCCGCTTAATTCCAAAACAACTTGCGATTTGTTGATCGGCTAAATTCGCCCGATTGAACTTTTCAGTGTCTCGGCAAATGCCGCGCTGCTAACTTGGCGCTTAACTTCTAGTAACTTCCACGAGTTTTTCTAACGGAATTATTGGCTTTACCCTTACGACTACACTGTTAATGTTCAGGGCATTTTGATAGGGTTAAAATTCCAAGCAAATGTATATAACGTTTCACACAAGCTCCAAAACAATCCATCAAACAGATATAAATTAAACAATTGACAACATTTTATATTTTTAATACTACAATTTTATTAATTTTCTGTGTTCCGCTTAGAAAGAGAACTTAATTACTGTTTTAATATGTTTCCTGAGATTACTAATTGTTTTATTATTAATTTATCAAAATTTACTAATTCTATAATGTAGTAACTCCAAACTATGACACAATGTACCTATAGGTTACCTTAGTCTCGTGTCTAATAAAAAAAAACTAATGACGCTGAGCTTGATATTATTGACAGCTTATTTTGTTTTCGCGGATAGGTCGAAGACTACAACTCTATTTCGGATAATTTATGTATTTTCTTATATTTCTTTACATACAGAATACAGAAAAAAATAACATTTTTTTAAAGGTGTACACGACGCAAAGCTTTCTCGATTTCTATATTAATTTCCACCTGTTAGAAATATGAAATGTTGACAATTGTAACAGATTATATCGCGTATAATTCATTATAAATAATGAGGCTCCCTAAATTTGAGCCTCCGCCTTTCAGACGTTTCAATAACTTTACCGTTTCCGTTGTTAAAGGGGTGACCGTGAAATACATAATTTTAATAATATGTTAACATTATGTGTGCCTTAACGTATCAAACGATGCCCGAATTTTGTATTGTTAGCCCAAATCCAATTACCTAATAGTTAAAAAAGGCAAATTCATTTCGAAAAACCAATTGTGACCGTTAAAGCTTCGAGTCGAGCCCTACGATTGGCAGCCCGAGGTCCGTCAAACTCAAATCGATATTCAAAAATGCATGCAATTTTGCGAGTAACGCTGTAAACTGGGTCACACGTACGGATTGTGTGTTGTAGTAGTTGTGCTCCTACTCCAATCAACGAGAACGATCTCAATTATTTTTGACGCTTTTATATAAACCGAACGGGTAGATACTCATGTTCTTGTTTAAGTTTATCTTCACCCATATTACATCTCTATAAACTGCTCAAAAACTATATCTATTAGCGTACAATATTATGAGTATGTAGTAAGAGTATGGTAATGAGTCATGTTCCACACTTCGCAGGGAAGTTACTGGTAGCATAGTTGCAATACAGTTTCCTATCAATAATGCCTAAATAAGTAAGTAAAAGTAGTGTATGCAATTATGAGAAGGGAAGAGAGTGTATGCAACTACTGACAAACTCGTGATCTTAGTATGACCTCTAGATGGGCTAATGTGTTAAGCACTAAGTCTAAATATCATACGCAATACGTCCTCGCTAAGGGTAGCAGCGCCATCTACAACAGACCGGTGGTATACGGTTTGTATAATCATTGACAGTTCTGAATGTATTCGCCCAATCTCTGCTGCTACGCGACCTGCTCTCAAGCTGGTGATAGCTGGTAGGAAGTGGCGCAGGATCGGGCAAGATAGCGTGCTCTTGGTGGTGGAGGCTAAAACTCATTAGGTTTGCTGCGCTAAAGCAGTTAGTTAGTTAGTGATCTCTGCATGTAAAGTCCTCGTTGGTTGGAGTACCTACTGGTAGTGATAGTAGTTGTAGCTTGAAGTGTGTCGGGAGCGGACATCGAATTCTATTTGTAGTACCACTCTTTGATGATAAATTTTCTCGCAAAAATGTAACGTGCATCTCTGTAGTGCTTTGAAATTCACAAATGTTAATTGTTTTTCTGTTGCATAATTTTATGTGTAGAAACTTTCTATTTACACACAGAGGGATATTGTCTACCTACATAATATCTGTCATGCTTGCTTGCATTACATAAATATGTATACCCATTTTAATAATTTATGTTTAGTGTTGTGTATTAACGTGAGGTTTGCCATCGACTTCAAAAGGTGATTCAAATGTAATCTGTACAGGATCGGGTTATTTATGGCTTTTCAGTTTCTTTTGAAGTCGGTTCTTTGTTATTTTATTTTTTTTATTTTTAGTCATCATCCTCCTAGCCTTTGTCCCATTTTTTTTTTCTTTGAGAATGAATTCTCAATCGGGGTCGGCTACCTAAATCCCAAGATGTGGCGTAGGCACTAGTTTTTACGCAAGCGACTGCCATCTGACCTTCCAACCCAGAGGGGAAACTAGGCCTTATTGGGCTTAGGTGGTTTCCTCACGATGTTTTCCTTCACCGAAAAGCGAGTGGTAAATATCAGATGACATTCCGTACATAAGTTCCGAAAAACTCATTGGTACGGGCCGGGTTCGAACCCGCGACCTCCGGATTGAAAGTCGCATGCCCTAACCACTAGGCTACTACCGCTTCAATTTTTTTCATTTTTAGTGATTCAAATATAATCATTTTTTCACAAAGAAATAACAGACTTCAATGAGCGAAATGGACCAACTTTAAATGGGGCCACACGGGATGCACCAGCTTTCAAATAAATAAAGAATCATCAAAATCGATTCACCCATTCGAAAGTTCTGAGGTAACAAACAAAAAAAACATACCGTCGAATTGAGAACCTAATTTTTTGTAGTCGGTTAAAAACTGAGGAATCACGCAATATATGCTAAGAGTTTTTGTCGTCCTTTTTTGAATTGGAAAATTCAAAGGCAGGGAGCCCTTCAGCCAAAAAGAAAACAAACTATCACGACGAAAATTTAAAAAATGATTAAAGAAAAACATAGTTAAAAAAACACTGAGGAATCACGCAATATATGCTAAGAGTTTTTGTCGAACATTTAAAAAAGAGCTGCAGTTTGTAGACCCTTACAGAAAGGATAATCGGAAAAAAAAATCTACCAAAAAACTTTACATATCCTATTGATCAGCTATAAGATAACGTAGGGTAGGTAGCAAGTTGTATTTTACTATTTTGTATGGGTTATATCAATATTTGGTAAATATCGCCAAGTGAACTGACAGTTTAGCATATATCAGAGGTGTGGACAAACGCATGCTAATCGAATGCTACAAACAACTCATGACAGTGCATACTAATTAGCATTTCACAATCCGCTGAATAGGTTGTCTCCGCCGATAGATATTTATGTTGAACACGGGTAAGAAATGTCCCTTAAAAACAATATTTTCTCAAATATGTTATGAAATGCTACAGTCTCACGTTTCGGATGGGTGGGTGGTCGACACGAAGAGAGTGTGTAATGATATTTCAACTAACATTTCAGGCGCCTCGCCATAAAAGCAACCTTCTTTAAGGGTTCAGCCATTAAAAAAAAACATACCTAAGCGTTATGGCACGGTCACCACACCAGTAAAAAACTAAAAGCGATGTTTGCAGTTTTAATTATTACATAAACACAATAATATTTATAAAAATACAGCTCTACTTTTTATATACAACTTTATTAATATACGAGTACATAACATAACTTGTAATATTATAATTTTAAACTAAACTACCTACAGATTAATTATACAGAATCTGAAAAATTTACTGACGTTTTTTATCTGATTTGATCACATTGGCTTTGGCGTCGGAAAGCCTTTAAAAATATATTCGTATGTTCAAACAGAATATATAAAAAAACTTTGAAATTTGGTGGTCAAATTGAATTTTGTTGGCTATACCTACTCGGCAGGCAATCCCCATTTTCCCGGCCTCTGTAGTAAATGCATAATGAGGTGCAGAATGGCATGGCCCATTTATGAATGAATTCATTCATAAATGAGCCATGCATTTGTGCAGCCCATATATTTATATATTTATATATATTTATTCAAATGTCAAGAACATGTGAGGTAAGGTACATCGTCCCACAAAACTGTTTTCAGTTTGACTGTGGGATCCTTTCTATACAATAGTAGGTAATACTCAAGTAATAAAATCTAAATCTTAATTAATGATAATATAGGTAGGTAAGAGGCAAATATCTATACAATTTCTAGCTCAAACTTTTGACTTAATTAAGTTAAATACTGTCTAGGTAGTATTTTAGTACAGCTTTTTTAAATTTATTTTTATTTGTCTCTCTGTCCTAATAGCCGCAGGTAAGGCGTTAAGTAAATATGGTAAGCGCTTTTCGATGAGCCTGTCCCCATAGTAATTGCTTACTCTAGGTACAGCATACTTACCTGCAGCTACGGACTTGGTGCCATGGTTATGGCTCATTTTAGATAGGTTACTCTCTTGATTACCGTGTTGATTGACTGATAATAAGTATTTGTGTTTTAGGCTTGCCGGAAGAATTTTACATACTTTAAATAACTTGTAATAATCATTTCTATATTTATTTTTAGTTTTATTGTTTACTAATAGCTTGAGGAATCTAATTTGTAATTTTTCTATTTTTTCCAAATTCGTTTTAAAAGTGAGGCCATAGCTATCCAGAGAGTAACCTATGATGGATTCTACTAGTGATACATAAATACATTTTAGGGTGCTTGTTGGGACTCTATAGCTTAGATGGTAAAACCTACCAAGTAGGACTCTTAATTTACTACAAATATAGTCTATATGAGATGACCATGAGAAGTTTTCATCTATTTTCATGCCAAGGTAAGTGATGCATTTTACACGCTCAATTGGCTTACATTGGCATGGAACTAGATTATTATGGAAACAGGAGAAGTCATGCGTAACTATTGTAGGCTCTGGCGAACAGGAAGGGTTTAAATAAGGTGAATGTAAAATGATTAGTTTTGTTTTATCTGCGTTTAACACTATACCATTATCGTGCGACCACTTGACTACGGCGTCGACGTCCTGCTGTACCGAGCGGCAGGTGCCGGCGAGGTCGGCCGCGGCGCCGGCGCGCAGCACGCACAGGTCATCGGCGAACATGTGCGGGGAGCAGTGCCGCAGCACGCCGCACAGGCTGTTCACGTGCAGCAAGTAGCACACCGGGCCGCATCCCGAGCCCTGCGGCACCCCGCACCGCACCGCCCGCTCGTCACCCAGCGTCGACGCCACCTTCACGCGGTAAGAGCGCGCGGTGAGATAGTCACTGAACCACTGGCTCAGTGGCTGGCCCACCCCGCACTCCCGCATGGCCTCGATTAGTGTATTGGTCTCTAGGGTGTCAAATGCTTTCCGAAAGTCGAAAAATACAGCTACAACTACTTTTTTGTTTGCTAAATAACCATTTATTTCATTAGTAAAATTTGATAGTAATGTGCTTGTACTTTTGCCCTTTTGGAATCCATGTTGACACTTATTTATGACGCAGCGGCGGCGGAGAGCCGGCCGCGCCCGCGCCTAGCAACACGCGCCGCGTTCTTGACAACCGATTAGTCAGAGAAAAATTACTGGATACTAACTTTGAGGAACTATTGTCCATTGAATGCCCTAACGAACTGTATACAGAGTTCTGTAACCTATTTATTAATGTTTATAATGATAGTTATAAGATTGTTCAAGCAAGCCCAAACCAGTGCCCCCCATCTGTACCGTGGGAACCCAGAACTATACCTACACCTCGCCTGTCGTGGCCGACACGCTTAGCCAGTCGGTTGCCACACGCGCTCACGGCCGGACGCCGCCGGTCGCGCTATAAAATCACCAAAAAAATAGCTTCGTCGCGAATGAGACCAACGCGCTGCAGTGTTGCGGGGTGTAAAAACATAAAAGCAACAGACATTTATCCTTTTTTTTTTGCCGACACTAACAATTCTTAGAACTTAATAAGCACCTACCTAAACGCATTGCATACACTGTTATAATAGATACATGTAATGTTGAGTAAATAAACCTACCTACTTAATATACTTAAATTCATAGAAAACATCCACTACCTACATCAACAAGTGACAATAATTTACTCAAGATTTACTAAATCAGTTTAGTGCGTGTGGCGGGAGTGCATTGCACGGTCTAAAAAGGGCGTAAACGTCGGCGTTGTTCTTGACACTTAAGACCTTTTGCAAGGAATGCATTCGCAAAGATGAAACGCGTGATCAGATTATTATAAAACAACTTGTACCTATTGACTGTTTCGAAGCTTGTAATGATAGTATTATACAATATGTAACACATTATATATAGGCACCTACCAAACTTTATTTAGTAAGTACCTACTGTCACCGGGATAAATTTAGGTTACTTAGGTACCTAAACAGAGAGTTGTTTTTGTTTCAGGTTTCTGGTAAGTTCAGATAGAATAGGTAGGTAAGATTCCGATGTACCTACTCGGAAATTTAAACGATTTTGATGGTGTGCCGCAGCGCATGTGAATACATATTTCTAGTAGGTACCTAATGATAATTAAATTTGACTAATTTTAAATAAATCGATCGTATTTTCGTTTATCTTGACTTTTTATAAAATCATTTCTAAGCGGTGTCAACCCTAGCCTCGTTTTGCCGGCACGTGCGGTCAACGACCCGCGCGTTCAAGGACGCTCCATTGTTAAATTGAGTAGGCATGAAAAGCGGTAGGTATTTGCCTTTTTATTCAGACATGAGTATCTGTTCGAAGAACAGATAAAAAAGTATGGATTAACTCTAAGCTGAAATCCATGATTAAAGAGAGAGATAGACTATTTGAAATATGGAGCTATGAACCAAATAATATGTTAAAGCGTATTACATATACAAAATATAGAAATAAATGTTTTAAACTTATATCTAAGGCAAAAAGTGATTACGATAAGAAGAGTATATTAGACTGTAATAATAATATTAAGAAAATATGGGACAAAGTCAATACTATGTTAGGAAACGACAAAAAGTCGTTAGATACAGTGATACTTAATAATATGAAAACAAGGTAATATTAAGGATATATGCAATGGATTTGCGGAAACTTTTTCTAGTGAAATAGTGAATTGTTAATTTTGTATATCATTTCACATTTTTTATCGTCTTTTTCGCATTTCCAAAACTTTTGACTCGGTGAATTTATTTGAATTGAAGAATAAACAAAATATATCTAATATAACAAGCTGTCGGTGAGGGTAATCTTAGCTTAGATATTTTGCTGGTAGCGGATTTTATAGCTCCTATCCTTTCCTATATTACTATTTTTTCTTTCTCCTCTGGCACGTTTCCTACAATTTGGAAATGCGCCCATGTGATTCCTCTCCCTAAAACCCCTAATCCGTCGTACTTTTCGCAGTATCGTCCTATGTCCATTCTTCCCGTCTTATCTAAAATCATTGAATCCTTTGTAAATCGACGTCTCTCATCACATCTAAATAGACTTAACTTTTTTAATTCCTCAGCACAACCACCGCTTTGGTTAAGATCACCGACGACATTCGTCTTAATATAGAATATAGAAAAGTGACTATATTGGTGCTCCTTGATTTTAGTAGTCCTTTTAACACTGTTGATATACTTCTCAGTTTACTTAGTACTTTAAATATATCTTCAACTTCACTGTCCTGGTTTCGTGATTACCTCTGTTCCCAGTGGGTTCGAGTTGATGACCGATTTTCTAGCTGGTGTGAACCGTCTGCTGGTGTCCCCCAAGAGGGCATACTCTCTCCATCGGAATCACCAAGTCACTCTCCTCCTCGTTCCATCTCTATGCAGACGATTTGCAGCTTTATGCGGCGACCAGCATTGAGGATTTTGGCTCCTTGGTTTCGCAAATCAATTCAGACCTAGAATCAATCCGTGCTTGGGCTTGATCCTTTGGTTTGGTGAAGAATGCTAAGAAGTCGCAGGCTATTGTCGTTGGAAGCCCACATTTGGCGTAGGCACTAGTTTTTACGCAAGCGACTGCCATCTGACCTTCCAACCCAGAGGGGAAACTAGGCCTTATTGGGCTTAGGTGGTTTCCTCACGATGTTTTCCTTCACCGAAAAGCGAGTGGTAAATATCAGATGACATTCCGTACATAAGTTCCGAAAAACTCATTGGTACGGGCCGGGTTCGAACCCGCGACCTCCGGATTGAAAGTCGCATGCCCTAACCACTAGGCTACTACCGCTTCAATTTTTTTCATTTTTAGTGATTCAAATATAATCATTTTTTCACAAAGAAATAACAGACTTCAATGAGCGAAATGGACCAACTTTAAATGGGGCCACACGGGATGCACCAGCTTTCAAATAAATAAAGAATCATCAAAATCGATTCACCCATTCGAAAGTTCTGAGGTAACAAACAAAAAAAACATACCGTCGAATTGAGAACCTAATTTTTTGTAGTCGGTTAAAAACTGAGGAATCACGCAATATATGCTAAGAGTTTTTGTCGTCCTTTTTTGAATTGGAAAATTCAAAGGCAGGGAGCCCTTCAGCCAAAAAGAAAACAAACTATCACGACGAAAATTTAAAAAATGATTAAAGAAAAACATAGTTAAAAAAACACTGAGGAATCACGCAATATATGCTAAGAGTTTTTGTCGAACATTTAAAAAAGAGCTGCAGTTTGTAGACCCTTACAGAAAGGATAATCGGAAAAAAAAATCTACCAAAAAACTTTACATATCCTATTGATCAGCTATAAGATAACGTAGGGTAGGTAGCAAGTTGTATTTTACTATTTTGTATGGGTTATATCAATATTTGGTAAATATCGCCAAGTGAACTGACAGTTTAGCATATATCAGAGGTGTGGACAAACGCATGCTAATCGAATGCTACAAACAACTCATGACAGTGCATACTAATTAGCATTTCACAATCCGCTGAATAGGTTGTCTCCGCCGATAGATATTTATGTTGAACACGGGTAAGAAATGTCCCTTAAAAACAATATTTTCTCAAATATGTTATGAAATGCTACAGTCTCACGTTTCGGATGGGTGGGTGGTCGACACGAAGAGAGTGTGTAATGATATTTCAACTAACATTTCAGGCGCCTCGCCATAAAAGCAACCTTCTTTAAGGGTTCAGCCATTAAAAAAAAACATACCTAAGCGTTATGGCACGGTCACCACACCAGTAAAAAACTAAAAGCGATGTTTGCAGTTTTAATTATTACATAAACACAATAATATTTATAAAAATACAGCTCTACTTTTTATATACAACTTTATTAATAAACGAGTACATAACATAACTTGTAATATTATAATTTTAAACTAAACTACCTACAGATTAATTATACAGAATCTGAAAAATTTACTGACGTTTTTTATCTGATTTGATCACATTGGCTTTGGCGTCGGAAAGCCTTTAAAAATATATTCGTATGTTCAAACAGAATATATAAAAAAACTTTGAAATTTGGTGGTCAAATTGAATTTTGTTGGCTATACCTACTCGGCAGGCAATCCCCATTTTCCCGGCCTCTGTAGTAAATGCATAATGAGGTGCAGAATGGCATGGCCCATTTATGAATGAATTCATTCATAAATGAGCCATGCATTTGTGCAGCCCATATATTTATATATTTATATATATTTATTCAAATGTCAAGAACATGTGAGGTAAGGTACATCGTCCCACAAAACTGTTTTCAGTTTGACTGTGGGATCCTTTCTATACAATAGTAGGTAATACTCAAGTAATAAAATCTAAATCTTAATTAATGATAATATAGGTAGGTAAGAGGCAAATATCTATACAATTTCTAGCTCAAACTTTTGACTTAATTAAGTTAAATACTGTCTAGGTAGTATTTTAGTACAGCTTTTTTAAATTTATTTTTATTTGTCTCTCTGTCCTAATAGCCGCAGGTAAGGCGTTAAGTAAATATGGTAAGCGCTTTTCGATGAGCCTGTCCCCATAGTAATTGCTTACTCTAGGTACAGCATACTTACCTGCAGCTACGGACTTGGTGCCATGGTTATGGCTCATTTTAGATAGGTTACTCTCTTGATTACCGTGTTGATTGACTGATAATAAGTATTTGTGTTTTAGGCTTGCCGGAAGAATTTTACATACTTTAAATAACTTGTAATAATCATTTCTATATTTATTTTTAGTTTTATTGTTTACTAATAGCTTGAGGAATCTAATTTGTAATTTTTCTATTTTTTCCAAATTCGTTTTAAAAGTGAGGCCATAGCTATCCAGAGAGTAACCTATGATGGATTCTACTAGTGATACATAAATACATTTTAGGGTGCTTGTTGGGACTCTATAGCTTAGATGGTAAAACCTACCAAGTAGGACTCTTAATTTACTACAAATATAGTCTATATGAGATGACCATGAGAAGTTTTCATCTATTTTCATGCCAAGGTAAGTGATGCATTTTACACGCTCAATTGGCTTACATTGGCATGGAACTAGATTATTATGGAAACAGGAGAAGTCATGCGTAACTATTGTAGGCTCTGGCGAACAGGAAGGGTTTAAATAAGGTGAATGTAAAATGATTAGTTTTGTTTTATCTGCGTTTAACACTATACCATTATCGTGCGACCACTTGACTACGGCGTCGACGTCCTGCTGTACCGAGCGGCAGGTGCCGGCGAGGTCGGCCGCGGCGCCGGCGCGCAGCACGCACAGGTCATCGGCGAACATGTGCGGGGAGCAGTGCCGCAGCACGCCGCACAGGCTGTTCACGTGCAGCAAGTAGCACACCGGGCCGCATCCCGAGCCCTGCGGCACCCCGCACCGCACCGCCCGCTCGTCACCCAGCGTCGACGCCACCTTCACGCGGTAAGAGCGCGCGGTGAGATAGTCACTGAACCACTGGCTCAGTGGCTGGCCCACCCCGCACTCCCGCATGGCCTCGATTAGTGTATTGGTCTCTAGGGTGTCAAATGCTTTCCGAAAGTCGAAAAATACAGCTACAACTACTTTTTTGTTTGCTAAATAACCATTTATTTCATTAGTAAAATTTGATAGTAATGTGCTTGTACTTTTGCCCTTTTGGAATCCATGTTGACACTTATTTATGACGCAGCGGCGGCGGAGAGCCGGCCGCGCCCGCGCCTAGCAACACGCGCCGCGTTCTTGACAACCGATTAGTCAGAGAAAAATTACTGGATACTAACTTTGAGGAACTATTGTCCATTGAATGCCCTAACGAACTGTATACAGAGTTCTGTAACCTATTTATTAATGTTTATAATGATAGTTATAAGATTGTTCAAGCAAGCCCAAACCAGTGCCCCCCATCTGTACCGTGGGAACCCAGAACTATACCTACACCTCGCCTGTCGTGGCCGACACGCTTAGCCAGTCGGTTGCCACACGCGCTCACGGCCGGACGCCGCCGGTCGCGCTATAAAATCACCAAAAAAATAGCTTCGTCGCGAATGAGACCAACGCGCTGCAGTGTTGCGGGGTGTAAAAACATAAAAGCAACAGACATTTATCCTTTTTTTTTTGCCGACACTAACAATTCTTAGAACTTAATAAGCACCTACCTAAACGCATTGCATACACTGTTATAATAGATACATGTAATGTTGAGTAAATAAACCTACCTACTTAATATACTTAAATTCATAGAAAACATCCACTACCTACATCAACAAGTGACAATAATTTACTCAAGATTTACTAAATCAGTTTAGTGCGTGTGGCGGGAGTGCATTGCACGGTCTAAAAAGGGCGTAAACGTCGGCGTTGTTCTTGACACTTAAGACCTTTTGCAAGGAATGCATTCGCAAAGATGAAACGCGTGATCAGATTATTATAAAACAACTTGTACCTATTGACTGTTTCGAAGCTTGTAATGATAGTATTATACAATATGTAACACATTATATATAGGCACCTACCAAACTTTATTTAGTAAGTACCTACTGTCACCGGGATAAATTTAGGTTACTTAGGTACCTAAACAGAGAGTTGTTTTTGTTTCAGGTTTCTGGTAAGTTCAGATAGAATAGGTAGGTAAGATTCCGATGTACCTACTCGGAAATTTAAACGATTTTGATGGTGTGCCGCAGCGCATGTGAATACATATTTCTAGTAGGTACCTAATGATAATTAAATTTGACTAATTTTAAATAAATCGATCGTATTTTCGTTTATCTTGACTTTTTATAAAATCATTTCTAAGCGGTGTCAACCCTAGCCTCGTTTTGCCGGCACGTGCGGTCAACGACCCGCGCGTTCAAGGACGCTCCATTGTTAAATTGAGTAGGCATGAAAAGCGGTAGGTATTTGCCTTTTTATTCCGACATGAGTATCTGTTCGAAGAACTATTATATTAATCTGTGCCCAAACAGAGATAAAAAAGTATGGATTAACTCTAAGCTGAAATCCATGATTAAAGAGAGAGATAGACTATTTGAAATATGGAGCTATGAACCAAATAATATGTTAAAGCGTATTACATATACAAAATATAGAAATAAATGTTTTAAACTTATATCTAAGGCAAAAAGTGATTACGATAAGAAGAGTATATTAGACTGTAATAATAATATTAAGAAAATATGGGACAAAGTCAATACTATGTTAGGAAACGACAAAAAGTCGTTAGATACAGTGATACTTAATAATATGAAAACACAAGGTAATATTAAGGATATATGCAATGGATTTGCGGAAACTTTTTCTAGTGAAATAGTGAATTGTTAATTTTGTATATCATTTCACATTTTTTATCGTCTTTTTCGCATTTCCAAAACTTTTGACTCGGTGAATTTATTTGAATTGAAGAATAAACAAAATATATCTAATATAACAAGCTGTCGGTGAGGGTAATCTTAGCTTAGATATTTTGCTGGTAGCGGATTTTATAGCTCCTATCCTTTCCTATATTACTATTTTTTCTTTCTCCTCTGGCACGTTTCCTACAATTTGGAAATGCGCCCATGTGATTCCTCTCCCTAAAACCCCTAATCCGTCGTACTTTTCGCAGTATCGTCCTATGTCCATTCTTCCCGTCTTATCTAAAATCATTGAATCCTTTGTAAATCGACGTCTCTCATCACATCTAAATAGACTTAACTTTTTTAATTCCTCAGCACAACCACCGCTTTGGTTAAGATCACCGACGACATTCGTCTTAATATAGAATATAGAAAAGTGACTATATTGGTGCTCCTTGATTTTAGTAGTCCTTTTAACACTGTTGATATACTTCTCAGTTTACTTAGTACTTTAAATATATCTTCAACTTCACTGTCCTGGTTTCGTGATTACCTCTGTTCCCAGTGGGTTCGAGTTGATGACCGATTTTCTAGCTGGTGTGAACCGTCTGCTGGTGTCCCCCAAGAGGGCATACTCTCTCCATCGGAATCACCAAGTCACTCTCCTCCTCGTTCCATCTCTATGCAGACGACTTGCAGCTTTATGCGGCGACCAGCATTGAGGATTTTGGCTCCTTGGTTTCGCAAATCAATTCAGACCTAGAATCAATCCGTGCTTGGGCTTGATCCTTTGGTTTGGTGAAGAATGCTAAGAAGTCGCAGGCTATTGTCGTTGGAAGCCCACATTTTATTTCCAAGCTTTCAGATCAAGCCAAGCCAGTTATTTTCTTTGATGGTACGCCTATACCTTGCTCTTCTACTGTAAACAAATTTGGCATTACCATGGATCAAACTTTGTCATGGGTAGGATCTGAGATCAGTAGGAAACTTTTCGCGTCCCTTCATTCATTGAGGTGTCTGCAGAATTTCCTTCCTCTTCATACGAAGATCATGCTTGCCCGCTCACTTTTGCTTTGGTCTCCACAAGTTTGATCATGTGTCTCAATACCGCGCTCAACTTAAATGGCTCCCGATCCGTCAGCGCAGATACTATGTTCTTTGTATTTTGTATAATGTCCTTGTCATTCCTTCTTCTCCTCCTTACCTTGCAGAGAAGTTCTTTTACATGGCGGATGGTAGTGGCCATCGCCTGCGGTCAAGTGCGAATCTGGATCTATCTATCCCACTGCATAGATCTCATGTTTACGATGTGTTTTTGCTGTGCGCGCCGTGAAATTATGGAATAAATTGTCTCCCGCCCTAAGGTACACGCAGTTCGTAGCATCACTCAAGGGGAAGTTACAGAAATTGTGGCTGTCGAACGAATGATTACTTGATTAGGTTGCTGTTTTTGTTATAATTATGATTATATTTATGTTATATGTATTTATATAGATATATTACGTAATATGTATGTATTACATTGACTGTTTGCCTATCTCTCTCTCATCTGGTTTTTGCATTTTCATGTGTACTATTGTAAAGTTATCGTATTGTACATGTTGCTTGGTTTGTCTACCATTTACTTGTGTTTAATACTCATTCACTTGAAGGTTAATTGGAAGAAATCCCTTAGAGGGATAGGTTCGCTTTTGTACATGCTTATTTTTTGCAATGTATTTCTTGCTATTGTGTACAATAAAGTGTTTAGATACAATACATGCAAACAATTAATCTAAATTATTACTATTGCTATTCATAATTTATTTATTTTTAAGGATGGCTAATCGCAATAAAAAAACAATCAAGAGAAGAAGTCCTCGAAAAGAAAAAATATATTGTTGTTACAAACGAGTTAGTGATTGTATTTTCAGATATTTTGGTATAACTAAAATGATTAATAAAACATTTACTTTCTTTTAATTTCCAGTAGGCAATTTCATCAACAATTTTTGACGACGCGTTTGGCTCGGTTTGTAGACACCTGCCTACTGAGCGGGCGGTCCCGGGTTCGAATCCCGGCCAGGGCAAATATTTGTGTGATGAACTCGAATATTTGTGCTTGGGTCATGGTTGTTCTATGTATTTAAGTATATATTGATCTATATAAGTACGTATATCATCGTCTAGTACCCATAACACAAGCCTTCTTGAGCTTAATTTGGGAGTAGATCGATTTGTGTGAGGTTGTCCGATATTTATTATTATTATTTATTATAAATATTAATTTTTAGCACACGAGACTAATTTTGGTGTAGATGTACAATTTTGGTGGCCAATAAATCTAAATGGCAGTCTAAGTGGCAGGCAAATTACTAAAATAATAATAACTTTATAACTATTATGTATAACAAAGGGCCATTACTACACAATATTGGTTATGACTTTATTCGTATTATTGATATGTATATAATTTTGACTCTAAATTAAAAATTAAAAAAAAACACCAAAATTAGGTAATTTTTAAGCTTGTTGCAATTCACCCTGAAACTATACATTTGTAATAAAATCATATAAAATATAGTCCTTTTCAAATATCATGTTTGGTGAACCTGGTTATATTAAGTTTGCACCTCATTTGTATGCGGCGCCATACGCATCAGGTGCAAACTTAACCAGGCCAGTTAAGATGGCATAAGTGAAAATTTGTACGGAACCCTCGGTGCGGTGCGGTCGGTACGGTCGGTTTAATTAAATTGTAATATAATGATAATCAACCGATCGATCTTTTTCTTGAAACCCAACTAGTGTTAGTAGAAGTTCCTACTCTACTCCCATCATTTTTGAAACAGATTTAGATATCGATTACGCGGGCTAGGATCCTTTTTAGGGTTCCGTACCCAAAGGGTAAAAACGGGACCCTATTACTGAGACTTCGCTGTCCGTCCGTCCGTCCGTCCGTCCGTCCGTTCGTCCGTCTGTCACCAGGCTGTATCTCAAGAACGGTGATAGCTAGACAGTTGAAATTTTTACAGATGATGTATTTCTTTTGCCGCTATAACAACAAATACTAAAAATAAAATAAAATAAATATTTAAGGGGGGCTCCCATACATCAAAGGGATTGGTTGCGTTAACTTTGCACCTCATTTGTATAGAGCGCTATACATACCAGGTGCAAACTTAACTTAAACAACTAAAGGATGGAAAGTGTTTGTACGGAACCCTCGGTGCGCGAGTCCGACTCGCAATTGACCGTTTTTTTACTTTTTCATTAACATCCTTGTAAATACGTGATACTTTACTTCCTCCCCCGACCCGCAATCGTGCGATAGAGAGCGTTGCAGCTTGCGACTGACAATAGGTACTTTTTTGATGAAATTTGCGTTACGGGAGAAAACGTTTTCCACTAACTAAATCTTAGCAAATCACTTCGATTTTGATGTCGATCGCTTCAGCATAATATAATCTAGGTTTATAGGTTGCGCTTTTTTTTAAAAAGTGCATTTTTTTAATAATACAAACGGTTTCATTCAACAACGTTTTAATCACAAAAATTAGGTTTTTCAACTACCTTTAAATTAGAATCTATAGCAAATTTTTAAAAAAGGAAAACCTACAAACCTTTTGTCACTGTGTCAATAACATACTAAAAAATGATGGAGATTGGAAAATATTTAAAAGTGGAAAAACGTTTTCTCTTTTTGTATGGACGAGTGCGTACTATACTTCCCTCTTAATATTATAGAATGACAAATCTGAATGACTTATATTTGCTTCTGTAATTACCAATACACTTAAGGAGTTCAAGTGATTGTTAAGTGCTACCAATAATTCGTTGAAATGTTTTTAATCGAACGGATATTGACATGGACTAAATTTAAATCCTTGTTTCCACTAAATGAATTTGTAAATTCTCCTAAATTATTTACAGTAACAAAATCGACTATGGACTGATTATCAATACAGTCGATACTATTTATGGCTGTGAATCTTAAATAATGGGAATAAACATTGTAGACGTGGTGTGATAATGAGATTGATTACCTACTTAGTTTTTTTTAATTCGTTTAAATCATTCTCCGACCTCACCCATGTGGAGTTGCCGCCGTCGGCCTTCTTCACCAGGATCTTGCCGTTCACCACCCAGATGTACTTAAAGACACCATGCAGCTGTTTCTTCACGTTCCACAGCAGCACCCTGGTGGCCTTGTTGAGGTCTTCGTTGAGGTAGACCCTGGTGGTCATGGCTCCGCCGGTGACCGCGGCGCTTGTCAGGTCTGCTAGCCGCCGCCGCTGCGCGAGCCACTGGTCGCGCATCGCCGTCCCCGAGCTCTTGAACGCGACGATGATAGGCGCCGGCTTCGCGTTCGGACCGGGTCGTGGTGGATGAGTGCGTCTCGCTGACTCGATCTCCGCACAGGTCACGTAAATTTTCTTGGCTATCGTGGCGACAATGTCCATTATATTTTCGCCTGGTGTCTGCTCGATACCCACGATCTCAATATTATGTTTCCCGGTGGCCTGCTCAAATTCTTGTATTTTTTGTTCAAGCGCCATATTCTGCTTCTCCAAGTATACACATTTGTTATTTGTACTGACAGCCATTTTTTCTAGCCTACTAATCTTCTCCTTCGACTGCTCATGTTCGGCAAGTAGTGTGTCATATTTCTCGGAGAGGACACTTATGCTTTGTTTTATTGCACTTAACTGTTTTTCCAGTCCGGGGAGAACACTGACCTGACTTTGTACAAATATCGTCAATGGAGATAGCTACTTAGTGCATGTTTTTCCATCGTATTTTGCTAGGGAAGCTCGTTTTTATTTTTCCATCTCGAGTTTTTCACCGAAGTTGATAAAAACATGTTAATACGAACTTTTCCGACAAAAACGAATGCAATATAATTAATAAATTCTCATATATTATATGAAAATTTATTTTGAATGTTAAATGTATTTCAAATTACAATCATGAAAAGCTAAAATCGACACGTATTTTATAGGTAGTTTTGCTGCACTTTGTGCCGTAATTTGAAGAATATGTTGCACCATGCCGTTCATTTATACTGGGTGTGGTCTGAGCAATAAATTAAATAATACATAAACATCGTTTTCAGTAGTTCATTATGTCAAACAAATTAAATTATATTTTCAATGTAGGTACGTCGTCCAAAATTGACACCGCCTTATATCATCGATATAGCTGTCATGCTACAAAATAAGTAGCAAATATTTCACAATATATGTCTTCTTTGAATAAACTTTATTTAATACAAGTTATTTTCAAAAATAGCTCAACAAATGTTGTTCAGATTCAAGAACGGAATCTGTTTTAAATTATACTCCTATTACAGTCTACACCCGGTATACAGTTTAACGCAAGAGGAACGACCCGATTCAAACTCTGTAAAAAAAATGACAAGCTGAATCACAGTGTCCGTCGGATCGGATGGACGAAAGGATGAGCATGGAATTATAAGCATCGGAGCACGATACCCTAGAGGGCTCATGTAATCCCGCCTCGATTATAAATCCTTTTACCGACCAACAAAAGAATTAAGTACGGCTCGTTCCCGCCTAAATCTAAATATAATATCGATCGCGAACTCTCTCAAAATCTCATCTCGCTTAATTCCACTGTTGGAAAGTAATCTAAATGTGGAATAAATAGGGTTGAAGTTAACAACGGTATGCGAGAAATGTGTGAGGTTGTGGAAGGGAGTGGTGGGAATTTGCCATAACGAATGGAGTCGGATGCAGTGCCTACTTGAGCCAGCTCACTCCGGCGCGATTTTTTCAAGGGCCCATTTACACATTTAATTAAATTCTCACTGTTTTAATTTGACTCGGTAACGCCGTGAAATTACTGCGTTCAAACCAAGCCACGGACTGGCGGTGAGATGAATTAATCACGGACAGAATAATTACTATATGGAGTGAAATTCACTGCAACTGATGAATCTTCAAGAGACTCAAATTTTCAAATTATCATGTTGAAATTACTGGATTCGCAAAATTACCGACTGGGCAGAAAGTTTTATTTAATTTTGCCTGCTAATAAAAAATGTTAATTCGATTGCGAGAACTTATCATCAAGATGTTTATCATCTATTTATCGTTGTGATAAACGCGACCTTAATAAGCTCGTTTTAGGGTTCCGTACCCAAAGGGTAAAAGCGGGACCCTGTTACTGATACTGAGACTTCGCTGTTCGTCCGTCCGTCCGTCCGTCTGTCACCAGGCTGTATCTCATGAACGGTGATAGCTAGACAGTTGAAATTTTCACAGATGATGTATTTCTATTGCCGCTATAACAACAAATACTAAAATAAAATAAAATAAATATGTAAGGGGCCCCCCATACAACAGACTTGTTATCCCTTCATGCGCGAGTTGGATTCGCACATGCCCGATTTTTTCAATTTAGTTCTGGAAACTAAAACAAAAAACATTTTAGTACTTTATAGCATGCTATACTAGTGTAATAATAGCATTAGTGAAAAATTGTAACGTCGTCGAGAATAAATAAGAGACACACAACTGAAACATACCAGATGAGCATTGTCGCTTTCATAGCTGAAGGCTCAATAGTCTCCAGCTATTTTAAAATTGGAACATACAAGGCATCGTCACTTTGTAATGCATATGCTAAACGAAACAGGAGTAAAACGCTTTATGTAGTCCAAAAAGCGATAAGTACAAGCCGAAACAGTTGGCGAGTGTGTGTGACAGGCCGAGCCGCGCCCGGGCGAGCGTTTTGCCCCGAAAAAAAGAATCGAAAATTGACGCAACTGTTTTAAAGCGAAATGAAATTGCCAGGAATTTACTCGCTGGCACAAAATATGGCTCCGTTTTTAGGTCACACTAGTGCGCGGGGGTTTTGGGCGAAAAGAGGCACAAAATGTCGTTTCAAAGGGGTAAAATTAGAATTACTTATCAGAACTCAGAGCGTAAGCAATTTGGGGTCACATTTTTAATAATATGTGTGCACTGCGAATCGTTAAAAGATATTTCCTAGGGTATTTCAACCATTGTCTTTGATCACATTATTGTTAAAACTCTGCGAGATGAAAATACTTAAGATGTTGTTTTTTTTGTAAGAAAAGAACAGTCTTCTTCTAAATAACAAATAAATGTTAAGGTAATCTCAAAGGATTATAATATGTTTAGATTTGGTGGCAATAGTTGTCAAACATTCTAAATTACAATGATGTTACATTTCTTGTGACTACAGCGGTTGTGAAGTTTATAGCAGTCAGTCTCAAAAAACAGTTTCTTTCGTTTCGCGTGTTGTACCGTACTTGTTAACCTGGCTAGTTTCACTGAAAACTTCATGGGTAGATCCTTTATGGAATTTAAATATCCATGTTCACCGAACGCTGATATATGACCGGTAAACAGCCACGTTATCGCCGGACGCCAGCCCGCTGATTAGTGGTTACCCGGGCCAGCGCAATTTGCACGCAAAAATATCGAACACTCGTATACAGGGTTAGGGGGCGCCTCCACCGCCGGTCCATTAACCCCCCGGCGTTAGCTCCCCGGAATAGTGCGCAATAAAACGCGAGCTCGCCGCTGGCCGAAAAAATACTCCCTAAAATTATTCTTTTGAAGCGTACGGTGGCCGCAGCACATATTGGCTGCATTCGGCGTGAGGTACAGGAATAATCTCACGTGAAGTTTATGGCCGGCTCGGTATTATGGTACTTTTTGAGATTGGTTTTGGATACGAGTGAAGTTTGGTGAATTGAGAAAGAAATAAGGGTTACTTTTTTGATGTTGGGTTGTACTGCAACACATTGATAGCGACTTTGAAAGATATCTAGCGCTCGAATTGGATTTAAGCAACGATAAACAAGTAAAAGACAGCATTAACCAACTTAACCTATTCCAAGAGAACGTAACTAAATGGCTAATAGCCAAACTATAACCCTTTGGCCGAGGAATGAGCCGGCTCTGTGGTCCGAAGAACATTCCGACAGTCTTTTTTTTAATAGACAAAAAAACACCTCGATAATTATACACATACATTGCAACTAAGTCCGAGTTTGAAGAACCTATCTAAGAACAAGAATATGACAATGTTCTTCTTCTCTGCGAGTTCGATTGTAGTTAGTTACAATCAAGCTCGATTCCGAAAAGCGAAACCGAGATACTTTCGGTTTCGAAGTTTCATGTTTTATGTGTTAAGTAATCGATTTTACAACATCACGAGACGCTCACCATTTTTTATTGCAAATTGGCGACTATTTCGTGCTTGCACAGATTGCGATATTACCTTTTATTCACTTTAAAATAGATTTGAAGTTCACAAAGGCAAGTGAAAATCTAGTTCTAGAAATGTGAAGCTCACGTACGTAAACGCGAGTGTTATTAAGTACCTAGAGTGACATAATCCGTCCAATATTTCACTTTTGAATTTGTAGCTCTATTTTAAAATATAATCTGTATTGCATGTCGCCCGGACTCAAGATTACGAACAGGGGCTAAATTCGATATTCCTAATGGCACATATCCGAGATCTCACCATTATACGTCAACTTTAGCGATTTGAATTGACTGTAAATTAATCAAATTTTCGTATTTTACTGACATAAATATGCTCTAATATGATAGGCATACAATTCAGAATGGCGAACCCTATCGCTAAAGTAGAAATGACAGAAGGGAGTATAGGTAATGCATAAAATTTGCCAATTTCATACATATTTTTTTTGGTAGATGATAAACGCGAGTAATGATTCTCATTTTGCTATTTTCAAGCATATCGCGAAAGTAGAAATGACAGGCGTGAGAAATCTAATTTTAGTACTTTTTTAAGCCATATAGCTAGAGTAGCAATGACAGACGGGAGTGCCTAATGCTTCTAACTTTTTTATATTCATCCATACCATATCTATTTGATAATTATTTCAAGGTCATTTAAGTAAGTAAACACTTTATTGTAGCTACACAAAAACAGTTAAAAATACATCTATTACAACAACATATAGGTACAAAGGCGAACTTATCCCTATAAGGGATCTCTTCCAGTTAACCTTTGAGCAATTGAGTGAGTACGAGAAAAAGAAAGACAAAGTAACACCGTGTACAAAAAGGTATTAAAAATAATAAAACTAATAAGTAGGTACCTACACTCATGAAGAAGTATTTACACATATAAACTAATAATAAATACATACATATATATTAAATATATATATATAAAATAATATAAATATAAGTAAATTAAATTATTATTAATAACACATAAATATAATTACATTGTAGATCCAATTCACAAGTCATTGGAAAACCATACCTTCTTAAGATTCGTCTTAAGCGATGCCACATATGGAGACTTCCTAAGGGACAGTGGCAATTCGTTCCACAACTTCACAGCGCTTACTGTGAAAGATTTTAGCGTAAGTATGCGTCTTGTTAGACGTTGAGATTGGCAGACGACTGCAAGCGGTGACCACTGCCATCGGCCATATATTTAAACCTTTCACTGAGGTAAGGAGGTGAAGCAGGGTTGTAGAGAACATTAAAAAGCAATGACATCATTTAATGTAATTCGTCGGTCACTAACATAATGCATAGCCGAGATATACCCGAGATATTGCTATGGGATACCGAAATGCGTCCCCGAATCAGTGCTCAGCAGAAATATTAACCTCTGTAAAGAATAAGGTGTAGCGCAAAGCCGGCGCCCTCCTTGGGGAAATGAAATTGCAAAATATGTCTCGAGATGGAGCGTGTCCGCGACAGATCTATTTCTGGACCCGCATATGACATTGACTTAGGATCTTAGTATATTATGATATTTATTACTCCCTATAGCTATTTTATAGCTCCCTTAGCTGGTTACAGAATAACATACAAGATTAACTACATATTTAAATTCATTCACTTAAGGGAGGTCGTATACGGCGACTTTTTGTGGCGATTTAATCACGCCATTACTGAACGCGCGCGGTTGTGACTCTTACTCGCATTTGCAACGCGCGACAGAGGCAATGCAGTAACGATACGCGTAGTCACGCGATGTATTAGCGCTTTTTGATTCAGCATCGCTTCTAAATCAATGCAGAATCGTGTTTACGAGTGCGGGGATATTATGACGTATATTATGAGTATCGGTCCTTTTTGGTTGAATTTCGCAGTGCCTTACCCCACGACCATCGCATTTTACATAAACAACCAACAAAATATAATTCTTCGGCGGCTATAGCGGAAATCAAAAGAGAGAGTATTCCTATTAGTGTTTTATTCTGTGACGTAAATGTAATGTACCTAGATGCAATAAAGGTGGATGATCTCGTCGAAGATAGCTCATCGTTAGTACAAATATTGAATAGCTCCCACCATGTTGATGTTGGTAGCTTTATTTTAGTTCGTTGACTGGACGAAAGCTGTAGATTTTTAAGAATGTTTCAAAGTTTGACGCTCACCTGTTAACCAAAATCAAAGTTCAACGCGAGAAGCCGTTCAAAGGTGCTATGCGGCGAGAGGAAGTTACGACATAAACCACATTTTACAAGTTTTCCATTACAGGTTCGACGAACTCAGCGGAAATATTACGACAGTATTAGTCGACAGGAACGACTGAGCGAAGCGTCTCCGTTTCAGCTTGGCCAAAAATTCTTTCGTATGTCCGGATTTCGGATGTTTGGATTCCCGGTTGTTCTTGCCTACATGGCGCATTTCTTAACCGATTCTTGGGGTATTTTGTGTATAGGGTCGATAAATACATAGATTATTTTTGCGAATCAGTTATTTGAAACTTTTCAAAATTCCTGAACAACATTTTGTTATGCAACTTCTGAAAATAACGTGTAATTAATGATATTTTGTAGAATAATGTTTAGACAAAGAAGCAATGTATATTTGTCATAAAACATAAATAAATTACGTTTCTATTCTAAAGTTTGCGCCCGAATTGCTGGTTCCATGTGCTCCTTTTAGCAGTACTCCGTGAAAAAAAAACATTATTTTTATTTCGTAGGTCCTCTTATCCGGTCTGTGTAGCAAATTATTTCAGTTACCTAAGCACACAAACTCTGCCATACTAACATTAAACAGCCGTAAGTACAAACATGAGGTTAAAGATATTTACACCTTATCACAATAGAAAAAAGATAGATGTTTCAATGTTTCTTTGAGCGTATTTTCGGGAATATGGTAAAGGTCTTCACTAGCGTTTGTCGCCAGGAACATTAAAGTTCAAAAGGCTTTGTAAAAATGTATCGTGAATTTTCTATCGACACCCAGTAACCCTGTTATGTAAGTTAAGAAAAATCTTTCGTAGACGTAATTAATGCCGGTTCAGCTTGGACATTTATTCATTTATTTATTTATTTTTATTTATTTATTTATTTTCCACACATACAATTATCATTACAGGCTATACCCAATGCGATATTGTTGCAAACATAACATATAAACAATCTTATGTCTAAATAAATACAGGTATCATTTCATGATTACCTAACTAGGATAGGCAATCTTCCATAAAGCAATTTTTTTGAATTCACTCAGTGCACAATGAAACAAGTCCAGATCTATCGCGATCAAGTTCAGGGTGCGTAGTGCACGCGTCAGCGGCGCCTCTCGCAGCAGCTTGGTGCGCGCGCGCGGCAGGGCCAGAAGCCCCGGCCGCCGCCGGCGCGTCGCGAGCGCGGGGGGGGGCACACAGACCCACTGCACCCAGTATATCCGGATTGTGTATCTTACCCCTTATCACCTTAAAAACATACGTCACGAGTGAGAGTTCTCTTCTGACTTTCAGCTCCTCATATCCGACCATGCCTAAAACAAATAATGTGGGATACATGAGCGGATAAAATGGATAGACACCGTATTGCCTCATGTACATGTACCTTATAAATTTATTTTGTATCCGTTCTAGCATGAGACTATACTTTGCTTCGTACGGAGCCCATATTTCGGCATTGCATTCCAGCTGACTCCTCACTAATGCATTATACAACGCAGTTATCGCCTTCATGTTTGTGAATCCCTTTGCCATTCTAAGCACAAAACCGAGGTTTCGAAATGCTTTTTTGCAAACATTTGTGACATGACTTCGAAACGTTAGCTCAGTTGTAAAAAGGACCCCCAGATCTCTCACTTCGGTAACCCTAACCATAGGTCTCCCGTCTACAGTATAATTGTGTGTAATCGGAGAACGTGCCCGCGAGAAGGTTATTGCCATACACTTCGCGGTGTTAAACTCCAAAAGATTGTTTTTGCTCCAGTGGACCACTCTGTCTATATCCCTCTGCAATCTTTTGCAGTCTTCCACATTTTTTATTACGAGAGATAACTTGAGATCATCTGCGAATAATAAACATTTTGCATCTTTTATCACTTCTGGCAGGTCGTTTATCATTAATAAAAAGTCCAGAGGCCCCAAGTTACTACCTTGACTTACACCAGATCTAGTAAAATATGGTTTAGACCGATATCCTACATATTCTACAAACTGCTGTCTATCCCTCATATAATCGGAAAAAAAGTTAAGAAGATGTGGGGTAAAACCAAAGCCTGCAAATTTCTTCAGTAAGACGTCGTTATCTACTAAATCGAAGGCTTTTTTGAAGTCAAAGTATGCAGTATCGGCCTGGCCTCCGCTATCCACGGTAGGCATTAAATCGGCTACGTGACTAAGCAGATTACTGGCTGTACTTCTTGCCGGCCGAAAACCATGTTGCTCATCTGTAAGCTGCACAGGCTTACTTGCCCGTATATGCTCTTGTGGAGAGCCGATTCAAACACTTTCGCTGGAGTGGACAGCACCGCCACAGGTCGGTACTCCTCTACCTTGTTACCCGAACCTCCCTTGGGCACCGGTATGACCCTGGTGACTTTCCATCTTTCTGGAAAAACTGCCATTTTGAGGCATAGATTATAGATGTGCAACAGCGGCTCGGCTAGCACTGTTCTGCAATCCCTAAAAATGTACGGGGGGATACCATCCGGACCTGACGATTTTTTCGGTTTAAGCTGTTTAAGCGCTCGTCGCACATCTTGTACCTCTAGCCTGTCAACATTAACTCGCGCCGCTCCATTTTCGCCACCCGCGTCCGCTATCGCTCGACTCACATCTAAACTCGGCCTTTCGGAGCTATACACCGAGTGGAAATATGTTGCGAATTCTTGAGCCGCCTGTTCACCTGTCAATGCCTCCCCGTTTACAACAATTTGTTGTGTATATCGACTACCCCTTTTTGATTTCATATAACTCCAAAAGGCTTTAGGATCCTCTAGCATGTGACTTTGTATGCGGTCCCGATACTGTTCGTGCGCCAGTAGTATTTTATTTTTAACTCGAGTCCTACACTGAGCAAACGCTTCGTAATCGAGTTTTGACCCACTAATCTTGTAATTTTTATGTAGATTGGCTTTAAGTTTTAAATCTCGAATTATCTCCCCTGTATACCACTCGGGGTAGACGTACTTGGCGCGGCCGTGACTTTCTCTTTTTTTCGGAACACATTGGTCTATAATTGAATTAAAATTATCGTAAAAATACTTTAAACTATTCTCTAAATCTAAGCTATACAAAGGTGTCCAGTCCACGGCTGCTATTTTTGCATACAATAAATGAAAATCGGCTTTATTAAAATTCCACCTCGTTTCATAATCTTCTGGCGCATACAAGACCGAATCGTTCTGTGTGTCTCGCTCCCGCTCGCGGCGCCCGCACGGTCGCACGCGCACTTCTAGCGGAGGATGGTACACGTCAACCGGTACGAGCGGCACCGCCGCCGCGCGCACCAGCACCCCATTGCTTTCTCCTAAAGTGCTCAGTACTAGATCCAAATACCGACCATTACAGTTACTTACTCCATTGCTCTGAGTGAACCCGACCCAATATATTTGTTGACGCTGAATATAAATTAAAGTCACCTACTACTAGTACTTCGCTATAGTTATTACAAAATTGCTCAATGATTCTAAACAATAACATATATTCGTTGTCACTACTATTTGGTGGTATATAAACGACACACATAAAAAACAAAAACCTATTATGTAAATAAACTGTGGCACCTGCTAGTTCAAAAACATGATCATCAATGCTTAGTTCGTCCGGTAGCGATACTCGCCGCAACTCGAGACGCGGTGTGGCCACGAGACACGCGCCGCCCTGCTTCCGCCCGTCCGCTCGGTCACATCGTGTAATACTGTATCCGGGAGGGATTATTTCTGCGTTATAAATCGATTCGCTTAGGCCGGTTTCTGTAATTGCGATCAAGTCAGCGTTAAATGACGATAATCCAGTATAAAACTCCTCTAATTTTGTACGTAAACCTCGTACATTCTGATAATATATATCAATATAGTCATTCTGGATTTTTGTATTTTTGTGGTCCACGAAACCACACCCATTCGCAAAACTCTATGTTTACTGGCCAAATTTGTTGTTGTGTTATCATGTCATATTTACTCTCTGGGACCCCTATAATAAAAGAGGACATTGGACGAATATGATTGAAATAGAAATGAAGCTGAAAAAGAAACGCTTCGCTCGCTCGGTCTAAAAACTGAAATCGCCGTACATGTGCCTATAATATTAGAGGAGTTCTTTCGATTCCTCATGGATGTCGATCAGATCTTCGTCAAAATGGAACCAACTTGGAGGTGCCTTCTCTCAAATAAAAACTGGTTTAGGGTAACAAAGCATTATAAAAAAGTTACGTAGAAGTTAGGTAGAAGTCCCTGATGAAGAGCTCCATACGAGTTCGAAACATGTCAGGCCATTCCTGACAATTTCACTGGAAACCTTTTATACGGAGAGATGTCATCACCGAATAAATCTTCACAATGCGATGCACATTTTCTTTTATCTAAAGCCACCTATATATAGGTCGAAATATCTTTCACCACCACGAATTTTGGTACAGGGGTAATTTGACATCTAAGCATTTTATGCGATTACGGCAAAGAAAAAAATCGAGGGTTACACGGACGATATCGCGGGCAATTGTGATATCAGGGGGAGTAATTCGACCAATTTTAGATAGATGATCTCCATCATCTCTCCATTTCATCGCCATCCGTCACTTTTGACGTGTCGCTACTTGACAAGTAGCGATATCCCTAGAACATCACAACTTCGTCAATCCGGTCGCGCTTCATTTGCATTTCCTTTGTATGTGACGGAATAAATAACAGGCGCATACTTTAACTTGACCGTGTAGTGCGTAAAATTCGTCAGTTACGTTTCGTTCAAAACAGAAATTCATCTGCATGAATAGCATTTTTGACAATCATTATCGCCTTCGTATTTCCAAAATTGAGATGAGATATGTCACTTGAAGCTCATCGCATTTTAATGACAGTTCAAAGGCGATATCACTGTTACCTAATAGAGTTTTAACGTTTTGCGATCTCTCAACCGGCATTCTCGAATTAGGTCCCAGACGTACAGAGATAAATATTGCCCATCTCTTTCCTTTCAAAACCGTGAGAGCCTTTCAAAGACGGGTGTTGCACGACAAGCAAAGTCGCGTCAAGTTGTGCTAGCCCGGTAGATACTGTGTATTATGTTCGATATCGCAGCACATACGAAAGTCAAATAAGCTTCATTTTCGAATAAACCAAATAATAGGCATAACCTGTAAAAGAATCTTTTTTCACATATTCCTCGGCTAAGACCGCGACGTGATCTGTCGTGAGTATAGTCACCATTTCGTTATGCCAGTTTAGGATATTTTCCATTAATTTATACGCATGTACTTATCTAAAGATATTATGATTAAATAAAAATTATTTATATTCAGTAAAATATGCTTACCAAATGTTTGTGACGTTGTGAATTCATCAGTAGGTATGTCAATTATCTTCATTTTCTAGCTATAAGCTGCAGAATAATGATAGTCGTAAACTAAGTACCTAACTATAAATAAATACAATGTTTTATACTTATCATCATTCTTAATCATTTCAGTCCATATCCATCCACTGTTGAGTAATGGACTTTTATCATATCACTTATTATTTCTGCAGAAATATAGAAAAAAACCTGAACGTAGCCTCAAAAGGCTTTCTATTTTTTTTATAAAAGGTTGTTCAATTTTATAACTACTAAGCAGATTTTCTATGTTTCCGGACGAACTTCGTAGATGCGTTGTAATGGTCACCCTACCCGATCCGCTCACGTTCCGAATTTATTGGGCTCTCTAATAAAACAGGACACATTTTCTGCATTCTGGCGTCAGGAATATCCTGCCGTCAGGAGCCGAAAGAGCCTATGAAGAACTGCTTTTAACCGCTATAAGTCTTTTGGATGAAAGGGACAATATCCTGATGAGATCAGGATTGTTTGCCTTTGGCGCGCCGTTTTGGTAAAGAATGTCTTCTAATCAGATAATACTGCACTGTTCATTGCTATGATGTGTGAGAGTATTTGTGTTTAGTTTATATCCTTAAGAAATTATATATTCCCGTGATGCAAAAAGTTGGCAAAGTTAGTTAGACAGATACAGGGGTATAGCTGTGTTATATGTTTTTCTGAGGCATTGTAGCTCTTAAACCGGTAGATTGATTCAATACGATTATTTTAAATTATTAATTTTTAATTTAGGTCAGGTTAGGAGTAGGTACCTTGATTAGGATTAGTGAATAATACATAATTACCTATTATATTATAAGGGTGTCTGACGTTTAAGTTCGTTTAACATAACATAAGTGTAATATTATATAACAAAACATAGGTAAGTTCGTTTGTTGCGATGAAAGTATATACTGACGCAAAAAATATTTTTGCTGGTTTTTACCCACAATTCCACCTTCCTGATAAGTGGCAGCAAGACGGGCTCACACTATGCACCGCGGATCTCGTTAGTAGCTTACGTACTAGCGCACACCTGTGCGCTCGGCGTCTTCCGATTTGTTATTCCAAAATCGACGTGTAGGTATTCATAGCTAGCCGTAGTGGCATACGCCACGATCATGTCGCCATGCCCCATGACCAATTACGTCATGTTTAACGCAAATAACTAATAAATTCTGGTTTTAAGGGGGCTTTTGCAAAAATCAAGAAATTGAAACAAATCTAGATTAGTGCTACATGCCACAGCGTTACCATATTTAATTACAGAATGCTTCAAGCATTAAAACATTTAACCAGAAATCAACAGAACCTAGCTCATAACCTCAATACCCACAAAATTGCTTATTTTGAATGTGTATAGGTACCTACAATAAGTCAACCCATTTCAGGTTAGGTATATTTACTCATCGAAGTGAGAGATTTGGTTTGAAGCGCTCGGCAAACAGTTTTCCCGATAAGTCATTTCATTTACCGACATACCTCTATTATACCTATCAACCACCGCGGTCTACCAGTTGTATTGATTTACTCTCCAACTGAATTTCATTCTATCGGCAGAAAATGGAATATTTCTTTTGCTAGTCGCCTGGGAATACTAAGGCCGTAGGTAAAATAATTCCACTTCAATTTTGTGCGCGGGAATTTCGGAATACTACCACCAAAGAAATCCGTTGATCAAATCTTTTAGACTTAAAATATATTTCATCCCCGAGACGAGCCTCGGAGTCCGTTTTACCAAGGAATTGCAGACTGGCATAGTAAATTTTCCCGGGACTGCACATCCTAGTTTTCCGATCAAAAGACTGGGCTGTGTGTTCATTCACCTACCAAATACCGGAATAGAAAAAAACTGCTACGGCTGAATAATCTTGCGAAATTCAAACGAAAATGTTGGTGGCACGCTTATAGTAGGGATACCTACGTCGGTTTCCAGTGATCTTAGTCAGTGCTTCAGTTCGTCTTGCAGGGACCGCAATTCCATGATAGATTTTTGGGACTACGGCAATGAGAACATTCTGAGCCTGTGGCCTGATCCTTCGAGCTACTCGCTCCGGACTTAAAGGTACTTATTTTTTTGCATGTAAAAAACATTTATTTTTCTCTTTACGGCGTATGCATGGAAATGCATGCATACTTCATGCATGATACTTTGTAAAAAGATAACAACAACGTGGTGACGTCAACCCGGGATTTTATGCAAGAGGTGAGATTTGGCTGTCGTTTTTCTGAACAGTCCAAACCAGGGGGGTAATTCGACCAATTTTAGAGAGATGATGGAGATCTCTCTATTACGTCGCCATCCGTCACTTTTGACGTGTCCCTGCTTGACAAGTGGCGATATCCCTAGAACATCGCAACTTCGCCAATCCGGTCGCACTTAATTTGCGTCTCCTTTGTATGTGACGGCACACAGATAACAGGCGCATACTTAATTTGACCGGGTAGTGCGTGAAATTAATCAGTTACGTTTCGTTCAGAAGCGATTCAGAAGACATTCATGTGCATGAATAGCATTTGTGACAATCATTATCGCCTTCGTATTTCCAAAATTGAGATTAGATATGTCACTTGAAGCTCATCGCATTTTAATGACAATTCAAAGGTAACATCAATTAAATTTTTTATATAAAAAAAAATGGCTACTGCCCATTGCGTCAATTTTGCCAGTGTCAAAGTTGACGAACGTTGTACGGTGAGATGAGCTTTTTGTAAAGTGATAGCGATTTACAAAAAACCACACGGACTATCGGGCCTTGACCCAGGAAGGGCTATGAACGCTTCAAGTTGAATCCTTCATTAGCTATTCACTCATACGTTAGATCACTGCACAATACGCTATCAATACTACACATTGAACAACAAAAATGAATAAATAATGAACAACGAAACTTAAACGCATGCGGCCATCTTGAGACACGAACCGCAATCAAAGGTAACATCACTGTTATCTAATAGAGATTTGACGTTTGGAGATCTCTCAAACGGTATTCTCAAATTAGGTTCCTGACAGCCGCCACTCGGCGTGTAGCGGCTACAAAAGAGTTGTGACATTCTGACATGATTTAGACGACATACTGATTTTTTTCACATGAATTAGTATTTATAAGTTGTGTTATTTGTCGTCATTTTAGAATGTTGTCAGAGGTAGAGATCTCATCATGACATGACTATTAAGTGGTACGACGAATAGGTACCTACACTATAGTGTCCTATAGCATATAGCAGTTAGCACCTCACAGTTTTCTTTGCATTTATTTTTTGAATGAGCGTGTTGTAAAGATAAAGATAATTTACTGCTACACTTTGCATTCTAACATATTATATAAGCAAGTACAGAGTGCATGTATAATTTGAACACTCTTTCAAAGACCGTACAAGCAAAAATGTTTCTGAGCGCTCACAAACGTTTTATAAATGCTTTCTATATGTTTCTATGTCTATGGCAATATTTGCTAAAATTCTTCATTCCTTCATCTTTCCAAATACTCTCTATGAGTCTTTATAACATAAAACTTTCGTACTTAATAAATAAGAGTACCTATGTTATGTTTGTTATTGCTTCGGGCTGGCATATTCAAACTTACTTTCATGAAAGTCACAACGAAAATGATATCGTCGTTCTTTCATTTCTTCATTATCTGACCAAAAACGTATAGGTGATACTCTAGATCATAGAAATGGTCTGAGGTGATACTTAACCAATCTTCTGCTGATTGATAATGCTGTTACAATTTACAACCCTGTCGCAATAACGTAACCTTCGTGTTTGAGTGCGTGTATGTAATCACTGCGACTGGGTTCTAAGATAGGCGTTACATGATATCTATGTCCCTACTTGTCTGTATACTCGTGTTAAAATCTCGTTTCTAAACGTCTTGCGCGCGCTATTCAAGTGTTAAGTGTGGTCATATTTACCTTGTCGGGTTTGTTGATTCACTCGTTCCAGGCCGTCTCACTAACACAAGCGAACCATCTTTCTGGAATTGTAAGCTGTGTAACCGACATGCATGTATTTCGTACATAGCACAGTGAAAGCTTTTATCATAGAGTAATTTGTTAATAATATGAGCGTACATACCGGTTCACAAATCTGTGGTTACATCTATATCGAACGCTATTTTTTTAAGGTGTTTGTTGTCTTTACCTCGCGACATAAATAACAACGCACCTAGGTGGTATACTAAACTGCCTGAGTGTGAGTGGCGGATGCTTTATCATTTACTTATCACGTGACAGATGGGTGGTTCGGACTAACGGCGGTAGAAACACACATAAAATTACCCAGATGCAACCATCATAGCCCCTTAGTAAAAATATTTTTTTCTATTATCCATAAGGTATGGCACTCCAGAATGACAGGCGGGACTTGTGATGTCATCACGCTTTGATTGGTTGGTTGGTTCTCTCAATCCGTTTCTGCATTGCCAGTGGTGTATCATAATACTCCCCGATTCCCTTTGTTACCTGTATGAATCTCATAACATCGTGAAAGTTTTAAATCAATTATTACGACGGAATAAAACTTAGTCAAAGAACATGACAATCGTAATGCATAAAACTGTTATTTTTTGTACGACTGGCGGCAAACAATTTTCTTCTTACAATTATTTTGTTACCATAAAGTGGCAACTAAATCAGTGACGTAGAAAATCTTACTAGCCGGATTGTCATACCTTATTAGGGTTCCGTACCCAAAGGGTAAAAACGGGACCCTATTACTGAGACTTCGCTGTCCGTCCGTCCGTCCGTCCGTCCGTCCGTCCGTCTGTCACCAGGCTGTATCTCAAGAACGGTGATAGCTAGACAGTTGAAATCTTCACAGATGATGTGTTTCTTTTGCCGCTATAACAACAAATACTAAAAATGAAATAAAATAAATATTTAAGGGGGGCTCCTATACAACAAACTTACAGATAATGGTACGGAACCCTTCGTGCGCGAGTCCCACTCGCACTTGGCCGATATTTTTTCTTATACCATGCTATTATCTAAACATAAGCAAAGTCGTAAAAGAAACACAATATTTGCCTAGTGAAATACGCGACCGAGTTTTGGCTCGTGGGGCTGATAGCGTGGTTTGGAACACCTCCAAACAATATGACGTATTTTAAAAAACACTTTAAAAGTATTTATGACGTAGCATTTTTGCAATTTCCGTCCAAACGACTGTTGAGCCCGCTGTACATTTAATCGCTAGGTCGTTTTATGAACACGTTACTGGCACGATAAGGGAAATTTCTGGCTGTAGATTTTGGTTTTTCTCAAAGTAGATGGAGAATAGGAAAAAATCATTCGTATATCCAGATGTTTGGATGTTCGTGTGTTCCAATTCAGGTACCTTTTCTTAACCGATTATCATGAGATTTTGTAAGTAGGTTCTAGAAGTACATAGATTTCTATACATATAGTAATGAATGGCTTGTAGAGGTTTGTAGGTCCAAATTCTGTTTATTTATATTGATTACTTTCTACCCTATGAATTATCCTACCTCACAGGTCTGACATGATGACACACTCAATAAGTTTCAATGTGATCGGTATTTTGCAAATAAACAATCACTAATGTATAGGTACTTACCTATGTCTCAAGACTTAGAGAATTAGAGAAAAATGCGAATCTCATTACTATCAGTTATAATACTCCACAGCCCAATAAATAATAGTAGTTTATGACACTGTTACATAATGTAAGTAGTTAAATACGAGTGTGGCTTTGTACAAACGATTTCTACCAGAAACTCGCGGAGCGGAGGAATGAATGAGCCATACGACCATCGCCATAACATTATCATACATCGTAATGTTATAAAATAACATCACTGATTTTGGTCATCTATGCCCCACCGACGTCACTGCCAAATAATATAGTTCTTTGCCTCTATGGTTAACTTGTTAGAGTAATTCAACAAAATGGTATGTACTTCTAGAGTTCTTAAACTATATTTTCGATGAGTAAAAGTGCACCTATATAATGATAGTGAATTAAAAATCACAGAATAATGATGTACCTAATAATAATTTAATTGTAATAAAATGATATTATGTGAATGTGAATATGATAAATATTAATATTTCTATCCTTCTAATCTGACAATTAATAATGTAATATGTATAATGATAATTTCAATGTAATGGAATGATTTTATGTGAATATGTCAATGTTATTAGAAATTCAACTAATTCAACATTTCTGAGGACTGATTTTGTGTATAATGTGTATTGTGCATGGATCAGGAAATTAAATTTGCACGCCTAATCGGCAAGTTACACAGCACCTTATCCAATGCATCAACATCCTGTAGCTTATAATTACTTGTAACTGCAAATTTTGATTTTGATTTTGATTTTTGATTTTGGTGGAGATAGAACATTTTTCTTAAATTTTGATTACTTAATTTAAAAATGAGAGTGTTTCGTTACCAAGTCTACAATACCGATTATACCCACACCACACATAATCAACCGCACCAGTAAAATAAGGAAAGTATCGGGCATGCTCGTATATTCTATAGTTAATAAGGCAAGAACTAATTCCATTTGCCCTTTTCGATGCTCGGAAAAAGGAGCTCACTAATCCTGTTACTAACGAGAGTTGATATAACATGAAGCCGTATTAAATGGCCACATATCTATCAGAAACCAGCTTTGAGATTAGTCTATATAAGCAGTTATTCTTTTCTTTTGTAATCTAGAAGTGGCACTCGCCTCGTAAATAAATAATAAAACTAGTCCTCAGATTTTTTTTCTCAGATGAGACTATGAGACACATGCTTTCTAGAATCTAAATCCTGTCACTAAATTGCTCTATGACGCCGACGTTTAATGTACCGATTTCAAAATGCAAAATAAACGGTTATTGGCGATATTTGAGGCAATTTTTTGAGGACAGTAAATTGTTTTGGTAAAATCTAACTAAAATATTATTTTGTATATATGTATATAGTCTTCCTCTTTCAGAGCTATTTTGGTTTGTTTCGATACGATTTATCTTTCTCAAGATATACCATTTTATTCAAATTATAGAGTACGTTGGTACTAAAATGCAAAATGGGCAATTTCGAAGTACCAAAGGTAAATAAAAATGGATATAATAATAATTTTTCTCCAACTTGCTTGGAAATGTTCCCATTAATGTAGTAAAACTGGACCGCGAAATCGTTCGTTATATTTAGAAGGCGTTAATAAAAATTAAAAAAAATATATGTTATTGGCCTTAGCCGGGAAATCAATATTATTTAAATAAGATGATTAAGTAAAAAACACACCTTCCGTTTATGACGTCTCATACAAATGAGGGTAATCTTAATTTGGCCGGTTACTGCATTTTTACTTTTAATTTTTTCAAAGACTGATAATTCGCCATACAGCCAATTGTCCACTAAATTTAAAAAATAAAAACTATTATAAACTTTTTAATTGTTGTCTGCGTTTAGTTCTTGCACTGAAAATTTGTTTGCTCTGCTACTGTCAATGTATTTGAAATGGCGACAAATTTCGAATAACGGACAAACAATTTAAATAATAATCTTATATGCGGTTAATTTATTTTCATGATTCTTAGTTATTTATTAGAGATTTCTCACGAAAGTTTTAATTTTAATAATATGATGATATTTAATGAGTGAGATGAAAATTAATAAGTGTACCAAACGTAAACAAATAAAAAATAAAATAGAAATGATTGTGTCCAAATCCATATAAAAGTTATTTTGAACTTATGATCTTCTCCGAATGATAAATATGGTATGGTTTCTAAAAAAAACAGTGTGTTTAGAAGTTGTTAATTTAACTAAAATTTATAATTACCTATGTGCATATGTTTTGTTATTGTGTTTTCATAATATTTAATTCTTATTCATATATTTTGTTTTAAATCAAACATATGATTCGGACCCGAAATTTTATTCCTATTCCTAAAAAAAATAAGTACCAAATGAACTTCATGGTACTGATATATTAAATTAAAATGTAGATTGGTGATTATTTCCAAGCATATTTGGAGAAAAGCACTATACAAGCCTCGGCGGGAATGTCAGTTCGCAGATTCGTATTATTGAAGGACTCGGCTACGCCTCGTCCTTCAAAATCATACTCATCCACGAACTGACTTTTCCCGGCCTCGGCAGTAATATACTATTAACCAGCATTTTAGATTAGTCTATATGATTTGTTATGCTTTTCCTTTGTAATGCCCTCGTCAAGCCAAGTCTCGCCTTTAATACATAATGGACGTTTTTTATACGCGCTTTTCTCTAAAATACAGTAGGTACGGTCTTGAAAGTAATGGGACGTTGAACTCTGAATAATTAAAAAAGGTTTTAAAGAAAATGTTATTCGTTGAGAAGAGGCTTAGGTAGATGAAAGTCCGCTGACTGTTTTAAAATAACGGTCTCGAAAACATTGAGAATATTTGACGCGGAACCGACTCAAAAATTCTCAGTGTTTCCGCGTCTGTAGGTATTTTATATCTTAAATAGTCTTCCTTTGGTAAGATAAACTACTTATCTTTTGCTAAATTCCACATTTCCAGTGACATACCTACATGTGTTCGAAATGTCTAGTTTATTGATGCTCCCTCACTGCGAGACAAACAACAGCCAAGCCGAAACGGATTCGCTTCGCTCGCTCGGTCAATAGTAAAAAGTAGCGGTCAAAAGTAGCCTAGTTTGATATTTCTTTACGATTTAATTATTTCACAGTCCCTCCTAGGACAAGCGCTAGGAGGCGCTGCAGTCGTTCACATTAACTTATTAGATAACTTACTAGATAACTTGCTGTACCTATGCATTTTCTTAATAGGTAGTAGTAGAGGATCCCGATATAGAACGACTTTCTCCAGGGTATGTTTTGTTCAAAATTAAAAAAAAAATTAACATTTCACCGGTTTGATTATTAGATAAATTCATAATAAAGTAATCTTAATTTTATTTAATTTCAATTCAATAATCAGACCGTTGCAAAATGCTAGTAGGTATAGATTTACCTGTTTATACCTGGCTACCCGATAGTTGTGACGGGAAAAGAATAGGTAACCTAACGTTTGCATATTCTATGGGCTTCATACTTTCGATTGGTATAGAATTTATCTAATATTAATCAAACCGGTGAAATGTTTAATTTTTTTTTTAATTATTAATTAAACATACCCTGGAGTAAAATTTGTTAGGCAACCCATATGCAATATATTTATTGACGTATTAAATTAAATATAAAATACATTTCATCAAATAAACATCTCGGTGAAGGTCGTTATATCGGGATCTTAGACTATAGTTAAATAAAAGTTTATCACCTTACTCGTCAAAATCAGTCAACCTAGTCAGCAACTTTTTATGAATTGTTTAAACACTCAGGCAGAATGAATTGCCGAAGAAGAAAGTTTAAAATATCTCTTTGGTCGGACAGAATTTGTTTAAGTTTTTTTACAAGCTTTTATTCAATGAGATATATAAGACCGCCTGTTGTTTACCTCTATTGAATGTTACGTGTAATCTGAATTTGTTTGTATTTATTTCCTGTTGAGGTGTGCAATAATAGTAGATTGTTCAACAAGGGACTAAAACAAACCATAATTTCACGAGATGTTTTAGCCACCCGACCTAAGCGGGGGTGCCTAATAGTTCGAGTGTCATGGTTATTTAGTCTCGCATTTCACTTTGAATGCCAGGAAAATAAACGAAGTTCAATATAAAATTACAATATTTATTATAACAAAGTTTCTTAAAATTACGTAGTACAGTCGTTAATCTAACCTTAGAAAAATTAAAAGGGCAATGTGTACAATTCTTTACATGTTTGGTTTTGCCCTGTAAATTAAGCTGGGTCAGCGTGGTTTGTATTTGAGAAGTATCTTTACTTAATATTATAAATGCGAAAGTGTGTCTGTCTGTCTGTTACCTCTTCACGCTTAAACCGCTGAATCGATTTTGATGAAATTTGGCATCCGGAGATAGTTTAAGATCCGAGGAAGGACATAGGATAGTTTTCATCCTGGAAATTATCCCTAAAAAGATTGAAAAGTGAGTAAGTAATTCATGTTGACATTGATGACCCTGTAGGAAATGTAATGATTAGGCCAAAAGCACAATTGCTCTTACATTTGCTTAGGCGCTTTTAATAATCCCTTTTATTAATTAAGGTGATTAGGTGGATATCTATCGTGTTGTACGAGGTTGCTTCCATACTTCCAAGTTCCACGCGGACTAAGTCGCGGGCAACAGCTAATAGTGTTCAATATTTTCACTCGAAGTCGAAGTAAAAGTTGGAGAGAATGTAGAGTATAGTAGTCTCGTAGACCTTTCCTCAAAAAGGTTGGCGATAGTTATTTCATTAGGCTTATTCTCATCGCACGATGTTGATGGGCGTGGGTCAAATGTTGGTTTTGATTTCTGCTTCAAGGATATTTTAATTCCTTTAATATAGCCTTCGATAAATATTTTATTTATTTTGGATATATAGCCTCCAGCTTTAATTCTTCTTCACTGGAAGATGATGATTACATATTTTGTCCGTACCTAATTAATAAAGTGACACAACACAATTATAATTGGTCTAATTGGTGATTACAATTCAATTTTATACAAATAATGGACGTATACTCATTCAAAAAAAAATATGTTCAGTGGTTTTTCTTTTTTTTGTAGTGACGCTTTAAATTCTTGCATATTTAGCCAACAGATTCAAACTTGAAAACTAATTTATTTAAGACTAATATGGACAATTCATCTTTAATATTATTAAATACATTCGTATTCGTAATAATTAATCGTGTTTAATGAACTAAAATCTTTTTTAAGCTTCATTTTTGAGCAGTTGTAATTTTGAGGTTATTTTCACGCACCAAAAAGTTTGTATACCTATCACTGAAAATGGATTATAAACCTCCATTCACAAACATCGTGATTGGCTGTTTAGGGGTTTCCAAAGTAAATTAAAACAATTTTACTTTAATCCCTAGAGATGAATAAGGAGCTTTAGTCCTGATATGCAGAGACTAGAGTAACATTTTAAGAGCATGAGCAGTGAAAGTGCTGAGGATGCTGGAGCTTAAAGGAACTCTGTAATAAAATAACACAAACCTACCGAATTGGGGCTCTTTAGAAACGTTTTGGTGTAGGTATAATTGATGAATGTTTAAAGAAAAGTACAGTCAGCAATAGAAGCTCGTCACAGGTTGTTTTACTGTAACTTATTATACTTACTTATTAAAAGGGCGAATGTTTTTTTTATAAATTCAAAAATAACATAATAACAAATTCTACACAAGAAACTTATTACAATGTCTCAGTTTGCTATGGATGGGTTAGTATTTTAAATCACTACATAGTATAAAACAACGTCGGTTCCTGCTGTCTGTCTGTCTGTCCCTATGTATGCTTAGATCTTTAAAACTACGCAACGGATTTTGATGCAGTTTTTAATAGATAGAGTGATTCAAGAGGAAGGTTTATATGTATAATAACTACATGCATAATATAGTAGAGAAGCACTGATAATTTTAGAGGTTTCTAATGTGATGTCGTAAATAAGCTTTTTTTTTTGCACTTACATTACATAAACTCTGGCTGAATCCTACGAGTTAGATCAAAATAATGTCCTACAGTATTGTACCTACACCTTAAAAAGTGTAGACACAAAAAAGTCCGCGACCGTATATGTCTATCTCTTAGGGATAACCCACAATAACCAATTTTTATCCTTTACTTTTTACGATAAATAATGGCTTATTTACGATGCGATTTTAAGCAATACGGCATTAATCTTTATCCAGTTAAGTACCTTAAATACATTGTGCACTTAATCTATATATATAAAAGAAGAAGTCCTGACTGACTCATCAACGCACAGCCGAAACTACTAATGTCAGAGAGTTGATTTTTGCACAGTAGGTTACTTTTATAACGTGGGCTAGAGATAAGAAGGGATTTTTGGAAATACCTCCCCTAAGAGGGTTAAATAGGGGTGCAAAGTTTGTATGGGGTAAACTTTTTTTTTGGAGTTAGAGACTTGATACTTTGTAGAATGATTACTTACCTATTCAAAAACATAAAAAGTACTTTCAGCGTTTTAGAAAATTTCAGCCCTAAGGGGGTTAAAAAGGGGTGCAATGTTTATATGGGAGAAACTTTATTTTTTGAACTAGAGACTTGAAACTTTGTAAATAGCTTACTTAATCAAATACAAAAAAAGTGATTTCAGCCTTTTGGAAAATTTCACCTCTAAGGGGGTTAAAAAGGGGTGCAAAGTTTGTATGGGGAACACCGCTAATGTTGTTTATAAAGAAGTGTTACGCGCTAACGTTATCAGTTTATATATTTTTTATTTCCTGTCAACTGCCCAGTGACTACGTCCTTTTTTTAAAACGAACTTGCACCCCCTTTTCTATGGTTGAATGTCAACAATATTTTCTTAGTGCTGTCTCTTATTTATTGTGTTCCAAACTTTATGTGTTAATATATTTAGTGAGTTGTCTATCAGCACATGAATAATTTATACTTTATATACCTATTCTTACTTTATTTAGCTTCTTGAGAGATATAGAGAACTACAGCACCAGAATATATTGAATCACTCTTCTAGCCTGTAGACCAAAATAGTAATCGCATCATTAAATTCGCTTATAAGCATTTAGTTTTTAATGGTCACATTTCAGCATTATCTTTAAACACTAGCCTTTTTAATAACTGGGATAGGTACCTGCTAGACCATTTAGAAACATTTTGGCCCCCCTCGGGAACTCCGCCACACCACTCTTTTCGTTTAATTGCCAGGCCGGAGGTCATCATTTATTATTGTTTTGAAATAAAGTTTATTATTTATTATTATTAAGAGATACTCTTCATTAAACTGCCTCCATCTCTCGACTTCCAGTGCTGAGTTTAAGATTGTTTTAACAGCCTTATGATATTTAACAGTTTTTTTTAATCTCACTCATAATAACTAAGATCCTCATTCTCTAACTCCAAATCCATGCGTCGCTCTATATCTTGCAGTAATTTTTGCCAAAGATTAAAAGCATCAGGTAACTGACGGAATAAATATTAAGCATCCTGCAAACAATTCCCGTAATCTAATTGGAAAATCTTCAAAAATTCTTTAACAATTGCATTGTCTAGACCATTTTAACTAAGAATAAAATTCATTTACCTATTTTAATATCTTTGTCGTCATCAAAAATCTACGCGGACGAAGTCGCGGGCGGCCGCTAGTCTATATATATAAAAGAGGAAGTCCTGACTGACTCATCAACGCACGGCCGAAACTACTAATGTTAGAGAGTTGATTTTTGCACAGTAGGTTACTTTTATAACGTGGGCTAGAGATAAGAAGGGATTTTTGGAAATACCTCCCCTAAGAGGGTTAAATAGGGGTGCAAAGTTTGTATGGGGGAAACTTTTTTTTTGGAGCTAGAGACTTGAAACTTTGTAGAAAGATTACTTATTCAAAAACACAAAAAGTGCTTTCAGCGTTTTAGAAAATTTCACCTCTAAGGGGGTTAAAAAGGGGTGCAAAGTTTGTATGGGGAACACCGCTAATGTTGTTTATAAAGAAGTGTTACGCTAATCTATCTTCTTCTATTTACTTGAAACTTTGTAAAAAGGTATTAAAATTAAATGGAAGAAAATTAATTTCAGCGTTTTTGAAAATTCACCCCCTAAGGTGGTAAAAAAGTGGTTCAAAGTTTGTATGGAGTTGAAGTATTTTTTGAGCGCGGGACTTGAATTTTTGTGTAAAGGTAGACTATTAGAATACAAGAAAAATAATTTCAGCGTTTTCAAAAAATTCGTCCCCTTAAAGGATTAAAAAGGGGTTGAAAGTTTGAATCCATTAGAAATTCCCTGAAACTTCTTATCTATCTTCTACTCGTATCTATTATATAAAAGAAGAAGTCCTGACTGACTCATCAACGCACAGCCGAACAATGTTAGAGAGTTGATTTTTGAACAGTAGGTTACTTTTATAACGTGGGCTAGGGATAAGAAGGGATTTTTGGAAATACCTCCCCTAAGAGGGTTAAATAGGGGTGCAAAGTTTGTATGGGGAACAAGTTTTTTTTTTATCTAGGAACTTGAAACTTTGTAAAAAGGTATTAAAATAAAATGGAAGAAAATTTATTTCAGCGTTTTTGAAAATTCACCCCCTAAGGTGGTACAAAAGGGGTTAAAAGTTGGTATGGAGATTAAGTATTTTTTTGAGCGCGGGACTTGAATTTTTGTGTAAAGGTACACTATTAGAATACAAGAAAAGTAATTTCAGCGTTTTCAAAAATTCTGCTCCTTAGGGGGGTGAAATAACTAAGAATAAAATTCCTTACCTACCTATTTTAATATCTTTGTCATTATCAAAAATCTACGCGGACGAAGTCGCGGGCGGCCGCTAGTATATCTATATATATTAATATGGCATGGCCCTGTACAAAATGTAATTTAAATGAATATAAAATAAATATTATAAATATTTTCGAAGATATTATAGATTTAAAATGTAGGGTCATAGCGGTTGCGGCGGTACCGGCCGCCGGTCGGGGGGCCGGCGGCGCGTGCCAATAAATAGCATTACACCCGTGCGAAGCCGGGGCGGGTCGCTAGTACATGATAAAATTGATACAGTACTGAGAGGTTCTTATCTGGATCGTGTAAGACCGAGCGAGACAGGTATAATATCGAATATATATATATTTTTTAATATTTTAACTTTGATTTATTTCAGGTAAGTCTTTCCGAGTAGGCCTTAGTAAGATAACTTACCTTTAAATTGGATTTCTGTTATTTAGGCACCCATTTCCCCAAAGCATTAGGTTGAAAAGTTGGACAAAGAAAATGTCGAAATCCGAATAAATTTATTCAGCGTCGCAAAATTGAAATCTCAGGTGGACGGCTTGTGAGCCGAGTGCAGTGGCCAGAGTTCCAGGACCCCTGTCACATCTTGTGTTCGCGTCTGACAAGGCAAATGCACGTTATTTAAAAGACTGCGAGAGGTCTTATTAGGCTGGTCATGTAACACCTTGGATTTGTATGCCGCAGCCCGCTTCTTCCGGCTACCGATCCACTTTGACTTGGAAAAATCTCCTTAATAAATCCTTGTATTTTGTGTGTGTACTAAAATCGCTTTATCTACGGGATACGATCCTCATTAAATAGATGTAAGATGCTGTGATGACGACGGCAGCGTATGTTAACCACGTTTAATATCTGCTGAAACATACTCCTAAATGGTGATGTCATCCCTTAAATTCTTACAATAGAATATTTTAAGATTGATTTCTTTTTACTATTTATATTCTAAAAGTTATTATGTAGATTTATGTCAATTATGACCTAATAACGGACGTAAAATTGAATCAGACGTTACTTTCAATAAGTCGTACACGCTTTCAGTCATTTTTCTGTACAAATTTGTTTTACTGCAGTACTGCATTTTTTTTCACGTAAGTAAATATGTCTGTCTAACTCTGTGGTTGACTGGCAGAAATTATAATACTTATAAGCACTTCTAGCACAACTGCAATACGCGTTGAACACGTTTTCTCGCGCGACATACCTATTTATCTATCTTTTTCTGTGTAGTACTGTGAAAGAAAAGAAAAAAGAATCGCGAAGCATGGTTGTGCTAGACTGGCTGACATTAGGTTTTCCATAAGCATTTATTTTTGAATTAATATTAAAATTCCTAATTCGTTTCCTGCGTCAGGTAAAAATAAAAACCACGAATATCGAAACGTCTGTCGAATTTCGACACACCGCGCACGCCACAACATTGTACAATCTAAGTAGATGTATTGTAATAAAATACCGACGCCGGCACGAGACGAATTCCGATCAGAACGAGAGCAAATAAGATTTGTAAGCGGGTGTAAGTACGACCCGAGGTGTGGGGCCCACATGTCGGCGCCACGGAGTACGAAGGGAACATTCCATATGTATCGAGATACGGAAAATTGGAACGATTTGCGTTTGGAATCCTTTGAGGGATGCCCACTAAATGCTTTCGAAGGGATCACCCGAATGCGCTACACATACTACGCCCATTAAAGCGGACCGGAGCGGAGAAGTGCGGAATCGACCAATCACAAAAGTTCACACTCTTATTAACCGTAAATTTCGCTCTTCTGGCAATTTATCTCTTTCCATCCCAAATCACCGAACAAGTTTTATGTCTAAATCCTTTACCGTCCAAGTGTCACGCCTTTGGAACCGCCTTCCCCTCAAAATCAAGCAAGTCCCGAACAAGTTTGCTTTCAAAAAAGCTTTACGTGATCTATTTGTTGGCAGAAATGTGAACTCATAGCTTATCTGATTAATTTGTTCATCTGTATTTATTTATATGTATATATTTGTATATCTCCTATAGAAATATGTATTTATCTAAGTATATATATTTTTAAATTGTTTTTAGTTGCACCGCCCACTATTTATCTGCTTAAACCCAATGGTTGACTGGTAGAGAATGCCCTAAGGCATTAAGTCCGCTTTTTGTACGATAAGTTCTTTCTTTTGTGCAATAAAGATTAAATAAATATAAATAAAATAAAAGTGAAGCGGAGCTGAGATACAGATTTCAATTCAGGTGATTGATCTATTCCGCTCGTCTCCGGTCCGCTCGCTTTGCACGCACGAAGTATTGTTGTGTTGGGCCCCAAGATATGTTCTCATAACGATACCACCACCTTCTTATGAAAGGAATACCTCCATTGACATTGACCATTTGAGCGATGTATAGGTATCAAATAATATGATAGTTGATAGTTATTTATTCATAAACAATGTACATTGTGTTTGAAATATAAGTCTTACAATACAATAGTTTATAGTTGAGAAAAAACACGATTAAAAATTAAATACTACACATAATAAAACATTAATTAATTTAGGCACGTATTACATTCTACAATTACAATTTTTCAACGCATTACAAAGATGGTTATAATATAAGTGATATTCCAACGATAGCTATTAGAGGTGAAATTGACATTCTGAGAGATGTAAAGTATATATCTCAAGTAGAGATAGGTTTGTATTTCAGGCAGATAACACTAGTGGCTCAGCAGTAAACCTCGCAATCATTTTTAAATGGCTGAAATACGACTTATTTTACGTTTTCTACTCTCATCGCCATAAAAAAAAGTATAAACTGAATCGACAAAAAATATACACGTAAGTAATTATTGAACCTGCTCACAAAATTTCACGAAACGGTTGAGAAATGCGATCTGTAAGCAAGAACAGCCGGACATACAAAAGATTTTTTGGCCAAGCTGAAATTAAAGGAGACGCTTTGGTCCCTCGGCCAATTAGGAACATTGGATAATATGGATAGTCCCAGCGCTGCGATGTCGAAATAATGTCTAAATTTCATTCCCTTCTTAGCTCGCGGTATTTATGCGTCTCCGCCACCCCGGATCAGATTTGTATGTACGATAAAGATGGGAAAATGGAATGCCAAGAATGTTTGCCATTTTTGGTCATTTTACTCTTTTTCGTTTAATGGGAAATATAAAACATTTTTTATAAACTAATATAGGCTTGTATACGTACATATATCATATTATGATAGTTAGGTGTCTCAAAACTCATATAGCTTAGGAACTATAAAAAAAACTATTGGTAGGTACTAGTTTCCATTGTTAATAAAGTTAATGTTATGTTATATGAAATTAAATTGAATGCCATTGTTATTACGTTACGGGGATATTCCGATGTTTAAAATTAGATCGGTCCCTATTCGAGAAAAAATTGCACTTTCTCGGCAATCCAATATGATCAGGCAAAATTTTAGAATACATATCAATAACGCCTATATTATACACATAACTATATGCAACGCGTGGTTGAACCGTAGCTATCCATCATTCGTATAGCTCACGGGGGCCCCGGTAAACGCCCCCCGAAGGCTGGCGGATATTGGGAATAACTCCCGGATTTGATGTTCAGTGTGGGGGCATCAAACCTTGTCGGCTTCAATCAGCCTGAAGTCTGTGGGGCTTTAACCGGTTTTCTCGTAAGATGTTTTTCCGTTAATTTTTTCCAGATATAAGGTAGGTAATCATCATACCTCGGGATTTTCGGTGCACGAAAGATTTAACACTATAGGCCAACAGTAGGCGTAAAATCATTCTTGCATCAAAAACCCCTGGATATGGTGATCATAGGTAATTTTTACCCAGATTTGGGCTATGGGTGCTCTTTTGAATGTAATGGGTATATTTCAATTGATGACAAGAGAAGAATGTTGCACACATTTCAAAGAATTTTAGATCTAGAAATCTGAAACCGTGCGTACTTGATAAGAGGTAGAGAGGGACGTTGAGATTTCGGTTATAATTTAAACCGGGGTTTTTCAACGGTCTTGGAAGTTCTACTTGTCTCAAAACTAAAGATTCAAACTAAATAACTAATCTAAAGAGATAAATAAAAAAACTAAGAAATCTAAAAAAAAAAGGTAGGTAAGTACTTACTAATAAATAGGCTACAGATCGCCTTTGTCTTTCAGGCACAATACCGGACGTTGCGAGGCTCGACCTCTGTTCAAAGTAGCTGTTTGATATACATCAAGACAGACTCTTTCATGTTTTTTATAATGCACATTTCCAGAGAGTAGATGAGGCAAAACAAAATGATAGTAATGGTTTCCGCGAGTCTGAAAGATTTATCGGTGCTTAGTAACTCATTTGCCGCGAACCTCAAATAAAAAGCAACTCAACAGCTTGAAAAATAATATTATTTCAGTAAACGAGGGGCGGCGCGGAGTGGGCGCCGCAGCTAGGCTTCCACAGTGGTTACATGCATGCGTATAATAACGCTGGATTTAACCAAACTTTTATTCCAAGAATGGCTTACTCTCGGATAGTAATGTCAAAAAGATGGTCAAAACCTCATATTAATTTGACATTAGTATCAGAGGGTAAGCGTTATACTTGGAATAAAAGTTTGGTCGAATGCAGTCTAAACCAGTTATTAGAAATATTTTTTTATATTGGTGATAACTAAATTGAAATCGGCGCAAGTATTTTTATTGTCAAATGTTTATACTGATGTGAAAATTAAAATTATTATTTTTTACTATTATAAAATACTACAATTGTACTTAAAACAATTTCAATGTATGGGCGCGCGTTGCCAGCCAGTACAGCATTTTTTTTTACAGAGATAGCTGATAGCTTTTTACTTGACAGTGGTAAAGAAAAAAGTTATACGTAGACGAATGTACGGGCACCCTCTAAATATAATTTTGCAGTGTATTAAACATTTTTCAATTTCTCTTACAGTGGGTGTACATCTGGCGGTCCGAGTAGTCTGTAGCACCCGTAATGTCCTCTAATGTGCGCGCGTAAACCCTCTCACTGCTGGTTGCGAATTCTCTTCGAACGGACTAAATTTTATGTAAATTTTCTTTATGATCTTTTGGCATTTGTCATGGATTATGATGAGAATCATCTGAGAATTGTACTTTGAAATGCTTACGACATGATGAAATTCTATTAACTCGTTCAGCGAGCAAAGTGCACTCGAATTGCTAAGTAAAGATAGGGCGTGGCCACATGTCCACGACACGGCGTCGTAAACGTAAAACGACACGGTGTCGCGTCGGAGCGCGACACATTATCCACCGTGCGAATATACGTTGCCGCGTCGGAGCGCGACACATTATCCACCGTGCGAATATACGTTGCCGCGTCGTGAAAACACATGCTGCACCGGGCACCGCAGGTCGCGCCGCGCGCCGGGCAGATTAACTTTGCTGTGTTGAGTAGATGCACGGCGCGGTGCCACGTTCGATTATGACGCCGTAGCTTCTCGTACACGGTCAAAATATTTTGCGATCAGTTTTCAATTCGACATGGATCCTATCACACGTATTCTGCTCTTGATGCTTTTAAGAAGAAGCATGAAGAAAAAGCAGAAGAAACGAAAATGTTGGATAAATCCATATCTTTCTATTATGAACCATGATGGCAGTCATTTCAAAAGGAAGTACGAGGCTTTAAAAATATTGCATTGTCATTCTAGCGTTTCAAATTAAACGTGTATATATACATAATTTTAGCTCAATCGATTGAAGATATCTGCTTCAAAATAAGTTGCAAGATTCTACCCAAACCAACATAGATACAAGTGATACAAGATACGAGTACCATCAATGTACATACCTACCTACTCGTAGTTACATATTGCAAGTTGTCTATATTGCAAGTTAAATAAAAATGCAAAAACGAGCGACTACATAGTTTTAATATTGATTTAATCGTGAAATTTAGTCGATTGAAACTAAAACTAATTCAATTGTCAGTCGAAGATTCTCACAACTAATTCAATCGCAAATAAATTAGTCGCGATTGAAAAATGACGATTGATATTTTCAATCGATTGATTAGTTGACTAAAAAATTAATCGATTAATGCCCATCTCTGCTTTGCACGACGCGGCAACGTATATTCGCACGGTGGATAATGTGTCGCGCTCCGACGCGACACAGCGTCGTTTTACGTTTAGGACGCCGTGTCGTGTGTTTTCACGACGCGGCAACGTATATTCGCACGGTGGATAATGTGTCGCGCTCCGACGCGACACAGCGTCGTTTTACGTTTACGACGCCGTGTCGTGTGTTTTCACGACGCGGCAACGTATATTCGCACGGTGGATAATGTGTCGCGCTCCGACGCGACACCGTGTCGTTTTACGTTTACGACGCCGGGTCGTGGACATGTGGCCACGCCCTTAAGGTCACGAGTTGTTGGTTGGCGGCGCAAAAAGAGATTTTAATCTCAAAATATAGAGTATTCAGACTATAACTTACGACTCAGTTATAGATACAAATCTTTACATAATTCGTATTGTCACTTTAAAAAGACATGTGTACGAAAATTATAAGGATAATTACACCGTTCTAAACTTTCAAAGCGCAATAACTCAAAAAGTTGCGAAGGTGAATAGACATGTTCTTTCCGTGTATCCTTCATTTACTTCAGCAGCGCCACCAATTTAACGTTTTCGGACACTTTTGGATACCTATATTCATATAGTGATGTTGCTAATTTTACTTCTACACTTCATAGCTCATACTGTAAGGTGACATCTTATATCGTAAAAGTGAAAATTGTTTCGCTTCTTCATAATATCCCAGCAAAAAGGTCAAAAGGTAACGCTCGAGTCTGCAGAAACTTATTATCCCGTCAGGTGTTATAGTTTATTTACATTTTATATATGAACGTCTCGCGACTACGTATCGACGAGATACTTACGTGACTTTGAGAAATGAGTTTTTAAATGAATTCCGTCCGCGTGGCTCGGGTCTCTGGAGGAAATAACTCGTAGTTTTACCTTCATGTTACTTGACAGTGCTTCATGTTTCCGATGTGATGGGGGTTAGAGTGGCTTGTGATTATGACACAACTCTTTACTTGCTGTACTTTTAAGTGGTTTATCTACACCCATATTTTTAAATTAACATAACAAGTTCAGATATTATAGGTATAGATTTACATTACCATGCAACGGCGGCCGAGGGCATGGAGGAGCAACATCAGTGATATATATGATAATTGATAACCTCGCGCGCGCCGCCGACTCATTCAGTCCTCCGCGGGAGTAGGTATGTATGTATTAGGTAAACACTTTATTATACACAACAACTGGTTATAAATACGTTCATTATAAATAAAACATGTACAAATGCGAACTTATCCCTATTACGGATGTCTTCCAGTTAACCTTTGAGCAATTAAAGGAGTTCGAAGAAAATAAGCAAACTACACTGCGTAGAAACGAGATATTATCTATATACTAAGAGAAAAGTTACTGTGGTATCTACATAAATAAAATCTATGATACGATGATGTTGAATAATTTTATGTGTAGATAAAGTGGTGTATGCAACTGTAGGTACATAATTAATTAGGCCTCAAAGTAGGTACTTGTGTGATGCGATTATGAAACGAGCAGAACCACTCTCGTGTTTTAATACTTCATCAATAAGTCAACATAACTAAAGAAGATAATTGGTAAAGTAAGACGCATGGTCCGTGTCTAGTAAAATAAGTTATCGAAGCGATATACATCAATTCTTGATGCATGAAAATGCAAATCTTTTCAAGAACATTTTACAAATGTTTTGTGACATTCACCTACACTTTGAACTTTTGTGATAAAACCTTTAAAGTTACGAGTTCGCATTCTTACATCCGCTATGTTGAAAGGCATGAAAGAGCTTTGTGCGGAATGACGCACCTACTCTTGCTATCCGAGATGTATGGAATTTTCAACTCTTTGTAACTTCAGTGTCTCTTAGTTGAAATTGTTTTGTTTTAAATTTTACTTATTTATATTCTTTCCTATGGAGATTAAGTTTTTTACCTACATAAAATTTATATTGAAAGTAATATATATATATATATATATATAAAAGAAATATAACGTTTATAAAGAACGTAACCGGATGCCGCTGGCAGCGGGGCATAGCTCAAGCTATACCGGAGGTTTAGGGCTACTGAGAGATATCTGCCGCCTTCTGCTTTAAAATATTAAATATTATTTTACGATGCCTCACAACGTAATATTCGTACTTGGTTAGTTTAACGGTTTGCTATGTAGTCAAAACGTATTTATGATTTATTGTTGAATTTAAAACACTCTAAATACCTATAAGTATTTGAAAATGTTGAATTTGAATATAAGGGAATTCATTGGCATGTAATACTCGTATGGAGGTAGCCTGACACCCTGGATGTTAATCCAACATAATGTGCTAACATAGGCTACATTATTATTACGTTTAGTGTCCCGTGAGTTGAGCGGGTAACACGGAGGGGCGCAGCTAGTATAGAGATATAGCTGAATTGAAGATATTGCAAAGCTAAAGCTGCGTCGAATATTGCTCAGTATTGTTAATGCGACTTCCCCATATTTTATAATGCTGTCGTTCTTTTTACTGACGCGCCAAAAGATTAGAGGGCAATGGTGACTTATTAATTTCACGACAGTTTAAAAATTGCGGCGCAAACAACTTTCTGTTTTCGAACGACAAAATATCGCGAGCTCGCTGTTTGTGGCGAAAATCATAAATTGCTTATAAAGGGGAAAGAAAAGAGCTACTCGGCAACTTTCTTCGTAACAAATTACGATCAAAACGGAGTTCTGTTTGTAAGTTTCCACCTGTTTCATGATTTAAAGTTGCCGCAATGAAGGCCGGCCATTTTTCACTTCGAAGGGTGAATGCAGGCTGCAATGGCGGCGGGATGCAGGCGTGTTATGTAAATGTAAATATGCAAGCGATATGCAGTTGGGAAAAGAGGACCCATATGTGTCGGGGTCTTTTTGATATTCAGTATGGCGTGATAGATATTTTTTGTAGGTATATAGGTAGTTTTAATTTTACGACCTGTTTAAACGGTGTGTCTAATCCTGCATTTTAAATCTGTAATTTCTTCGAAAATATTCTTTTAAATTACATGCTGCAAGGGCAATATTTATTTATCTATATTAAATGCACAATGTATTTAAGGTACTTAATTGGATAAGACCACGTCCGGAACACCACGCTGCGATCTAAACACCAATCTCCGACGTTGGAGAAACTACCGCCAGGCTAAAGTGGGACTGGGCCGGCCACGTCTGCCGCATGCACCCGGAAAGGTGGGCTAGCTTGGCCACTGAGTGGGTGCCACAAGATGGGCAGCGCAGGCGGGCCAGGCCTAGGCGGAGATGGCGGGACGACCTGGACACGTTCCTCACCGGTTGGCCGGAGGAGGCATCTGATCGGGAGTCGTGGAAAATAAGCGGAGAGGCCTTGGGAAACTCAAATAGGTAAATAAAAAAAAAAATGGATAAGGATTAGTGCTGCATTGCTTAAAATTGCTTCGCGCTTCGTAAATAAGCCATTATTTCTCGTACAAAGAAACGGATAAAAAATGGTTATTGTGGGTTATCCCTAAGAGATAGACGTATACCACCGCGAACTTTTTTGTAGACTTTTTTTAAGGTGTACAATACCGTAGTACATTATTTTGATCTATCTCGTAAGGTTCAGCCAGCGATTCTAATGTAAGCGCAAAAAAAGTGCTTATTTACGACATCACATTAGAAACCTCTAAAATTATCAGTATTTCTCTACTATATTATGCATGTATTGTACATATAAACCTTCCTCTAGAACTTGCGTTTTGCTCTATCCATTAAAAAAAACTGCATCAAAACCCGTTGCGTTGTTTTAAAGATCTAAGCATACATAGGGTCAGACAGCAGACAGACAGAGAACAGGAAGCGACTTTGTTTTATTTTATACTATGTAGTGAAGTGATGAACGGATCGGACGCAAACATTGTAGTCCGAAACCCAACGGGGTTGCGGAATCATCAAGTTTGCGAAAATCATCAGTAGGTACAACTAAACTCGCGATAATATTTGGAAATGGCTGGAATAAGCTTTTTATATCTATTTATTACACAATTATATTAGCCATTGAAATGTTATAATAGGTCCAGCCAATTCGACGCGATGAGAGGACAAATAATTGTTTACCAACGGATGTCGCTGTACGGCGGGTGCCACGCTTCTTTTAAGATTTTTCCTATAATAACCCCCTCTCCATAGAAAAGTGATTTTAAATCAATACATTAAATATTAAGGGACAATCTTACACAAATCGACCTAGTCCCAAACTAAGCAAAGCTTTATAGGGGTACGATGGGACGGCGACGATATACCTACATAATGTATAATAACATATAGATAACATCCATGACCCAGGAACAAATATTCGAGTTCATCACACAAATATTTGAACCCAGGACCGCCGTCGGCTCAGTAGGCTGGTGCACAGCAAACTGCGCCAACCACGTAGCACAACAATAAAATTATAAACAATTTAAGAATTTTGTAATAGTATACGTATAGATAATAGTGATAGGTTTAACGATGGATATACGCTAGAAACAGTAAAATATCTTAGTATTTCTAGTATAGAAATAGCCAAACAAGTCTATTTAACATCGGATTACATTGTAAATTTGCACTTTACCGCACTCGGCCTACTTTCCGGTTATTTCCGCCCACGAGTAGATCTGCCGCGGGATGCAGATAGACTATTTATACTCAATGACTGAATATACAAGTACGGACGGGTTTTGGGTTCAAAAAATAATTTATGCAAAGGAATATGTTTATTGGTTTAGCTTTCAGTTTAAGATTGATTTTAAAACAATTACTTAGAAGTAGGTTAACATTTTCTTCTAAAATTTGAATCGGTAGGTTAATTTTATTGCGTAGCAAGTATTTATCATAATCATAATTAATTTATTTCAGGCATCAAAAGGCCCATAGACCTTACAATCTAACATACATATTAAATATTAAAATACTAAACAACTACGTCACATTTTTTTTTCTTCGAGGTGTTGCGTAAGTCCATGGTGTTGGGTAGCTGACCGCGGAAACGCCGGAATAAAACACCTTTCGGCGAAAATTCTTCCTTCATGAAGGTCGCTAGCTGGACAGTCGGAACCCTCAATACATAAGAATTAAAATTCACTTCGTGGCGAGATTCCAACTTCACGACCCTCAGGATAATTCCGGTCTTCACACGTACATACTTTACGATCACCTCGGCTTTTGTAGAGTAATGTAGACGGGACACATACAATTGCGTCGTCGGCAGGGCGGGACGCAGCAGGTGTTTGGGCCCAGTCGGTGCGGTACCGCACTGATTTCGGCAAGCCGGCTTCCTCCTCCTTTCCACCTTGATGAAGCCATCCTTGTCACATTTTGACTCCCGAGGAGCCGGTTTCGGCAGAAACTTGTGAACGGGCTCACATCGGTATCATATATTTATACTGCATAATGTGTTTTACATCGCTCTTTTTACGGGAGATTAAGTACCTATAAAAAAAGTTAAACTAATAAAAGCGTGTATAAAAATAGGTATAAAACCATTAAATATGTATTTTGCTAATAGCTTTCATTAGGTAAAACTTACTGAGCATAATCTTCAAAGCGAAACTGAAATATACAATCAATAAGAAAACAAACATTATAAAAATAAATAATAAATATTAAGGGACAATCATACACAAATCGACCTAGTCCTAAACTAAGCATAGCTTGTACTATGGGTACTAGACGACGATATACATAATATATAAATACATATATAGATAACATCCATGACCCAAGAACAAATATTTGCCCCGGCCGGGATTCGAACCCGGGACCGCCGACTCAGTAGGCAGGTGTCTACAAACCGAGCCAAACGCGTCGTCAACATTCACACGTCACATTGTAAGACAACCTCATATATTTACGATGGATATTAAAGCGAATAAAAGTAATAAAAACAAACGACATATACAAGAAAAACGTTGTTCTGACCCCGAAGTCGGGTATCGCTATCAGAATGATACCTAAGTAACGAGGGACCAAATCAAAATACGGACATTATATTTATTAGAGGCAGGCTTCATATTTTGCGACGATTATATGTACATTTATCTGTCATTAGATATTACAGATAAATGTACGAGTACATATTATTCGAATTTTGGGACCCTGTATCTTAACTACAAAACATTTAATAGCACGCATCAACTTTTTAGTTAGCGTCGTATTTATAGGTTTAGTATTTTGTATCGGCGCTCTACCTTTAACTTCGGTACAGGGATAGCAATCTGAAACTTTTAACCCGACCATGGTGGCCATGGTGAAGAAATAAGTTTTACGCGCACGGAGTTGCGGCTGTAACCTTCCTCCAGTAAAAATATTCCTCGAAAATGTAGGTATGTGAATAGCGCCTTGATGCATTGTACGAAGTACGTTTACAACTTCGTTATATCCAATATGACAATAAAGTAAATAAAAGAGTTAAACAGAAAATAGCACTTTAGCTCCTAAATCAAGGCAAATTAATTAAAAAACGGAACACAAATTCAATGATTCAGTAAAAAATCTTGACTGAATTTAATTAAAACAAGATTGCAGTATTTATTATGAGGTGCATAGGCTGCTGTAAGCTGGCTAGTTCTTTGAAGTTCTTAAGGGGCGGCGCGGGCAAGGAGCGGTAGGCGGCGTGAGGCAAAATAATATTATATTATTTTTACCAGCACGTCCATCATATCTGTGGCACGCGACTTTGCCGCGCGACAAGCTACCTGTCACTTTCCTTTCAATACCGTGCGAGCAAGACAAGTGATACTGAGTCGCGCGACAAGCGAAGCTTGCGGCATGATATGCTATCCCTGCTGGTAAATCATTTACTCGAAATAATAAAAAGAAAAACTTTAATCAGACTTGCATAACGAACCTGCAGTTACGTACAAACGAAGACACGGTTTACTATACACCCATAGACCTTAGCACGTTCTACTGAGGTTTGTATTAGTTTACAATTGTACAGTTAGTGTCTTCGTTTGTACGTCACGTCAGTCTTTACTATTACGCTTGGTTAATGTTTTTTTTCTATAATATAAAATTGGTAGTTTCTGTAAATATAGCAACCTTAATGTCACCGTTGTTAAAATCACCTTTATACCGGGTGTTTCCTGTAATAGGAGCGATAAATTAAAACATAGATTCTTCGCTTGAAACTGGACAACATTTGTTAAGCAACTTCTGAAAATAACGTGTATTAAATGATATTTTGTAGAATAATGTTTAGACAAAGAAGCAATGTATTGCGAAATGTCCGATATTAGTAGAGTGACAGCTATGTCAATGCTCAGGGAATGTCAATGTTGGACGACGTACATTGAAAATACTATTTAATTTGTTTGAAATAATAAAATTCTGAATACTGACTTTTTTATTTAAAGTTGCTGAACAAATATTGTTCAATTTGAAGAGTAGAATCTATATTTTAATTTATTGCTCCTATTACAGGAAACACCTGGTATATCGCTGGGTGACAACGAAAACTAAAATCTCTGTTACAGCTCTTCAAAAGCTCGTATCTAGTAAGTGAATTGACACCGAGATACGAGCTTTAATATTAGTAGATATTTGTTACTTAGTCAACAGACTATAATAACCATTGACACAAATATCAAAGCTCAAAGAAAAATTAAAATGCGTAACTTGGTGGAAGAGATCGGGAATCGAACCCGGTACCTCTGGATTGCCGGTCCAGCGCGTTAACTTTTCCGCCACCCTAACGCCCAAGCAACCTTTCGAATTTTTCCTTATGCTTTTGTGTGTCTCTGCATTGTTTATTTGAAAGACTTTACCTATACCCTAGCGAGCTTTGTAAATTGTGGAGTATACCCACATTTTTTCTTTACATCTTTCTTAAAGTTACTAAGGGAGGGTAGGTTGACAAGTTTCTGTTTACATGGACTCTGTGATTATTATCGTTATAAAAATAGTAAACAGTGTTTCTAGTGCTGCAAAAGTGATTAAAAGTGAACACATAATTGCTATAATTAAGGACAATATAAAACATACTATTCATCAGCGATGGCAGTGACTTAATCAAACAAAACAGTTACAGAAAGTATACGAACATTAACCGTCAAAAAGTGTCACAAGAAACTATTCTTTGTAGAAATCCGTGCAGTGTTTATTGGTTTCCTTAAATATTGGACATAAATTCAAACAGACTTATCAACAAATAAGTGATTTGTGAACAATTGATCTATGTTAAAACTGATCAAAGAAAATCATTAGTCACCCTGCGACAACAATTGATTATAGCGCCATCTATGGACCAGTAGCCATACTAAAAAGGTCGAGAGGTTGAGGACCAACTACAATACTCAATAAAGTAAATATCGACGTAGTTCACCTATTCGCTACTAGAGGGCGTCAAAATCAAATTCAGTTGAGTTTCGACACTAAAAAATAGAGGGCGTGAATATCAATAAAGAAATGGATGAAATAAAGCAAATTCTTATGAAAATTCAAGGAGAATTAAATGAACAGAAGAAGGAATTACAAAATGTAAAAGCAAGCATTATCGAAAATATGAACAATAAATTTGAAAAATTAGAAAATCGGCACGAACAATTGGAATCAAATTTGAAAACCCAAGAATACCGTATAGATAATATTGAAAAAAGCATTAGACGAAACAATTTAGTGTTCTTTGGGGTCTTAGAAAATGAACGCCACTACGACGACCTGGAATCGAATATTATGAAAATAATTAATGAAAATATGAACATACATTGCGAAAAAATTGAGCTTACAGCAATCAGGAGAATAGGAAGAAAGGGAGAAAAAACCAGACCCATCGTAGTAACAATGGCAACATTGGGAAAGAAAATCCACATTTTAAGAAACAAGAAACGTCTAGAAAAATATAAAATAAATATCAAGGAAGACTTTCCGCCAAATATCTTGGAAAAGCGCAAGGAGCTCATTCAAGAACTCATAAAAGAAAAGGAAAGTGGGAAAAAGGTAGTTCTCAAGTATGATAAAATCGTGTACCTAAAAGATAAAAATACGGAACAAAAACAAAATGGCAAAAGAAATCTCTCCGAGTCACCGGAGATAGACCTGACGAACTTGTCAAAACAAAGGCAAGTTCATAAAAAGAATAAAACCGGTTGCACACTCGAAGAATACATTACTCATACACCAAGAGATATCCCAAATACATCACAACCACAAGCAAGTTCCTCCAAGACACAAGAATTCAGAGTCGACGGAAATTATACAACGTATACGACTTCTCAAGAAACAGATTTCAGCGAGTCCATATGAGATACAATGGCCCCCTCCCCACCAAAAACTAATACACACAGAACCAATACTAAGAGACCTCCCAATACGGCCGGTCCCCGCGGGAGCGTTAGACCGTTACCCTCCACTCCAAACAATATTCAAAAACGTGAAAATAATTCCGATAATTTGGATAATTCCGAAAATTTGGAAAATAATAGTAAAAAACTCTACATTGGAACATTAAACGTAAGATCTTTAGTAGGAACAGGACGCCAAGAAGAACTCGAACATGCATTAAAGAGAATAAATTGGCATATAGTCGGTATCTCAGAAGTCAAAAAAGAAGGAACCAATATGCAGGAATTTGAAAACTACATACTCATGTACACGGGCAAAAAAAGCGGTAAAAACGGCGTAGGATTTATGGTGAAAAAGGAAATTAAACCATATATTATTAATTTCAAACCCATATCGGATAGAGTAGCCAGGTTGGACTTAATGATAAACAATACCCAACTAAATATCATTCAGGTGTACGCACCCACTGAGAAAGGCACTGAAGAAAACGTAGAGGCCTTTTACAACGACATACGCCACGCAATGGAGCAGACCCACTCTAACATGATAATTATAGGAGACTTCAATGCGAAAATTGGCTTGCCTACCCCTGATGACGGTGCGGTCATGGGAAAATGGGGATACGGAGTTAGAAATTGCAGGGGTAAGGCCCTTATCAACTTCTGTCTAGAGAACGAACTCTATATAATGAACACCCACTTCAAGAAAAAGCCAAAATTACGCTGGACATGGAAATCACCAGATGAAAGGACGCTCAATGAAATAGACTTCATAATAACTAGAAAACGGAACATTAACATAATTCAAAATGTGGAAGTTCTGAATACCTCTCATCCAACAGACCATAGACTGGTAAGAGCAACCTATTGCACACAATTCAGACATAAGAAATCTAGAATTGCGTTTAAAGCGAAAATGAAGGAATTCAATCCGCTACAAAAAGAGTCTCTAAAGAATATTTTCATAGAATCTATAGAGCCACTACAGTACACTAATGTTCAAGATTATTATACATGTTTAAACGAGAAAATAAAAAAATGCACCCTCAAGTTACCAATCGAATTGAAAAACAAGTCCCCTATAATAACAGAATCAATACAAAATTTAATAAATAAAAGAACTACGTTAAAAAATAAAACATTCAAAACAGTCCTTGAAAAAAGAAAATTAAAACAAATATATTCCAAAATCCGTAATAAATTGAAAAAAAGCAAAATTAACTACAAAATGAGAATAATAGAAGAGGAACTTTCGAAAAGAGGATCTGCCAAGCGGGGAAATAAACGATTAAAAGACTATAAAGATTGGATACCATCGCTAAAGGATAATATAGGAACAGTGCATACCAACCGACACAGTATTATTAAAACGGCCACGCTATACTACGCGAACTTGTATAATACGGAACACCGAGAATTCCTTTGTAGAGAGAGACCACTATTACCATTAAATAATATAGCGCCATTACTAGAAAACGAAGTACGAAATGCTATCAATTCATTAAAAACAGCGAAGAGCCCTGGTGAAGACGGTGTAACAAACGACATCCTGAAAGCTATAAGTGAGCCACTGACACCTTTACTCACACGTTTATTTAACGAAATTATTATTAATGAAATTATACCAAAAGAATGGGAAACATCTATTATTACACTTATATTTAAAAAAGGAGACCCACTAAAAATAAACAACTACCGCCCTATAAGTTTGCTTCAGTCCACATACAAGTTGTTCACGAGTATAATCCTAAATAGAATTAGAAACACTTTGGATTTTGAACAACCAGTAGAGCAAGCCGGGTTCAGACGAAATTATTCAACGATTGATCACATCTTTACTTTACAACAAATTATAGAGAAATATAGAGAGTACGATAAACGACTCTACATAGCTTTTGTGGACTATACAAAAGCTTTTGATACAATTTCGCACCAAAAGCTATGGAAAGCGCTTAAACAACAAGGAGTTGACACGAAATATATAAATATATTGTCAGAAATTTATAGTAAAGGAAAGTCACTTATAAAACTTGAAAGGAAAGGTGAACAATTTAATATAAAACGTGGCGTCCGACAAGGAGACCCAATCTCACCAAACTTATTCACCGCTCTGCTCGAATACATATTCCGAAGACTAGACTGGCAAAACTGTGGCATTCATATAAACGGGAAACGGCTTCACCACTTACGGTTTGCGGATGATATTGTTTTGATTGCAGAAGACCACGCCGAGCTAGTATTCATGCTAGAAACGTTGCAACTAGAAAGTCAAAAATGCGGTTTAGAAATGAACCCTGAAAAAACACGTATAATGACTAACAGCGTCGTTAAAGTAACTACTATACAATCCAATAACATTGAATACGTTGATGAATACCTATACCTCGGTCAAAACATATCTCTTAAAGATAGATTTCCCGTCCAAGAAGTAGAGAGACGAATTAAAAAGGCCTGGAGCTCCTATTGGTCGTTCAAGCATATATTTAAGTCGAAAATGGACATTAAACTAAAGAAAAAGGTTATGGACTCAGTAGTCACTCCTACCTTATTATATGGATGCCAAACATGGCCGATAACAAGAGTGGTTATACATAAAATTCTGGTTTTTCAAAGGTCCGCCGAAAGAAGTATGCTGGGCCTTAAGATAAACGATAGAGTAAGAAGTACAGACATTCGCCATAGAACCAAAATAAAAGACGCAGCAGAAATGGCATGCAGACTAAAATGGCGTTGGGCTGGACACACGGCTCGGACCACAGATAGCCGATGGAGCGAAGCTCTACTACACTGGTACCCGCGCGACCGCGGCCGGCCGCACGGGTACCAGTCACCTGGACCCGAGTAGCCGCTGACAGAGACGAATGGAACAGGAGGGAAGAGGCCTATGTCCAGAAATGGACATCCCAATAGAGTATACACAATGTATAATTTAAATGTTAAATAAACTACAATTTAAGAAACTACAGCTATAATTATAAATACTTATCAAATAAATTACATGTTAATATAAATCAAATGAATTCAATGTAAATACTGATAAATAAGTAAACGGTACTACAATAAATTGTTAAATAAGATTAATGTATTTAAAAATATTTACTTATATTTAATATTAAATAAACTACAATTTAAGAAATTACAGCTAGAATTATAAATACTTATCAAATAAATTACATGTTAATATAAATCAACTGAATTCAATGTAAATACTGATTAATTAGTAAACGATATTACAGTAAGTTGTTAAATAAAATTAATGTATTTAAAAATAAATAACGAGATCATACAGATTATAAATGTACTAAATAGTTCGTAATTAATACTAATAACTAATACTGTATCTATATGATGAATTTAAATGAACAATAACAATGAATTAATGAATATAATAAACGAGTATTGTAAGTCTTTCAATAAAGAAAGACGTCAAATAATATCTCAGGAAATATAAATACATAAATAGAAGTTACTAATCTAATTGCTGCATGATAATGATAAATGTAAGATATTCTATTTGGAAATAAATGGCTTTTATTATTATTATTATTCACTCATTTAATCTTGTTTCTTAGGATAGGTATTTTTTACAATAAATTTATGTAAAAAGTAAAATATAAAAAATACATTACAAATATAAACACATTATAAAAAAAACCTAACCTAGGGTGCCGCCGGCAACGGGGCAGGGCCCAGGCTACCGGCGGTTAGGGCTGCAGAGAGAGGAACCTCCTGACAATGCGCGCCGTGTCCAGGAGTACCGCCTTCTGTATCTGACCCTTGATCCAGCCATCTAGCGAGAGTCTCTTAAGATGTTTGTCGAGACTCTTCGCTATAAGACCGTTCGCCGAAACGACTATCGGGACAATGATCGTCGAGTCAACATCCCACATGGCGGTCACCTCGTGAGCCAAGTCAAGGTACTTGCTGAGTTTGTCCTTCTCGGCTTTCACGAGGTTCTCGTCATGTGGGATGGTGATGTCGACGAGCACTGCCTGGCGCTTGGATCGATCTACCAACACGATATCAGGCTTATTGGCTACAATAGTCCTGTCCGTGATGATAGATCGATCCCAATAGAGCGTGGCACGACCATTCTCGAGAACTGGCATCGGTGCGTACTTATAGTACGGCACCTCAGACCCCACAAGACCGTATCGAAGAGCAAGTTGCTGGTGAATGATCCTGGCTACTTGGTTATGTCTATGCAAGTACTCGCCGTTAGCAAGATGAGAACAACCGGAGATTATATGCCTGAGTGACTCGCCGGGACGGCGGCATGCCCGACAAATGTCGACCGTACCGTCCTTCAGGATATATCTCCGGTAATTGTTCGTCATCATTACTTCGTCCGCAATTGCACAGACAAAACCTTCGGTTTCCCCGAAGAGATCCCCGAAGCGCAGCCAGTTCACCGACGCGAGCAGATCTACATCGGGCCCCGTAAGGGCCTTGTAGAACCGCCCGTGTAGCTCCTTGCTCTTCCATACAGCCCTGCGGTCATCAGTGCTAAGCACCTTTGGTCTGCGCCAGTTCTCGTTTGCTAAGGAGAGAGAGGTGAGGCCTTTGTCAACTGCTACTACATCGCGATGAATCCCACACTCGTTGTTTAGGAAATACTCCCTAAGACTGCACACCTCGCGGTTATGGAGGTCCTTGGCGTTTAAATAGCCACGGCCTCCACACTTACGCGGGATGTACAGTCTCATAACTGACGAGCGTGGGTGCCTCATGCGGTGTGTAGTGAGTAGCTGACGGACCCTCGTATCCAGGGCGTCCAGCTCAGTCTGAGTCCACTTTAGTATGCCAAAGGAGTAAGTGAGCAGAGGCATCACCCAAGCGTTGAAGGCGCGCGCCTTATTGCCACCGGACAAAAGACTGTTAAGTACTTTTGTCAAACGACAAAAGAAACGCTCCTTCAACGCCTGTCTAATGTCTCCGTCCGCAATACCCAATGACTGTGACATACCAAGGTACTTGTAGGTTTCAACTCCGGAGATAGACCTGAGGGACATTGTCTCAGAAAGCTGTAAGTTCGCGGAATTTACGACTTTCCCCCGCTGTACATGCATGACCGCACACTTGTCCACACCAAACTCCATTTTGATGGCGCTACTGAAGGCTTCAGTTACTTCCAGTAGTTCCACCAGATCCTGGCGTTTTGGTGCATACAGCTTAAGATCATCCATGTACAGCAGATGAGAAATGACCTCACCTCCTCTTCGAAGCCGGCAACCTAGTCCTGAATCCTTCAGCAGAGTGCTGAGCGGATTCAGGGCTAGGCAGAACCACAGAGGACTCAAACTGTCACCCTGGAAAATACCTCTCTCAATCCTTATCAAGTCCTGCGGGCCAGGGGGGCCATCCCCGCCACCTGGTTGACGAAGGACTGTGGTCCACTGCCTCATGCACGCGCCTAAGAGGGATCTCAGAGCTGTATCAATTTTATACAGCTCTAAGATCCTCTCCAGCCATGAATGAGGCACCGAATCATAGGCCTTCTTATAGTCAATCCAAGCGGTCGAGAGAGACCCCCTGTTCCGCCGGACTTGTTGACAAATGGTCGTGTCAATGAGGAGGAGCTCCTTAGTACCACGGGACCCAACCCTACACCCATTCTGAGAAAAGGCCAAAACATTGTTCGCAACAATGTGCGTGTTAATTTTAGTTCTCAGAATGGACGTAAGGAGCTTGTATAAAGTGGGCAAGCACGTGATGGGTCTATAGTTTTTGGCTTCCGTGGTACTACCGGACTTATGGAGCAGGAAGGTAACACCAGTAGTCATGAAAGATGGCAGGGAACCAAGCTCGAGGGCGTCTTGAAATTGTGTTGCCAGACGTTCGTGTGAGGATCGAAACCACTTGATCCAAAAGTTGTGCAACCCGTCCGGCCCAGGACTTTTCCAGTTCTGGGTCGTACGGGTCGCACAGCTTACATCATCGGGGCTGATAATCACAGCCCCCATGGCTTCGATCGGCTCACACTCACGTCTGACAACATTCATCCATTCGCCCTCGGTGTGCTCGACTGGAACCGACCAGATACTACGCCAGAAATTAATCATAGCAGTAGGATCCGGCAGTTGCCCGTCGCTCACACATTGGTCGGCTCCCTCCCACTTTCGGTATACCTTCCTTTGGTCACTTTGGAAAAGACGATTCTGCTGGAATCGATCCACACGCTCTCTGTAGCGACGAATACGGCTTGCCCATGCATAAACTTTCTGCTTTAGGTAGTCGATGCGCTCCGTGACACATGCCATGTAATCGCAGGGCCTGGTTATTATTATTATTATTATAAATTTATGTATGATAATGTAAATTAAATAAATATGTAGATATTATTATTTGGCGTCATCGTCAGCTCGTCGCTTGCACTGATTCCAGGGGTTCTTTATTTACTAGCGAGCCAGACGAACAAATTGTAATTTACTCAGGCTAGCTTTCAACCACTTGTATCTCAATGAATTTTCGCCCAGAAACAGCGTAATTAAGGTTTAGAAGTTGAAGTGTTTCGGGGGCGCACAGTGTGATGCGGCCGGATGCTTTGTTTTAATTGTGAGTGGGAAATCAGAACAGAGGTAATTTTGGGAAGATCTTTTATTCGTTCTCTGCCTTTTCGTAAAATTCTCTCTTTTCGTAAAGCATTTTCTCTGAAACCGTAAATTATTTGGGATTGTTATAAAATAACTAACCTAATCTATAGTATTTGAAAAAAAAAAACGGCCAAGTGCGAGTCTGACTCGCGCACCGAGGGTTCCGTACAAATTTTCACTTATCCCATCTTAATTGGCCTGGTTGAGTTAAGTTTGCACCTGAAATGTATGGCTCCTGATCTGTCACTTTCCGATACGTATACATACATATAAGTGCGAGAGTGACTGATGCCTGTTGAAACCGTCATAGATAGCTTGCTGCCAGATGAAAGGAGTAGTCCAACGCATGTTTAAATATATTTATTATCACAATTTCACAGTGCACAAAACACAATTTACACAAGAATTTGGTAACAAGCACATCTCACCTTATACACTTTGACGGTAGGACTCGCAACAGCCGAATGGCCCAGACCGCCTATCTTCCCGTTCACGCAACCAGTTCCCGCCATTTTAAAAACTATACGTAAACTCGTCTGTGATTGGTTCATGAAACGCTTAACCAATCAGAGACGCGATTCAATGGCGGGTTATTAAAGTGTTGCCAGTTATGATTATTCTAATATTTAGTTCAGGATATTTGACGAGTTTATTATCAATCAAAATCACTGCCTGAGTCGCTAACAGCTCGGCCATCCTACTTGAGCGAGTCCCGTCGCGATTAAATTGATTAATAAATAAGACTACTTTAAAATTCTGTGATATAATAATACCATGTTTTAGATATATTCAAAACATATCAATGGTATGGTCAATTGTACATAACTCATATATTACTAGGTAGGTATATGATACCGCTACCGCTACAATTAATAATTTATTCGGGTACAGCAATAATCGATAGTTTTAACTACTTACGAAATTGTAGCGTAATTGACCAAATCATAGTTTTATTATTTACAACATACAATAAATAGGTACTAACCTTCTCTTACCTACTTATTATAATTCAATTGTCTTTTATATATATATTGATTTGTGAAATTAACAATTGTTTCTTTAGCCCTGACACTAGTTTCTAATAATGATACTAAGTGATAAAATCAAATTTATATGCAACTAAACTTGCAACTAATCGATTTTAGTAATCTATATATACAGGGTGTTCGGCACATGGACCGACAAATTTTTTTGGGATATAGTTCGGGTTATTTGCTATCTTTTCACCCTTGGACCTTGGGTCCTATGGGTCACGGTTTTGGAGATATGATTTTTTAAATGTTGTTTCTCAAATTTCCCGAAATTCCGCCTTTAAACGTTCGTAACTTTTTTGTTAATGTATGTACAATTGTTTTGTTTTATATTTAATACTTAGCAATACCCACTTGTTCAAATAATAACAGTTATTATTCTAATTGAAGGTCTCAGAGGGACGTACGAGGTATTTTATTCCAATAAAATACTGATTGTGTGAAAAAAATCCAACTTCGAAATTCAATCATGATAAAACTAAAGACAATAGAGGACTTCATTTTTTCTAAAAAAGTTCTCTAGTTTAAGACCTTTCTAACGATATGCTACACACTGACAACAAATAAATCTGAGCCAAATTACGGGGATATTCCGTCAATAGGGCGGAAATTATTATGAATTTGCGAGTACAGCAATTTTATTTGTAACGCAACGGAACCTCATTGGAATACTGGCTGGCTGAATGACAGGCTGAAACCTTCTTACCATCGGCTGGTTTTTTTTATTTCTAATGGCGAATTACTTTTGTTACGGTGCAGTTGTGGCGGGATACTACATTTGTGATTTATTGTAATTTATTGTAATTATTTTTGCTAAATACTATGGCTAACTACGCTAACGAAGAGTATGTGGATATGATAATGGCGTATGGTATAACACAAGGTGTTGCTCGTGAAGCCCAAAGGATTTATCAAGAGATGCATCCAAATCGAAGATTACCCCACCGCGAAACATTTTCGACGACGTATCGACGTATGCGGGAGACTGGACACGTAAACTTTCGAGAGCCCTGTATCAATGTGAGGCAGCATAATGCTGCAATCGATGAACGAATACTTCAAGCCTTTGAAGCAGATCCCAATACAAGTATTCGTTGTGTAGCACGCGAACTAAACGTGAAAGTTTGGAATACGTCGATACGTCGTCGAAAATGTTTGGTAATGTGGGGGTTGGGGTGCTTCGATTTGGATGCATAAATCCTTTGGGCTTCACGAGCAACACCTCGTGCTCGCACCATACGCCATTATCATATCCACATACTCTTCGTTAGCGTAGTTAGCAATAGTATTTAGCAAAAATAATTACAATAAATCACAAATGTAGAATCCCGCCACAACTACACCGTAACAAAAGTAATTCGCCATTAGAAAAAAAAACCAGCCCATGGTAAGAAGGTTTCAGCCTGTCATTCAGCCAGCCAGTATTCCAATGAGGTTCCGTTGCGTTACAAATAAAATTGCTGTACTCGCAAATTCATAATAATTTCCGCCCTATTGACGGAATATCCCCGTAATTTGGCTCAGATTTATTTGTTGTCAGTGTGTAGCATATCGGTAGAAAGGTCATAAACTAGAGAACTTTTTTAGAAAAAATGAAGTCCTCTATTGTCTTTAGTTTTATCATGATTGAATTTCGAAGTTGGATTTTTTTCACACAATCAGTATTTTATTGGAATAAAATACCTCGTACGTCCCTCTGAGACCTTCAATTAGAATAATAACTGTTATTATTTGAACAAGTGGGTATTGCCAAGTATTAAATATAAAACAAAACAATTGTACATACATTAACAAAAAAGTTACGAACGTTTAAAGGCGGAATTTCGGGAAATTTTAAAAACAACATTTAAAAAATCATATCTCCAAAACCGTGATCCTTAGGACCCAAGGTCCAAGGGTGAAAAGATGGCAAATAACCCCAACTATATCCCAAAAAAATTTGTCGGTCCATGTGCCGAACACCCTGTATATACACTGTTTTCAGCTTCAGATTCTGTAGTTTCAAAGTTTTTATCGAATACAAGCCAAGCTTTCAATTTGTCTATTGCTACAACATTTTCATGACGGCGATGACCATGCTTGCGCGTTAATGGTGTATCCTGTATAAAAAACAATCATTAGGTAGAGTCTTTTAAATACGATACGGGCCCTGAAATTTAACCACTAATTTAGTATTACACCTACCAGGTGGTTGTACACAATGGCCACCTAATCCTCGCAAAGTTGGTAGTTCTTCTGTATCAAATTTTAGTTCCATTTTTTTTTAGCCTCACTCTCTTATTAAGGTACACTGACTACATAAGTCCACCTGACAGGTAACTATTTACGCATATATCAATTATGTATTTATGATTAGAGTTACCTGTTTGATCTAACAAGAACACTTGTTTTTAATTTTTAGGTCCATCATCACTACAATCTATTGTCTGAGAGCTATTTGGGGGTTTCGATCTACAGTACATGTCAAGATGTCCCATTTTATCGCAGGAACTGCATTTGTTAGGTGGTTTATTACATTTGAAGCTCTTATGACCCTCTACATTACAGTTATGGCACGTAAAAACATTGGCGTTGGGTTTCTCGGACGAGTCTACTTTTTTATCTGATGGATGGATGGATGATGAAGTGGATGGAGCAATTTTCCTATCACAACCATTTTTATCATTAACTCCTCTACTACTAACAACAGGCTTTACCGTTTTGAAATATTTTAATACGTCCTCAGGTTCACGAAAGCGCGCTGCTTGTGCCCCTATTTTTACCGCACGATCGTCTACGCCATGTATTACGCAATCTACCGCTTTTCGTCCCGTGATACCGCATTTGTTTAATAAGTTAATTTTTTGGTAATAGTACTGTTCCAATGATTCTCCATAACGCGCATGCTTGACCAGCATATCGGTAAGTAATTCTGCATAATCTTCTCTACAGGGAAATGACTCTATAAGCTTTCGTTTCCATTCATTCCATGTATAAAGAACCGAGCTCAATCCTTGATACCATTGTTTAGCAACGCCACTCAATTTAGGGATAGCAAAATGAATAGTCTCGCGCTCGTCATTATTGTTTGGTCTTTACACACTGGGTCGAACTCGGGAACCACATTGGTCATCGAAAGCTTAGGAGTCGATTGCCCTTTTACACTACTTATTATTTCGAGAAACTTATCTAATATACCGCTCGTTGTATCAGGTAAGTCGTCACTGTCGTGTGGTAAATCGTGAAGAGCACGCCGCGAGGGAGTGCGAGACCTCCTACGCTTCAGTAAGCGTTTTACAGGACTACCATTTTGACTATCGCTACTTGGACTACGACGCCGGCGTCGCCCTACCCTCGGTGCGCGCTCCCCATCGGAAGTAGACTGTCTGACGACATAAGTCCGCTGTGAACTTCTAGGTCGTCTAGGTGTCTCCCGTCGACGCGATCTGGACCAGCTTTTATGTTGATAGTCAATTCTTCGACGTGAAAAATGAGATTGATCATTGGAGTCTTGTTGCCGAGCTGTACCCGTTCCCAGCACCACTGACAACTCCCTACTCCTCGATCGTATATGTGAGCGTTTGCGGACTTGCCTTTTAGTGCTCCCTTCCGCTCCCTCGCTCTGATTCTCATGTCGCTGTGGAGTCTGCCGTGCAGAGTCTTGGTTATACAGACCCCTGCTGATTGGCTCACCCTCCACATCACTGCGACCTTCACATTCGGATGCTGCCCACGTTCTCATCATCTGTTTATGTTATCACCGCATTAATTTCTTTATAATTAAACTTTATTGTAGCTAACACCTAATTACCAGAGTACCAGAACCGTACACGATGTAGTTTGAAAAGGAAAAAAGAAGTTAATTAGATTAGATTAGATTAGATTAGATTAGATTAGATAAGATTAGATTATATTAGATTAGATTAGATTAGATTAGATTAGATTAGATTAGATTAGATTAGATTAGATTAGATTAGATTAGATTAGATTAGATTAGATTAGATTAGATTAGATTAGATTAGATTAGATTAGATTAGATTAGATTAGATTAGATTAGATTAGATTAGATTAGATTAGATTAGATTAGATTAGATTAGATTAGATTAGATTAGATTAGATTAGATTAGATTAGATTAGATTAGATTAGATTAGATTAGATTAGATCAGATCAGATCAGATCTGATCTGATTAGATTTTTTTGAAAATTCGTTTTTATTTGCTGGCTTGGTCCATTCTTGTTTCATTCTTGTAACAAAGGATTCAGGGGACCACGCTAGAAATTTATGGATTTTAGCGATAGCCGCTAACGGTGTACTTAGATAATAATACTTTTCATAATTATGTTATAAACACATCAACCTAAACTTCTCCCTCGTACATTACGTACGTGTTACCCACGTGTTACCATACTAAAATAAGGCATGTTAGTTACCGCTCTAAAGGAATTTATCGATTTTGTTCATAAACCAACTAACTTCAAATTAGCATATTGTTTACCTCACAATAAGATGACGCACGTAATCCCATGATTCCCGGCGTTTGAGATCCGCGCTGACTCGAGGAGAAATCTAAATTCGCTGCCTCCTGAGTTTGCAGCTATGTATGGCGCTTACTGGACAAATTTCTGATATTACTTAACAAGATCGATACGAATCCCTTATTTATTTTAGCTATTTACAGTTCGTTTGCATTACGGGGAAATTGAAAGATTGTATATCAATATAACAGTACGTAGATATTACACTATCCTAATGGATCACTATCCTGCTTTTTAGTACAATCAATCCATAAATGACGGAAATCAAAGGTAAACATAGGGTGAACGATAACGACAAAATGGACTGTATAATTAAAAGAGAGTCCACACAACTACCGTGATTTTACATGCATGAATTTATTGTGTTACCTGTGTTTGCTAGACTAATAATTAAAATTCTACCATAAATCGGCAATATTCAACATAGGGGTCGAATTGAAGACCTCCTTTTTTTCAAGTTAGTTGAAAATAAAATTGATGAAACGGTGATGAACTGAACTAATAACAAAACACGTGAGAAACCACGTCCCCAATCAGTTAATGCTAACCTAACTTTTCCCACAATTCGCGTTGTCGCGTGCCCGTCCCACAAATTCAATAAGTTAACTGGAAGAAATCGCCTCTCGGCGCTCGGGGGACAGCGCAAACAGAGCTTTACGAGATTACTGCGGCTACAGTGAAAAAGATGGAGTTTGGAGCGTCGCAGGAAATTGCGAAATATGTGCGCGGCGTGTGTGTAATGGCGAGGTGACGGCTGCGGCGATTTAAAAACGCGCTCTAGCTTAGGATATCACATTATTCTAGGTTATTTCGTGGCTGCACCTCAGTTACAAGGAATTAACTGTTACCAAGACTTGAATGATACAGTTCATATTAACCAGTCAACGGCCAAGCCACACCGGATGCGCGTATAGCACGTATTTATGCGTCGACAATACGCGTTGTATAGTATGAATCTTCTTAAAAGATCACACACCGCTTGCGTGACGAATGCGTATATCGATGCCGCACTGCACATTCAGCCGATGAGTTACAGTGGAAAAGGTGGATAAAATACTACTGTGAAAAATTGCAAAATATGTGCGCGGCGTGTGCGTAATGGCGATTTAAAAACGCGCGCTTAACTTACAATACACCTTCTAAGGTAAGGCAATTTTGTCGGTGTATATGACCCTCCATTTTTCAATCTTGTAGCTCGTATTAGCCCGTTTACTTGTAGGTAATGTATACTTCCTTAAATATTGAGTATAATCCCGACAGCACTTACAATCCGGCATATGAAAGGCTGTATGGCAAAACTCGTCGGAGAGGCATTCGTGGAATTAACAGCTATTAATCTGTGGAAATGGGTGAGAAAATAAACAGTTGCTAAGTGTAAATCCCTTTTTCGTGGAGGTCTTATTTTTCGTGTGTAAGTTCTTCGTTTGCTTCATCGATAAGAACCTCTTTAATTTACGATGATGAAGTTTTAAGAGATAATAAATATGGGTAATAAATTTAATAAAAAAACATTCCAATCAAGTGGTAAAACAATTTAAAAACCTAAAACCTACACTAACCTAACTCTAGCCAAGGTCTGTCATTGGCGGAAATGATCCCAAGATGCTGGCGGCGTTAAATATAAATATTAACTTATCTAAAAACTAAATTTTATTTAGCAATGTTCTACCACAGAGGTGTAGATCGTGGGGGATAAAGTTATATTCTTAGAGAGGCCATTGTAGTGATATCCTGCTCTAATTATACGTTCAAAAACATAACGCTTTGTTTTCGAAAGTCATTGATTAAGAATTGATCGATGCGGTTGTCGAACGCCTTTAAACCTACTTGATGTTGTATATCTGTGTCTGCCATTAAAAATACATTGTATTGTCATGTCGGTATGTGATATAAAAATAATAAAAAATATATAAATATTTGTTTAATTTGTATGAAATACATACTAATTATTAATTACACTTATAATAATTTACAATTAGAGCTTGTATCAGTTTTCATTGTTAGGTTTAGTTATAAGATACACATATAAGATACATAAGCGGCAAGATATCTAGCTTTGCATATGCTCTCCGTGAAGTGAAGAAAACTACAAACTTTCAGTCCGCGCTAACAACATTCTATGCCTACGCAAACGCCTGGCTTACATATGGGATAATATTTTAGGGAAACAGTACGGATGCACCATCTTTTTTCACCCTACAAAAAAAATCTTAGAATTTTGATAAATAAAGATAACACTACTCTTGCAAACCATATTTTAAGGCACTTTATAGTATCGCGGTTTGTACACATAATTAACACAAATTATAACGGGTCTAACGCGATGAATGTAACGTGATGATTATGAAGGTAAATAAGAAATATCGCGTTAGACCCTTTATAATTTGTGTTAATCATATTTTAAGGACCTGAAAATACTCACACTACCGTGCATTTATATTTTAGAAATATGTAAGTTTGTACGACAAAAGTCAAAATTATTTAAGACGTGGGAATAATAACTACGTAGAACTCAATCTCTGCGACATAGAAATCGGCTCATGCTGGGCACCATCGTCTCGACTAAAAATGCACTCAAAGAGCACCTACGTGATGGCTATAAAAATATATAATAAGTTACCTAACGCAATAAAAACTGAAAAATTAGATACATTATTTATAAACAAATTGAAAGATTTACTAATAACAAAGTGCTATTATACTGTAAACGACTTTTTAAATGACAAATTTTAAGTTAACGACGTACATAATATATAATTTTCTTCTGGCATTTATATTCTATTGATGATCTATTTTATTCTACACGGACATATATATATATATATATATATATACATATTTAAATCTGATTAATGATGTAATTTGGATACAGAAATTGCTATTTGTTAGGAACTATTTGCAGTTTAATACCTAAATTTACACCTAGTTTTAAGTATCTGACATTATTGTGCGCCATTCATCCTGTTATTTTATTTTAATTTTATTTATTTCACTTGACTTGTATTCCATGACAATATTTTATTTATACTTAATTATTTAAAACAGAAATGTAAAATCTAATATAATTTAGTATTTAGTTTTTAAGAAAATTGCAATGCCCTGACAGGGCGTCATGTACCTATTGTCTGCTTAATAAGTAAACACCCTGCTGTACTTACTCATGACAGCAATAAATGAATATGAATATGAATATTTAATATAAGTAAGTAATGTAATAATCATTTCGTATCGTTAGCAAATATGAAAAATAAAAAAGTAACTTTAATAGGTTTTTTAGTCCTTAGAAAATGACAATATGAATGAGTTATTTCCTTTATCCACGTTTTTTCAGTGTTTCTGTGTAAAAATCACTGATTCTCGTGTCAAAAATCTCGGTTGTTAGTCTCGACTCTGGTATAAAACTTCCACCCGCGTCCGTCGTAACTTCGCAAATTGGACGGTCGGGTTGGGCGGTCTTCTGTTTTACTTGTAAGAGAACAAAGTGAGGTCATGATACAGGAAAAGTCACGTTAGATTATACTCCGAGCAATGTTAGTTTGTTTTTGGTCAAGACTAGAAAATGCCCGCAACTTTATCCGTGTAACACTCCTATTACTTTGCCGTAATCTGGTAAAAAGTATTAAGTATATTAAAATATTTGTTTGTACAATTATCCTGTCCTAAAATATACTACTGGCTCTCAGAGCCAAACACCTAGCGAGTTAGTTTTGAAATGGTTGACGTAGACGCTCTTGCTTCGCACGCACGGTCAAAAATTCGTCTTGCCGTAACCCATACATTACTTTCTAACGCAATATACCTTACTTACTGCAATTGGTTTAGAATTGTCTATACTAATTTTCTATGTGGAACAGTAGTGGTTTCGCGTTAACGAAGCCAAAGCAGACACGCTTCGCTCGCTTTCAGATACAAAGAATCATGTTTTATTATTGTTAACCGAATATCTCGTTGCCGTTGTCTTGCTGTGATTTTATGGTCCGTTTACACTGTAACGTAGACTGGCGAGTGAAAATCAACGTGGTCGAATACACCCCGCATCTGCATCTGCCTTGAGTCGCCCTTCTACACATTAGAAACACTTCGCCGGGTACCAAGTCACACTATTGCAAAGGTATGGTTATATCCGGTTCGAAGGACCTTAATGGTGGAAACATTTTCAATGAATGTTGTTTGAGTTTGATAAAGATCACATAGGTAGTGTTTGGCAGTTGAGCATTTCCGCGAGAAGTGATGCGATTAACTGTGACATAATTGGCATACATTAAGAAATGTTAATATTAGTAAATTAGTAACAAAATATACATTTAGGTAGATTGGAGTATGAAATTTAATAATCTAACAACGTTCATTTTTTTTACTTACTACTTTAGAACATGAAAATGTTGGTTACAAAATTTAACATTATTAATTAAACCATTGATACAAAGATCAAACTTCAAAGCTCAAAGAAAAAATTGAAATGCGTAACCTGGTGGAAGAGACCGGGAATCGAACCCGGTACCTCTGGATTACGGTCCAACGAGTTAACCTTCCCGCTACCCTAACACCCAGCAAGCTTTACACCTTAGCGACCTCTATGTGAATACGTTAATATTCACATATTACCGCACTACTTTACAGCAGTGAACGAGCAAGTGAGAGAGGGCGCTGTTATTTATAAATTTGTAAAGCATGTAGGTACTATATTTTTTTTTATGTGGGTGGGTACACACCACAATTTTTATATTATACCATTGATATAAAGAAAAAATTGAAATGCGTAACCTGGTGGATGAGACCGGGTATCGAACCCGGTACCTCTGGATTGCCGGTCCAGCGCATTGCGTTTTTTGTGAGCAGATTCGGTAACTACATAGAACTATATTGTCGAGTCCGTTTTTTCGTTTTTTTTTCAAAATGGCGGAGATGAGGTTTGATAATTAAGGTAAAGAAATACAAATGTCTGCCATTTCAAGACAATGCGAGGTCTACGGCTCACGGAGCCACTAAGTACTTAGTATGAGGCAGAATCTTTTAGAGAAGTGCACAGTGTGCGGATGTATACATATATATAGATCTTACTTTCACAGTGAATGCGCTTCGCTAATGCATAGCCGTAGTACAAGTCCTCCTGAGATGTCACGTAAATACTTTGCCCAGACCAGATTAGGTACTTAAGAGACGAGAAAATGCCAAGGTTTATAGCGGACAGGTTTTAGTTGAGATGGGACGACTAGCTAAGAAAAATAAATTTAGTAAGTACTTAGCTAAATAATAAGAAATGCACTCGGAGTGTAACAAAGTTAGTTACGTTAGTAAGTGTTTTAACAAGTAGGTATAATTTATAATAATATAATAATAATAAATACATTTATTTCGAATAACTACCTACGATTCAATACAATTTGAATGGTAGATATATTTTAGTTGAACATTTTTATCAGAGAGTGACCAATCAGAATTGAATTATAAAAGTTCTAGCGTAGAGTCCTTTACATAACTGTGTAGAACGAATGAAGTGTAGAAATTTCATACAATGTGCTACCATTATTTTTATTTCAGGTGTGTGTCAATCAATCAACCAATAATTGAAATGTATGTCAAACTAATCGTAAACAGATAAATAATAAATAGGTACATATCGTATCGGACAACCGGTATATGATAGGTAACCCGGACAACCTCACACAAGGCTTGTGTTATGGGTGATAAATACATACATACATAGAAAACATCCATGACCCAAGAACAAAATATTCAAGAAGTTAATCATCGCGTTCGTACTCGTTATAGGATAATTAAATTAATTGATCGAAGAGCAATAGCAGATAAGTATCAGTTTCACGGCGACGGAAGCAATTAGTTTCAAGACTATTACATTCACCGCTTAAGGCAGTAGATAATTGAAACTGCAATATTGCACCGGGCAGTATTTGTAGCGGTATTTTCTCTTGACTACTTTCATTTCATCTTTAAATTGAAAATATTTCTCTGTAAAGTGTATACCTCCCGAATAGTTTTTGAAATTGCTGAATTATGTTTTTTTTTACGTTTACAAACCCATTTTCTTATTGAGAAATTCAACTTGTAGGTCAGAACAGCAGAAAAATTTGGACAACTGGACCTCCGGAATTTGGACATATAAGAGAAGAAAAGCATTTTGGGCCAAGCTGAAACGGAGACTTTTCGCTCGCTCGGACAAGTACTTAATCGATTACTTAATGCAGGGTTTATTTCATATCTGTTACCAAACTACGGAACAAGCCGCGAAAGAAAATCGATGATACGTTCAATATCGCAAAATAAATGAATACCATAAATATATAGCAATAAGATAAATGTAGTCCCTTTCTGTGCCAAGTGCCAAGCTGGAATTCAGTTCGAGATATACAATATGATAGGTATTATAACCATTTTGTTTACTTGAACTTGAGTGAAAGAAAATGTTTACCTACTTTAAAAATGCCTATAAAAACTATCTTTACATATATAAGGCCCATCTGGCATGTATGTACACCTTAATTTAATTCACATTTATGAAATTTAACTCTGGCGGTGAAAATTTGTGTTTTTGTTACAAAACCTTTCGTAACGGTAACTAATAGTTACTGAATGGTCAGGAAGGCTCAAATAATGCATAGAAGCGATATATTCTCTTTAAGTGTGTGACAATGTATGGGTAAGGCCGCGGAAAGTTACCAATTTGGACGTTTCAAATTTACCCAGCTGATTAAAAAAAATTGGTAACCCCTACTGTTTCAAAAATATTTTTATCATATGTAGATATAGGAATTCTCATGTTCGCAAGTAAGATAATTAATAATTATAAACCCCTTTATAAAAATACTAAAAATATATTTCCGTCCAAAACGTAACGAAAGTTGGTTAAATTTTTTGACCACGAGTACTAAAAGCTCTGTTATTTTTATGATATTTCAACTTTCATGGGCATACTTTTATTTTAAACTAAAATTTATGATATAAGGATAGTTCTACCGATTACGGAATAATGATAATATAATCATTTTAATTTTTTATCTTACATTATTTTAATGGATCAGCATTCCACACTTATGTTACAATACTTTCGTGACGCTTTATGTAGCTTAATTGTTTTTAAATAAATGTTGGTAAAAATTAGTTTTCATGCACTAGCAACTCATATTCTAGTAGGGCAACACCGATGAGCAAGTCCAAACCCGTCAGCTTGTCAACAAACGCAATTCAAAGTAGACGCAGTCATAGTTTCGTAAAAGTACCCCCAAAGTGTCATGTGTGATTTTAAAGGTAAGGAGTGATTGTTTTTAATCAGTGTTTTTTTATACAATAGCGTAACGGTTTTCACGCAAGTGGCACGTATTATTGTATTAAAAATGTCTTTATTTCACCATGAAAATCCACTTTTTTTTAAAAATACGTTACACTTTCGTTACGAATATGTTACATTTTTGCAAAATGTTACGTATTTTCTACGTAACATAACGAATAAATGTTGTAAAGGGAAGTGCACACAGATTATACTACTAACTGAAATGGGTTTTATTAGATTTTTAATGACCCGAAAATATACAAAGTCGAACAAAACTGCTGTACAATAATAAAATAAATAAAAACAACATCTTAATAAAAAAAACTGTTTTAAGAAGAAAATAATTTATTTTCGACCTCAAGTCACAGTAGAATCATTGATTCTAAAGCTGTTTTATTGTTATACGGTCGTCTTGTTACTAGTATTGGGTACCAGCACTACCAGCAGTGAACAAATAGTAATTACTGCCACCTGTTACAAAATGAGAGGCTTTAAAACACTAGAGCGGTTTGGGTTTCATTAGTTCCATCACAGGCGTGTTTCATTAAATTGATTTTAATGTGCCATGAAAATTTTGTTTACAGGCAATATAAAGCTAATAATTTTATCTTGTTTTTTTTTCTTAGCTACGTTATTTAATAGGAATATTTTCCAGTATGATCTAAGCTTTATAACGACTTATGTTACGTTTTATGATAACATAACGTATATATTTTTATGTTACTTCTATGTCACATTGGTAACTTTTCGCGGCCTTATCCGTATAATGAAATATTGTGTGGAACCGAAGAAAACATAATTGGGTGAATCAACTTGTTTGTGTTGTTTACTCTGTCCCCGTTGTCCAAGTGACATTTTACATACTGTTTCATAGAAAAATGCTTAAGTTGTCCGAGGGACAAATTTTGCGTAACCATAGCAACAAGGTGCACTTAAAAGTTGATTCACCCAATTAATAATATTTTTTATTTTATATTTGGATTCAAAACTATCTTTGTACCCAATAGTTAAAATCTGGCCAGGCTGGTTAGCGCGATGAGACGGCAAAGATAATCCGACTAGGGAATGCAAATCGGTTAATATTCCAAGTATTTCCAACAAAAAATTACCGGTTTGCATTCCCTAAGTCCGTCCGATAAATGGCCCTGCATTTGTACAAAACAATAGAAAACTTTACATCGCTTGGTTAAGACTTGCAATGTTCATTATTCAGTAAAACAGTTAGAGTTATGAGTTTAATTTGAGTTTAATATCTGTAATATAGAAATATATAAAGTTTTTTTTTCTACTTATTAAGGAGCTTTGATAATTTTTATGAACATGCCAGCTCCAGCAGGCCTAATACACAACAATATATATAAAGTTAATTAAGCCTGAATTCTATTTGCCGATAGCAGTAGCAATATTTCATATCTTGGTATATTTGGCATAGAGCGAGATAGCCATTATTGACGACCTATTTCGTTGCTTGGATTAACATTGAGGAGGGTTCATCCCAGATGAGCTATTTGCTAAAATACGGTAATAAAGGAATACAAATACCTAAGCATTGTAATTTGCTTATTATACAGTTTAATCTTCTATGACATTTGTTACGCTGAAGACAGTGTTTGTAGACGCTGTAAACTCAATACAACTTTTAGCAGAAAACTACGCCAACGAAAATTATAATAGGTACCTAACACTGTATTAAAACTTTATAATAGTGAACACATGAATTTAAATGGAAACTACTCGATGAATTTAAACGTTTATGGTACAGTTGCGAGTAAATAAATAAATAAATAAACTCTGTGTTAATTTAAATTTTTCATCAATTTCAATAACCAAAGGTTGTCTGGAAGAGATCGCTCTTTAGCAATAAGACCGCCTGTTGTCTACCGTTATTTATAAATTGTATTTGTCTTATTTCCTTTTGTAAACTTTTATTGGTGTGCAATAAAGTATTGTTGTGTTGTATTGTATTGTATAAAACTGTAACAGAGGCCACTTGAGTAAATAAGTATATCTTTTCTGAAGACGTATACTGGCACAAAGTATACAAACGTTCCAAACGTCTCATGCTATCGGTATTCAGTTATCTGAGTTCATTTACAGCTGCCGCTCCGTAAATGGGAAGCATAAGGCCGAATGAACATCAATTCGAGCATGGCGATAGCCCACTGACACTTGTGAACCTAAAGAGTAGTCGGTTACATTTGTTGGCGAGCCTGGAAACTAAATTCGACGTTTCTAATGGCATCTGTCTGAAATATACAAAAAACAATAAATTGTTTATTTCGAATTAGCTGAAATATGTCATATTTTACATTTTCAATCCCCATAACTGGGCCGTTTTGTCAATTTTTGGAAAAACTTAATCAACAAAATCCATACTAATCCATACTTACTAATATTATAAATGCGAAAGTGTGTCTGTCTGTCTGTTACCTCTTCACGCTTAAACCGCTGAATCGATTTTGATGAAATTTGGCATGGAGATACTTTAAGATCCGAGGAAGGACATATGATAGTTTTCATTCTGGAAAATATCCCTAAAAAGATTGAAAAGTGAGTAAGTAATTCATGATGACATTGATGACCCTGTAGAGAATGTAACGATTAGACCAAAAGGACAATTGCTCTTATATTTGCTTAGGCGCTTTTAATAATCCCGTTTATTAATTAAGGTGATTAGGTGGATATCTATCGTGTTGTACGAGGTTGCTTCCATACTTCCAAGTTCCACGCGGACGTAGTCGCGGGCAAAAGCTAGTTATTATATATGTTTATCAAACCTACTCGCAAAATTTCATTAGAATCGTTTGAGATACGTGGTCTCTAGGCGAGAACAGCCGGAAATTCGAATATCCAAACGTTTAAACATCGATGGTGTTTTTATAAACACATAGTATTATAGTAGTTTTCACACACGATTGTACCTCTACATCAGTCACCTCAGTACATTTTATAACCTAAATTAGATTTAAATGTCGGTACTGCGATGACCGATGACAGATGAGGTGAAAACTCCTGTAAAGCTGTTGAGGGCATACAGCACCGAAGGTGAATATGAAATAACACTCAAGTAGACTCCATCAGTCCAGCACCAGCACCCCGCTCTTCATACATAGGTATAGAAGGTTTTCAACTTGAAAGTTACATAGGAACCAAGTTCAATGAACATTTCGTCTCATATGTATTATAACAAGCAAACTTAAGTAGGTACCTACTAAGTTTAAAAGATACTAACTTGACCCCTCGTATGCCTAAACAGGGATCCGTGCGGGACATTTCAATTTTACGTTAAAATACCAGTTAGTGTCAATTTGATTAGCAAAATTTTGACATCGCATACAAGGGGTTAAATCTTGAACAAAACGCCTAGGAACAACTAACTTCGATGTGTCCCTAAAAGTACCTTTACTTTTTCTTTATTGAATCAGCCTCTGAAAACAGCGTTAGTGGGGCGGCGACCTCATTCCCGACTGATTTTGTTGGGAAGACACTTTACGTCAAATTGAAACCATTAAGGGGAAACGTGTCTCTCGGAGGGGTTAAGTAAGCTCTATTGACGGAATCATCGATTTTTCGATGCCTACATTCCTTTGTTAGAATGGTATCGCTGCGAAATTGTTACGGTTTAGGTATTCTTAAAGGGGATCCAACCCGCAACTTAGTCCTTTATTTTTTACCTTAGTCTGGTCAAAAGTATCCTAGAACCATCTTTGGATGTCCAATGATCTCTACACCAAAATTGGTTAGTACACAACAAGCCGTTTTGGCGTGATGAGCTGATGAGCAATGGTATTCCGACTGATTGACATTGTAGTCAATGCCCTAATGCGCCTGTTCCATCTGTCCCTACAAGCACATCCCCCCTAGTGGAGAAATGATATACTTTATCGAAGTAGCATCCCCACCAAGTTGAAAAAAATATCACTTGGGTTTAGTTTTTCAGTTTTTCGTCCTGCAATACAAGTCCGTACAAGGCGGATAAAAACATATTCGCCGTTTTTTACTTTTTTTTAAGCTATAGAAAAATATGTATTTTTCTAGAAATGAGGGGGGCGGGGCTACATTTTATCCATTTTCCATTATGACCTGTTCTAATTGGAGAATGTCCAATTGATCCATTAACGATTATTAACCGAGATATAATTTTACGAGACTTGCAATAACATCGAATTTAGATTAACATTGTCTATGAAAATTTAATATCTTTTGTAAGGAATATTATAATCCAAAAACCACTTTGCCAAGTCCTCAACCCTCATGATAAAGCGTTTTTCCCGCCGTTTTACCAATTCCTAATATGATTCCGGGTGTGTCATACACCGTTATATTAAAAACATTATTCTTCCCTATCAAAATTGCGACGTGATTTATGTTTTGGTTACCGCGTAACAATACTTTTAGGTTTCAGTCTCCGGTCAAATCTCGCCCGCTGTCAATGTCACGACCTCCCACAAAAGCATGAAGAAGAATTGGACGTCGTTAAGCAAAGAAATCGCTCATACTGACTATGATTTTCTAAGCAATTCACACTTTTTGGACTATATTCTTTACGTTCAACATGCTTTGCGACTGAGCAGGTTGTTATGACGTTAGTAGATTTACTTCTTCGAATACAATACTGTTAAGGGAGGAATCAAACGTCGACTTTTTGCAGCGATGCAGTCGCAAAAGGGTCGTTATACTGACGATACTCTCGCGATGCTGTCGCGATGCTGTCACTGGTGATATACCCACGCACACGTGAACACGATTCTGTATAGCTTATCGCGATAAACTAGCAAATCAGCATCGATACAGTCGCGATTCCGCATCCATACATAATTGATACAGTCGCGATGCAGAATTAATTCAGACGAGTACCCCCCCTCCACTCTTCCTACATCCAATGTCACGAGAAACAGCCGCGCGATAGTAGCAATGATGAATCAATACAATCGTGCGTTTGCATCGACGCGGAAGCGATGCTGAATCAAAACAGCGCGACTACATCTCGACAGTCGCGCGTTTGTATCGCTTTTGTCTTGCGTTTCAAATGCGTCAAAGGGCCACATGTCGCAATGCAGTCACGCGTTCACGAATCACGCGGTTTAATCGCTACAAAAAGTCGCCGTATTCGATCTCCCTAAAATATAGCGAAAATGCTATATGTTCAGCAAATATTTTCAGTTCGTTTGAGCATTTGTTTGCTCCGGAGGTTTATTCTTATTGAAATTCTTTAGATGTTTCTTGTCGGCGGATTGGAGTACGATTTTTACTTGGAACCTCGTTGCTATGTAAGATTTTAGGGTTCCGAACCACAATCGGCAAAAGCTGAACACTTATAGGATCACTTCGTTGTCGGTCTGTTTGTCTGTCCGTCTAGCAAAGCCCCTTTTTTTCAGGAACGCGTGGAGGTATTAAGCTGAAATTAATATCAAAGCCGTGAAAAAGTCAAACTCTTAAGTCAATGTAATCAACAGACACGAGCGTTTATGCTGGATTTGTTGACGCTGGCAAGGGAATCAAAACCAATACGGATACTTCCCGTTGACCTATGTACTATGTAGTATCGTAAAATTTGCCAAGAAGCAAAATCATTTAGGTCAAGTAAGTAGAAACGTCCGGAAAACGTACATTTGTAGTAAACACACTAAGTATACATTTTTGTAATTTAAGTACAAACTTATTTTCAGTTGATAAACTGATCCCGACCTATGTCGATGTATGGGGACAAATTTGTCCAACGATATAGTTAAATTTGAGTCTTAGTAAAGTTTAGTTTTTATTTTTTTATATTTCATAGTTTGCACGAAAACCTCGGTGCGCGAGTATGATTTGCTCCTGGCCGGCTTTTTTCAATGTAATCACTAATCTACCAGGTTTAATTGCCTTTTAATTGGCAACAGCATAAATAACCATCTGGCATTCCCCGAGCAAAATAAACTTTAGAGACTTTTAGACGATTTTCTTGGAAATCGTTAGCGTTGGCATTAAAGTATTAAAAGTTTATGCATATAAAGAAGTATACAAGAGTAATTTATAGGTAGGTAGAAAAAATATTTTAGAATCTTTTATCTCTAGTTAAATGTCATCATTATTCAGAATGATATTCAGTAGAAGTATTTCTGATTACTAAATAGCACAAGTTACGAGTATCAAAGATATCAAGTGATGTCAATAGCAGTCATGTAGGTACAATAATCATTCTAAATAAAAAAAAATGAAAATTTTATTCTGCAAGTACTCAATGGCTCTTTTAGTCGAAACTTACCGAAACTACAAGTAACATCAAGAAACTCACTATCTCTTGTCTTCTTTATCTGTCTTTTGAAGGGAAAACCGAGGAGCTTTGAAACAGAGGTGAGTTGAAACAACGTTAATTTCCGTTAGTGAATCAAGGATGAACTCTGAGGGTCCCGCGGTCGCCGGTGCGCCTCTAAACACCGTTGTTGCCGGCTCGATGATGGATGTAGATACCGAGAAATGTATGTTGATTCCTCACCTATTTTTTTAAACTCGTAGGTTTCCCCAAGCTATATCTACTACATTTATAGTAAACATGCCCACCAGATTGTATTCATTACAATGAAAAATAATTGTCGAATAGCACATTATATCGCAATCAAAATCATAGAAATATAGTATCGAAATCAAGGATAATATATATCATTGCCAAACAATATGGCCCTGCATGCCTGTGTTTACATGTTATAGCACAATAAAAGCACATTCCATAATATAAACTCACGAAAATTACACTTTTATTATTTGTACGGAATTGTAAAGAAAAAATATCTCGCACAGTTGGATAACCTTCCATTTTCCATTGGGTAAATAGGAATATTATAATGGATATTTACTTATGTATAAAGTCGAGTGAAGTGTGTCTGTTAGGTGACAAGGTGACGGGGCATGAGTGACGTAAAAAGTTACCGCCAACGGTTGAGAATAAATCATTAATGTTTTATCCGATTGCGGCTCTGCCCGTCTAGCACAACAATAGGCTTCGCGACTTCTTGTCACGCGACATAGCATCGCCCGTCACTGTCTCACAGTACTGCGAAGTAAGAGATAGGTAACAATTCTCGCGTGAGAAAGAGTCACGTGTCACAGTTTAGCGCGGAGTTGCTGGGCCTGATTGACTTTAGTTGAAATTTGGTTAGTTTGTGCGGAAAGAGAAGAGTTGTAGGATTTGGGCGTGCCAGTGCTATTTTATGGTATTTTGCTCGCCCCCATAAAGCTGTACCGACGATTTAGTCAAGATCGCAAAAAAACCGTTGAGTGTAGGCAGCGTAATTTTTCGGTCACTGTTTGTAGCAATTCGTAGATCCACAGCAGCGGCGTAGCACTGGCGTAGCAACAGCTACGCGCCAAGTTTCAAACGATAAGGAAAATTTGTCAAAGCCAGCGGACCTATGATGGTTGCTTTTATTACGCGATAAATAAGTGACAAAGAATCCGTCACATTCGCATTTTGTCAAAACGTGACGGATGCTGTGTCACTAATTTATCGCGTGATATAAGCAACCATCATAGGCCCACAGAATTTGCCCATCAAAATTCGTGACAAATTATAAATGTGTCAGTGTTTAGTAAAAGGTCCCATTGTTTGGGTTTTCATAGGACACGTTGACAGCTAATTGCTATAAACTTATAAAGATCAAACAAATTTCATCTATATGTAAATCCGAACAATATGACCTTTTACTAAAGAGTGACATATTTATCATTTGTAATGTTGAATTCACGGACTATATTGAAATAGCAAAACAATAGTCTCTATAGATTCTAAGCGATAGATGGTTTTGTATGGGGAATAGAATATGAACAATAACCGCTCAAGAATATCTTCCATATTAAACATTTTATTTATTTATCGTATGGCACTTATATTAGTCACTGGATAAAAAACTTAAACTAGAGATTGAGGTTAGCCTTCTTCAGATACCCAATGGCCCCTTCGCTGAGGATTGCGAGGTCTTCAGCCTGTCCGTTAAATTTGGTGATCGGGCATTCCAGCACCATGTGTTCCACCGTCTGCTCGGGGGCGCCGCATGCACACTGAGGGGAGTCACACCAGCCCCATTTGTACCAGTGGTGGGCACAGTTACCAACGCCTGTTCTAATGCGGTTCAGTTGGCTCCAGATCTTTCGCGGTTGGTCAAAGCCAGGCGGGCGCGTCCTTGGGTTGTGTGAGAAAAATTGGTCACTTATGGGTTGTTCGTCATCCCACTCGGTCGTATATTAAACATTTAATGTGGTTTAATGTACAAAGCTTGTTAGCCATAATTTGTAAGCATAGCCCAACAAGGTGGTTTTTAGCCCGCGCCATTTTGCGGATTTATAGTGGTACTAATTTATTTTTACTGACAACGGCAAATTTTTGGTAACTGACGTTGGAAGTCAGTGACTGTGTGTCACTGTTGTAAAAAAAGAGGAAATAGGATGAAATATTCCGCAAATTTCAAGTAATTTCCGCAGTGATAAAAGTCATCTTTTTTTATATGATTCAGTATTCATTTCGGAAGAAGAACGAAGGATTGAGCAGCATTCGTGTAAACAACGTTTTGTATTTGGTTGATGTCAAATCACTGTAATTTTATACTGAAAATATATGACCTATGCACATTATTGCCGCATGAAAACTGTTTGTAGCGCCACTATCCCAGGGCTAAACCGCAACTTGATATGTACATGGATTCATTTCAAAGGGCACTGGCTTAAAGAAATGACCCGTTTGCCTCTCTCTACATAGATACCGCTATTAATGAGGGAAAATGTAGGGTCACAGACAAGTGGTTTACGGTAAATTGGGTTTCGTTTCTACAGATTATTTTCTTGTATCTAACATTATTCTCTAAAGCTATTTAATGAAACCGTATTTTGTGAATTTAAGAAATATATTATTTAATTAAAACAGATAATGCAACATATAATAGGTACTAAAGAAATGAAAATACTGACTATAAACTAAGAACTTAACTAAATAAAATAAAAGGCTAAAACAGATTAAATTTAATATTAAAAAAGACTTAAAAATCGGACCCCTTTGGCATAGTCCCGAAGACGCTGGCAGCATTTCCTCGCTGTATAGGTATAGCAACGCTAATGCGTTCGGTATTTTGTTATATTTTTCAGGTAAGTACGTAAAAAAACAAGAAAATATTGATTCAGCGTATATTGCAATTATTTAATTACCTACCACCCTGTACAAATCTTTACGACTTTCAACCCCCCTTATTGGAGAACAATACAAAGATACGGAATTTAGACATCGGTCTTAATGCATTTTTGTATAGTTTTATTTAATAATTGTACACAAAATGGGTTGGTACAGAAGGTACAGTTTTCGTTTCATTACTCTTAATTACATTTTGAGTCTCTTTCAATCATCTTTCAATCCATTCCAAATTCATTCATTCCTGTTCCAAATGTAAATAACGGCAGCAAAGCCTGATGTGTTAACACGCGAATTGGCGGCGGTTGCGTTTGGCAGCCGCAGTAAGTAACTCATATCCATAAATCTATTTTTCTCTGTTAGCTGACACTTATCGGGATTTTCATAAAGTAAAAACCTAACCTAATGATTCCTCCATGATGGTAAAGAAATCCTGAAGAGTATGATTTGTGAAATAAAAAGTTTATGTCAAATGAAAATTATGGCAAGTGATACATTTATGAGAAATTAAACTGGAAGAGATCCCTTATAGGGATAAGTTCGCCCTTGTACCTATATGTTATTTGTAATAGATGTATTTTGTAACTGTTTTTGTGTACAATAAAGTGTTTACTTACTTACTTAAATTTGGGGAAGAGAAATGCTCGCGTTATGTAACAGCTTCCTTCATTGAACGTATTTAAATGTGCCTGTAAATGTAAATAAAGGCATCAAAGCTGATTTTAAATCTCACGCGGCTTGGCGGCGACACGTTTGGCAGCCGCAGTAATAAGCAAATTGTTACGCAACTGCTGCCTTCATTGAACGTATCTGGCTGTAAATGTAAATAACGGAAGCAAAGCTGATGTTTAATCGCTCGCGGATTGCGGTAGCGGTTGGGTTTAGCAGCCGCGATGACACACGGCGAGTGACGTTGCTATTATGATCTTTCTTTGAACATTTTATTCTCTACTAGAAGGCACTAAGTGGGAGGAAGAAAAAGTCATAATCCTCTTTTTTATCTCTTTTACTGTATAATGTAGTAGGTACAAATATATCATATAACCACGGTATGAGATAGCAAAATTGCATGCATAAATTCGCACAAATGTATAAAAGAAAATATTCACGAACTATTTCTTTGAAAAGGCATAGGCATAGTCAATTTTATGTCTATGAATACTTTTATCATTGTCAGCATTTCAACCCAGAGACAATGAGGTTAAAGCTTCCTTCATTTACGTATCTGGCTGTACCTTTAAATGTAAATAACGGCAGCAAAGCTGATGTTTAATCTCGCGCGGATTTGCGGCGCGGCGGCGGTCGGGTTTGGCAGGCGCAGTAAAACGCAATAGATTCTTATACATCTTTACAATAGTGATATATTTTCAACTAGCTAACCTAACATTTGTCTTTCTGTCAAAAATATTTGAATGTGGCGTTGTGTTCACACAAGGACGTTAAATGGGGGTTTCACGGTTTTCTGGATAATTTTTCCAGTTTCTCTCTACATAAGGATCGAACTTCAAGGAATATATAAAGTGGTCTTAATTTCTTAATTAGATCGTTTGAAACTCGGTCGCAAATTCTTTGAACCAACAAAATTATCTCCAAATCATCAATCTTCTATCTACATTCAGATTTCCATTAATTTTAGTTCATTTGCACGATCGTACAACGCCGAAACTAAACAAACGATCTTAATCGGCTTTGGTAAGAGCTGCTAAGAGTGGCTTAATATTCAATGTTGTGCTCCTCTAATGAGCGGGCGGTATGGGCAGTTAGAAAGTTAGATCACATTGATACTTATAATTCTACTCTTTTTAACCGCTGACGAAAAATTGAGAGTTTATACATTTAACCAGTGCAGAGATAAATTTATGCAAAGAACTTCTTAGGTAAACAACCTAAAAACATGGACGGCGGCTAGAGACCCTTTTTTGAGGTCGGTTGAAAATCGTTTCAAAATCATTAGCTTTTCTAGACATGTTGGGGGTTTTATACCTATACTTTCAGCGATTACTTGTTGTTTTATGAGTAGCTCTCGATGTAGTAACTTTCTTACATATAAACAAAACAAAACGAATATGCTTGCCTAAATCCATTTACAAAAATGCGATATAGAAACCTTCGTTACATGTATAACATTAAACTTATATTTTTGTCAAAGGTGAAAATCTACAACCAACTTTTGACTCCGAATACAGAAAATTATTCAATCTTGTGTTTTTTAACATAGTGTTTATAAAAGTATTCAAGAAACTTTCAGTTCCCGAAACATAATTCCACGCTCCGTTAGCCCGGAGAGGCCTTGTTGCATACCTTACCCTCTCACTTGCCTGGTTTTGTTTCTATTAACTCGGTTGAAAGAGCAATATTGTCGTTTAACAAATATTGAGGAAATTTGGGAAAGTCAACTACAAAGAAAATTGAGATGTTCACAGACGCGAATGAAAGCATCAACGTCCAAAGTTGAAGTAATTTGATTCAGTAAGCAGTGGCCATAGTAGCGCGACAGCTTGAATTGAGTACGAGTCATGTCAAAATAGTGTGTAATAGTTTAATGAGTAAAGAAATATAATACATGTGACTAAAAATACCCAAACTGGCACTTGTCGCATTTCATAAGTTCATTTCAAGGGGTTCTGCGCCAAGTCGTTCTGTCGCTGTTTCTGCTTCTCCGTTTTAGTAGTCAGATAGTTTAGAAATAATTGTTTGCGTTGTAATTATTCAGTTTTTATCGGTTATTTGTATGTTTGTATAAAATAAATAATAAATATGTTAACGAAGCAATAGGTTGTGAGGCGCGGTGATGCGACCGTAAAGCATGTGCTTTGAGCGCGTGCATTTGCACGAACAAAAGTGGGAGTAGGAGCCAAGCACCACGCAACTTTTGCGTAGGCTATTGGCGTAGCTCGCTGTGTGTAGTGAGCCTATGGTCCAGTGTAGTACTCTATTAAGCGAGCTTCTTGGTCATAGCTGAATGTGATTCGCTTGACGTTTTCTCTACACCGAGCGAGAATATCTTAAAAATCTATCAAAAGCACTAGTTCAATGCTTTTGAAACTGCGATTTTCCTCATGCCAACGGATGATATTTGAAATATCCGCGGCCTCCATAAATATGGATGTCTGTCTATTCTAGGCGTCACGGGGTGGGAGTCGTAAATTTGAAATGACTGCGGCCAGTGCTGGGTGAAACATAATTCTCTTTTGACCCACATATGAGATGTCACTGGGAACTGGATTTTTTAGACAGTACTAGATTTCGATTTTGGGATGGAGCTTAACGACCTTCCAATAAAATATTTGGTTAATTTAATGACATTTGAAAGATGTATAATAATACAGTTGCATTAAGTGATATTCTCAAGTTATCATTTAAACATAAAGAGGCCCCAACGTTAAAGTAGACATAAAGTAGTGATATTTTGGATAGATGTTTTTAGAAACGCCGATTTTAGCTGCTCACCATCATAGTATTCATAGTATAAAAAGGTATAATTAACTCCTCGGATTCTTAAGTATAGATCAGCTGGTCTTATGTATAATGGTTGCTTTTATCACGCGATAAATAAGTGACAAAGCACCCGTCACGTTTTGATAAAATGCGAGTGTGAGTTTCGAAAGCAACCATCATAGGCCCGCAGAGGTTAACATTATTTTAAACCTTACGATAAATAAATATCATTACACCTTCAATTCAACTAGCAATTTTCTGTGAACAGTGTTAATTTTTACTCATTGTCATTTTGAATGGGAAAAATTTAATATAGAAATGTGCTACGCCGCGCCGTAGCCCGTAGCATTGATTTCGCGCCATGTAGCAAACTCTGCGTAGAACATTCGATAATCTGTGGCATTGAATTAGTTGGTTAGCTCATTGTCAATGGTCGGCACATCGGTCGGTCCGAGTAAAAAAATTACCGACATGATTATAACTTATAATATTTTATTTAACACCATTATAAACATATTTCTTCGATCACATTGTGGGATTTTGTGTAATTATATTTATGTCCATATTAAAATTACTGAAGTAAGCCCATGGTGTTGAACCATCCGTGCCGACCACGGCTCATCGTAAAGTGTCGCATGTTGAAAAAACAAACCTTATAGAGCTGCCGGCAAACTTTTTGAGCATAACCTTGACTGCGCAGTAGCCGATTTACGTACAAATGAACATGCGCAGATCCGCCATTTTTGTTCTAAAAGTTTGCCGGCTATACGTATGTATACGTGTACTTGCGGGTACCGCTAGTGTAAAATATATAATATATCGAAACTCTCCACAAGTATAGAAGTTCGACCTTTGGTTTAGACGACGCCGTTGCTGCTCAAATATGAAGTTAGTAAATTTAATCATATTACGTTATAACGCAAGTAATATTAATGTGTCAAAAAAAGTCACTGATACTGCTAGTGTAAATCCCTCTATTCCATTTCAGTGAACCGCCAAGAGCATTCTTAATCTCGCTAAGATCATTTTCGCATTAATCCGAGGATGGCATGTTGCGGGTGGATGTTGCGGCTACAGACGTAATAAAGACTGATCGATGTGTCTCGGCGCTCATGTACGGTTGATCAGTGATCACTCATAAAATATGTCTTAGAAATTTAGCAAATATCTCCTGGGAAGTGATCCACAAGGAAATAAAACCAAATAATTCCTTGTTAAGTTTTTCTGTAGACATTTATGTATGCAGCATGGATCTGGGACTAAAATCGACGTCTCCGGGTCATTCAACTTTTTTCTGTCGCTTGTTGCCGTGGTGATGTCCCCTGGGCCACTACATTAAAAGTATTTAAAATTACAATTTCAGCGGTTATCATTACCAAAAACTTTGTAATTGCAACAGTTATAGGTAAGTAAATCCATTCTTATGTAGACTGTCTCCTAACAATATAAATTATCAACACTTTTCATTTAATCACTATTGTTCCCTGGGCCACGGGACAGAACAACCACAAAAAAAACAGTTGATTTACGCCTCTAATGACATTCATCTGAAATGTTGTCTATTTAACACACAACTTGACAATCAAATGACTCTTATTGCAGCTTAAATAGCAAAAAAAAACGATGTAACGAACAGCCACCATTTTCTTGAATTAGTTGCCCGTATTGCCTTGAAATTGAATATGTGCCTGTGTAAAGGGTTATCGACAATCAGATTGTTTGTTCAAAAAATCAAAGTACTAAAATACTATTTGCAATATTGTCAATTTCCAAAGTGAGTTGTAGGAGCGATAACGCTGGAGGCAGCGGCATACGAAAAAACGGATGAGACGTATTTTCCCGGAAGCATTGAATAAGTAACATCCGCATGAGAATTTTGGTAAAATTCCTCCAGACGAAATCAGGTGTAGTGCGTAACCACCCTAAAGCTGCGCAGTATGAGTAAGGAGAACGATCTCTGTGTATCGAAAAGTCTCCGTCGAAGGGGTTAAATTGTTGGCGCTATTGTAAAAAAAGCGTACACACGTTCGTTTACATTTCTTAGCAACTGTTTGTTCATATACTTTTACTTACCTATCTATTTAGATTCACCGTGAACTAAATAAAGTAAGCGTTTTTCCTATAATACAAAGATAACTTAGAGGAACTTTACTACCCTAGTCATCAAACATATGTTTTTTTTGCAACTCTGCACACTTCACTCCGTCTAAAACTACAGATTTTGTATTAATTTCATATTCTAGCAGAGTAGAGTTTTGGAAGTATTATTATTATGCTTACAGCTGGAAACGTTTTCAAATATTCTAAGTATATATTTTATTATATTCTGCCTTATGAAAAATGTCGTTCTTACCTCTTTCCTCCATAGATACAAATACGACCATGTCAATGTAAATAGTCCAACAATTTCGCGAAAAACGCCCGGCAGCGTTCAAGCCACATTTCGCATTGCATCCAGTTAAATGGATTGACCGTTCGAAATTTATTTCAAAGTCCATTCAATGGCACTATTAAATCCAGGCTGCGACACAATGGACCCGATAGTACTTCCATATTTGTCATAGCAAAAATACCCTGTTCAATTTGCGATAGCGTTTGAGACAATGGAGCCTAGTTTGGGGGAGATTCAATCGTTTTAACTACGTCAATACTAAGCCAAAATTACTGGGAATGATTTATTCTATGTTTTGATCAATAAATATCAGTTAATTCAGTTTGTTTTATAATTTCACCATTTCAGTTTATTTTTTTAATCTAAAGTAAATATTTATTTATTTGAAAAGCAATAACATTTGATTTATACATAAAATAATAAAAAAGATAAGTATTAAATCTTAACCTATTGACCGCCAAGCGGTCTAGCAATTTACCGTGCCACTGACGCCTGAGTAAAAAAAAAAGATGTGCCCCAAAATCAACAGGGATTGAAAAATACTTGTAGCGGTTAGAATTACAAAGTTTTGATCATTGAAATTTGGACGGCTGTGGCCGACGTGGCGTCAGGGGCACGATCTTTTGTTGACGGCCACAGCCGACTGTGGCGCTCAAAAGGTTAACCTAATCTTATAATATAAAAAAGGGCATAAAAATAATTCGTTTGTTAGTTTAAAGGTCATTGAGTAAAGAACTTCGTCTCAAACTTCTTAGATAGCACTTATAATATTAGTAGTATAGATACTTGAACACACTAGGACACAGGGTACTAGATAGGCAGGAATTAGGGTTTACTGAATTCAATTTGGTTAATTTAGTTGAAAAAAAAAGAATACAAAAATTATTTGGCAAATTGAAACTTGTACCTAATTTGCACCATAAACAATAAATATAACAGTCTATTTGCCACAAAGAAACCGTTTTACAAATTTAGAATTTCTCAAAACATATTTTTCTAAAGTTTTATGTTTTATATTAAAACGTAGTATGAAGTGTTTTTTTTTGCGTCAGAGATAAAGATCGAATGTTGCTTCTTTACTCTTTAGTAAGCTACACATATTAATCTTTGGGTCTGAAAGTTCGCCAATCATTAATATAAATCAGAAATCCATTTTTTTATCCGCCGCATATTTTTTAAATGCTCCGGTAAGCATTTCTTTCACAAGTGCTCCATGATATTTCCACGCATAAACTCCTAAGTGGTTTCAGTCCGCATTCACATGCAAGTACAGTCCGAGTGGGTTTGAATTGATAAAACATTCCAACCAACAAAGTATGACTCTCAAAAATGAAACTCATAAATCGAAGCGTAATATTTCGCTGGTATTCAGAGTATTGCGCACAACTACAGAGCGAATAGAAAGGAAAGGTATAAAAGCTTTACCCTTTCTAAAAACACGTAAATAGAAGCGTGGAGCGTTCGTTCCGTTCGGTTCCAATGGTGGCGCACACATACACACGCAGCACATACGTGAAATAAACGACGTGAAATGGGAAAAAAGTTAAATATGTATGAGTGCGGGTAAATATAAAAATCGGTATATAAAGCTGTATATAAAATATAGGTAGTAGCGCGACGGTTGCTTCTACGGCAGTCGCGCGCGGACCCTGCAGCTGCGCGCTGCCCGACAGCCTCCCGAACATGGCTGCCCTATTCACGTGTTTCATACTTTCTTACAAAGTATAAAAGTCTTTGACAAATATGGACAATCGCTTAGAAAAGTTTTTATGTGCTGTAAATATTAAGGACTAACTTCCTATTGAGATCCGGAAGTTTCTAAACTCGACAGGTAAGTGTTTACCAAAGTTTGAGCGTGATCAACAAAGATTTCGCTCCAAGTTGACGCGGGCTCAACTTTGTTGAAGTTTAGGGAGATAATAATTTGTCTGTTTAATAACGTGTTTCGTTTACAGTGTAGTAACTTTTTAATTCTTCCAACTTCGTGCACTCTTAGGGCTTAATTCCGGTTAAATCTCGTATAATTTATGCGTTTTACACTATTTATAAAATAACTTGTTATAAGTATTAAACTATAATTAGTTTAAAAAATAATGCTTAATAGTTTTAAGTAATAATAACGTAGAGCTATAAGTACGCAGTATAGCATTGTGAAACTTTTACGTTTCTGTAATGTTTTTGTTCTATTACACAATACCCGGTACTTTCTATTGTATTTTCTTTAAAACTTTTCCTTCTATAAATTGTTGTTTGCTGGGTTATACGAGTATAGAGTTTTTATACAGTTTTGTTAATAGTTAACGTCCATTCCATTAAATGCATAAAAAATATACAAAAAGATCAAGTACAAAATAACTATTAATCTTTATTAAAATAAGTGAAATATTAAAACAAATACAGAAATACACGTAGTACTGTTCGAATACCTATTGAATATAGAATTTTCAGGATTAATCCAAAAATCCTATATGATGATATTTGAATTTTTAGTATGATTATTGATTAAGTGCCGAAATAAATGAAAATCAAAAGTATCGAATGAGACATATGATTGAAGTAGGTATTACCTACATACAAAAGATCCCGGAATCGGAAGCCCTAGATTGAATCACTGTAATACTTGATAAAAAAAAATGTACGTCGAAAGTTCTACGTGTACCTACTCAAATTATTAAGGTAATAATTATGTGTAAAGTGTAAATCGGGACAAGCGTACAACATGAGGCTACCTGGGCCAATTTTTATTTTGTTACCGATTTCTTTTTTTTCTCAGATTTCAATAAAATTTGGTGAGTTGATAAAGGTGCTTATTCTGAACATGGTAAGCCCAACGTCACGCTACGTGCTACAAAATTTTCCATTAAGTTACACAAAATGTATGGCAACTTCTTAACTAAACTTCGTATTTCGTACTAAAACTTAGTACTAAACGAAAAACTTTAAATGAGAAATAAATATATCGACAACAAAATAAAAATTGACCCATGGGTAAATTTATGTAACACATTTTGTGTAACTCAATGGAGAAAATGTTGTAGGACATAGCATGAAACTGGGCTTCCATTGGTGAAAAGAAGCCAATTTTACTAAGTCACCGAATTTGATTGAAAACTAAGAAAAAAAAGAAATCGACCACAAAATAAAAATTGGCCCACCTAGCATAAAATGCGCTTGCTCTGACTGTTCTTCTTTGCTGATAACCCACCAATGGCCTCACTATTGAGGCCAGCGACGGTTGCGCCGTAATCACAGAGTGCACCAAGCTTGGTAGTTAATAGCTAGCACCTTTTTGATCAAACTTTCCTTCAGCTAATTACTTTTCTTGTTAAACAGACTGCTCTGCAACGTTAAAATTTAACTTCGGAGAACGGAGGACTTCTTGAAGGGCAGATTTTTATTTTGTTGTCGATTTTGTTTTTTTCTCAGAAATCAATAAAATTTGGTCAGTTGGTAAAGTTGCTTATGCTGAACAAGGCAGGCCCAATTTCACGATATGTCCTTAAAAATTTTCCATTGAGTTACAAAAAATGTATGGTTTTTTTTTACTAAATTTCGTATTTTGTACTAAAATTTAGTTGAAAATGAAGAGCTCGAAATACAAAATAAATAAATTCGACAACAAAATAAAAATAAGTCCCATAAGTCAATTTCTGTCATACACTTTGCGTAACTCAATGGAGAAAAAATTGTAGGACATATCGTAAGATTGGGTTTACCATGGTCAGAAGAAGCAATTTTACCAACTCACCAAATTTTATTGAAATCTAAGATAAAAAGAAATCGACAACAAAATAAAAATTTGCCCTGAACAGGAGTTTTGTGAACATGCCCTACACTTTTGTCCCGTGAGCGGGTGCGATATATGTAGATAATCTTTTTATATTACCCGATTATTTGAGCGTTTTATTTTTAAGCGCCTTATTATTCTGTCCGTAATATTAGCAAATTCATTTAAATAACCAAGATAATTTCGATAATACGTAATTGCAAAAAGCAGTGACTGCTGCAAGACAACTGAAAATGGCGCCACTATTGATTCTTGATATGGGCACAAAGTAATAAGACGGTTAAGAGGCCTTATTTCTTTTAAAATGCCGATTGTTTTAGACATTATGACATATTATTGATGTTACTACCTAGAACAGGGCTATTGGGATGTATTGGTGTTATTTGAAACCTACTGTTTGAATTTTTCATTGATAATTTTTGTTTCAAAAACTACTCGAAATTGACAAAATTCACGCGGAAAATTAGTTTTTCAACTTATTTTCGACTGCACGCATTGAAAGCATGAAATAGCTATGTTAGTACCTAGAACTCGGCGGAAAGTATGATTCACTTCAAAAAGTTGGTTGAAATTATCAATATATTTTTTTGTCATAATATGAAAAAATAAATAAATAAATAAATATTAAGGGACAATCACACACAAATCGACCTAGTCCCAAACTAAGCAAAGCAAATATTTGCCCCGGCCGGGATTCGAACCCGGGACCGCCGACTCAGTAGGCAGGTGTCTACAAACCGAGCCAAACGCGTCGTCAAATTAAATAAGAGGAATAAGACCTCTTAAAATGCTCAAATAAACAGCCTCTACAAAAAGGTACATGCAGTTATCATTTCCGTCTGAAAAATTATTGTCCGTCATCGGCCGTTTTTGAATTATTTATTTCTTTATTAGATTGTATATGAATGACATAAATGTATATGAAAACAATAGTTGTTTTGGTAATACATTGTCACAAGCACATTGTCCGTTGTTTGGTTTTACTTTGCACGGTAAACAATGAGCGCGCGTTTTTCGGGTATGAACAAAAAATATCCTATTTTATTACATATATTATTCTTCTTCATAATACGATACGGGTGCAACGCAAACTGAAGATAAGATAAATGATAAAAATGTATTTATTGCACAAACAACTTACAAACAAATACAATGAAATTTAAATCACAGTTATGTGCATAACAGTTATAGTATACAGAATAATCCGTAAACTGTTTTGATAATGAATCGGTTTTCAGAATATAAACCGCCTAAATTGGTCTCCGATATCATTAGATACGTAAAGTATACGATACGTGTTTCAGATCACAGGCTAAAATGTACTGGCCTGCACCTCTAGCACAACTCTCACACGCGACTATTTCTCACACGAGATAATAATAAATAATAATTTAGTTTCTCGATATTGGACGTATTCTATGTATTTGATTTGAGTGTATACTATTATATACTATTATACAATACAGTAGATGTTATTAAAACATTTAAATCACTCAATTTAAAGAAAACAGAGGATTTATGGGGAGCATCAGTAAAAATAATTAATCATATTATAGATTCAATTGCGCCTTACCTAGCTTTGATTTACAATAGTTGCATAGAAGAGGGAGTTTTCCCAAATCTTATGAAAATTAGTAAAGTCATACCTCTTTTTAAATCGGGTGATTTGAGTGATCTGACTAATTTCCGTCCGATATCTATACTACCTGTTTTAAGTAAAGTTTTCGAAAAATTAATGTTGAAAGATCTACTAGGACACTTCAATAGAAATAAATTACTCTCTAGTAAACAGTTCGGTTTCACAAGGGGACGTTCCACGACTGATGCAGCATCTGTACTTATTAAACACATTTATGATAGCTGGGAGGAATCTTGTGATGCGATTGGGATCTTCTGCGATCTTTCTAAGGCATTCGACTGCGTTCATCCTGGAACACTCATTTTGAAATTAGAACATTATGGTCTGTCTTCAAATGCTTTAAGCCTTATGTCTTCATATCTCAGTGATAGAATGCAAATAGTGGATGTAAATGGAACCCAGTCCAATGGAGCTATAGTTAAGCTAGGAGTGCCACAGGGCTCTATTTTAGGTCCATTTCTATTTTTGGTTTATATAAATGACTTACCATCTGTAGTAGATAATCTTTGTAATATAGTACTATTTGCTGACGATACATCATTAATTTTCAAGGTTAACCGGAAATCAACCGACTATGCGGAAATTAATTGCACACTAGATAAAGTGCTTAACTGGTTTACTACTAATAATCTTCTATTAAATGCCAAGAAAACGAAATGTGTTAGATTTGCTTTACCAAATGTTACGGCGGTAGATTCTACTATATTACTAAATGGTGAATGTTTAGAAATGGTGAATAAGGCATTATTCTTAGGTATAACATTGGACAGTCATTTGCAATGGAGTCCACATATAGCAGTGCTTGCAGGTAAATTAAGTTCAGCGGCGTACGCTGTTAGGAAAATTAGACAATTGAGTGATGTAGATACAGCTCGCTTAGTTTATCATAGTTATTTTCATAGTGTCATGTCATATGGTATTCTGGTTTGGGGCAAAGCAGCTGACATATTTGTGCTACAAAAAAGAGCGATTCGTTCTATATATAACCTGAATTCTCGTGACTCCTTAAGAGACATTTTCAAAGATATAAACATCTTAACTGTAGCGTCCCAATATATTTATGAGAGTATTATGTATGTTATTAAAAACCTAGATTCATTTACAAAAAAATCCGATGTCCACAATTTTAACACTAGAAATAAAAATAAAATTGCTATTAGAAAGTTTCGTGTTCGTAAAGTATATAAATCATTTTTAGGCCAATGTATTCATTTTTATAACAAGTTACCTGATCATGTTTTAAAATTAGCCTTTCCATCTCTCAAAAATTATTTAAAAAAATCTCTAATGTCAAAAGCATATTATACAGTAGAGGACTATCTGACAGACAAAAATGCATGGCCTGAACCAGAAATCGAGTAACTGACTCCTTCTTAGATTGTACCTGACTAGTTTAAGGGACACAGTTCTAATAAGAAAGCATATCAAACGTACATAAATTGTGATAAACCGTCATACTTTCTTGTAGTTTCTATATTTCATTCTTAAACGTTTGCTTATTTATATCTTAGAATACACTTTTAATATGTTTTCTTCGAGAACTACGTATAGTTAAGTTCATATTACTGTAATAGTTAAGTACTTATCCTTTATGAAAAAATGACTGACTGTTGAGTTTCATTCGGCGTTTCTTCTCAACAGTGGTCTCCTCTTGTGAAATGCCGGTAGACTCAGACATGTAAAAGTGCCCTTGTGGCCTACTTGCAGAATAAAGTTCATTAGGTATTTCATTATTTCATTATAAAATTGTAGATTTGTATTGAAATTCAGTTTTCTATGGAGAGGGGTCATGATTTCAGCAAAAATTTCGATAGCGTGATGCAGGATTGTCATTTGTTTTGTATGGGTGCGCGTCGCCATGCCAGTCTGGCGCCATCTGTTGGTCATAAATATCATAATTTCCATTTTCCTCGCATCACGCCGAAACGGCTGGACAAATTTTAACCAGTTTTGGTACAGGAATAGCTGGACATCCAAAGATGGTCACAGGATACTTTTTACCTGACTATACGGTATAAAAATAAATAAGCGTATGTACGAAGTTGCGGGCACCTTCTAGTTTATCTATATAAATATGTATATCGTCGTCTAGTAAGTACAATAACACAAGCCTACTAGACTTATGTTGGGATTGGGACTAGGTCGATTGTGTAAGTCTTCTTTTAAAGTGCTTATTTTAAATCAATATAGTATTGATACCGCCGTCTGGTATCCATAACACAAGCCTACTAGAGCTTAAATTGGGAGTAGGTCGCTTTCTGTGTGGTTATCCGATAAATAAATAAATATTAAGGAACAATCTTACACAAATCGACCTAGTTCCAAACTAAGCAAAGTACTATGGTGCTAGACGACGATATACATAACTAATATATAATTACATTATATAGAGATAACATCCATGACCCAGGAACAAATATTCGACTTAACACAAAAATATTTGCCCTGGCCGGGATTCGAACCCAGGCAGGACCGCCGGCTCAGTAGGCAGCTGCACTACAAACCGAGCCAACCGCGTAAAAAAATACTTCATCGCCACATCCTAATGGGTTCTTTAAAACGATGTTTATAAAATTCTGATAATATTACGGATTTCAGGAAAAAAATACTTTCGGATAAATGGAAATTGGCGAATCGTTACAGATGAGAAACAAAGCTTCCGAGTTGTGATAGTAGACCGTTTTGTTATATACAAGTAATCTAAATCTACCTTCTTTGGCCTCATGGCATTAAGTCCGTCATTTGTAACGTGTAATATTAAATGTGCTGGCCCCGAGTAATGTGAGTCGGGACAAGTGCGCGAGCGGGACAAGCGTATCTATCATATCGAAATATAAATAAATAATAAATAAATATCGGACAACCTCACACAAATCGATCTAGTCCTAAATTAAGCTCAAGAAGGCTTGTGTTATGGGTACTAGACGACGATATATGTACTTATATAGATAAGTATATACTTAAATACATAGAACAACCATGACCGAAGCACAAATATCGAAAATTACAGATGTTATTCTATCAACGCCATCTGACTTTTGCTAACGAAATAGTTATGTAATACGAATTCATTAGTTATAAACTATCTAATTAACAAACTAAACATCTTGGCGACATTTAGTGAGTTAGTTAATTCCACACGTCACATAGTTTATAAACTTTACGTAATAGATCTTCTTGCGTGAATACATTTACGTGACGCCGCACCGATGTTTGAGGAAAGTAGGTACAGTCAGCCAGAAAAAAGGCACTTTTCGAATATATTTCATGGGTTTTAGGTCCGAAAGTGGTAAGCCAATTTCTTGGCCTACTATACTAAAAAGAGATTGAATTACATTAACTTTTATAGACAACTAAGTCTCTCTTTGCACTGGGAGCCGCGCTAACAGCTTACGAAGCACCGCACACCAAGACACTCGGCTCCAACTTCTTTCTTTCATGCGTGTGAGTAGGTAGCCGAAGTGGCAACATGCGTTAGGCTGCTTGTGCTTGTAGAAGTGAAACATAGAAAATGAACCAGTTAGGCTGCGTCTTTGTGAAGCCCTAAAGCTTTTAAATTTGAGAAATGTGACTGGTCCCTTAAATCTATATTAGTACCCCACATAGTCTCCGCTCCAGTGGACAGGCAGCCTTAGTCGGTTCTATAGCCACGCCCCATGACCAAATTGCGTCGCATTTTAAACAAACAATCAATAAAATACAGTTCTTAGGCCGCTGTTGAATTTTAATGTCCCTTAAATCTATATTTAAGCGTAATAGTATTCTATGAAAGCTTCTACATCAACATTTCCATCATCAGCCTGTAATAGACCATTGCTAGATATAGCACTCAACTAAGACATGCCACTGTGCTCGATCTTCAGCTCTCCTAGTTCGAGTGGAGACCAGGAATTACTAAACATTGTTTAGGGCGCCCTGTAACAAGGTAGAGTGACGACATTCGTACGGCAGTGTGTAGTGACTGGAGGAGGAGAGATGAAATACTGCGGGCGGCTAGGTGATCCAAATCAGTCGGCCGTTTGTGACGCAACAGCACAGATAATGGCTCCCTATCCGGGAACGCAGGTCATTAAAAATTCTATGCACTCTTTACTCAATTTTGTTTGATCCAGCAACCCCGGACTATCTTAAATCAAAATTCATATTTTTAGCTGTTCGGCCTGGGTGCGAGCTGCGCTCATCCCGAATTTTCAAACTCACTCTTCCTTCTCACCGTACTGGTTTTATGTCCAATTCCATCGCGATTCAAGCAATTCGTTTATGGAACGATCTCCCTCTCTTCATTAGAAAAGCTCAAAGCAAATTCTCCTTCAAGCGCACGGTACGCAAACATCTCTCCAAAGAATTTCAGGATTGATTGTCTATATGGTGTTTTACAGGGGTACATAGTATATATAGATATATATATATAAATATTATATATATTTGTATTTATGTATGTGTATACATTGTATTGCATATGTGTGTAATTATGTATGAACAAACTTATTGAATTTTGTCTCGTTTTAGGTTTTTAGCCACGGCTTTTTATGATCCTGCACCAACTGCTAGTTTCTGTTTGGCCCTATGGTTGACTGGTAGAGAATGCCTTAAGGCATTAAGTCCGCCATTTGTACTCTTACTTTTGTATTTTGTGCAATAAAGTTTAAATAAATAGATAATTGTCCCTGATGAAGAGCTCCATATGAGTTCGAAACATATCGGGCCGTTCCTGTAATTTTTTATGCGAGAACCGTTTTTAATTAATATTTAATGCCTCACGATAGTTTAAAAAGGATTATTACGTAAATAATTTTGGAGAATATTAAATGCCAAATCAAAAAAGGCCTCTAAATACCAGCGTCCACAATTTGAATCGCCGCCCCCTAAGCTCTTAAAGCGACGCACTCATTCCGTTGTATTTACGAACGTGTAATGAAATAGCCGCCTATTGCGACTACCCGGTTTCATTTATTTGCGGGCTCCGACTAATTTAACTGTCAGGCGAAATTTGCGAGGCGGACAAATTGTTCCAACGTGTTGCGGTGTATACCTCCTGCGGAAATAATAACAGCTGATTAATTGTTCGGAGAACGGACGACTTATGCGAGTCTATCTTGCGCCAGACGAGGCTGATTTATTTCGGTCGCGGTCGATATGCTTATTCTTGCCGCGCTGCACTAAAGACTGTATTCAATATATATGTCGAATAAAACGTGGTTATTTAATTTGCGGATTATTTGCTTTGTTGCATTGGAAAAACTGGCCATTTGCCTCGTACTATAAAAAGATTTTTCATGAAAGCTTACGTAAATACTTTTGGAGAATATTAAACGCCAAATAAAAAAAGACCTCTCCACCATTTGAATCTCCGCACCGTAAGCTCTTAAAGCGACGCACTCATTCCGTCGTATTTACGAACGTGTAATGAAATGGCTGCCTATTGCGACAACCCGGTTTCATTTATTTGCGGGCTCCGACTAATTTAACTGTCAGGCGAAATTTGCAAGGCGAACAAATTGTTCCAACGTGTTGCGGTGTATACCTACCTACTGCGGAAATAATAACAGCTGATTAATTGTTCGGAGAACGGACGACTTATGCGAGTCTGTCTTGCGCCAGACGAGGCTGATTTATTTCGGTCGCGGTCGATATGCTTATTCTTGCCGCGCTGCACTAAAGACTGTATTCAATATATATGTCGAATAAAACGTGGTTATTTAATTTGCGGATTATTAGCTTTGTTGCATTGGAAAAACTGGCCATTTGCCTCGTACTATAAAAATTTTTTCATGAAAGCTTACGTAAATACTTTTGGAGAATATTAAACGCCAAATAAAAAAAGGCCTCTTAATACCAGCGTCCACAATTTGAATCTCCGCACCGTAAGCTCTTAAAGCGACGCACTCATTCCGTCGTATTTACGAACGTGTAATGAAATGGCCGCCTATTGCGACTACCCGGTTTCATTTATTTGCGGTCTCCGACTAATTTAACTGTCAGGCGAAATTTGCGAGGCGAACCAATTGTTCCAACGTGTTGCGGTGTATACCTACTGCGGAAATAATAACAGCTGATTAATTGTTTGGAGAACGGACGACTTATGCGAGTCTATCTTGCGCCAGACGAGGCTGGTTTATTTCGGTCGCGGTCGATATGCCTATTCTTGCAGCGCTGAAGGCTCTTTTAAATGGTGTAGCTGATGCTAAAAGAGGCTGTACTCGATAGCCATGTCAAACAAAACGTAGTCATTTAATTTGGCAGGGTTTTAGCTTTGATGCATTAGAAAAACTGGGCATCGACCGCGTAGGTTATAAATTGTTCGTTCACAAAAGCGTAAAGTACTTGTACAGAATAAAACACTATAAATGGTTCAACTTTATTATACTGAATCGATAAGGGAACTAGTTTTGTTGGTTGAAAGGCTACATAGTTGGTCCCATTGTCACGAACTTATTAGGTAGTATCTGATGATGAAGTCCCGGAGAAATCCAGTTAGCCCTTCAAAAATTATTTACTCACTTACAAGTTATTTAGGTTGGGTATTTTTTTTTGGAATTCGAACAGTTGTTTTTCGAAAACATATTTAGCCTCGTTGATGATGTATTTTTTTGAACTGGTTACAATCTTCGTAAAAGCCTCCTGAGAAGTTTTATAAGTGGTGTGTGTAAAGTACGACGCAATTTGTCATAGCCTCATAGGGCTAGGCCATGTGACCGATTGACGTGCGCACGCGCGATTGACTTCGTCCTAACAATTAGTGGAGGGTTGGGCCGGTGCAATAATGCGGCTGTAGTCTGTTAGCGCTTCTCATGGCGCAAAGTGAACAGTCTTGGCAGAGTTATGAATGGTTTAAACAGCTGACGACGATATAAAATTATAGCTAAGTACCATATATTCATAACCTACCTAGGTTTTTTCACAAGTCGTTCATTTTCTTGTGTTTCACATTTAGGAAAATGTTGGTTATTCCGACTCAGAATCCAGAACACTTTATTGATTTCAGTAGGAGAAAAACCCTTATTTAATGAGAAACAAGCCTTGAATTTCTTCGACCATATGCAGTCCTCAAAGCACTGTATGAAGAAGCAGATCATTGTAGGGTGAATTGATGGCAGATGTGCGCAAGGAAGGGCCACCACTTAGATGGTCTGACACAGTGTAGATTATTTATTATTATTATTATTATTTATTTACAAACAAAATTTATACAGCATTACAGTTATTACCAATACACTGTACAATTTATAAACATTCAAAAGAATATAAATAAAACTTAAAAGTCAGGAAATCCCACAATCATCCATCGCCTCACAATACCTCAGGAGCATTCGACACACATCCGTCCATCGACTCGCAAACAAATCAATCTCTGGTACAGATGACAGCAGCGCGTTTAGAAGTTTGAGAGCAAAAACGATGATGGATAGATGGCAGTGGGTGGTAGCATGCACCGCGCGAATGGTTCACGCAACATATAACCGCTTTGAGTAGAAATATTAAAAAGTGGAACTCTTTGCCGGCACATGTGTTTCCTCCTTATAACATGGAATCCTTCAAACGAAGCGTGAAGAAGCATCACTCGGACAAAAAACAAAAAATCTGGGTTTGTGAAAACGCCGAACTATGTTGGTATAGTAGTAATAAACTACATAAATATTTACAGAAAATAATGAATCGTTTCTGGCGCAGTAGAAAACTAGAACGAATCGACGCTTTGCCGCCTACGACTGTTAATTAGTTCAAAGCGTTCAAACTCGCAAATAAAAAAGGACTGTCCCGCAATAGCTTAAGCCATTTCATTACACGTCCGTAAATACAGTGAAGCGAGTGCGTCGCTTAAGAGCTTAAGGAACTATGATTTGAATTAATGTTTCAAGCTTTATTGTTATTTATTTTATTACTAAAGATCTCACACAAGTCGACCTAGTCCGAAATTCAACTCTAGTAGGCTTCTGTTATAATTATAATGGGTACTAGACTTGGATATACATACTTATATAGATATGTATATACTTAAATACATAAAAAAATCCATGCGCCAGGAACAAATATTTGAGTTCATCACACAAATATTCACCCTTACCGGGATTCGAACCCGGAACCGCAGGCTCAGTAGGCAGCTGCACTACTACTGCGCCAGTCGTCAAACAAAAGGTATACCTGCTGAATAAACTTTGATGGTGCGTTTAAATATCAGTTAAAGTCCCTTTTCTTTATTTTAAATGATTTTGTTCTCGACAATCCTTTTAGCGATTTCAGTCTAAGGTACTATAATATATGAATAGATACTAGGTAATAATAGGTAGGTAATAGGTAGGTGCCCGCGACCTCGCTCGGTAAAACTTTTTACCCTAGTATGTCCAGCTATCCCTGTACCAAAATTGGGTTTTAAACCCGTCCAGCCGGTTTGGCGTGATAAGAGGATAGGTAAAGAAATTTCTATTGCGACGGACATCAGAGTTTTGTAACACCTTATTGTAACCACTCACCTTTTAACAAAAAAAAATGTTTATCAACAGATGGCGCTCAACGGTTGGCGCCGCGCGCCCAAAAAATCCTGCATTGCGCTGTTATGATTATTCCTAAATTAAAGACTCCGCTCCAAAAACTGGTTTACAATACAGTTTTAGAATTTTATAATAGTAACGATATTAAACCTAGTTCAACGTCGGTCGAGCTTTTAAAAGATTCAGCAAAAACAGTTTTATTGGACACTTTTATTCCCTTTTTATGACTGTTATTGTTCCCCAACAAAGCCTTTTTGTTATTTCGTGCGATTGAAGTAAAATCAATTCGATACTAAAATACAAACTGAGACTGTTTTATGCCTCTTTATTTTCTTTACCCACCGTTACAATAAAACGTTTTCATATTGCCTAACAGTAAAATTATAATTTTGCATTATTTGCGACTCCCGGCCCAGCCACGAATCCAGCGGCAAGCGGTAGCAACGAGCGGTGGCCTTAAGAGCGTCGCGCTCACTCGCATAACCACCGCGCTCGGACCTTTCGCTCCGTCGCTCAACGCTACCGACGGTCATAGGCGGGAGTCAGAGATGGGCAAAAGTTAATCGATTAACGATTAAGATTAACCTACTTAATCGCGATTAACGATTAAAAATGTCGATTAGTTAATCTAATCGTACGAGTTCGGATTAATTTAATCCCGATTAAGTTAATCGTAGATGCAGCGATTAAATTTTAAATCGATATTTTTTTTAGAAATTCCATCAAAACTGAGAGAGCATCTATGGATCAAGACAACTGGAGACACCTGATTAAGAATACGATACCTTGTAATCACGATCCTCAGGAATGAGGGACCGACTAAAGAAGAAGAGATTTATTTAGATTAATTTTCTCTCGATTAATATTAGAAAGAAATAAGATATTTTTTGTAAGCGTAAGTCTCTACCTAGGAGATCTTAGAGTACTGCACTATAAAAACCACCTTGTATTACTGTAACAAGTTTATTTCACACAGCACACTAGAATTGTTTTTTTCTAGTTTACACATGTCAAGACACATATTGTACTTATTTTTGTAAAATGCACAAATGAGCGTGTTCCAAGTTTTGATCGAGAATTGGTGAAATTTAATCGGATAAAATGACGATTAGTTAATTGTTAATCGATGACTCTGTCGATTAATTTAATCGTGATTAAATTCATCGAGATTAATTTTGACGATTTTTTTTTACCCGATTAATTAATCAATAAAAAATTAATCGATTAATGCCCATCTCTGGTGGTAGTGAATGCTCTGAGCGCGGTGTCTAGCTCACTCCTAAGGCCACCGCTCGCCGCTCCGCTGGCCGCTCAAAGTCGTGGCTGGACCGTTACTGCGAGTTCCCCGGTGGTTCAGTTTAATATTTCATTTAATGGCTGATATTACTTACAGTGAAATGTTCAATATTGAAATCCGGGGAGAATTATTCTAATGAGTGCCGTTCGAAAAGTTAATGCCCACGAAAACTGTAATTAAAGAAAATCTTGAAAGATTTTGAGCGATCGGCAGTTTTAAAAATAACCCTTTGTTCAACCTTTGGGAATTAAAAGAAAGTATTTTTTCTTGGCCGATTATTTCCCATTCTTTGATAGTAAAGTAGATGGCCCACGAAATTACGTTCGCGTTCAAAGTATACCTAACTTTAATTTAAGAATGTCTACATACTATAAAGAAGCAACGTTACTTTAGTGTGTTTTTAAATGTTTTGAGAAAGGAAATTAATTTCAATTTAAAACTACCCCCTTTATTTATTTAATACTAACAGTTCAGGGGAAGTTTTAAAGTGGTTCGTTTCCAATACATCTTGTACTCGCACACAACGCTTTTGTCCCGATGCAACTGCCCTGTATGATAATTTATCTCACTTTGTATTTGTAATTCAAGATCGTACCATTGACTTGATAAGCGGACCATTTCATTACATTAATATCTGTCTCGAGATTTCGGAATTGGGGCGCTAATCCGAGTGTACTTTGAGATATCGTCAAATAAGCGATTTATCAGGTATAACGCCTTTAATTGTCATTAAGAGGGAAGTATAGTACGCACTCGTCTATACAAAAAGAGAAAACGTTTTTCCACTTTTAAATATTTTCCAATCTCCATCATTTTTTAGTATGTTATTGACACAGTGACAAACTAGGTTTGTAGGTTTTCCTTTTTTCAAAATTTGCTATAGATTCTAATTTAAAGGTAGCTGAAAAACCTAATTTTTGTGATTAAAACGTTGTTGAATGAAACCGTTTGTATCATAAAAACAATGCACTTTAAAAAAAAAAACGAAACCTATAAACCTAGATTATATTATGCTGAAGCGATCGACATCAAAATCGAAGCGATTTGCTAAGATTTAGTTAGTGGAAAACGTTTTCTCCCGTAACGCAAATTTCATCAAAAAAGTACCTATTGTCAGTCGCAAGCTGCAACGCTCTCTATCGCACGATTGCGGGTCAGGGGAGGAAGTAAAGTATCACGTATTTACAAGGATGTTAATGAAAAAGTAAAAAGGATCCTAACCCGCGTAATCGATATCTAAATCTGTTTAAAAAATGATGGGAGTAGAGTAGGAACTTCTACTAACACTAGTTGGGTTTCAAGAAAAAGATCGATCGGTTGATTATCATTATATTACAATTTAATTAAAAAAATCGGCCAAGTGTGAGCCACCCACGCACCGAGGGTTCCGTACAAATTTTCACTTAGGTATGCCATCTTAACTGGCCTGGTTAAGTTTGCACCTGGTGCGTATGGCGCCGTATACAAATGAGGTGCAAACTTAATATAACCAGGTTCACCAATCATGATATTTGAAAAGGACTATATTTTTTATGATTATATTACAAATGTATAGTTTCAGGGTGAATTTCAACAAGCTCGAAATTTACCTAATTTTGGTGGCTTTTTTTATTTTTAATGTTAGAGTCAAAATTATATACATATCAATAATACGAATAAAGTCATAACCAATATTGTGTAGTAATGGCCCTTTGTTATACATAATAGTTATAAAGGTACGAGTATTATGATTTTAGTAATATGCCTGCTACCAAAATTGCTTGTACCCACAAATATTAGATTTTTTGGCCACCAAAATTGTACATCTACACCAAAATTGCATAGAGATGGAACGAGGAGGAGAGTGACTTGGTGATTCCGATGGAGAGAGTATGCCCCCTTGGGGGACACCAGCAGACGGTTCACACCAGCTAGAAAATCGGTCATCAACTCGAACCCGCTGTTCCCTCCCAAAGAGGTAATCACGAAACCAGGATAGTGAAGTTGAAGATATATTTAATGTACTAAGTAAACTGAGAAGTATATCAAAATCAAGTGTTAAAAGCACTACTAAAATCAAGGAGCACCAATATAGTCACCCTTCTTTATTCTATATTAAGACGAATGTCGTCGGTGATCTTAACCAAAGCGGTGGTTGTGAAGTGTGTTGCAAAGAATTAAACAAGTTAAGTCTATTTACATGTGATGAGAGACGTCAATTTACAAAGGATTCAATGATTTTAGATAAGACGGGAAGAATGGACATAGGACGATACTGCGAAAAGTACGACGGATTAGGGGTTTTAGGGAGAGGAATCACATGGGCGCATTTCCAAATTGTAGGAAACGTGCCAGAGGAGAAAGCAAAATTAGTAATATAGGAAAGGATAGGAGCTATAAAATCCTCTACCAGCATAATATCTAAGCTAAGATTACCATCACCGACAGCTTGTAATATTAGATGTATTTTGTTTATTCTTGACTTCAAATAAATTCACCGAGTCAAAAGTTTTGGAAATGCGAAAAAGACGATAAAAAATGTGAAATGATATACAAACTTAACAATTCTGGTGGCATCAAGCAATTTTGGTGACTTTCAAATTACCAAAAAAACCACCAAAATTAGAAACAATGATTAAAAAAATATTTTAAAAATATCCGTATTATTTACTTCCAATTTAACTTTATATTTTAAAAAGGAAACCTTTAACACGTCTTACACACAATTCCCACACAATCAATTATTGCTAAGGCACTAAAAACATATACCACAAAAATTGTGTCAAAAAGTATTCCTTGTTGACTACGGAACCCTAGAAAGACATAGTAACTCCGATATCATGTAAACATTATAAGTAACTATAATAATTATGTACTTTCGTACACAATAACAAAGTCAAATAAAAAACGATTTGTTTCGTAAATATCAGTAACTCATTATATAAATACATTTGAAATACCTAAATAATATTGCAATAAAAAATGACAGTCATTTACATCCTACCGGTAGGTACATCGGGAACAAACTGATTTATCAAAAATTAATTTAGCTTGTAGGTACTTACATACTCGTTACTAATAATTACATAAATAAATAAATAAAATACTTCTTTATAATATCGGAATTTCAGTCACACCACGACAATTCACGTACGCAAGAAAACAAAACAGTCCACCTTTATTTATCGCAATTGCTTGTCAATCCGATCGTCAAACTAGCCTAAACTCTAATTCTAATTCTAATTTTAAAATATGGCTTCCATCATAGTTAATGATGATTTCGCCAATTTCAAGTTTGCTCGTAGAGCATGCCGTTGTTCGGTGAGGTTTTGCTTTTTGTAAAGTGATAGCGATTTACAAAAAAACCACGCGGACTATCGGGCCTTGCTTGACCCAGGAAGGGCTATGAACGCTTCAAGTTGAATTCTTCATTAGCTATTCACTCCTACGTTAGATCACTGCACAATACGCTATCAATACTACACATCGAACAACGAAAATGAATAAATAATGAACAACGAAACTTAAACGCATGCGGCCATCTTAAGTCACGAACCGGAAGCCTCTAGCCTAAACTCGGTTTTCTAATTCAAGACCAAAAAACTACGACAGATACGTCACTGTCAAAGTTGTCAAAATTTAAATGACATCTGACCATATAAATTATTGCAAAAAAATGATTTGAATACCTCAAGTGTTACAAGTACAATACCCAGATTTTGTACCAAAAATCTCCAATGTTCAAGTTTTTATTATCTCATCTCGTATTTATGTAGTAATAAATATATCTAATTATTTTGTGAAAACATAGAGTTAAAGTTATCAATTAATAAATTATCTTAGTGTCTAATAAAGAACAAGGATTTTACTAATATTTTATTGTAGTGGCAACATTGTGGTAGTTGTTTTGGTCTTGAATTAGAAATCGTAGGTAGTATAGCAGCAGAGGTAGCAGCTGTCATTGCTTCGATGTGTGCGTGAGGCGATTTATATGTGTTGTGCGCGATGCCGGGGGGGTGAGCGTTTGAGCGACAGCATGCGTTTTCGTAAATACCTATTTCGTTAGGATCGCCAAGCTATACTGTAGTCTTAAGACGTGACGCGATGTTTAATATTCGAGCTGCAAGTGAAATTTTACGTTACTACCCGGTCAAGTTAAGTATGCGCCTGATATCTATGCCGTCACATAAGTTGGCAAAGTTGCGATCTTGTAAGCACATCGCCAATCTTGCCATCTGTCACGTCAAAAGTGACAGATTGATGGTCGAATTGATGACCCGGGGGGGTCTTCAAAATACCTACGTACTTACCTCGAGAAACGTCACTGCCCTTGCACCACCTTACGATGTGTTCGAGATGGTAACAATAAAACCCGAACCATTTCATTACACACAGCACGAGGTTTTGGAATATGTTTTCGTTTACTTATAACCGCTTTGTACGCAATAATCCCGTAATCCAATATTTTTCAGCACCCAATTACGCGGTACACTGATAAAATGAATACCTACTCATTATATCGTTGCTGCCCAATATTACCGGCTTTATTTATCATTAGTAGGGTGTTTTTTTTTATAGAACAACGGCGAGGTAATCTTTCAACAATTTTTGGTACCTAGATAGCTAACTACGCAACCACAGATGGTTCTAAAATACTTTTTAACCGACTGCATTTAAACAAAAAAGTGGATGACCACTATTTCTTCCGTGCGAAGTTCGCGGGCACCTTCAAGTACTAGAAAATTACATTATCTACACATTACTAAGAACACGAATAAGTTTACAACTACTCGTAATTCCGAGTATGTATTAATATTAATATTCGTGTCTTTAAGAACTTCTCTGCCTAGCAATATCTCTTTCCATCTGTAATATCGCTGTCATACATGTCACAATGACCGAACCTTTAAATAGAGATGCGGCACCAAATAACGATCCGCAAAGCCCCGGGGAATTAAAGGATCCATCATCAGTGAGAAAGCTATACAGGCTGGAACAAAACGAGGTATTTTCCTAAAAGTATGGCCTTCTAGGAGAAATCTACATATAATATAATCATTAAAAGCTTGTATGGAAAAGAACAAATATCATTATAATTTTCATGGTAGTAAATGTCTTCAAATGTACGAGTAAAATATGTAAACTTAACGATTAAAGTTTGTTCATTACACTTTCATTAGTTGTTTCATCTTTTCTTTTCCGTTTCAATTCGTTCTTAAATTGATGTTACTAGCTATTCGCTCAAAAACGGTTACGAAAATGAAAGTAGTTTATTAGACTAAATTATACTTACACCATCAAAGCACAAAGCATTTCAATTTTTTGCGCTTTGATCTTTGTATTATGGTTTAATAAAACAGTATGGTGCAATAAAAAATAATAAAACATAACATGTTTCACTAACTTATAATACTAAGGCTAAACAAATTCTTGTTGTTAGGAAAGTCCCCAGTTTTGTCACACACTGTAAAATAAAGTTGCCTTCGGCACTAGTTGACGACTAATACGTAACTTAGGAAGACATTACGATATACTTACGGCCTGGCCGTGCCTCGGGGGCTCAAGTTTGATATAGTTTAATGTTTACTTTGCGAGATTACTTGGAAGTATTGACACGATGTTTCTGTTTCTGTTGCAGGGAGATGGTGTCCATTCTTTTGGTAGCGGTTTTTGGTGAGTATTTTTAACACGCTTTTGTTAGCTTACTTTGTTGTTTGTAACTAAAAATGTAATCAAAAATTTAAAAGTAAATATTAACTTTTAAGCCGAGTTTTTAATTAGGCGAACTAACTTGACAGCTGAAAGTGTCTGAAATAGAAAAATAAAATTGTGATTGGTTTATGTCGATACAAATATGTCGATATAACCTTAACTATACGCCAATAGACCTTAAAATGTTGCAATAGGGTTTACCTATATTCGTTTACAAATGTACAGTTATCAGTGTATTCGATAGTACCATGGAACGGTCAAGAAAACAAAAAGGCGGACAGCGTTCTTAGCGATCTCCTAAAATAAAGTTCATTCGATGTAAGTATTTTAATTCCAACCGTTTTTTTTATTATTGATTCGTGTTATAAAATTATTAGTTTGATTCCAAACACAATAATGCTAAATTTATGAAACATATATGACATGGTGTAGACATTAGTCTACTTTTTAACGCTGTTTGACCAAATCTCTGGTATGAACTGGTTTTTTTAAATATCGATATTGACAACACTAACGAAACTGTGGCAACATTCGTGTGCAATGAACTGTCAAGTTAGTTCGCCTAATTAAAAACACGACTTTAACTTAACTTTGCATAGTATATATTATTATTATTACTTATGAAGTTCACGTGACAATCAATAATTTGGTTTTTTGGAGCGCTTTGATTAGGGAGACGGAAGGTAGCCGTAGGAACTCCTAAACAGCGCAAGATAAGCCCATCGTGTTTGGCCTAATTTGATTGATCTTGATGCGAAATTAACTTTTGTGTAAGAAAGTACAGGCGGTAACAATATCGTGTCACAAAAAATCTTTTTTGACAAAACTTATTCATCATTAAGTTGTTACTTATCAACTTGTTTTCGAAGGCTCGGCACTCTTATTAGTGCCTAAAAATAATAATATACAGTTGAAGGGAAATTTTGTATTCATTTCATGAATACACTCTCAGGGTCAGAATACAGACGACCTTGCATTGTACTTTTCGGGACTTGCTCGAAAAAATAATTGAGTACCTACTTACTTCGCTAATGCATATATCGAAAGTATGGTATTACAGACGTCGAAGATATCCCATGGGACACAAATGGTCTATAAATAACAGATGGTTTCCGTTTCAATATCAATCCAGCATGAATGGGTTATAGTACTGGGGCTAGGTACTGATTAACAAGCGAACTCCGAATTCGACAAATACGAGTACCTATATACAGAACGCTGGGCGTAACTATACAGAACTGAAGCCCACTTACCTAGTTGAGACAAAAGCTATTCAAACTGCTCGATGCAGTAAGGAATGCTTCGGATCCCAAATGTAGATTGTTTCAATGCAGTTATGACCTAATTTGTGACGGGTAGGCTTATCGCGAGTCGGAATTTCGGGTATAGGTATTACGATTACGTAATAAAAAAATAAACTCTTTGTCAGGCATAAATCCGCAGAGTGCGCGATAGCCGCCACAGTCTCCTGACTGTCCAGGTGGAGAGATAGGACAGTGCCCTAATCAGGCACCGAAATAAATGTTTTTTTTTTTGTTAATATTGATGGATGTAAAATTCCAAATGGCGAGTCAAATCGCTAAAGTACATAACACCCTCCTTTTTCCTAGTCCTTTAAAAAGGGCAGATTGCTATAGTTATCTTAAATAGTAATCTTAGATATTTGTGAGAAGAGAAGGCCATAAATAGAGCATAACGTAAAAGTACACGTGTTATTAGACACATAAAATTTAGGTGTACCTAGTGTGACCCACAAAATTACTTTGAACTTTGTATGGATATTCCATCACATCGGACGATAGTTGGTTCCCCTCTCAATATCAATTGCAAGCAATCCAGCATAATTTATTGAATATCAAGCAAACTTCGAATCCGACAAATAGCCAAACAGAACACCGCGGGCGCTTAGACGTCATCTGTAGCCCACTTAGCTAGTTGAGACAAAAGCTATTCAAACTGCTCGTTGCAACAAAGAATGCTTCGGAATCCAAATGTAGATTGTTCGAATGTAGTTATGACGTAATTTGTTATTGATAGGCGTATCATGATATCGGAATTTCAGGTATTTAAATTAATTAAAAAATCAAACCTCTGTTAGATATAACTGAAGATGTAAAATTCACTTAAATACCAAAAGGGCTGATTTCTATAAGGCATAATTATCTTAGGCATCAAGTGTATGTATAGTGTGACCCACAAAATAACTGTGAACTTTGTATGGATATCCCATCAGACAAAGGTTGGTTCCCCTCCCTCTCAATACCAATTGCAAGCAATCCAGCATTACTCACACAATATCAAGCGAACTTCGAATTCGACAAATAGCTAAACAGACGTCGAGCGCTTAAGACGTCATCTAAAGCCCACTTAAACTCAAACTCAAACTCAAACTATTTATTGCACACATATTACAACATAGTACAATACTACAATTACAATATGTACCCTGTAAGTGCACAGCTTAGTTAGCTAGTTGAGACAAAAGGTATTCAAACTGCTCGCTGCAACAAGGAATGCTTCGGATCCCAAATGTAGATTGTTTGAATGCAGTTATGACCTAATTTGTGCTACTGTGTATAGTTAACAGGATTCAAAAGTCAGGTCCAATTTAGCGGACTTAGCCATTTACGAAACGTTTAACAATATCACAGAGATATGTCCAGCATTAAGTAAACACCGACAAACTGACACTTAAGGGCAAATACCACAAAGTTGCTCCGAATTTTGTATGGATATCTCATAGGGCATAATAGCCATAAATGGTCTCGTATCAATACCAACAACACAGCATAACTTATTGAATACGAAGCGACTTCGAATTCGACAAATAGCGAAACAGAATGCCGGGCGCTTAAGACGTCAACTGAAGCCCACTTAGGTAGTTGAGACAAAAGCTATTCAAACTACTCGCTGCAGCAAGGAATGCTTCGGATCCCAAATGTAGATCCAGCATTAAGTAAACACCGACAAACTGACACTTAAGGGCAAATACCACAAAGTTGCTCCGAATTTTGTATGGATATCTCATAGGGCATAATAGCCATAAATGGTCTCGTATCAATACCAACAACACAGCATAACTTATTGAATACGAAGCGACTTCGAATTCGACAAATAGCGAAACAGAATGCCGGGCGCTTAAGACGTCAACTGAAGCCCACTTAGGTAGTTGAGACAAAAGCTATTCAAACTACTCGCTGCAGCAAGGAATGCTTCGGATCCCAAATGTAGATTGTTATAATGCTGTTATGATATGATGTAATTCGTGCTGCTGTGTAGTAACTGGATAGGCTTGTCATGAATTCGGAATTCGGGTAATTAATAAGAAAAAGCATATTGTACTTAGTTGGGAAGTAGGTCAAATCTAACTTACACAAGCAAATATTCGACATTTAGGTGAGTAACCCTTTGTATATCTTATTATGTACATATATTAACATTGCTACTGACAAACCCTAAAAAAAAGCGGCTCAATTGTGAGTTGAACTCGCATACTGAGAGGGTTTCGTACAAAATATCAGAGCAGTGAATATTGCTCTAACAAAAAGATAAACAGTATTGAGAGACAAATCTAACTTTGCCGTGAGTAAACCATTCATACATCGGTATAGCCCGGGGTTAGTTTACCAACTGCAGTTGAGTTTGCAATCACATAAAAAATAAGTTATTAATTTATAATGTAGACAACTATTTACGGTATTTAGACCTTTTTCTTTACTCATTAAACTTCATTACGCTTTATGAAACATTATTCACTTCTTGCTAAATTGTATGATTCTACCTAGGTCAATAGGACAGGCTCTACAGGTTCTGATTCCCTTCCGTCAGAGATGAACAGACAGACAGACAGACGCACAAACGGACAGACCGACAACAAAGTGACCCTATCAGGTTTCATTTCTACTGACTTAGGTACGGAATTGTATTTGCTTTGTTTCATTTTGTAAACTTTCATTGGTGTGCAATAAAGTACGGAACCCTAAAAACACAAAATACTCATATTGTATATTACATATAATACAACACATAACATACAACAAATCCTTATAAATTCTTCAACATCATTAAATTATAACAATCTTATTTAATAAAATACCTACTTATTACATGATACTACGAATAGCTTAGAAAGAAAGATTCTATTTCAGTATATCCTCATAATTATTCTGTAACAATAATACTCGCACAATGTAATTTCCACCAACTCTCATAAGCCTCTTAATGCTCCTCACAATAATTTGAAGTGTTTTTCCCTGTTTCGAATACAATCTTCTTAAGGCCGGATCTTTTTAGTCGATTGACTTTCTTATTAGACAATAACTCGTACTAATTACGCTATTAAACTGTAAATTGTAAGAAATTTGCATAGTATTAGGTTTACGAAGACTTATTAACGTTTTCTTGGAAGGTGTCCTGTTCGAGCCATTTCCTGGTATTGAGTAACTCTTAGGAACTCATTATTTAGTTAATAAGTACGAGAGATTTAAATATAAGCCTCGACTAGTTTAGGTACGTCCAGCTTTAGGATTATTAATTATTTAAGATTGGTAGACGTGATCCAGCGACAGAGAGAGGTTTTTGCACAGAAATACACTTTATACGGGTATTTTAGAACGATAAACCAATTACCTGCAATTTATATTGACAATGGTGATTAAAGAGGTTCTAGAGCTTTTAACGTCAAAAATGTCTCCAACGACGGTAACGCATTTGTGACAATGTTATGAAAATGAGACGAAACGGTTCGAGAAAAGGTAGGTAGTGCCCCGCTTCTTTTTTTTTCGTCTTAGTAGCGAACTGCTGTGCCTCCAGGTTTACTAGTGGTTCTTGGAGCTACATAACTTGGGTTTCTTTTAATTAACTGAATTTTTTCAATGCTCCATTTTTTTTAATTTCCTAACATTAATCGACGGCTGAAAATATGCACTTACGTATCAAACCTACTTACAATTTTTCATGAGAATCAGTTGAGAAACCGGACCTGTAGGAGAGGACAGTCGAATATCCGAACATACGGATATACGAAATAAATTTTGGCTGCTGAAATCTTCGCTCGCTCGTTAAATAAACTGTACAAAGACGATATACTTTCAATGTTTCTTCTAACAAATGAAAAAGCTTCCAGTAGAGTTAGGCTTTTAAATACTGTCATAAAAACCCACCACGAGTAACGTCAACCGAGCGGCTAAAGAAATTAATTTAGAGTAGGTAATTTAGAATTTTACGGTTTATGAGGTTGTCAACGACAGAAGGTCCTGACGCCGGCCAATTATATAATTGCGGTCCTTTAACTGTACTTTAATGAACCGGGTCAATTGCCCTGTGTGGAATATTCGTCATTCTGTACGTTAATTTTATGGTAATCACCATAATTCTTGAAGGGACGAGGGCTATCGTGGCTTTTCGTGGACTAGTGCTTGGAAGATAGGGATAATCGCTGGGCTTGTCATCAATGCATGTCATTCGTACGGAGTATTTCACCAGAATGTCGGGCACGTGACGCTATTCTTTTTATACTAATAAAGCAATTAGAAAGTAAAATTTTGGTAAGTATGTCAATACTATAGATTATTTTCCGAAAATCAAGTTACCATGACTTTTGCAATTTTTAAAGTGAAATTAGACCCTGACCATATCTTTCAATCTAGCCAGGGTCTCATTTTCTTTTCTGTTTTTGTATTTGTAAATATACAAATATGCTTGAACTTTTTCTATGTTCTTAAGGGATAGCTGGACATGCAAAGATAGTTAAGAGACTTTTTACCCGACTAATCTGGTAATAAAATGAGTGGATGAAGTGGCGAGCACCTCCTTATTCTAAGTACTTAGTATAATATAAAATACTCTTACAAATATTAATACAGCTGTAATATCCGTCATCAGCCAACTGGATATTAAAGAATCCTCAGAAGTAGATAAATAGAATTTCACCTTGACGGGCTTTGATAAAAAAGGGATTAAAAACGAGTGGGGTATAATCCCCGTGTGCCGGGGGCAGTGTTCATCGAGTCACCTTGCGACGAGCGGATAATTGTTTGAACTTTCTTTAGTATTTTATTCTGTGGGAGATCTTAAGAGGAAATACTACTGCTCATTTTTCCGTGAAAATCGAGGTTTCGTTCTTAAAGTAAAAAAAAAACATTTTTATCTATTATATTATCTTTTAAGCTATGGAAACTACTGATATGTAGGTATATATACTATTTCACGAGAATCGGTTGCAATGTGGGCTGTAGGCTAATATACAGCAGCCGGCAAACTTTTGGAGACCTTGACTGCGCAGTAGCCGATTTACGTACAAATGTACATGCGCAGATCCGCCATTTTGTTCAAAAAGTTTGCCGGCAATTATACCCGGAAATCCGAACATCAAAATATTCGGACATACGAAATATTTTTTTTTGAAGTTAAAACAGATACGCCTATATGGCTCGCTCGCTCGGTCAATTATACTTAATGGAACAGTTACAAATACCCGGATATTTGGTTAAATTAAGTTTATAATAATTAGGTTTGGGGTTTCGAGCCGCTAATAAACACTAGCATGGTCGATACCTCGCAAATTTTATTAATGCACCGTTTCTAACGATTTGATTGTAACTAACTCGTGTTAAAGTATAGCTTTATAAGAATTTATTTATCCTAGAAGGTGTCTGAAACTTTGTCCGCATATTATGTTGTTATGTTTATTAATTAAAGTATACAACTTAAATTTATTATAACTTCTTTATTTACCTAAGGCTGGATTCGACCAATATATATGTATAGATATGCATCTTTCAAACATATCCAATTAAATAAAAAAAATACACCACTCAAAAAAATAAAAACCGCTTTTTAGCCTGTTCACGAACACAGGACGCCATGTATAAAAAAAAATACTTCCCGGCTTAGGCCTTAAATTTTGTATAAAATGTCTTTGTTCTCTCGAGTTGTTCCACCCGAAACGTGAAACATCGAAGCCTGTTATATTATAACGCAGGTTATGACGAAATTTCAGTGCATGTTTGAGAAAATATTAATACAATATTGCAGCGGCGGATATTAAAAACGGCTTGCAAGCGGGTAGAGATTTCATTGAATGCTTTTCCTTTTTACAAATCGAATTTACATACCCCTAAACGACTCGGCAATCGGTGAGTACCGTGAACTGAACACGTTCTTGCAATCAAAATGTGCTTACTGGAATCTAAGACATATTATTAAAGTGTATGTTTTAGTTGTCCTATTATTTACGTTGAATGGAATAGAACCGACAGTTGGTTAACCGATTTGTACGAAGTTCTATGGTGGAAACCACTTTTTACTGATATTTTTTTTTTTTTTTATTATTCTGTCCATCGCGTCGGTCAGTAAGCTATTGCAAATATAGGTAAAACTTGGTACCTGTCTACACAGATATTTAGACCAAGTCAGTCAATCATCGTCATTCATTCCCTTGCCTTTTTCCCATTTATTTGGGGTCGGCGCAGCATATTTACTTCCTCCATTCTTCCCTAGGAATGAGAATCTGAATATCATAGAATAAAATAAGCAAAACCACAGATAAACACTGGTTTCAAATGAATTGTCTGCCGACGTAGTGTTTTGAATTAATTTTAGGTTTTAATTTAACAGTTTTCTGGCGGTATGTCTAAATAACGACGCAGTTACTGTCGCTCTGGGCCTAAATGTGGGAGTTGGTGGGGACGCTTTTCTGTTTTATTTTAGGCTTTAATGTTCTAGTGCGAGTGGAATTCCGTAACGTACGTTAACTTATGTTACTGCGTTAGATACGTTACCTTATTTAGTGTTCGCAGCAGTGGATTTATATCCAACGTGCGCTTTTTAAATGTTTAGTTGATGAGCTGATAAAATGGTCTTTGGGTGTATACCTGTCTCGCTCGCTCTTATACGGGCGAGATTGGAACCGTTAGCACTTCTTAGAGGTCATGGGTTTTATTCCTTGTTGTGCACGTTATGTATGTATAACAACATAAATCCAAAAATATCCCACCCACAAGTTACCGCCCGAGCCCGTATCCAAAAATATTATGATGGGGGTAAGGGATTTTTCACAGTTGATTTAAAAGATAACTAAGTAACTTTATGTATTCATGCACAGCAATATATGCTAGATATATAAATTGCAATTAATCAGAAATATTTCGGATACCCAGATTCAGAGGCTGAGATATAAATATATATATAGCAAGATTATTTTCTACATAGGTTCGGTAAAAGAATGAAAAAAGTTTATTCTGTAAGTAGGCAAGCGCACTTTTATAAGTCCGAATCTGAATCTACCGGCATTTCCAAGAGAAGACGGCTGCTAAGAATACCGAAAAAAACTCAACAGTAAGCATTTTTCACAATAGGCGTGCGGATAATTTTTTTTAGGATGTCAATCGATCCTATTTTTTATTGTGATCAAATGTCTATATGGGACTACCTGCACTTAAACTGCTCTAAAAGTCAGAAATGACCGTCAAAGTTCAACATTCCTACAGAGGCTTAAAAACGCTATACATATGGTGGATTGGGTACAGGTATTTGTATGGAGAAAATAAGTGATTTGCCATTTTCACCGTGGAATTTTAAGTTTAAGTTCATGGTTGCCACACAATTATTGTTTTGTTAAATTGTGGGGAGTCTAAAAACAATTCAATATGTATTTTGGGGTTAAAAAAATAAATCATAAAATATTCATACCTTTGTAGTCACATATTTAAAAAAATATTTTTTATTTTTTTCTTTGTATCATGACATATTGAGCTAATTTTATTCATATAACTACACTCTGTTGTATAATTCAACATCAGTCTGTCAGTATGTTGAACTTTGACGGTCATTTCTGACTTTTAGATCAGTCTAAGTGTAGGTATTCCCATATTAGACATTTGATCCCAATAAGAAATATAATCGATTGACATCCTCAAAAAAATTGTCCGCACGCCTATTATTATTATTACACTTATACGTAGTTAAGTCAGAGCGAAAGGGCTGCATTTTTCGCGACGCCAAAGCAGAACGTTTCTACGAGCTCTTAATCTACAAAAAAAAAATAGACCAGTCATTGAGAGGTAATTGCTGGTCTTATTTATGTTCAATATATTTCACTCCCGAGTTGCTCTGGAAGTAGTTAATGAGTTTCGGAACATGTGTTGGTTCGTTGCTACACGCTATCAGCGATAAACCGTTATTTTATATCATCATTATCATATAGCCGGTCGACGTTTACTGCTGGACAGAGGCCTCCCCAAAGTTCCCCACAACGATCGAACGTGTTTCAATCTGCCCTTATCCAATTACTTCCCTGTATCCTAACCAGCTCACCGGTCTAACTTGTTGGGGCCTGCCCACACTGCGTCTACGTAACGCGGTCACCGCTCAAAAACCTTTCTGCCCCAATGGCCCCTGCTTTTCTTCAGCTGTTAATTGGCACTAATGAGATATTAAGAAATATTTATGTCTGTTAGAGTTTAGTTGTTTATTGATATCGTTCCTCTTCACAGCTTATTCATCTTAGGTCATGGCGAAAGGCATGCATTCCTCGTTTTTAGGTTAATAGTACATTACTGCAGATGCCCGGAAAGAACGGCTTCCCGGATGAGTAGGTATAGACGGGTAGTGATAGAAGCCGGCAAGTCCTTTTCGCTGCTACATAAGTGCTATTTATTAGTGCTTTTCTCAAACATATACTGTGAAAAAAAACAATATACCATTCAAAAAAATATATAATTCAGCTGTTTAACCCGACATGAACACAGAATGCCATGTTTAAAAAAGATACTTCCCGGACTAGGCCTTCGATTTTGTATGAAATTCCTTTACAGTTCCGCCCGAAACGTGATACTTCGAAGCATTTCATTGCATGTTTGTTAAGTTATGTTATTAGTTTTAACAATATTTTTGTTAATAAACGACAAACCATTCAGAGGTAAGAGCTTCAATATAAGCCTAAGTGCTATTATTTGTTCATTTATTTCGGTCAGTTGTTGTGGAAGTAGTTAATGAGTTTCGGCACGTGTGTTTGTGCGTTACTACACGCTATCAGCGAAAAACTGTTTTTTCGCCGGCTGTTAATTGGCGCCAATTTCGGAAAGGCCTCGAGAAATATACTGATCGTTTGTTGCGAATTGCTCTTGAAGTTCGCCCGGTTATTGGAAATGAAAGAACTTTTTAGCGTTGATTTAATTTGGGGGTTAAATTTTACGTGTAGGTTGGATTAACCTTACTTTTATTCCAAGTATAAGAGTAAGGTTAATCCCTCTCGTCTTGGATAGTAACGTCAAAACCACATAATGGTTTGAAATTACTATCCAAGAGTAAGAGACAAGAGCGTACTCCCACCTAAAAGGCCGGCAACGAACTTGTAACTCCGTTGGTGTTGCATGTGTCTATGGGGTGCTATGGGCAACGGTAATCGCTTTCAATCAGGCGATCCGTTTGCTCCTTTGCCCCCTACGACATAAAAAAAAGTTATGTGTCGCTTAATGGAGCTTGGATACCAAAAAACTAAAAACGTCAGCCACATTATGGACACTTATCACCGAGATATAAATTTAATATCCCAAATGGCTGATATCAATGTGAAACAAATTAGGCTGTTTTTTACTCATAAACTGAAGTGTAAAAAAAAATATTCCTCCTTTTTTACACTTTCACGTCCATTACGCCGAGAGACGTAATCTCATGATACGAAACCATATCTGTGGACGGCAACTTTTATCTTTGCTGCCACTCTTTCTATAGCCAAACATTTCTCCTACTTTTCATATGAAATGGAACGCCTTTGTGCCATTTTTGGCTGGAACTTTTGTAATTTATGAGTTTTATTTTTGCCGCAGCATGCTATTTTCAGAATGATCCTGCGTTCGTGAACGTGTTAACTTTACACCAAATAAACTGTACCTCTGTACCTCCTGTAGTAATACAAATATATATCTCCTTTTTTTTTCATTATAGTCTCCATTTCATTAACTTCAGCAGCAAAATTACTCACTCTTTGTCAGCATTAACCCGTCAAATGCTTTGTAGCTGTTAACAAATAACGGGCTTGGGGGTTCGGGGCTAATGGAAAAAAATGGAAACTGTTGAGACACGTAGCCATTTGGTATAGTCAGCAAAGAAATTGGTCTATCAATTTTGAACCTTGATACACTTGCATAGGGTCGAGATGTAGCAGACCATTTTTTATTTAGGCTGACGGCACGTTCTGTACGATTAAGTAAAGGAGAAATACAAATTGACAACATACATTTGTAACTTCCTGCAATTCATATTATACAGGGTGATCAATCCATATGGGTCAGTAGGGAGAAGTCAGCAAATATGAGAGATAGCGAAATCTATTCTTAGGAACCATTTCGTTGATTTTTAGATTTAATGAGGCTAGTACAAACTAACTGGGGACCGAAGAGCTGGCAGCTTCCTCGCACAACGCATCAGCATTGCCATTCACCGAGGAAATGCTGCCAGCGTCTTCGGGACCATGCCGCGGGGGTAACAGGTTTATACATCTTTTTCAGTTAGTTTTAATTTATTTTAGGTTTTATTTTGAAAATATTTTAAAATTTGTCTTTATATAAAAACTGTAAGAAATGGTCGACTTTAGACGGAGTGACAATTTTGCGAATATACATATATTTATTACACATCCTTAAAATACAATAATTTAAAATAAAGTATAAGAAAAATAAACATAAATATTAAAATACAGTATATGTTATTTCTTAATTACTATAATTAAATTATGGAGAATCAGGGATCTTGACTGGGTAGTCTTCAACCAAAATAGGCAACCCTATTTACTACTAGAAATCATTGTAGTCTGTAGAAGCAACATCCGTTTTGATACGAATTTCCGAAAGGTTGGTCGATTTTCATCTGACTCCTGGTGTGAGAGGCTGTGTCGTGAGTCTGGCGCACCGACGCCATTCCCGATGGAGATTTCTGTGGAAGTGTTATTTCGGGATTAGAAATCCCACATTATTGATGGCGGGTGGGAGATCTTCTGCGGAGGCAGTTTAACCCAAGATTTTGGAGTCGCTCCGCGAGGATAGGGAATTAAAATTAAAATTAAGGAATAAAAATTAAGGAATTAAAACATGAACTTAAAACATGAATTTAAAATTTGATAAAAACTTGAGAAATTAAAATTAAATTGAGATGAACCTTTTGCTTTTGGAAATTTAAATTAAACACAAATTTAGAAGATGACATTGTGGTCAAATACTTATATTAAATTCATGACAAAGAACAAGATACATTCATGATAAGTATGTCGTATGTACAGTCGAGTTTTATTAGAGAAAAAACAACATAAAATTAAAAGTATATAACTAAACCTTAACAAACTTAAAACATGATCTAATTAAACCTAACTTAAATTATTGGGACCTAAACTATATGTACATATATCCCCTATGTCGCTACCATTAGGTAGGGTGCCCATAAGGCTGGCCGCGTTACTGGTCAAATTAGATTTTTTCACACATCCACTCAACTTACCTGATTTTCCATATCATTTTCCAAATTTAATTCTGCATCGGGTCTGGCACTGTAAATTCCTGTTTCTTCAATGTCCTGGCCCTGTTCTGCGTGATCGAGACAGAAGCATAGCCGGAATCCCTCCGTAGCTGGGGTCCCGAGCACACTGCAAAGGAAGTGACATCAATCAGGACAGGTTCTGAGTACGGACTAAGCAAGGTGCGTGTCAGTCTTCTTTAGATATTAAAAACGTAGGGAAGTAGGATTTCACTTAAAGTTAAATAACGTTGTTGGCACTGTTAAAATTTAGGTCTGATATATAGACTAAGTCACCGTCCACAGACGTGGTGCCATATCACGAGGGTCTTAATTTATGTCTAACTAGCGACCCGCCCGGCCCGGGTGCAATGCTGATAAATTATGCATGTATATAAACCTTCTTGATCTCTATCTGGGTCATTATTCGAGCATTTCCACCGCCTCACTTTCGTAGACATATTTAGGAAGAATTGGGCGTAGATTCTGATGCCATTTTCGGATATTTGTTAGATGTCCAGTAAACTTAGATTTTATTTTATTTTATTTTATTTTATTTTATTTTATTTATTTTAGGGATAACAAACAACCATACAATATGTATTACAATCAGAGTTACATTCAGTAAGTATTACAATATGCATAGCCAACAGCATTATCCACGGGTTACTTTTAAATAGGTTAGGTTGTCAAAAGTGGAACAGTTGTACAAACTTAAGGATTAGAATATTATTAAAGTTGCTTTACTGAAAGGAGAAAAACAAGTACAAAATGTGAACCTGGTTATCTGATGTGAACTCTGTGTGGTACTCACTCCACCAAGACGCACTTCTCTTTTATGTTATGTCGAGTGGGGCAATCGTTAAAAGTGAATAGGTCGGCACGTCTTCGCGTAGTGATCACCAACAGCAGTTATTAAACGTGATTGTCTTATTGGGTGAACGGATATTACATACGTGATTAAAATATAAACCTATGGCGTAAAATGAAGTTAGGTTTGATGTATCAAACAATTCTTCTTAGTTAAGAGCTTGTATGATGGCGTGTCTATAAGTAGTAGACGATAGGTGAAAAATGTCTATTTCGGTGAAATATTGGTTGTATGAGGCGAGAAGCCGGCGGAGAGGAGCTCGCGCGCCAGCGTTCGTGCGGCACGGGGCCGTCGCGAACTGCCGGTAGGCGCGAGTCCCCCGTCGGTTAACGCTCCTGGGTACCACATAGCATATTTTGTTTACAAGTTGTGCGCAATCGATTTGGTTATGACAGAGTCCGTGGAGAAACATAGCTTGCAGGAACAGACGTCTATTCTTTAGAGTGGATAACTTGTATTTATTTAGTACTTGTGCATATGGTAATCGACAATTTTTATTAATTTTGTAGTTTACAGATTTCAAAAATTTATATTGGATTTTTTCAATAGCATCTGTGTATTTATTGTAAAAAGGATCCCAGATGATACTCGCGTATTCGAGCTGAGGTCGAACCAGGCTGTTGTATAGATAAATGTAAGTGGAACTTCTTTTAAAATCGGCTGCAGCTCTGGTAACAAAATTGTACATCTGGTAACCCTTTGCAACAATCTTGTTGATATGTTGGTCTAAATGTAGCTTAGAATCAAGGAGTACTCCGAGGTCCCGCACGAGATCTACTCGTTTGAGCTGTTCATTACATAGAACATAATTATGATAAAATTTATTTTTGTTTTTAGTAAAGGTAAATAATGTTACATTTTGATAAACTTAATTCCAATTTATTTACTGTGCAATAATCGCTTAATCGGTTAAGATCGTCTTGGAGGTGAATGCAATCAGTTAGACTAGTAATTTTTCTAAAAATTTTTAGGTCATCTGCGTATAAGAGTATATTGGCATTTTTAAAGCAAGTTTTTATGTCATTTATAAAGATATTAAATAGCAGAGGGCCTAGAATCGATCCCTGGGGTACCCCGGAGGTGACCTCTATAACATCTGACTGGAATCCATTTATCACAATTCTCTGGGTTCTTCGGGTGATACCTGGGTAGATACCTTATCAGAAACGAAATCGAAATCTGCAGCCACTTCTACAAAAATGTCACCACGAAAGTGATTCGGAACAAACGCTCTAATAATGATAAAAAAGCATCAAAATCCGTTGCGTACTTTTAAAGATCTAAGCATTCATAGGGAAAGACAGCAGGAAGCGACTTTGTTTTATACTATGTAGTGATGAAAGTTGAAAGTGTTAACTTTATTTAGTTGGATTTCAGTTATACGTCTTTATTCTGTGGTTACGTATAGGTATAGTACCTACGCCGGATTCCAGCAATGTGAAAGTTTAGGTGCTGGATATTGAAAGTTGCACAAACAGCTGGTGTTTAACCCTCACTCGCGAATAAGTTGATAAATTGTTTAAACGATATTTTTCCTTCAGTTAAAGCTTAATAACTGAACTGTTTCAAGTTGCTTCTTCTTGGTTTAGATTTCTTCAAAAATAATAAGTATTCTTCAGTAAAATACTGCTGAATTCCGTACCTACCGCTGTACCGCTACAACGTAAGGTGTGGTAACTAGATATAAATTTACAAAATAAATATAAAACAAAACCTATAATAATATTACAAATACAAATGAACCCGTCGCAACATTCTGCATACGTAATTAACACAAATTATAACGGGTCTTTCGCAATATTCCTTATTTACCTTCATAATCTAAATTACATTTGGCCGACAGTTCCAGTAACAACTCACTGATTCACCAGTACATCTGAGACCACGGCGTGTGCAACCCTACCGAAACGTTAGATTATGAAGGTTAATATGGAATATCGCGATAGACCCAATATAATTTGTGTTAATTATATGTACAAACCGAGAGAGTATAAAGAGTCAGACAATCTGCATACGTATGATAATTATTATGTAAGTACTTAATCCTCGACGACACCAGCGAATATGTCAGAGGTGTTTATAATAATATTATAATTATACTTAGTGCTCGTCTTAATTCGTTGACACTGGCTTATCTTCAAGCAAGAAAGGAAGCTCTCCAGTTTTTATTTTAACACAGTAAGTAGATTAGTTAGTTTAGGCCACTACCATAGAATACAACACCACAGAATGTTGCAAACCTCTTTTATGGCGGTCGTCATCTTAATTGAAGCTCATGAAGACATCCGACGTGGTCGCCCATCATGGGAACTATATGTAATTACACGAGACGTTTTATGGCAAGCTCTTATTAGGTGTTATATTTCTTTACGTTCCGCGGTGGTGTGGCGTTTAGGGTTTCGTAGTTAAACTGGGAACCCCAAGTACCAGACGGGCTGTACAAGAGCCTATGCAAAATTCAAACCCAAATTTAAGTGCTATAAGGGTATAAGCGCTTAATAGAAAGCCTGTGTGCTACTAGGAGTACTTGGGAACCCTTGGGAGTATATGATTTAATTTCTATCATTTTGTTATTAAGTGAAGTGGTAAATTACAATAATGAAATAATTTTTTGGGGTACCTCCCCTACAAGCAATCAAGTGGGCATGATTTTTTCTTGTTTGTATGTACTTGCATATGCAGGACGGAACGGACCTACCTAAGCCTACTCACAATAACGCTCTACTTGTAGTTTTAGTATACGACCAGCATCGAAATACTAAACTAACTAAATTGAAGAACGAGTAGGTAACAAGGAGACTTCGTCCTTTTTTCACCTCCACCAAACAAATTCTAGTAATTACATTAATAACTTTTGTAGGACTTACTAAAGCGTTATAGTATTTTAATCAAGTTGGCATTACAACCTAATTCAAAGTTAACGGGGTGGAAAAGGCGTTCAAACCGTTCAACCTTCGAATTTATTAGGTGAAAGTTAAGTGCCGCTCGCACTGGCAGTTCAAATGAAATATAGTACTTAATTATATTATGTAGGCAATATTACCAGTAGGCAGAATTAATTAAGGCATTTTTGAGGAGGTCTTAGTAACGTCATTAAAACGACCCTTGGTCTCTTAGTTCAGTTTAGACTTATCAATTTTTTTTATTTTTTATTTATTTATCTCATGCATAGCTTACATTTGGTACATATATCTTACTATCGCCAAACATACGTTTATTGGCGAATGCTGCGCTCACTTTTATAACTACGTTTGTCTACAAATGTACCTAACTAAGTAAGTATATAATAATTAGAGTATTCTCTCATATATAGTTTGACCTTAGTAATATTACAAAGGTCAAACTAAATACAGATTTTAAAATAACTATATAGTTATGGGGTATTTATTATTAACTGATCTAGTAGAAACTTTTTTAACTTAACTTTAAAAACATTTTGACTGCTACATTCATTTTCTAGAATAATCTTATTAAATATTCGAGGTACCAAATAACTGCGTGTCCGCCGTCCGTAGTAGTTATTGGCTTCGGGCTCCACGTACTGCCGTCGCGTCGAGGCTATAGTTGTAAACCAGCGGCTTGTAAGCCGGTAGTAACCGAAAGCAGCGGCTAGAAACGAATAACCAGCCGCTTGATACCGGGTAGATACCCGACTTGAGCATCAAATAAAGAAATGATTTTTATTACATTTTTTTTTGTTTAACTCTTATTTTTGTTATACAGTAGCACTTATTATGTTCTTTTTTAAAAAAATAGACCCCTAAGACACCATTTGTACCTACTAATTTACTTAATTCAGATACGAAAAGTAAACTATGAAACAACTTTGTGTTCAGGTGGCGGTGTATGAAAATTATAAGAATAAAAGTAGCTAAATCAGTTTATTTTGGATCTAATCATCATTGTAAACCAAACGCGGGAATCTCGCGCGGCAGGATAAATGCGTGTGGGGGCTCAGGGGTGCGCGGGGCATGCGGGGATGAGTGCGCGAGGCTCGTTGCGTTGGTGCATTATAGAAATACAACTAAATGCTTACTATTACTAGGTAACTGATAAATACCTATTTCCAATTCATCTCTCACAAATAAATTATTAAAATAGCCCTATTCCACTGCTCTTTCACATTTTGCAAGAGAATTTTGAGTTTTTAACACTTAATACAGATGCAAATGTCATTGTTTATGTCTATTTATGTTAAATAGATCCTAAAGTAAATAAATGAAAAGAAAAATAACAAAAACAAATATTGAATCATGTGAATATGTCAATGAAATGTAAGCAGCCGTTTCCAGCCGCTTGTTATCGCTAGAAATGATAATAAGCCAAATAAGCCGTTTCTAGCCGCTGGGCTAGAAATGTTAGCAACCAGCTTCGCATCTATAGTCGAGGCCCTCAGCTCGCGGCTGTATGTTCTAGGAGTTTTAAATTCAGGATTTTTAAATTGTTCAGTTGCTACTAGATACTTAACTGTTTCATGCACTGGTAGAATATTCAGGATTTTAAACAGGACCATGTAGTCGCCGTTACAAGTTTCTTTTGTTTTACTGTCTACAACATTTTTTAATATTCTAATTTGAAGTTCTAATATCTTATCTAAGTATGTTTTAAAAGTGCGCCCGTAAGCTACCATTCCATACCCAATCACGGCTTCTGCCAGTGCATGATACACCATACACAGTATTCTATTGTTAACGATATGTCTTAAACTTATAACTTTATAAAGTATCGATCTTAATTTATTACACAGTGTGTCTATATGCAAATTCCAGCTTATATTTTTGTCTATAATTAGCCCAAGATATTTATATATATATATATATTTAACCTCCGATGTAAAATTAAAATAGAGCTATAATTTATTTTTATGCCTATGTGTGGAAAATGAACTTTGGCAAGTTTTGATTGCGAATATGCTAAATCAAATGAAATCAATATTTTTAATAAGTACGCGCATTTAACACTATTGTTGCAGAATTATTTGCTGCTTGATTATGCAAATTTCGTTGCGATTAGAGATGTGCCGTTCTTGAGTAGGTTTCTATCGATTTGTATGGTCCATACCGATCAGGAAACGTTCTCGAGAACGACTATTCCCGACTTACGATGGACGAAATATATACCTATATAACATGTATTTTTAGTGCGCATGACTTTTAATCGCCAACAGAACAAAAGCGATAAACCCCTTTATAAACAAAATAAATTGTCATACACGACGAAAACGACGGGGTTTCCTTTCAAAAGAAATATGAGAATATTATGTCGCGTAAACAAATTTCATTTTGAATGTGCCGTAAATAAAAAGTGGAGGAATTACTCCGCGAACGCGTCGCTTAGTCGCGGTATCAGACGGCGATTTACATAATGACGTTTCCATTTTTTTCATAGTGTTTGTCTGAAAAGTTCGGGGAAGCCTTTTACAGCAGTGTGCGACGGAGAAGTGTCAACAGTGACTTTTGCTGCAAGTTGTATGTATTGTACGGATTTGAGTTGTATTTTGTTATCTGGCTTATATATAAATTGGATTAGGTACATACTTTTAAACACGGTAGGTATAATTCGCGATTGTCTTGGAAAAAGTAGCCAGAAGAAACCAGATCTGCCAGCTTTTCTTTATCTTGTACTATATGCTTGGAAATTTGTAAATGAAAATCCGCATTCTTCAATCGATTCTCGTAAAATTTTGTGAGTAGGTTCGAGTTCTTTTCAAAAAATATGTCGTGAAAACTAATTCCATTTTGAATGTGCTATAAATCAAAATTGGAGAAATTACTCCGTGTCCGTGTGTCCGACTGTCCGTATCAGATTGATACTAACAGAGCATTTTTATCTCCGAAGACGGTTATCTCAATTTTCCCGAATTTCACTTGCCATATTTCTTATTTGCCATTTTTTTTTCAAAAACCGTAATTTATTCGGGATTTTTTGTATACTTATTCATGTAGTAACCATAATGTTAGGTTAGGTTTGTTTTTATACAATCTCGAAAATATTGAGCTTACAGATAATACTTAATTATAAATTCAAAATTTATAAATCTCCGACTCAACCAAACATAGCTAAGAACCATCTCGACAGACAAGAATTTCAATAAAAAAAACTGCATTAAAATCGAACCATCCTTTTGGGAGCTACGATGCCTTAGAGAGGCACAAAAATACACAGATACACATGTTAAAGTTATAACACCCCTTTTTGTCTTGAGTTAAAAATAGATTTATGGCAAACGAAGATCATGGCAAGTAATGCAGTATGTCATACAAAATTCGGGCAAACGATAGAGAACTGGCGGAAGATGTCTCAATTGAATTAGAAACAAAATAAGTTTCGACATGGACAGCCTCAGGAAAACCATAGCATGTCATATTTAGAAAATATTTATTTTTACGTAGTTCAATACGTACTTGTTTTAGCTTACCGAACACGAGTCCTAAATATCCATTCAAGTAACTCATTTTATTTCTTAGAAAGCTTTTTTATCAACTTGTTTGCCGATGTATCCCTGAGGAGGTTGGGGTAAGTTGGGACGCTCTTATGAAATTCACTCGTATAAAATATAGAGGTTTCTTTTACGAACACGATTTTGTATGGTTTCGGACTCTCGTGAGCCTCACGTGTTATTTTTTCATACCTTAATGCGTTGATGGTTTCATGCGACTAAATAAATGATTAGTATGTCCCGAGTTGAGTTACAACATTAGCTGAGGATAACTGAAATATATTTAGTAGAAATAATATTTAACACGTATGCGAATCCCCTAGAGCTGCAAGCGTCCATTAGGCTGCGGTAACCGCTTACCTTCAGGTGAGCCGTGCGCTTGTTTGCCACCTTAGTGGTATAGAAAGAAATCTTATTTCAATATGAATGTGTCATCCTGCCACAAAAAAAAAACCATTTGCTAAGGATTTTCCAGCAGGTTATTTTCTGGAGTTAGTTTTCTCCTTAAATAGTAAAATCCTTGACATAACCGATGGAGTTCGTAACATTCATTCACTGAAATGTTCATGGCGTCAATGAACACTATGAATTAGTATAAATGAACGAGTAAATTTTAAACGAAATCCCAGACCAATAACGTGTTCCTTTCGACTCAACAACTAACTCTAAAGATCTTTATAGTTTTAGCACCAGGTTTGAAAAAACTACTTAGGTTTGGGCATAGTATGTATTAGATCAAACAGTAGTTTAACTGAGGCTTTTGGTGCTTTGAGGGTGCGGCTCGTGATTCTACGCACAAACCAAGTACGGTGCAATGTATGACTAAATTCGTTGTTAGGCGCAAATTCAACGGTGTTTTGTGATATGGCGAAATAAAATATCGCAAAGGTATACATACTTATATCTGATAATTCCGTTAGTAGTAGGGATTCGCCGATACTACGATACGGGGCGGACGGGCCTGATGGGCGGCATCCAGGGCGGATTTGGCGGACCACGAAACCTAAAAAAAAAAAAAAAAAAAAAAAAAAAAAAAAAAAAAAAAAAAAAAAAACAAATAGCCCCCTACTTGGAGCGTTTGGAATAGGTCCCAGGACGCTCAGACAGCTCTGTCAGGACTTACAGAACGCCCTACGCTAACAATGCAACACCTTCCCCGACCCATCGACCCTTTTCTATTGTCTACCCGAGCTCGGGTTTTATTGCCCTCTCGGACGCCGAGCTCACTTTTATTACGGTCTACTATTGTTTCCCTCTTTTATATTTCTCTTTGGCTTCAACTGCCTACAACTTCCTTTCCAAACGGTATACATCTTTTAAGAACATTCTTTAGGTAAAGCTGGACAAATACCTAAACATCTCATACCTAAACTATCAGACTAGGTCCGCCACCTTGGTTCTTATTGGAATCGCTGTTTCAACCCAGCCTGTCTCACATCGTCTCTTTACTCCAAGGTTTCTTACTACGTGATGTGTGCTACGGTGTACGTATCACTAATCTAAGCTAACCTATGCTAGATCACAATTCTAACCTAACCTAACCTAAGCTACAGGACTACGCCCAGCTAACGCAGGATACGTTAACTGACTACTTAACTTCAGGTAGCCTTACTTCAAAGTATGTATTTTGTTACTCACTACATATGCTGCATTTCGAACGTTGTTCTATTTATATATTTTATCTTGTTCAACTTAACATTACTTCTAACTTATCACCTAACTTCGAAAACTTAATTTTGAAGAACTGCTTTATTTACTTACCTACTTAAAACTAGCTACGAGCACAGTACAGTTGTTTTGGTCTTAAGAACGCTGTTCTAACCTAACCTAACCTTGCATAAATTTGAGTACGTACTCAATGTTACTTTCATCTCTTTTTTGTAATAACCGACTTCAAAAAGGAGGAAGTTCTATGTAAAAATATTGCCTGTAGCATAAGGATAATACGAATCTAATCTTACAATAGTAATGCGGTATTTTATACAGTAATAACTGCTTCAAAACTATACTAACTTATTTAAGCTGTAAGTTAAAAATACGAGTTCTAGTTTTGCATATTTATTTATTTCGTCAAATATTATGTTCTTGAATAGATGCTTAAGAAAATACCTGAATAAACTTTGTAACTTGTACTAACGTGTATTTGTAGTAGGCTGAACTAAACTCGTTGATTTTTTAATTTGTTTGTTGGGTCCATATTGTTTGTAAAGATTTATGACAGGTTTCTTCTCCGAATCATCAAAAGATTCGAAAGTCTATTATAAATTTTATTACTGTTTGTTGGTGGCTGTTGGGCGCGGTACAAACTAGTCGAAACGTGATTTTAACGGTAATCTATTGTCACATCCTTATAAAAGCCGATGGACAGTGACGATCTATAAGTATTCAGAACCGAGTCGTGCTTGTTACCAGAGCTCTCTCAGTGTACAGTGACATAGTGTTGAATCGTGCTACAGTGCTTATAAAAAATGGCAAATGTAAGTATGTACTATTTTTTATAAAATATGTATGTAGTATTTTTATGTACTATTTGTTTAACAGTGTTTTTTTTTTCTGTAACTTGTGTTCATCGTGTTACTTGTTAAGTGTGTTAATCGGATGTATAACTTATTGTTGAATATTGTTACAGTTCACGGAAAACACTTTCAAGAATTTTTATTACCCTGAACCTGAACATGATGATTCAGGGAGTGATGAAGAAGGCACACTCGGTTTTAAAGTGAAACAAGCCATAGCGAAGAAACGTCCTGCAAATAGTATCGAGAGTTTCTTTGAAAAACCGCAGAAAAAAGTGAAACCAGTGAAGAGATCTTCCAGTGTGTCGCAAAGTTCCCATACCGGTGTTGCTTACCTATCTTCGGGTAAAGACGATGCTGCGTATGCATCACACCTTATTAAGATAGAAATATACGATCTTGAAAAAGTTAGGAACATCGCACCAGAAGAGCACTGGAAGCACGCCGATGTGAGATTAAAATCTTACATCTCAACTGAGCAAGATCCACAGCTTGAGACTGTCCGTGATGTGATATACAACATAACGAAAGACATAGCTTCAAAGGACACTTGCGTGAAATATTTTATAAACAATACGAAAAAGTAAACTAAGTGTTTGTGTAGTTTTAATACTAGGTTAAAACTGTATTTATTATATAAGACATAAGATAATATTTTATAACATACCCTTGTGTACTACTAGTATTATATATTTCTTACTGCTTAAACAACAACTTTTTGTTATTCAAAATTGTTAAGACTCGTTTTATAACCACATGTTGTAATTTGTTTTGTAGCCTAATCATATTGATCTATTTCCCTTTGCAAATGTATAAAAGTCTCCACCCTTTAATATAAAATCACTAAGCTACGTTTGTTATTTTAAGGAAAAAATTTGTTGTAATGTAATCACTATTTTCTTAGACACATCTCACGATGGACTGTTTAAGCTGTGATGTTTACGATTCCGAGCTCGTCAGGCTATGCGAAGAAATTGAAAGTGATCAAGAAATGTATGAGATCGGGGAATTACTAAGCCAGCTGCATAGTCAAGGGTGAGTACTCTTGTTCCAACCTGTTATATTGTTTATTGATATTGTACTTGTATATTTAGACATGCAATTTAAACAGTTTATTCTTGTTCAAACTTGTACAAAACCATTGACCAGTGTCATTGAGTTGTTGCCTTTTTATGGCTCAGTTTCATTGTTCTCTGTTGGGTGGGGATCCTGGAAGGTTCTTTATAAGCGACGTCTCTGGTGTAGAAATCATTCATTATTCCAGTTACTGTGTTTGTGCTAGTACTGTGTCTGTGTATTGTACAAAATACTGTTTTAAAAATGGTGCTTGGATACTTTCATATGGGAACTAGTTTAACCCACGACAAAATTGCAGTTTTAAGCAAAGGATTCATTTTAAAAGTATTTCATAGAAACATAAGATTGTGGTATATTGACAATCAATTACCTCAGGCGCTTTTGGAAGATGAAGATATTATACCCTATTACACACCATGTGATGGGCATATCAATAAGTCGATGCATAACTTGTCATCAGATGTCATTGATGGTGTTTTAACAATGCAGGCATATTGCCAGCAATGTCGAAAAAACTTAAGTTAGTATAATGATAATAATTTAATCATTGTTTTGAAGTTTTAAATCTTGTATTAAATACTAACGTTTCACTTTTTCTATTACAGATCTAACCAAGTAGGACGGGGGAGAAAAAGGACAGCTACAAGTACGGGTGCAGAAGTACCAGTGAAGAGAAACTACCCTTCCAACAGTCGTGATATGTCTACATCCTCAAGCGAAGAACCATTATCCGATGTCAATGTAAGTACAAAAAATAATTCTGAAATTGAATGTTCGGTGTGTAAAAAGTTCGTGTCAAAAAGATATTTTGGTAACCATTTAAATAGTAATATTCACAAAAATAATGTGTTGAGATCCGATAGTGAATATGTTAATGTCCAATTAATTGAAAATGCATTCAAAAACAGAGTCGCTACTTACAGAATATTATTTAATGAAATGGATCACCAACCTCTTGATCCCGAAACTATTTTACAAAAACACAAGGATAAGATCTTTACATTATTAGATCGTTCACTTAACAAACATCACGCTTTAAAAGTAAATTTTATTCTTAATGCAAATTTTACACAAGATACCAAACAATTAAATAATACATTTGATTTCCAATTAAGTAATAGTATTGTTGATATCAGCACTGATAAAGCTGCTGTTTTTACGTCCCTAGTAAATGAAATTGTGATAAGGTTGTCAAACTTTGAAAGAAAAGATAGTGGGTGGAGTTTAGTAACATTTAATCATATCGATCTCAATATTAACAAATATAATCCATTACGCGGCTCTTCTTTTATCGAATTACCTCGTGATATAAAAAATAAAAAAGCGGTTATTAATGTAAAAAACAATGACCATGAGTGTTTTCGATGGGCTGTATTGTCTGGTTTATACGAACCCAAAAGTCATTCAAATATGGTCAGTTCATACATATTACATAAGAATAAATTGAACTTTGAAAATTTAACTTTTCCATTTAAATTGGGAGATATCCATAAATTTGAAAAAAATAATGATATTAGCATTAATGTATTTGGTCTCGAGTACAACTCTCAAAACAAGAAACACGATGTTATAGGCCCACTACATTTAACTAAATTAAAAAAGTCTAATCACTTAAACTTGTTGTACATAACTAAAGATAACCAAGGACATTATTGTTTTATCAAAAATTTATCGAGGTTAGTGTCTAAGCAATTGTCAAATGCACAACATGCTGTTCATATTTGCGATGGTTGCTTAATTAAATTTACATCACACGAGAGACTAAACCAACATCAAAAAAACGACTGCTTCCACGTATGCACAAACTTACCATCCGAAAAAGAAGACACAAGAAATTGGTTTAACGAATATGTTCCATCGAATCAAGTTACTTTTAATAATTATGAACGACAATTAAGAGTACCTTTTGTTGTATACGCTGATTTTGAGGCATTTTTAAATCCAATTCAATCCTGTTCTAACAACCCCAGTACATCTTCTACTACCAATATTCAAAAACATGAAGTTTATAGCTTCGGTTACTATATTAAGTGTTCTTATAATGACAAGTTATCTGTGTACAGAACATATACAGGTGAAGACTGTGCAAAAACATTTATGAAAGTCATAAAAGAAGATTTAGAAACTATTTGTAAAAGTAATGCGTTTGCTAAAACTTCTTTCCCTCTAACAGATGCTAATAAGGTAGACATTATGCAAAGCCATGCTTGTTATATTTGTGATAGAAATTTGAATGATGACTCAACCGTTTCTTATAATTATCATACTGGACTTTACGAAGGCGTTGCACATAAATTTTGTTCTGAAAAATACAAACCACCCAATTTTGTACCTGTATTTTTCCATAATTTGAGCAATTACGATAGTCATTTTATTGTACATGGACTTGGTCTTGAAGATGGTGACATAGAACTAATCCCACAAAATAAAGAAAAGTATATTTCGTTTTCTAAGTCTTTACAAGTGAATAATCGTGTTGTAAAATTGAGATTTGTCGATTCTCTTAAATTTATGTCGAGTAGCTTGGATAAATTAGCTAAAAACTTGACTACTGACCAATTTTACGAATTGAAATTGAACTTTCCTCGTGAAGAAGACTTTAAACGTCTAATACGGAAGGGTGTCTATCCATATGAGTACATGACTTCGTATGATTCACTGAAATTAACTTCGCTTCCTACACAGGATCAATTCTATAGTTCTCTTACTGACAGTCACATTTCCGAAAACGATTTCCTACATGCTCAAGATATTTGGTCTCATTTCCAATGCAAAAATATGGGGGATTATTCCAATCTTTATCTGAAAACAGATGTTTTATTACTAACTGACATATTTGAAAATTTTAGAAATGTGTGTCTTAAGACATATGGTTTAGATCCCGCCCATTATTATACCGCGCCTGGAATTTCCTTTGATTCGATGTTGAGGACTACCAAAATAAGTTTAGAACTTTTAACAGATGTCGACAAAATAGCTTTTATAGCGAAAAACATTCGAGGAGGGATTTCCCAATGTAGCAACAGACATGCAAAAGCAAATAATACATTTATGGAAGATTATGATCCAAATATTCCTTCATCTTTTCTCATGTACTGTGGCGACTGCCGGGGGATAAGCTTCAGATGGGGATAAATAAGAGCAGAGGTACGATATAGGTGTTTATTGCCCAGAGGCCACACGATCACTCACCACTACATTTTATTTTATTGACGGATGTCACACATCTTATTCTAAATATAAACATACAATTCACAACTCTACTTTTATGTCGGTGGCCATATAGCACCAACAGTGAAGGAGAACCTTCACATTTCCCGCCGTCTCGGGGTGAATGGGGAACATTCATCTTACTACAGAAATACTAGACAGAACTACTCCTGCCTAACATATCATAAGTCCCTACCTATGCAGGGATACCCATACATTCATACCCAGATGGTCTCTTGCTAAGAGATAACCAGGGTCAGGACATGAGCAGACACTAGCCTATGGCATGTTACGTAATCTGACATGTTGACTGACACTGGCTTCGCCTTGACAAAAACCTGCTAAAAAGGCAAGGCACCAACTTCACTAGTCCCCAAAAGTCATCTGACTTAATATATTAAAGCATAGACCATTCGATACAAAATTTAAAATGACAGGCTTTAGTAATTCAATCGCCTGGTGTAACACCGGCACAACACTCGACTTAATTATCACGAATGTTCTAACCTTAACTGCCTGGAGTATGACATATGACACACGTCGCATGCCCCAAACAGTTGTACCACGGTATATCACTGCCCTTGTATTAGATGCTTGAAAACATTGTCTATGACACTTGCTTCAAACATCCATACAGGACTAACAAATAGTGATACCCGTCTACCACTAGCTTTATATTAGAATCCTGGCGCATATATATTAAATATGCCCCAGAAATCTGTACCTTAATTATTTTCACATTAGAATCCTGAAGCATATGAATTATGCTTCAAGATTCCGTACCTTGTTCTAAATAAATACCTGGAATAAATATTTTTAATTTATTCCAAGTATTTGTACCAAAAGAAATAAACCTTTACCGATAAAAAAATTACCTCATAACTAATTTCACGACCATAGACGATGTCATGACACGTCATATTGACATGTCAAATGCAATGTCAACGTCAATTCGTAAAATTAGTTATCAACGAAAAATACGAAAAATTCCTTTATTTAGATTCCTACCTATCTCCTAGTTAAAATTAAATAAATTATTTATTTATTATAAGGGCAAAAGAAACAACAATACAAAATCTTCAGACTGCATCGGCCCGATGCAGGCCGCATGAAGTTCTTGGCACCCCGTGCCAGAACCTCTGCCGCCCCTGGATGACGAATGCGCGAGGCATTCAATCACACCAGCAGCTGAAATCCCAAGGAACTGGGACAGCAACGGCCCTTGCAGTGTCGAATTACATGGAAAAGAAAAAAATGTATTAGCATACACAAATTAAAATGCTGGAAATAAAGTATTATAAATAAATATTGGAGGTCTGAGGAAACAATAAGTTAAAATTATTTCAAGTAAAAGGTACTGAAAATGCAATAAATTCAAAGTGCAGTAATTTATAGTGCAGGAAATTATAAATTAAACTTCCTATAGTAATAACTTAGAAATGCAGCTAATATCTTGTGGAAATAAATTAAATTATATTTACAACAGTGACACTTGTAAATGCAACAAATACAATTGCATCCTTGTACAGTCAGCCTGAATTAAAAATTTCTGAAAAATAATAGTTTTATTATTTACACCCTAGAAATATATAGAACTGTTTATATTAATTGGGATTAACGATTAAAGAATTTCTTTAATCTGTTAATATGAATTATTATATTCTTGGCACGACCACTGGGAGTGAGTTTTTGCACCACATAATTCAATGGAGACAATCGGTGTATTATCTTATATGGTCCTACAAATAATCTACAAAGTTTTAAACTTCTTCCAGTCAACCGTCTTGGTTTTATAATCATGACCAAATCATCAGGTTCATATTGGACTGATTTTGTCTTCTTGTCATATTGTAGTTTTTGTGAACGCTGAGCCTTTTCAATATTTTTCATTGCTTTCTCTGATAAATCTTGTATGTAGTTCATTTTCTCCTTTAATGTAGTTTGTTCTTCCTCATGAATTCTTAATTTCAAATCTTGATTAAAATACGGCTCCCGTCCAAAAACTATATGATATGGCGCAACGCCTGTAGATGCTTGAACTGAAGTATTGTATGAGAAGACAATTCTTGGCAATGCTGACGACCAGTCCTTCTGATCTTCTTGTATACATTTTGACATAGCTGTTGTCAATGTCTTGAAGAATCTTTCTATTAAGCCATTCGCCTGTGGATGATATGCTGTCGTATGAAGAAGTCGAGCACCAAATTCTTCTACTGTATTTTGCACCAATTTTGAAGTGAAGACTGAACCTCGATCTGTGATGATTGATTCGATGCCCCCGAAGATGCAGAATATGTTCTCAACAAGAAACTGTGCGATAACCTCTGCTGTGACTTTAGGTACTGCTTTACAAATGGCAAATTTGCTCATGTATTCTATAGCCCCAATGACATATCTATGTCCGTCCTTTGATTTGCAGAATGGGCCAAGCACATCCATTGCTACTCGATGACCAAAGTTTTGAATCTTCACATTTTGCAGTGGCGCCCTCTGGTGTAAAATATTCTTTTCCTGACACTTTGTACAAGATTTTATATAATTTTCTATTTTCTTTTCTGCATTTGGAATATAATATCGATTCTTGAATTTTCTTAAAGTTTTAAATAAGCCAAAGTGTCCTCCACTCCATGTGTTATCATGTAATTCTGCCATACACTCGTTAAATAAGTTTTCTGGTAAAACTGTGACACTTTTCAGCTGGTTATCAACCCATACTTTCTTGCATAAAATATTCCGTTTCGTGTGATAACCTTTATATTGGTTTATATTTGATAATTTTTCAAATATATTTTTGTATTCCTCGTCAGCCTGTTGTTTCTGTAATAAATCCATTTTTTCAAAACTATACAAACATAAGTCGTCCTGATTCGGTGTGATATTCTCTTCTGGTTTTTCCTCATTGTAGAGGGGATTTCTGCTTAGGTAATCTGCATGAATATTATCCTTTCCCTTACAATGGATTATTTTAAAATTCCACGGTTGTATAGCTAAAGCCCATCTCGCCAAACGTCCATTCATGTCTCTACGTGATCGTAACCATACCAGGCTCTTGTGATCCGTAAATACTTCAAATTCCATGCCCCATAAATATTGTTTAAAATATGATAAGGCCCATATAAGACCTAAACATTCTTTCTCTGTTATTGTATAACGTTTTTCTGCGTCGCTTAATTTCCTCGAAGCGAATGCTACTGGCCGTAGATCTGATTTGCCTTGCATAATACATGCTCCCAAAGATTTATCAGATGCATCTATAAACAATCTCGTTGTCACATCTTCATCTGTTGTGAAATATCTGAGTATTGGAGCTTCACAAATCTTGTTTTTCATTATATTGAAGGCCTTTTGCGCTTCTGTTGACCATTCAAATTTACGTCCTTTCTTCGTTAATTCTGTTAGAGGTAATGTTATTTGAGCGAATCCGTCAATAAATTTTCTGTAATACGAAAATAGACCTAATACTGATCTTAGTTCCTTTAAGTTGGATGGTGGCTTTGCATCTTGCATTGCCTTCACTTTCTCCATGTCGGGGCCAATTCCCTCCTTCGACACAGTATGTCCTAATACTGTTAAGCTTGTAAACCCAATTTTACACTTCGTCGGCTTCAAAGTTAAATTTGCCTTCTGAAATCTTCGCAAAACATTTTCCAAAGCTGTTAAAAACTCTTTATATGTCTTTGCATACACAATGATGTTGTCAACATATACCAAAACATTTTTGTATTTCATTTCCGCTAAAACTGTGTCCATTGCTCTCTGAAAATGAGCCATACTTGTTATCAATCCCATGGGTAATTTTTTAAATGAATATAGACCTGATTGACAAATGAAAGCTGTCTTTTCTTTGCCTTTTCCGAGACATAATTGCCAATATCCTGAATTTAGATCCAGTTCAGCAAAGAAACGTGCGCCTTCTAGACACGTCAATAGTTCTTCAATGCGCGGTATTGGATATGCATCTGGTTTAATTTTCTTGTTTAAACTTCTGAAATCTATACAAAACCTTGGTTTCCCATCTGCTTTCTCTACAATCACAACTGGTGATGCGTACGGGCTTTGACAACGTTCTATTACGTCATTCTTGAGCATTTCTTGAACTTGTTCTTCAATAATTTGTTTCTGTTTCTCGGACATTCGATATGGCGGTTTATGTACTGGTACTTCATCAGTCGTTTCGATGTCTATTTTATATCCGTTGTATGCCCCTAGATTCGAAGGACTGTAGGCAAATCTATCTTCATATTTATTTAATAATGTCAGTAGTTGCTGCTGCTGAGAATTGTTCAACTCCTTGCCAATTTGTATACTATCCTTATTCTCTTCTGCAAAATACACTGTTTCACATCGGATGCCTTGTTTATTTGATTCTTGCAGTGGCATTGGTTTTCTTGATTCCTTTATTATATTATTTACCAAGGGCGTGGTAAATCTTCCTTGTAAGCATATTTTATTTTCCTGAAAATCAATTTTGGCACCATTCTGTACCAAAAAGTCATAACCGATGATGATTTGGTCAGAATTAATGTCAATAATGTTAAATCTATGATTAAATACTACATTATCTACAATTATATTTAATTGTACTGAACCCTCAGTACAAACAAATTTGCCACCGATTATCTTCAAAGAAATCCTATCATCATCATTAAATTTAATATTCAAACTTTTGACAATAGACAGACTAATGCAAGATACGCTTGCTCCACTATCTATCAGAGCTAGATACTTGTCATTAAATATTTCTACATTTATATAAGACCTATTATGTAAAGGTTCATTATTGCCTGTATTAGTATCGGAGCGTAGTGTGTTCAACGCCGCGTCGCTCCAGTCCCGCGTCGTCCATCGGCGTTTGGGCGATTCTCTTCATTCCGGTACGTTGATCTCGAAGGTGCATTTCCTTGGTAGTTGCCCCGATAATTTTGTTGTGGTCTTGTTCTGAAATTATAACTTGGATAACCACGGTTCACAGGCGTGTTCACCGCCTGATCGTTGGTTAACGTAGCAAACACTGGTACTGGCGTATGAACTGGTACTGGTGTAGAAAATGCTGATTGGGGTGCCGTCGAAACATTTGGGGATGAAACATTTATTGGTGATAGTGATATTTCACCCTGTTGGCTTTGGATCATTGGATATGGAGTTTCGTTAATTGGTATAACAATTGAGGGTTTTTGTTCTTGCGAATGATACTCATTGTACCGATGAATAGCCGCCTTGAGCTCTGCCTTCGTGTTGATCGCTGAAGTTGTAAAGAATAATTTGGCGCTGTCATGTAAATTCTTAATATAATGGGTGATGAAGTCTGTTTCTACAATGTTCCCGGCCTTAGACGCCAATGCTTCCAGAGCATAATAGAATATTATTGGTGATTCATGAGTCTCCTGCCGACGATAATAAAAACTTTGTACATAATTTTGGCTCGACGGGAATTCGCTTTTTAATTTCGTCAAAACATCTTCGAATGATGTGAAAGTTGCATGATTAGCCTTATAAAATTGTAACGCTGGTCCTGACAAATATGCTGCGATCGCTGCTTGCGATTGTGCAGGATCATATTTTTTGACTTGCGCCATTATTTTGAATTGGAATATGAAATCATCCACGTCAGATAAGCCATTAAAAGTACTCGTCTCCATTTTTATGTGGAGTCCGAAACAATGCACAAACAAATTATAATCGCTTGGGATGAAAAATGATAATGGGTGATTCAATGATTCGTCAACTTCACCCGTTTGTCGAATTCGCTCCTTCACGGCGGTGCCGTCAGGACATACAATACCGCAGTGATGCTGGCAATTCGCAATTGCCAAATGTACTTCTCCTTCGTTGTGCGTCGTGCGCGTATAGATAGTGCGCTTCGCTCCTGTACGGCTCCTATGCAAACCGTAAGCTTTCCGTACGTAATTGTACAATCCCCGAGAATCTGTGAACAAAATTAATTGGGAGCGGGGAAAACTTCCAATACTCGCGTGACTCTAGTTAAAAATTTCGCAGCTCCACCAAGTGTGGCGACTGCCGGGGGATAAGCTTCAGATGGGGATAAATAAGAGCAGAGGTACGATATAGGTGTTTATTGCCCAGAGGCCACACGATCACTCACCACTACATTTTATTTTATTGACGGATGTCACACATCTTATTCTAAATATAAACATACAATTCACAACTCTACTTTTATGTCGGTGGCCATATAGCACCAACAGTGAAGGAGAACCTTCACAGTACTTAGACGCAAATAATCTCTATGGGTGGGCTATGTCACAATGTCTTCCGTCTGGCAAATTTGAATGGGTAAATAAAGATACCGATTTCAATGTTTCAGACGATGCTGAATATGGGTTTATATTAGAAGTTGATCTAGAGTACCCCAAGGAATTACATGACTCTCATTCAGATTTGCCGTTCTGTCCAGAAAATGTATGTCTAGGTGATTCTAAAGAAAAAAAATTGATTCCCAATTTAAACAATAAATATAATTATGTATTACATTACAGAAATCTTAAACAATGTTTAAAAAATGGGTTGCGTTTAGTGAAAATCCATCGTGTGTTGAAGTTCAAACAATCTACTTGGTTAAAAAGTTACATAGATTTGAATACCCGAATGCGTTCGCTGGCGACATCTGATTTTGAAAAAGATTTCTTTAAACTTATGAATAATTCTGTTTTTGGTAAAACAATGGAAAATGTCACGAAACGTGTGAATGTTAAATTATTAAGTCACTGGGAAAATCGCGGAAAATCCCAAGGGGTACAGTCCTTAATATCTAAACCTGAATTTCATAGTTTATCAATATTTTCTGAGAATTTAGCTGCTGTGCAATTGAAAAAAACAAAAATCTTTTATAACAAACCAATTTACCTTGGATTCTGCATTTTAGATCTATCGAAAACTTTAATGTACGAATTCCACTACAATTATATGAAATACAAATATACGGAAAATCTCAAGCTCCTTTACACGGATACTGATAGCTTAATATATGAAATAAACACTGCTAACTTTTATGAGGACATTAAATCTGACCTGAACTTGTATTATGATACATCTGATTACCCACCCAACAATGCATATGGTTTACCATTACTAAATAAAAAGAGGTTAGGTTTTTTTAAAGACGAAAATAATGGCAAAATTTTGAAAGAGTTTGTTGGTCTTAGATCAAAAATGTATGCCTTAGATGTTCAAAATAGTGGTATTATATCCAAAGCTAAAGGAATAAACAAGTGTGTTACCAAAAAATTAACCCTTAACGACTATAAAAGTTGTTTATTTGATAGAAATATACAACATGCTCAAATGTTACGATTCCGATCAATAAAGCATGTTTTATTTACGCAAAATGTCAATAAAATATCATTATCTTACAACGACACAAAACGATATTTATTGAAAAACACTTCGGATACTCTTGCGTGGGGTCATTATAAAATACCTCATAATTCTTAAAAAAAAAAAAAAAAAAAAATACACGGAACATTCAATTTTCATATTTATTTTTTGTACATAATATTGTATTTTAGGATGTTTTTTTTTTATTTTTTAAGTTTTGGCAATAAAATGATTGGCTTTTTATGTGATTTATCTAGAATAATATAAATATTAAAAAATAATTAGCAAAATTTTTGTTTTTTTTTTTTATTTGTTACCCTATTTTTTTTACCAAATTTATTTAAAAAGCTATGGTCTAGAAATTTTCTCATTTGAAGTCAATCCGTTAACATATGAACACACATATTTAAAAATTTATAATGATTCATTTTAACCACCCTTTCACTACAATAGTAGCGGGTCCAAGTGGGTGTGGTAAAACTCAGTTTGTTACCAATTTTTTAAACAATGCAAAAGAAGTATGTAATGTTGAATTTGATGAAATTATTTGGTGTTATGATGAAATGCAACCTTTGTACAATCTGGAAAATGTAAATTATAGCCAAGGAATACCAGATTTTTCTTTATTTGATGGAAAAAAGCCCAAGCTTCTCATAATTGATGACTTGATGAGAGAATCGGATGGACGAATCGTTGATATTTTTACAAAAGGAAGTCACCATAGAAACTTAAGTGTTTTTTATATTACTCAAAACATATTTCATCAAGGCAAAGGACAACGTGATATTTCATTGAATACCAGCTATATTGTATACTTCAAAAACCCGAGGGATAAAACACAAATTCGCTACTTGTCACGACAAGTTTATCCGGAGAACCCAAAATTTGTAGATGAAGCCTACAAAGATGCCACTAAAGATGCTCATGGTTACCTTATGATTGATCTGAAGCAAAATACCGATGACATATGCCGTTTTAAAACTAAAATATTTCCTTTTGATGGGCATTGTACCGTATATGTTCCCAAGAAAGGGTTTAAATACGACAAGAATCAACACGTTTTAATCAGTTCCAAATAATGCATCCAAGAGTACACACATATAAACATTTACTTGAAGCACTGCAGTTACTTAAACCAAAGTATCGCACAGCGTTGCTAAAATCTTGTGAAGATGAAGAAATTAATATTATTTGTGAGTGTATTTATAACGTTTTAAAAGGGAAAATACCACTGGAATCAAAAGATAAATCAAAACTAAACAAATATAAAGACACATTACGAAAACTAGTTTCGAAAGGGAAACACAAATTGAGGAAAACTGTTATTATTCAAAAAGGAGGTGCATTTCTACCTATTATATTAGGTGCAGTTTTAAGTGCCTTAGTAAGCTCCGTAACATAAAATAAAATGGAAAACACAAAAAAAATGTTGTTAGTTGAACCAGACTTTATTGAAAGACTCAAACGAAATGATAGCCAACCCGAAAATGTATCATCTCGCCTAGACGGAGAGATGCAAAAAATCCTGAAGAGTAAAATTAATGATCGTGAAAAGTGGGCATTATATTCTCAAGCACTACAACGATTTTTGCACTTTATTGAATCAGATCGAAAACCATTTAAAATACCAATAGTGATGGAGGGGTTTGATCAACTCAACGATGAAAGTAAGGATTTAAACTTAAAAGTAAACAAAAAGGAGGAGGATGAAAATTATGAATCAGTTGCAAATAAAACACTACCAGATGGTGATGTTTCTGCAGTTACTGCAGCTACACCGTCTGGTACAAAAAATCCAGAAACTGTACTATTCAGTCCATCTCGTATTATAGATAATTTACCAAAATCATATGAGAAAAAAACCAGAACATTATTGACTTGTATTGTGTCAAGCAGACCAAAAATATGGTGGAAAACAAATGGTGAAGTTGTAATAAACAATCGAACTATTCCAAACAGCAATATTCTCGATCTGGTAAGCGATACGGTTAGATCTCTTAAACGCCCTAAGCCAACAGGATGGGAAGAGTTTGCTTTATTTTTAAGAGATATAAAAGTTCCTACGTCTTGTATAGGTAATCCTACTAATCTAGAATTTATAAATAAACCTCAATCGAGTGAACCTCACGCATCATCTGCTCCATCAAGTGCTCGATCGTCATCGTCATTTAAAGACACAAGCGCCAGTACACCTCTTTCAAGTGTACTGCTCAAGGCAAACAAAAAGAAACTAGATTGGGAAAGATGGAGCCCTTATTAGACATTCATGCAATATACTACGATGTATCTAATCCAGCAGGCTACAGTAGTTTAAATAAATTAAGTAAACAAATGAAAGGACGAATGAACAAAGACGAAGTAAAGAACTGGTTACAATCTCAAGAAACGTACACACTGCATAAACCGGTTCAAAGGCGATTCACAAGAAATAAATACGTCTTATCTAACTTTAATGAACTCTGGCAAGCTGATCTGAGTGATATGGGTACTTACAGTCAATATAATGATGGATACAAATATATTCTGTGTGTTATTGATGTGTTCAGTAAATATGCTTTTGCGAGAGCTATGAAAAAGAAAGATGCCACAACCGTTATAAATTGTTTTGAAAGCATATTTACTGAAGCCAATTCTACTCCTCGTCACATCCAATCTGATAAAGGCACCGAATTTGTTTCAAAGGCAGCAAGGGATTACTTTAGGAGCAAAAACATTAACTACTATACTACTAACAATCCTGACATTAAAGCAAGTATAGTAGAAAGGTTTCAAAGAACTCTTAAAATGAAAATGTGGCGTTACTTTACTCATAAGAATACATACAAATATATAGATATTTTGCAAGAACTTCTTTATTCTTATAATCACAGTTATCATTCTAGTATTAAAATGCGCCCTATCGATGTAAATTTTGATAATATCATGACTGTTTGGTGTAATTTGTATAACAGAAAAAAGGATAGACAACTTACTTTGGAAATCACAAAACTAAATGTTGGTGATCATGTTAGAATTACTAAATATAAACATATATTTCAAAAGGGTTACGAAACTAATTGGAGTGACGAAATATTTAGAATTGATTCAATAATAAACCGCTTTCCACGAGTTGTGTATACGTTAAGAGATTTAGAAGGTGAGCCTATCGTTGGTACATTTTATTCTAAGGAATTACAAAAAGTGACTTATCTCCCCTCCATTGATTATAAAATTGATAAAATAATACGCTCACGTGGGGTTGGTGCCAGAAAAGAAGTACTAGTGAAGTGGCGAGGTTATCCTAACAAATTTAATTCTTGGATACTCGCTTCAAGCTTAAAAAAAATATGAGTGAAAACAGCTTTTATATTACATTGTTAAGTAACAGTTCCTCGGACTACTATACCGATAATACGACTGCACACTTCTTAACCAAATTACCCAGGAGTATAAAGTTGGAAGGAGAATGGGTAGTTGGCTTAGTAGAATTTCAATACCCTTGTTCAATGTACAATGTTCAAGATCATGAAAATATGATTTATTTAAAAAAGAAAGTAGTGTCACCCACTGACAAGATAGCCAAAATTGTAGATATAAAAACTCATATACCAGCAACTACATATGACAACGTTGACCATTTTATTCAAGCTTTTAATGACAACCCACAACTGAAAAATAATGTAAAGTTTAGATATGATAATCTAACCAAAATGGTTGGGGTAGCAACAATTAATAACGATATAACTTCTCTTATAACAACCCCAATACTAAGTCTACAGTTAGGTTTTAAACCGAAAACAAATTTACGGCAAGTTTCATTTGGTAAAAATCCTGTTAATTTGTATTTGGGCTTACCATCACAATTATTTGTTTATACAGACATCATACAACCACAGGTAGTTGGTGATGTTATAACTACGTTGCTTAGAATAATACCATTAGATCCAACAGAATTCCATTATGGAGCATATAAAACACACATTTTCTCACCCGCTCATTATGTACCTGTTTTACGTAGAGAATTTGATACTATGGAAATAGATATAAGAACAACTACCGGTGCAAGAGTGCCATTTCAATTCGGAATTTCCTGCGTGAAACTACACTTTCAACGGCTAAGATGAATTATAAAAGATCATCTCACTCTTGTCCCTACGATCATTATTATACCCATCAAGCTGGTTCTGGTATAGGAATTGTCTATAAAGGTGTTCCGTTTCAGCGAGGGCATGGGATTGGAAGTTTTTTGGGGGGACTGTTTAGGTCAGTAATTCCTTTGTTGTCTAGTGGTTTTAAAACTGTTGGAAAAGAAGCGTTAGATGCGGGGGTTGGTTTGTTATCTGATATGGTAAATTCACACCCTATAGATAGTTCAGTTAGGTCTCGATTTAAAGAAGCTAGTGCTAACTTAAAAAGAAAAGCTGATGAAAAGATCGATTCTCTGATGTCGGGATCTGGGTATAAAATGTCAACTAAGAGACGGGAACCTCTCATTACCTTGAAAGCATCGCGCCGAAGAGGAGCTAAGAGAAATAAATATAGTGACGATATATTTTCAAAGTAAATCATGTCATTCCTACACAATCATTCGTGTGAATGTGCAAAATCTGAGTTAGATATATTTGCCCTGCCTTCGACACAGACAAGTATTGAGAGTGGACAGTGGGTTCATTATAAACCAATCTCATCTTTAAGTGATGATGGTCCTATTGAGTTTCAAGTCCCCGGTTCAGGTGATGACTACATTGACTTATCACATACATTATTACATATAAACGCCAAAATATTAAACCAGGATGGTACAAAGTTAAAGCCTGATACTCAAGTTGCCCCCATTAATAATTGGTTGCACTCCCTTTTTAATCAACTTGACGTATATTTAAATCAAAAACTAATCTCGCCACCAAACAACACATATGCTTACCGTGCTTACATGGAAAATCTACTTAACTATGGACCAGCCGCTAAAAAAACTCACCTTACTTGTGGGTTATGGTATGAAGATACAGCACATTATATGGACACCGTTGACGCAAATAACAAAGGATTTCACAAAAGGATGGAATTTGTTACAGATAGTAAACAAGTTGAAATGATTGGACATTTACATGGTGATATGTTTAACCAAGAGAAGTTTCTAGTGAATGGTGTAGAAATGCGTGTTAAGTTAGTGCGATCAAAAGAATCGTTTAATCTTATTTGTCACCAAGATAAGAAATTTAAGGTACAAATAATGGACGCTAGTCTCATAATAAGAAGAGCTAGAATCAGTCCAAGTGTTTTGTTAGCTCATCAGAAAGTGCTAGCATCAACAACTGCAAAATACCCTATCACAAGAGCAGAAGTAAAGGTACTTACAATACCGTCAGGAATACAGGGTAAAACTTTAGATAACATATTTCTTGGACAGGTACCTAAAAGATGTATAATTGGTTTTGTATCAAATTCATCGTTTAATGGTAATTTTGCATTGAACCCTTTCAATTTTCAAAATTATAATATGAACTCTTTTAGTTTATTTGTAGATGGTCATGAAATTCCTTCTAGAACATTACAACCATCATTTAGTTCTGGTTTAATAGCATCAACATATCATACTCTATTTTCTGGGACTGGTATTCACTTCCACAATGAAGGTAATGCAATAAGCAGAACCGATTACGGGGAAGGTTACTGTTTGTTATGTTTCGATTTGACGCCTGACCTGTCAGCCAGTTCTACCTCACACTGGAACCTTGTAAGACACGGAAGTGTTCGGATAGAAGTTCGTTTTGATAATGCCTTGAGCACTACTATTAACTGTATTGTGTACGCTGAATTTGATAATGTTATTGAAATAAACAAAAATCGTGATGTATCTGTAGATTACAACAGTTAAAATAAATATAAATACAGTGAAATTAACAATTAATCTCATTTCTTCTTAATCTGTGTTTGTAACATCATCGATGAATGTATACATATTTTATTTATTATGGATACTAATGAAATTCAATATTGTATGAAAAAAATTAACCCTAGATTTAAATCAAATGTTTTTGCTGCTAACCGAATCCCTATTTGGGTTGCTCGTCCAGTTTTTATTGTAAGCAATTTGGACCCTGATTCGAAACCAGGTTCCCATTGGGTTGCAATGCATATTGATGCTAAAGGTGTAGGGGAATACTTTGACTCATTTGGTCGGAAACCTACTGGTTATCATAAGTTATTTTTGAATAGAAATGCAAAACGGTGGTTTTATAACCAAAGACCACTTCAAAATCATTTTACTTCAGTTTGTGGCGAATATTGTTTAGTTTATTTATATTTTAAGTATCAAGGAAAAACTATGAGCGATTTATTGAGTTTGTTTTCTGAGAATTCTCTTTGTAACGATTTAATTTTAAGAAATATGTTTAAGTCAATTTTTGTGAAATAAAACAATATATATATACTAAACTGATTTTTTTTATTTATAAATAATACCTTAATTATACCTTATTTACCTAAAAATAGTGTTTACATTACAACAATTTTTTTCCTTAAAATAACAAACGTAGCTTAGTGATTTTATATTAAAGGGTGGAGACTTTTATACATTTGCAAAGGGAAATAGATCAATATGATTAGGCTACAAAACAAATTACAACATGTGGTTATAAAACGAGTCTTAACAATTTTGAATAACAAAAAGTTGTTGTTTAAGCAGTAAGAAATATATAATACTAGTAGTACACAAGGGTATGTTATAAAATATTATCTTATGTCTTATACATTGAGGTATTATTTATAATAGAGCCACAGACCCGAACAAAATTGTCGAAAAAAGTGGCACTGCTGTCATGTTCCAGTAGATGCCAATAACGCTTATTTATAATTTACAACAACATAATTACTTCGTACAAAAAAACTCTTTACTCAAACGTTTAAGTGTCAAATTGGCTTACGTACTTATTACCACAAATATTTTTCGTGTAAATTAACTTTTTTAGCGAATTCTGACTCATGTCTCTTGTCAAACTTGGAACATGGCACGAATGGAGCAGATTTTAATAGTTTTACATACTAAAAATATTTTCATTATTATTTTATTTAGGTATTAAAATATATTTGTTGTTTGAACTAAAAAATAAACTCGTAAATTGTTAATAACAAATTAAGTTACGTTTTTATTTAACAACTGCATAAAAGGGTCCCGACACTGCATGGAAGGGATCAGTAATAATGACATTATGATTTCTCAACTCATCTTGTTCTAGTATGTGAAATGAGAGAGAGGCAAGTGCAAAATATAAACATTTTCAACCCTTTAAAGTTAGCAATTTTTTTATTAATTTATTAATGTAACCTGTAGGATCTGCCTGTAAAAGGCATATGTTCATAACACTGGCTCACTCGCCGCCGCACACATAGTCTCGGCTCGCGAGTAACTAAGCGCAGCATCCTATGTGACGTTTAACCATTTTACACTTCTTTTGTATACATTGTCATTTTTTTACGTTTTTATTGTGATATTAAAACTGTGTTGAGTGAAAGACTTTTACGCTTCTTTTGATTAAACATTAAAAAAACATATATGATTATGCCGAACGCACACACGAGAGACGAATTATTTGGCTGAAATTATTCTTGACGTCTGTCTCTTACTAAACGTGACCTCAATTTTTCAAGTTGTTTAAGATCGCGTGGGAATCTTAAATAAAAAAATAGGATAATTATTTATTGCACTCCTTTATTAATTAATAAAATATAAAACTATAGCGACTCCTTAGATTTTTGTTCTGTGATGAGGTGCATTTTGTAGGGACAAAGTTCATAATTCTAATCTAAAATATGCTATGATTTTACATAGGATTCGTTAATTAATCAATAGAATCTGCGTAAAAAAGAATATTCCGACCTTTTTCTTTATTTTATAGCTGTTATTTCTGCAATATTTCACTGAAAATTAAGTCATTTTTGAGACCCGTCACGTGTCATGGTCTAAACGAAACTGATCGCCCAACTAATGCGATTTGTGATTTTGCATTAGTTGGGAGGGTGCCATTTTTTCCGTCGGATTGTGTGTCCATGTAATTAATACGTCAATGGTCTTATATAATAAATACAGTTTTAACCTAGTATTAAAACTACACAAACACTTAGTTTACTTTTTCGTATTGTTTATAAAATATTTCACGCAAGTGTCCTTTGAAGCTATGTCTTTCGTTATGTTGTATATCACATCACGGACAGTCTCAAGCTGTGGATCTTGCTCAGTTGAGATGTAAGATTTTAATCTCACATCGGCGTGCTTCCAGTGCTCTTCTGGTGCGATGTTCCTAACTTTTTCAAGATCGTATATTTCTATCTTAATAAGGTGTGATGCATACGCAGCATCGTCTTTACCCGAAGATAGGTAAGCAACACCGGTATGGGAACTTTGCGACACACTGGAAGATCTCTTCACTGGTTTCACTTTTTTCTGCGGTTTTTCAAAGAAACTCTCGATACTATTTGCAGGACGTTTCTTCGCTATGGCTTGTTTCACTTTAAAACCGAGTGTGCCTTCTTCATCACTCCCTGAATCATCATGTTCAGGTTCAGGGTAATAAAAATTCTTGAAAGTGTTTTCCGTGAACTGTAACAATATTCAACAATAAGTTATACATCCGATTAACACACTTAACAAGTAACACGATGAACACAAGTTACAGAAAAAAAAAACACTGTTAAACAAATAGTACATAAAAATACTACATACATATTTTATAAAAAATAGTACATACTTACATTTGCCATTTTTTATAAGCACTGTAGCACGATTCAACACTATGTCACTGTACACTGAGAGAGCTCTGGTAACAAGCACGACTCGGTTCTGAATACTTATAGATCGTCACTGTCCATCGGCTTTTATAAGGATGTGACAATAGATTACCGTTAAAATCACGTTTCGACTAGTTTGTACCGCGCCCAACAGCCACCAACAAACAGTAATAAAATTTATAATAGACTTTCGAATCTTTTGATGATTCGGAGAAGAAACCTGTCATAAATCTTTACAAACAATATGGACCCAACAAACAAATTAAAAAATCAACGAGTTTAGTTCAGCCTACTACAAATACACGTTAGTACAAGTTACAAAGTTTATTCAGGTATTTTCTTAAGCATCTATTCAAGAACATAATATTTGACGAAATAAATAAATATGCAAAACTAGAACTCGTATTTTTAACTTACAGCTTAAATAAGTTAGTATAGTTTTGAAGCAGTTATTACTGTATAAAATACCGCATTACTATTGTAAGATTAGATTCGTATTATCCTTATGCTACAGGCAATATTTTTACATAGAACTTCCTCCTTTTTGAAGTCGGTTATTACAAAAAAGAGATGAAAGTAACATTGAGTACGTACTCAAATTTATGCAAGGTTAGGTTAGGTTAGAACAGCGTTCTTAAGACCAAAACAACTGTACTGTGCTCGTAGCTAGTTTTAAGTAGGTAAGTAAATAAAGCAGTTCTTCAAAATTAAGTTTTCGAAGTTAGGTGATAAGTTAGAAGTAATGTTAAGTTGAACAAGATAAAATATATAAATAGAACAACGTTCGAAATGCAGCATATGTAGTGAGTAACAAAATACATACTTTGAAGTAAGGCTACCTGAAGTTAAGTAGTCAGTTAACGTATCCTGCGTTAGCTGGGCGTAGTCCTGTAGCTTAGGTTAGGTTAGGTTAGAATTGTGATCTAGCATAGGTTAGCTTAGATTAGTGATACGTACACCGTAGCACACATCACGTAGTAAGAAACCTTGGAGTAAAGAGACGATGTGAGACAGGCTGGGTTGAAACAGCGATTCCAATAAGAACCAAGGTGGCGGACCTAGTCTGATAGTTTAGGTATGAGATGTTTAGGTATTTGTCCAGCTTTACCTAAAGAATGTTCTTAAAAGATGTATACCGTTTGGAAAGGAAGTTGTAGGCAGTTGAAGCCAAAGAGAAATATAAAAGAGGGAAACAATAGTAGACCGTAATAAAAGTGAGCTCGGCGTCCGAGAGGGCAATAAAACCCGAGCTCGGGTAGACAATAGAAAAGGGTCGATGGGTCGGGGAAGGTGTTGCATTGTTAGCGTAGGGCGTTCTGTAAGTCCTGACAGAGCTGTCTGAGCGTCCTGGGACCTATTCCAAACGCTCCAAGTAGGGGGCTATTTGTTTTTTTTTTTTTTTTTTTTTTTTTTTTTTTTTTTTTAGGTTTCGTGGTCCGCCAAATCCGCCCTGGATGCCGCCCATCAGGCCCGTCCGCCCCGTATCGTAGTATCGGCGAATCCCTACTACTTCCGTTCTTGTCAGTCATTATATTGCGATTTTTGTGATATTTATTCGGGGATATATGGTAAAAAATTGGGCAAGTGCGGGTCCGACTCGCGCATGAAGGGTTCCGTACCATAATCTATAACAAGTTTGGTAGGGGAGCCCCCTACAACAAATATTTATTTTATGTTATTTTCAGTATTTGTTGTTGTATCGGCAATAGAAATACATCATCTGTGAAAATTTCAACTGTCTAGCTATCACCGTTATTGAAATACATCCTGGTGATAGACGGACGGACGGACGGACGGACAGCGAAGTCTCAGTAATAGGGTCCCGTTTTTACCCTTTGGGTACGGAACCCTAAAAATTAAATATTGGTGATTCTACATTGGAAATATTAAATAATTAATTATTTATTAATGTCATGATTACAGCAAATATCTTGCATATATTGCCAAACTAGAAATATAACTTAGATGTTTTAGATAGATGTCAGTGTCAAACGTCGAATATACAGAATTAAACACTACACGTAAAATAGTTGTACGGTCAGCATCAAAGTATAGGTACAGAAAAGAAAATATACCGATCAGTGAAGAAAATTGTGAAATTGTACTTATGAAAATGAAGTGATAAGCTAAAGGCGAGATCTGTGCTTACAAATATTTTGATAATAAAAGATACCCGCTACATCGTCTTTGTAACCCCCTTTGTTGTTCCCCGTAAGCGGGTATCCGGTATCCTATAAGCAGTGTTTGATTTGATGATAATTATTTTGTATTACTGTTCTAGTGTTATTTATACTGTGGATAAGGCGAGTAAGTTTTTATTAGCACAGGGCAAGTTTACGCAACGTACTTTTACTAGCTAAGTAATTTAAGGTGCGCTTGGAATGAATAGTAAGCCTTTTAAGCTGTAGATGTTCTTTAGTAGCTTCTAAGCCACCTTTATTTAGATGTTTTTCCTTTATTAAAGTCGTACATTTGCGAAGATCCGACTACACAATTAAATGTTTAACAATAAAAAAAAACCTTTACTAAGTTAGATAAGAGTATTGTTAGTTTTACGGGTACGTACCTCAATCGGTAAGAAGTAAGAACGGAACCCTTATAGGATCACTTTGTTGTCCATCTGCCTGTCCGTCTGTCAAGACCTTTTTGTCAGGAACGCGTGGAGGTAGAAGCTGAAATTTATATTAAATACTTAGGTCCGAGAAAAACTTCAAAGTCAACGCAATTTAAGTAAGGCAGTTTAATGCCCCAATCATTCGAAGAAATTCAAAGAAGCAATGTATTGCGAAATATATTGCTTTTATGAATTACTAGCTGTGCCCCGCGGTGTTACCCGCTCATCCCACGGGAACACTAAATTTATTCGGGATGAAAAGTATCCTACGTCCTTCCCCGGGACTGAAACTATCTATATACCAAATTTCATCTAAATCGGTTCAGCGGTTTAAGCGTGAAGAGGTAACAGACAGACAGACAGACAGACAGACAGACACACTTTCGCATTTATAATATTAGTATGGATTTTATAGTATAATTTAATAGCTTGACATCTATATGTATGTCAATGTTGGACGGCATACATTGAAATTACTAAAATATATTTTTTAAGTTGTCAGAAATGATGTTCTATTTGAAGAGTAGAATTTATGTTTTTATTTATTGCTCCTATTTTTATTATTATTATTTATTAGTGTTTATAGATTTTCTCCATACGTAAAGATGAATTTGGAGCTAGAATGAATAGCTGTAAAAATATTATCAAATTTACCAACCATACATAGTCCAACTAAGATATAACTGCTAGTCGGATATTTTTCACAGAAAACGCTACCGTTGCAAAACTCCGCTTTTAATTCCTTGTTATTTTATTACGTACAAAAATACTCGTAGCCGAACAGTTCTTGCTTACGCAGTATAAATATTCCCGCACCACCTAAATTGAAAAACAAAAAACAAGCCTAAAATATAGCGCGCTGGGTTTTACACAGCTGCACTATTTCAAAAATATTCCAACGTAATAATCATACAAATAGTCGTCATTTTCAAGTCGAAACGATGTAAACAGATGACCGCGGCTCAAGCCCTCGTTTCCTGGTGGGAGTGGCAACAAAAGATGCTCGTTTCCTCGTCTGAGCGCCAGGGCTCCGAGGGGGTGAGCCGAGGGGCGCAGCCCTACAATAGAGGCATTGTTTGTGCCCGGTGCCAGGAAAAACTCCGACCTCCGTGTTTCTCTGCATTTTTTATTCCTTTCTTTCACTAGACGCTTTTTTCCCTTTCTCGGTAAGCTCCTTTGACTGTGGGAATCATAGCTGTTTTGAAATCTTTATATTCTAGTAGCTGTTTGGTGGCCGCGACAGAAACAAAAGACTGTTTAACTAAGGTTGTTCTATTTGTTCGTTCCTTTGTTGCAAGTACATTCCATAACTATGTGCCGGTAAATTTCAATGTTTCATAAAAGTGCTGGGACAGCCCGGGGCGATGAAATACTGGCTTAGCCGGCGGACGGCTGTATATCCGGCGGAAGTGGCCCGCCCCCCCTCACGGCTCCCCTTCCGACCTTTCGGGGACTACACTCGCCATTCCTTATTTACCCGTTTTTAAGGTTCCGCAATAAAAGGGGGAAAACTAAGTGGCGGAAAACTTGAAGACTTCTTATCCGTTCGGCAGATACGTAATTATGGTTGTCTTTTTGTTTGAATCGAATTGTTTGAGAGTAAAGTCAATCCCATGAACAAGATTTGTTTCCTAGTTACTGATACTTTTTAGCGGCCATCTAACTCAGTAGTTCTGGTTCCTATTCGTTTAATATTTTTTTTATTTTTTGTGGTTTGGTCTTTGGTTACAATGCATTCGGGAAAAAAATCTGGATAAAATTGTCGTCTGCTCTTTGGCCTATACTAGCATTCTATGTACATAGTAATACGAAAAATCAATCAATACAATGGTTCGGCTCTGTGTGAAAGTAGAAAAAAATATTACTGACTGCATAGAGTAATTTGAGGGTTACCCGTAATTTCAGAGCTTTACAAAACCCGCATTTCGGGGATCGCATTAATTCTCTGAAATAGTAAACAGTGCAAACTGGCTAGAGGCTTAGTTATTTGACGAGTATTTTGAGAACGCAGAACCGATATTTAAATACACTATGTATTAAACCTCTATCTTCTATGATCATCTCACGCTTGACTAGCCTTATCAGCCTGTAACATCTCGTACGACTGTTGCCCAATAAGATTATATTGAATACAGTGTCGGTACCTACATATTTGTGCTCAGAGCAACTGTACCAAAATTGAGTATCGGTACACAGGGTCGAGGTGATCCTCGCCGATGAGAAAATTAGACTGAACTTATCTGACTCCGACAGTTATAATGCAACACCACTGACCTGAACTGCTGCACGCCGTTTCTTCAAATGTTGAAGATTAAAATGAATGAATGTCACGAATACCCGGGCTACTATTAATTGTTGGTTGCACATTACGAACTGGCAATGAGTTTAACACAGTTTTGTTGGGTTGTGACTATTTTTAAAACGGATTCACAATTTTCACTTCTTGTTGTTCGTTTTCGACGCGCGCGGACGCGAGAGCTCGCAGTTGTAGGTGGCGCTAGGTGCAGCATGCGCATTGGCTCAAATGCGTAATGCCATCGTCAGACAATTTATCGATATCAATTATTGATGTTAAAAACTGTAACGCGAACATTCCGCCCACCAAAAATATAAGTACATATTTTTCTAAATAATTGTATATTTTTTTTTTACATATATAGTAAGGGGTTTTTTTTATAAAAATCTAACTAAAACATAGCAACACTGGCAATATATATATATATATATATATTTCTTAAGTAAATGATAGAATCAGGACATATATACATGAGTGATAAGCTAAGTTAACTTAATCACAACCGTCTGGCAATGGACAAAGTTTAACCAAGGGTCTCCGAAGAGTACCCGTAGCCGTCTTAACAGTCGCTTGACGGATTACGCCGTCGGGACTAGCATGTAGTTCTACGACTCGAGCTAATGGCCAGTGTAAAGGATATACATTATCACTTTTAACAATAACCACTGAATTTACCCTTAAAGGTTTAGAATTTTGGGTCCATTTAGCCCTTTGAGTTAATGAATTTAAGTATTCAGCGCTCCACCTTTTCCAAAAACCCTGATGCAATTGTTGGATGAGCTGCCAACGATTGAGTCGATATAGCTTTACATCAGTTAAGTCCTCTTCGGGTACCGTTGTCAGAGGCTCCATAGTCAAAAAATGGCCTGGTGTTAAAACATTCATGTCATTCGGATCTGAACTAAGGGGACACAAAGGGCGTGAATTCATTGTGGATTCGATCTGGGTAAATAACGTATAGAGTTCCTCAAACGTCAAACATTGCGTACCAACCGTCCTGTATAATAATGACTTTGCCGCTTTTATTTGGATCTCCCACACGCCTCCGAAATGGGGAGCCGCAGGGGGGTTGAATCTAAATTCTATTTTGTTTTGACTGGCTGCGGTGGACATTAATTCTGCTAGCTGGTTCTTAGCCCCTACAAAATTTGTTCCACAGTCGGAATGGATTACATTGCATCGACCGCGCCTAGCTATGAAACGTCGTAGAGCAGCTATAAAAGCTTCAGAGGACAGATCAGATACAACTTCCAGGTGAACTGCTTTGGTTGTAAAACAGATGAAGAGACAGAGATATGCCTTGCCTATTTTTGCTCCTCTATGAGTTCCGTGTTTAATATTGAAAGGACCACCAAAGTCAACGCCTACCACAGAGAATGGTTTAACTGCATTTACACGTGCAGCTGGCAAATCACTCATAAAGGGTTCCAAAACCTTAGGATTTGTTCGGAAGCATCGAACACATTGTTGTAGTGCGGATTGAATTGCACGTCTGGGGGACAGAATCCAAAATTGCTGAGATATTATATAATGTGTCGTATTTATACCAGGATGGCAATTGTTACGGTGGGTTTCACGTATAATTAACTTGGTTAGATCAGACTTACGGGGTAATAAAGCAGGATGCTTGTGTTCGTACAACAAACCAGATCGTGCAAGCCTACCGCCCACCCTGAGCACTCCTCTTTCATCGATAAATGGGTTCAATTTTCGAAATGGTTTCGACAAGGGTTTACCAGCTTGAAGCCGCTCCATTTCTGTCGAAAAGTGTTGATCTTGAGTTCGTTTGACAAGTAGTCGCAAGGCGTCTCTGCGCTCCGAGTTTGATAGTATACCGATTGATTTGTCCCTTGGTTTACGAAGATTGTGGATGAGTCTCAAGCAATAGGCGGCGAGACGTATGACCTTACTCAAGGCAGCATGGTCTTCCAGTAACTTGTCCAAAACGTTGGTTGTTTGTTCAGTTAGTAATACCGTTACACGCTCTTCGCATTTCACATCGTCTTGAACTTCTTCGGTTTCTGTACGTATCGGCCAAAATTCACTGGCTTGCTTGAGCCAAACTGGTCCCGCCCACCATAGGGGGTGCTCAATAAGATCTTTTGGTAATGCGCCTCGTGAACATACGTCAGCTGGGTTATCGTTTGTAGAGATGTGATGCCAGCATGAGCGAGGGACAATTTCTTGAATGTGACTAACCCGATTAGCCACAAACGTTTTCCATCGAGATGGGTGAGACTGGAGCCACGAAAGAACTACAGTCGAATCTGACCAAGCATATGTTTGCTCTATTGGTATGTCATTAGTATACGTATTCTTAACGTATTGTAGCAAATCTGCAAGCAGGACTGCAGCACACAACTCCAGACGAGGCAAAGTTTGCTGTTTTAAAGGGGATACACGTCCCTTGGCACACACTAATTTCACAGTTATGTGACTATTTGCATCAACGGCTCGGAGGTAGACGACAGCTCCATACCCAGCTTCTGAACTGTCACCAAATCCGTGCAATTGATATGACACTGCCTCGTCAACAGTGATGCGACGTGAAATACGAATCTTTCTGAGTAATGGCAGTTGTTCGATATATGAACGCCACTGATTAACAATGTTATCTGAAGGTTTTTCGTCCCAACCGATGCCTTGAACCCACAAAATTTGGATTAGCCGTTTGGCTAGAAAGGTGACAGGTGACAAAAAACCTAACGGATCAAAAATGCGCGCAATTTCACTTAAGATGTTACGTTTGGTGCATTCCCGTTCACAGTACTTCACATCAAATACGAAGTTGTCGGCACTCCACTTGAGCCCGAGAACTTTTAAAGACGTGACTTCCTTATCATCAAATGAAGCCGATCCATGTAAACAATCCTCAGGACGAATGTCGTTCAATAGCTCGGGTACATTGCTTGCCCATTTTCTTAATTCAAATCCACCACATTTAAGTAAGTTTATGACTTCTTCTTTAAGTACGTTGGCTTCCTCTAAAGATGAAGCACCTGTAGTGACATCGTCCACATACAAGTCGGATTTTAGGATTTTGGCAGCTAGAGGAAACTTCTCACCTTCGTCGTTGACAAGTTGTTTGATAGTTCGACACGCGAGGTACGGTGCAGCAGAAGTACCGTAAGTCACAGTTTCTAAACGGTATTCCTGAATCGGAGAATTGTGATCGAACCTCCAAAGAATGCGTTGATAGTCTTGATCTTCAGCTCTTATCTTTACCTGACGGAACATTTGTTTCACATCTCCGATGAATACCACAGCATGCAATCTAAAACGTAGGAGAACTGTTGTTATGTTTCCTTGTAGTCTGGGACCAATAAGCAATGCATCATTAAGAGATTGGCCAGAGGAACATACAGCCGATGCATCAAAGACAACTCTAGTCTTTGTTGTTTCACTCTCAGGACGGGTAACGCAGTGATGTGGAATATAATATTTACCTTTTGTTACTTCTCCAACATCTACTGCCGTCATATGCTGATTATCTTCATAATCCATCAAAAATTCCTTGTATGCATTATAGAGTTGTGGATCCTTCAGCAGTCGACGTTCCAAGAAATAAAATCTTCGCAGAGCAATTTCACGGGATCCTGGAAATTCAGGGCGCTCTTCAGACTTAAAAGGCAACGGAACTATGTAACGCCCATCTTCATCTCTGCTTGTACCTAATTCATATTTCCTTTCACATAGCTCTTCTTCTGAGGTTAGTCTTGATGAATAAGGAATATCTTCGAGTTCCCACATCCTTCTGACATGTTCATGTAGGGACACATCACTAGTGCACAGTAGCGTACAAAGATTATTGCTTATCTGCTTACTTGGCACACTGGTTTTGCCAATCAGTAACCAACCGAATACTGAATTCAAAGCTGAAGGCTGATTTGCTTCTCCATCGATTCGGCCAGGTAGCATGACATTTGTAAAGACTTCAGCCCCAAGCAACACATCAATTTGTCCCGGCATGTTGCATTGAGGATCAGCGAGCTGCAGATTTTTAACATGTTTCCATGATGATGTATCAAGGTGCATCGATGGCATAATGCCACAGATTACAGGTAATGTCAGTAAATCAATGTTGAAATAAGTTTCATCGTCCTTTCCTATACAACATGAGATTGATCCAGTGACTTTAGCTGAAGTTGAACCTAATCCGCTTACATTCCGCTTAGCAGTTGAAGGTGTGAACCCCAGTCGGCGCGCTGCATCTTCCGATATGAAATGCGCTTGACTACCCGAGTCAATCAGTGCACGCATAGATTGGTAATTGCCCTTGGAATCTCTTATTTGAATTTGTGCAGTAGAAAGCATTACCACAGAATGATGGCTGAATGTAGTCAGTGCATTTGGTTCTGATTGTATATCATTTGTACTTGTAGTCATTGCTGGGTAAAACTCCTCACTTGCATCCGGCATAGCAGGCATGGCATGCTGAGGCGGAGTATTGTCAATATGTAATAGAGTGTGATGCTTTTGTTTACACCTTTGACATCTGAAAGGTGACTTACAGTCTCTTAGGTAGTGTGACGCCTTCAAACAATTGAAACACCATTGTCTTTGTTTAGCAAATTCTTGACGTTCAGCAACCGATTTGGCTAGAAATGAGGAGCAATTATTTATAGAGTGCTGTTCCTGACATAAAGAGCATTTTGAAATTCCCCTCATTTCAACACCATCCGAAACAAGAGTGTTCACGGGCACACTCTTGGTAACGCGATTACCAGGAGGTGTACCGAACCTTAAAGGCATTTTATAGCCCGATGTTGAGGGCATTGGCATTTTATTTTCCTTTTGCTGGAAATGACTATCACACACTAAAGCGTCACATCTTGAATATATAAATTCCTTCAGAGAGGAGTAAGATGGTAAATTTGGAGAGGGTTGAGTTTCCTCAAAGTCACAACGCGTTTTTGTATCCAATTTGGATAAGACTAGGTAACATAATACAAAATCCCATTGATCTACAGGCAGATTTAGTGTTTTCAGTATTTTCAAATTTTCATTGAATGTGTCAAATATGCGTCTATATTCCAGAGGCGAGCTTGCCTTTAAGTTAAAGTTCAACATTTCCTTCCAACAGGTATATGCTAACTCACGATTATTTTTATAACGTTTAATAAGAGCATTGTAGGCTTCCACATAATAATTACCAGTGACAGGATATGTACTCACCAAGACAAGCGCATCTCCCTTTAGGCAAGAAATGAGATAGTGCATCCGCTCCGTGTTGGTTAAGGCTTCATTCATGTGTATCAATGAGTTGAATGTGTCGTAAAATGTTGGCCATTGTTTAATGTCACCCGAAAATGCCGGAAGAACTATTTTAGGCAACTTGATATTATTGGGCAAATGTGAGCGCTGACTAGGCAATTCATTTACTGCACTATCACTGGCATATTCTGCTGGGACCAAATTCCGATGTAATGTTAGTATATTGTAATAGATTTCATCACACTGAGTCTGCAAGGCGTCTGCATTTTCTACACTTTCATCACCACTTGCCTCTAGGTCTAATATACTCAAGTGACACTCTTCAAAGGTTGTATAGGACTTCTCAACATTAGAATAGTGTGACAGAAACAACGCTAAGTTTGTCCTATCTTCTATCGCCTGTTCACCTACTTCTAACGTTTTAGATAATCTGTTTAAAGACATCGTACGCTTTCGACGTAATACAGGTAAATCTTTGACAGTATTCTCCATTGTTTTTTGTTTAGAACCACCGCTTTCTTTACTACCCATAGTTTAGTTTATTTTTAGGCACTATTAAAAACACAACAACACCACTATTTAGCACAAAAAGTAAGAAAACTATTCACTAAACACTTCGAAAACAAATGTCACTCATGGGATAAAATTACGTTCTCTGACATTTCATTTGACGTCTTTATCGCGTTCCGTAATACGTCAACTCTCTGTAAACTTTTATTTGCAGTCGAATTTTTAAAATGCAACACTTATAATTGTATAAAACGGAACGTGGTATGAACTGCAAAATAGGCCATATATACTAAGAAAAAGAATTATCTATTTTCGTTTTATTTATACGAAATATAACATTAATTTGAATGAATCACCACAACAAAGCATCATATTATTATCGATTATCATAAGTACCAAACTAAAAATACAGACACCGAATTATTAAAGATTGTCTTGTACGAACTTACAATACCTACCAAGTATGATTTCAGTACTAACATAAAACAACAATATGATTATCGCAGGCCAACAGCATTGTATAAACACCAACGAAATGAAAGATTGTCTTATACGATCCTACGATATCAAAGCAGATTTTAGTACTGAACCGAATATTCAAGAGATGTGTAACGAAACATTATGTACACAAATTACGACAAAAAAATAGTAAGACAAATTGAATTATTTGTTATCTCCGAATCCACAACACACATCGCATCCACAAATAATTACTGAATCGCGTTGGTCAAGCATCCGCCATAGTAGTGTAGGTAAATTTGTTAGTGTTATGTTTTATGGATTACTATTGAAAAATAAGGATATTTTGGAAATGGATGATTGAATGAACATAAAATATCATGAACTTAAAGCAGAAATTCAGTAGCTATGTAGTTAAAGTGATGGATATTGCGTATTTATAATACAGTTTTATTTGTTTTATTTCATGTTGCTATTGCAATGAATAAAAAATGGCGGACGGAATCTATTTTCTAATAAGAATCTTTCCCTGGTTTTTCGGCACCAAAATAATGTACCAAAATTGAGTATCGGTACACAGGGTCGAGGTGATCCTCGCCGATGAGAAAATTAGACTGAACTTATCTGACTCCGACAGTTATAATGCAACACCACTGACCTGAACTGCTGCACGCCGTTTCTTCAAATGTTGAAGATTAAAATGAATGAATGTCACGAATACCCGGGCTACTATTAATTGTTGGTTGCACATTACGAACTGGCAATGAGTTTAACACAGTTTTGTTGGGTTGTGACTATTTTTAAAACGGATTCACAATTTTCACTTCTTGTTGTTCGTTTTCGACGCGCGCGGACGCGAGAGCTCGCAGTTGTAGGTGGCGCTAGGTGCAGCATGCGCATTGGCTCAAATGCGTAATGCCATCGTCAGACAATTTATCGATATCAATTATTGATGTTAAAAACTGTAACGCGAACAGCAACCGTGATTACCATAGAAACATTTAGGTCTAAAGAAACATCTAAATGCATAAACGAAGAATCCTCTAATCTTCTATTGCCGTTTCACCCTTGGCTATTCTTATCAGCTCGCACCATTCACAACATTACCGATCCCGTTGTCCAAATTGAGGATATCGAATACAGTGTACGTATGTGTTCGTGTCCAAAGCAACCTTGTTTGGTGTAGAAGCAGTTTTCCTCTTTAATTTTATATCACACCTTAATAAATTTCGGGTTATGTTACCTGGAAAATATGAAAGGTTTGGCGGCTTTTATGCTCCCAGCAAAATCTGTGACGCCGAATTTTTGTGAAGAATTTCGCTTGGATTTATAGGCATGTGGGGCGATGAACGTTGACCTCTTTAAGTTGTATTAAAAATATCCACCAGCAGAGTGATCATTAATATGTACACACATCTGTTAGAAAACTACTATGAGGCACGAACATAATTGGAATTCCTACTTTCTACATCGCTTGTAGAATTGTGGTTTGGTTTTAACATCCGAGAAAAGAATTGCAGAGTAATAAACTCTAAATAATTGTACTGTGCTCACGTGATCAAAGTAAATACTTTAATGTTCTGGTGAAACTCGAGGACTTTAACCATGAGCCACACGCACAGAATTTGCCTGTCTTGTAGCAGTCTCAGCTTTTTATAATTATCATCAAAATGATACCGTCCTTTACATGATCCTAGACCGTTTCATAACGGAGCAATAATGTTGCATTTTCCTCTGATAGCAGACTAGAGCTATTTTGTCAAGCCGTATGCGCGGAGTGATTGAAATTGTTTCCTTGCGCTTATTGCAACTTTATTGCTTCTAAATATTTTATTATTCCCTAGCCTTTGCTTCGGTTATTTGCGGTCGCCTTTTGTACGATCCCGCATGACTTTGTTCGCAATAAAAGTCATACATTTTCCATTAGAGGAATGTTTATTGGTATGCTGCAATATTGTTTCGCCTTCTTTTGATCTATACGTAATATTGTATCTGCAGAGATTAAATAATATGAATAATACTTTTGTTACAGTAACACATAAGTACTTACTTTTGTATGTAGTAGGTATGTATTAACTCTTTATTGTCCATAACAACAGATTATAAATACATTCATAACAGATAAAACATGTATGTACAAAAAGGTGAAAATATCACCAGTTTACCTTTGAGCAATTAAGGTTGAGTATTGGATGAAAATAGGCACCTGTGTCGATGTGTCAGTCTGGTTTCATTATCATTAGCTTTAGAACAAAGACAAAGTTGCACACGACTTTTTAGGTTTATTTTGGGTACGGTTCGCTTTCAATTAGCGTTCAATCGTTCATCAACTGACCAGGTAGCGCAGGCTTTTCAAAGGGGGCAACAGACCGAACATCCGAAAATTCTGGAGCAATTGAGTATTGCGTATTGTATGAATTTTGGGACACAAATTCTTTAGATAGCGGAGTGCACTAATAACAACACTATTAATCCTTTGGCAAGAAAACGGTTTAGGAATGTGTTGAAACAGGAAATTTGTTAACAATATGATCATCATACGACATCCAAAATCTTTGTGTTTTTTATTCTTTCTTCTTTTTTTTAAATCTTTCATTCGAGCTTCATCTTGAGTTTCATGTGTTTATTTGAGTTTTTACCTATTCACGTGAATTTTATACTAAGTGCCATACGCACGTTGTTTTCTAAAGTCTCTATGGTATGGCACTTTTTGGTTCCAACGTTAGTGAGTTACCAAAGGGGTAATAACGTTAACTGCACTGTTACGGTTACAAGTTTAAAATCATTATTCTAAAAAATATCATCATTTTAATTAGGTTAGGTTAGGTTGGTTTTGTAACAATCCCAAGTAGCTTACGGTTGCAGTGAAAAATGCTTTCTACCAATTTACACTTCGGGGAAATGAAACATTCCACGAAAAATCATTCGGCGAAAAGGAAGAGAACCATTAGCTCGAATACAGGGTGATCAATCCAAATCCTGGGTCAGTAGGGAGAAAACGAAAACTATAGTAAGAGATAGGGATCTGTTCTTAGGAATCATAGAGTCGATTTTAAATTTAATAGACGTTAAATCTAACTGCATTTTTTTTTATAAATCTCATCCTTAACCGGGAATTGAACTTGGTCAAAATTCGGTTAGTAATTGCATGTCGTATTGTAACATTCGATAACATTCGATCGGGCTACCTAAAATCCCTTTCCTTTTTAGCTAAAATCGATTTCCCTGTCTTTTATAGTTTGTGACTTCTCCCTACTGACCCATCTGGATTGATCACCCTGTATAATACAAAGAACGCCATCGAGCGGCTCTCGCAACAGTCCTCAGCAATTCTAGCACAACCGTCACACATACTCGTTATAGCGCGACAAATATTGTCGACCCCTTTTCTAATCCTTTTGCGTTTTTAGTTACGTAGCGCGGGAAAAAAATGCTACGGGCTACGGCGTAGCACAAGTAATGATGTGAGGCGTTGAAGGGGTTTAGAACCAGGCGGTCAATACTTATAGTATGACTCATTTACCGTGGTGCACAATCTTGTACTGAGATGACAACTGTCACTTGCGCCATGCCAAATAAAGCACACTTTAGTTCTAAGGGCAATATGTGCCATGCTTACTCCATATAGTGTCGATTATATAATCTATAGGTATTCTATTACTTTCAGAGCGCGGGTGAACGCAAACGTGAGTGACAGGAGCAAAAAACAGAATATAGATTTTTTTCGATTCACGTTAGTTCGCGTTTAATTTTTTCCCCAGTATAATAGGTTTTGCCTACACCTTTCGTTAAGTTTCGAAATAAAGGTGTTAAATTATGGCTATGAATCGTTATGCACATGCAGTGAGCCTATTTATGTCCATACTAACTTATTAAGGACTAGACAATGCAGAACCGGTTATTTTACTACAGAAATAAATAAATAGAAGGTTTTAACCAATTTACCTATTTTACATTTAATATTAGGTACCTACCTACCAATTATTAAATTCAACTTATTATTGTTTCAATATAATAGGCTAGTAGACCCATTTTTGAAATATATTTCAAATGGTTAATAATGATCTATCTAGCTCTAAAAAAAATGTCTTCTATTTTTCTGAAAGCTAAAAAGCTAAATTTTATCAATTAAAAATTAGAAATTTCTTGAGCAGTCAAAAACCCCGTCCGGCATTTTTGCCTTTTGCTAATCTGTGGCGTGACATAGAATTACCTGTAAATATTCGAAATCGACCGCCGTATAGTGTCATTCCGTTCACTCTAATATATACTTTGACAGGTGATCGAGAGGGACGGCACTATTCGAAGTCGTCAAAGTAGACTATCATAAGCGAAAATGGCGGACAGCGTTTTAAGCATTTCAAAATACAGATTAAAAACCATATTTTCAAATTCAATTTTCTCAGCCATCTTTCACTTTTATGAATTGAAATTTATATATTTAGGTTTCCTTTGCTAAATACTATACGGAATAAACATTACTCGTAGTTTATTACAATTTGACATGAGTCAACTAGCCTATTACTATTACAATGTATTAATATGAAATTTACAAATCGTTCACAGTGGATAGTGACATGAATACAGTTGTTGTTGTGACATCCATTTAATTAACGTGTCACAGCTATCTCGCCTTGACAAGTATGTTTTGTATGTCTTTGACAAGTATGTGAGTGCGAGAGTGACGGATTCTTTATCATTTATTTATCGCGTGATAAACGCTACCATCTTAGGCCCACAGAAAATCTGCACATCGAATTGACTAAATAAAACATTTAGTGAATCTCGAGCTGAAAGTCTTCTACTTCCAACTTACCTAATCCGCAAAATATGAGCATGCTAAAAGCGTACCTTAATCCGGAAAATCGTTTGATTAAAAGCAGCGAAAAGTGAAAGAGACCTATTGCTATTATGTTACCTCGAACACAAGGTAATATATCAGAGTGTATGAAACACACTCTTCAATAACAGAATGATCCCACGCAATCGTATATATCGTATATCCGCGGAGGAAGTCACGCCACCACCCCCACTCTCCCCCCCCTTACTATGGCTTACATTTTAATATGATGTCTGTCCGTGTTGCTATAGATGTAAAGTTAAAGATACAATAATTAAAATTTACTTACGTTTGCTGTGGTCATATCTGGTTCAGATTTCATCGTCCACTTTTGACATATACATAAATCGTAATCGAAATGCGAGCAAATTGTGTGAAATATATCTAGCGATAATTTAAGAAATCCTTATGAAAATAAAAGCGTGCATTTTGTGCCGCGGAGATACGCCCCCGTGTTGAAACGGCACGACGGCTTTGATGAGTGACTTGGCTCTTGTAACAAGAACTAACGTTTGAAATTACTCACGCTTGAAAGTGAGAAATGTACAAGTTGTTAGAAAGATTTTGGTTTAGAAAGAAATCATTATTATAGTCTACTTTGCACCAACACGAAGCGGGCCTGACAAGTTTCATGCGCTAAACAAATGTAACTGACTCGGCAGTAGGTCATCCCAATACCACTATACCTAGCGTACTTATACGTTGGCGTAGCGTGTACTAGCAGCGACTAATTTTATTACAGGTCACAGCTATTGTAAAAAAAATAAACGTGTTTGTCAGTCTAAAAGCAAATTTTTCTTTCAGCCGTAATTTACATTTTGTCACTTTTCCTAATAATAAATAAATAAACAAAATATAACAGACTCACCATTTGACACCAACCACCCTAATGGCGTGTAACTATAGAGAGCTTCATCTCGTGCCCACGTTTCAGTAAGTATAAGTGTTACGCCACGTTGTACGTTCAAGAGCTTAAGGCGCGCCCAAAGCCAACTTATGCTTACACTTACAATGACCGTAGTGAGCTCCACTGCCCGCGCTGTGACCAGATTTTCACCAATAAGCTGGGTTTTGCGAGTCATATCCGCGCCCATCGTCGAAGGAGTCCTACGAGCCCTACTACTTGAAGTCGCTGTCCTCGGTCCCGATGAAGAGGACATCATCATATAGTTCAAGTAAAAAAAAAAAAAATTAGAACGTTAATTCACAAATACTAAACTGCTTATAAAGTCCGTTTATTTATCCTCAATTTATGCCCATCCTCAAATAATCCTAATGAACTTTAAGATAAGATAAGATAAGAATTGTTTAATCAATTGGGATTCACTGGAACCACTTTTGCATCGTCATTGAATACATATCTATTACATTAATTGATGCAATAGTAGGTAGGTTATAGGTTATAGGTTATCGCGGGCTAGTTTTCCGCAACTCGACGTCTTACAATGCGCCTATTTTGCGTGAAGGGTTGCTGGCACTACTCTTGCCAACCCAACTCTACCAGAAAGCCTAGCAGTCCCTTGATGTTGCCGATGACTTCTGGGAGTGACCTCGGAGACCCGAGGTGTTGTGCCCGGTATTTGGCCACACCAGGACATTCGAGAATGACGTGGGCGGCTGTCTCTTCGGCCTCCATGCAAGCTCTGCAAAGAGGACTGTCAGTAACACCTAGAGTGAATAAGTGCTTGTTTAGTAGGGCATGTCCAGTTATCGCTCCAGTTATGAGCCGGAGCTGCGGCCTCTTCAGCTGCCTTAGCTTGCGTGACAACCCGGGGTAGATTGTCGGAAGGGCCTCTTTGCTCTGCCTGCAGGTACCTAAGTTAGACCAGTATAGTTGCTGTTCTACCTTCGTGTTTTTACGCACTGTGTTGCGCAGCCAGGCGAATGGCATAGGTATGATTGGTTCGGGTCCCTCTGCTTCCATCTCCGAACCTCCTCTCGCCAGTTCGTCAGCTGCGTCGTTCCCACGTGAGTTGCTGTGTCCTTTGATCCACTGTAGAGTTATGCTATTATTGTTACATACCTCTGACAATGCTCGGTGACAATCATGTATGAGTCCTGAGGTTATTGTGTAGCTCTGCAGGGCTTGTAAAACTGATCTGCTATCGGAGAGTATGCGGATGGGGTAGTCCTTTACCTTCCTCGCGATGATTGCATGGGCTGCCATTATGATACCCATACATTCTGCCTGGAAGACTGTGTTATGGGTACCTAGTGGTGTGGAGATGTGTATGTTTAGGTCCTCTGAGAATACCCCATAGCCAGTGCCTGACCTTGTTTTGGACCCGTCAGTGAAGATTCTTAATTCCCTTGGGTTAAGACCTTCGCCAGGTTCCTCGTGCAGTTGTATCTTATATTTTTTGTCGAAGACGAATTGCTTGGGTATCCTGTCGGTGACCGCTTCTATCAGCGGTTCCTTACCTACTGCCTCGTAGAGGATTTCGGTGTGCGGCACCCTAGCTGATCTCCAGAGGTTCAGTTTCTTAAGACGTATCGCCGTAGCTGCCGCCTCTTGTTTAACGAAGAGATGCAGCGGCGGCAGCCCCAGTATAGCTTCCAGGGCTGCAGTGGGTGTAGTCCTCATGCATCCCGTGGCCGCCATACAAACTAACCTCTGAAGTCGTTGTAGTTTAGCTTCGACGGTGGTTAGCTTGGTTCGTGGCCACCATACTACTGCACCGTAAGTTAATATTGGTCTGATGACTGCCTGGTATAGCCATAGTGTGATCTTAGGATTAAGACCCCAAGTTCTACCTACCATTCTACGGCACTGCCAGAACGCGACTGTAGCTTTGTCAATTTTGTTGTTTAGATGGTTGCTCCAATTCAACTTGCTATCAAGTATTACCCCTAGATACTTTACCTCAGTCGACAATTGGAGCTCTGTATTGAACAGTCTGGACAGTCGGTAGGTGCCCAGATTACGTTTGTTGGTGAACATTACCAGTTCTGTCTTTTTTGGATTGACTGTCAATTCGTTGTGGTTGCACCAGCGTTCCACGATGGCCAGTGCAGAGCGGGTGACGTCACATACCGTACCTGTGTGCTTGCCGCTCGTCAGTATCACTATGTCGTCAGCGTATCCTACTGTGTAATAGTGATTGTCATTTAGTGTGGCGATGAGGTCGTTCACCACCATGTTCCAAAGGAGTGGTGAGAGTACGCCTCCCTGGGGGCACCCCTTTGCCACCAGTGCCTGTTGTGTCTCGCCGGTTCCGAGTCTGATGACCCTCTTGCTCAGCATGTTGTTTATCCATTGTACCATAACATCATTAACACCGTGCCTTACCAATGCTGCTGTAATGCTGGTGAAATTGGTCTTGTCGAAGGCGCCCTCGATATCTATGAAGGTGCCTAGGCACATAGACTTGTTCATAAAGGCCTCTTCTATTTTGAAAACCACGGCATGAAGAGCTGATTCTGTAGATTTGCCCTGGCTGTAGGCATGTTGGTTAGGGTGTAGGGGTACACTAGTTAATACCTTCTCCCTCAGCTCCCTGTCACATAACCTCTCAAGTGTTTTAAGCAGAAAAGAGGTTAAGCTGATTGGAATGAAAGATTTGGGATCCGAGTAGTCACTTTTACCTGGTTTGGGTATGAAGATGACTTTGACTTCTCTCCATCGTCTTGGTACGTACCTGTGAGCCAGACAGGCGGCCAGAACGATTGTCAGTATCTGGGTGAGTTCCTCTCCTCCCCACCTCAGCAGGGCTGGGAAGACTCCATCCAGCCCTGGTGATTTGTATAAGTCAAAGCTGTTTATAGCCCACTGTACTTTTTGTGGGCTTATTACCTCACAAGCTTGTTGCCACTCCTCCTCCGTCGGAGTAGTCTCCTCATTCGTTCAGTTCACTAGTGGCGTTATTTCGCAGCCCGGAAAATGCGTCTGTACTAAGGTACGTTCCGCCTCCTCCGGTGAGCTGGTGAGAGTGTTGTCTGGCTTACGTAGGGATCCTAAGGTTGCGGTTGCCTGGTTGGAGAGTACCTTTCTTACCCTGTTCGCCTGCGTACATGTTTCAATGCTGGTACAAAAGTTCCGCCATGAGCACGACTTTCTGTACCGGAGCCGTTGTTTGTACCTGGACTTGGTGGTCTTGTAGTTGTCCCAGTCTTGGACTGTACCCGTGTTCATTGCCCTGTTCAGTTGCTGCCTCATCTTTTTCCTGAGCCTCTCCAACTCTGGCCCCCACCAGTTAGCTTTGTTCCCGCAGCTGGCTGAGGGGGTGGATAAGGGACATGCATGGTGGTAACAATCCATGATGGTATCTGTAAGGACTCCTACCTGCTTTTCTATCTGTTCAGCCCCCTCTAGTTTGTTGGGAACCTCCATCATCGACAAGGCTGAGCCTAGTCGGCTCGCATACTCGGTGCGATGCGTTCTGCGTGGGTTCCGCCTAGGGATGGCTTCAAGTGTCTTTACCTGAATATCGAATCGAATCCATCTGTGGTCCGAGCAGGATAGCTCCTTAGAGACCTGCCAGTTTGAGATGTTTTCAGATGCTATATCAGTTGCTAGTGTCAAGTCAATGATTGTTTTGCTCCGCCTAGTTACGAATGTTGGTTCCGATCCTTTGTTAAGTATGTTAAGATCTGTTGTGAATAGGTACTCGACAAGTTTCTTACCTCTCTCGTTACCTGTCTGCATGCCCCAGAGGGCGTGATGTGCGTTCGAGTCGGTGGCCACGATGAGTTCGAGCCCCGCGTCTTCGCAGTAGTTGACCAGCCTTGTCATGTCGTGCGGTGGCGGGTCATCCGCCTCTGGCATGTAAACCGAGGCAATGACTACCTCCTGCAGGCTGGAGTCTTGCGCCCCGTGCGCCTTAATAGCACACAGGTCTCTAGAACAGAAACTTGTTAAAGGTTGCGCATGTATGTTTCTAGTAATGTAGATGCAGGCCCGGGGGTTGTCCGGTCCCGTATATACGGTTAGCTTACCTCCTTGATTGCGGAGTCCGCAGACAGAGCCCTTCCTGACCCACGGCTCCTGGATCAGTACTATAGCCGTTTCATTGACCTCCAACCATTTCCGGATCTGAGCCGTCGCGGTTTCACTGTGGTGGAGGTTGGCCTGTAGGATGCTACAGTTGAGAGAATGGGATACCGCCATTGGAGTCGTCCTCCTCCGCCGACATTCTGCAATAGTAGGTAATAACATTAACACGAAATTATAATAGGTACACAAGATTTCCAAACATTTGCAATATTTCCGCGGTAATGCTTCGTCAAAAGTAAAGTAGGTGATAAAATACATGAAAAATTATAATAATTAAAATTACTTTAACCTTTTTAATTACAAAAAATTACTTTACCCGTGTCAAAAGCAAATACGATCACTAAATAACACATAAGTAAGGTATTGCTAACATAATTATGTCAAAACGTACACCTTAAATTAATTATTCTGTAAGTAGGCCACACGCGCCCTTTTACATGCCTGAGTCTACTGGCTATAGTTTCAGAAAACACTTGAAACGTTTATTCATATTATACTAAACTACTTACGCATAAAGTCCTTATATTCCCAAACTACCCAAGTCTAAAAAACAAGACTGACTCGACAGTTGGTCATCCCCACGCTACCCGCATACGTAGTACAGTGGCGTGTAACTGGAGGCCCTCATCTCATGCCGTCAATAATTGGAATGGTTGTTCATGTTTTTTTTTTCTTTTGCAGGCGTGCTCTCGGCGGGCCCCTATTGTTCGAGCGCTGAGCCCCCCTCGCCTCCCCACGTAAAACGGTTCGTATTTTTCATTGTTGCTTTAAAGCCTTATAGGTTTTGCTTTATTTATGCCCTTTATAAGTCTCTCTGAAAGATAAATGCCCCGAAGGTGATGTTCTGTTTTTGTCACGCTCGTTTTTGCTATGGTAATCGGCGAGTTAACGAAAGTGAAAAATGTTTAGCTTTTATGTTTTTAAACATTAAACTGATTATCGTCTGTGAGGCTTCTTTTTCTTCAAGGCCTCCTTTTAGTTAAAGGATTTTTGAGTGGAGTTCTTGTTTGAGACACGCTTGAGACGGAATTGTAAAAGCCTATGTAAGATTTCAAACATTTTATTTTATATTATTATTGATATCTAAGTTAATTTCTTTAAAATATGTATACTTATATTTGTTTTATTAGTGTAACTACGACAATCGATATATAAAATAAATAACATTACCTGCTTACATAAGATTCCTACATCTTTTTTTACAGCCAAAAACGTTTATAAAACTGGGCAGATACACATCAAATTATGCCCTGCTGTATCGAGTTTTCAACTTAATACCAGTTTCACCTACCGACCAAGTAATGAATTGAATCAATTTTCAGTCATAATTCCATGACTATGTTTGTGTGTATAAATTAAACGGCTTATTAGCTCAGTGTCAGCGAATTCAATGCAAATATCATTGCACACAATGATCATGAAACAGGCAAACAATGTCGCGTAAGCTGAAAACGGCGCCCAAATTCTGCCAAATTTCTAATTAATTAATTTTACCACCGAGATTAGAACAAATACATAGATATGTTTTGTCAAGCTGGGCTGTAACAGAAGCAGTAAATTAAAACATAGATTCGACCCTCCAACTAAACCATATTTGTGCAGCAAGTTTAAAGAAAAACATTGTTTTCAAATCTAAATGATTTAAAATAAATTAAATAGTTTTACCAATTTTATCAGCTTTAGCATTGACACAGATGTCAGGCTACTATGTATATGAAATATTTAGCAATGATTGTTTCTTTGAATAAACATTATTTTACGAGTTAATAGTTCTATTTCGGTCCCTTACATGTTTACTTTCTGCCCGAGCGGCGTAACTAGCGACCGCAGAGTACGAATCTATTGAATTGGGTGTACTTTAATTAAACTTTACGGATGAAATCGAAGCAATTGAATACCTTACATATTGAAATACTGAAACAATTAATATTTAATCTAATTATACAGTGCAGACAGTATGCTTGTTAAGACCACCTCCATTTGTTACGTTATCCTGTAACTCTGCAAACCTCGTAAGTAATGATTCATATTTTTTTAATGAGGAAGAACATTTTTTTTTAATTGCTTTCATCTTTGTATCAATTGTCCCCTTATCTTACCTTATCGCCTAATAGGTAGATTAAAAGTTAAGAGATGTAACAAAGCTTGGTCTTTAGAGAGCGTGACAATGATAACTTTTCATAATAAAATTGGAGGTCTAGCTGCTAGTGGTTTTCCACAGTAGGAGTAGGTAATATCGAATAATTGTGACCTCAGATTGTGGATATTTTGAACCATGGCTGGATAATACAATAGAATACAAATGCAGGATTAATTTGTAGAAAAGCTTCATTAAATTTTCCACGAAACAATACGGAAAAGGCACTCCACGGTGTTACCTACTCATACCACGGGAAAACTACATTTGTATGGAATAAAATGTCCATTCATTACGCCTAAACAGCTGGACCGATATCAACGCGACACCCTTCTCTAGCGGGTTTCGATACCGAGAAACTGTTTCTACTAACCTCTACTTAAAAATCCCTCGGTCTCCCCTAACTTATCTTCATTAACAATAAAGAATGGTGCTCAATCGTCGTAAAGTGGGCACGTCGGTGGGAATTAAATCGTGGCAGCCACTCCACCCTATAACAATTTTTCAGTTACTACTGTCACTAATTCTATCATTGTTATAAGTATTGAACTTACGTTCTATCATTGTTATAAGTATTGAACTAAATATATATGACGTTTTCAATCAAAAGGGCCCACTTGGTCGCTCACTATAAGGAAGTTTTGACAGGTTTTGGTTGAAAACGTCACATATAGTGGCATAGTGGTGAACTGTCTCATCGGCGAAACACCTCGTGACAGAAAACCATTGACCTCACTCAGCACAGTTGGTCTCTCCACAGTGAATTCCCATTTTGGTAATTTTTTCAGACACTTCAATTTGTTTTTGTCAGGGCACCTTTCCCCTTATTACCGTCTGCGTATGCATGATCACGTCAGTCCACGTTTCCTAAAAAGTGTTTTAAATTCGTGTCACTGAAAACATGCGCGAATATTGTTACCGAGCTCAAGCAGTTATAACTGTCAGGTGTTTTTTCATTACTAAGTTTGACTTACCAAAAAACTGGAGAGTGATAATGCTACGTACCAGAAGCACGTAGTAACTTGTATATAATCTGTGCCAGAAGGTACCGTTGGTCCGCGTATTTTTTTAAATTCCGTCGTCGGGTAAATACCTATAGGCCTTCTTGGGATAGCTATGCCTGTGCCCATTTAAATTCTGCATCGCGCTGGTGATGTATTGCTGTTGCCGCTATAAAATCTATTAATACTAAAAACAGAAATATTTAAGCGGGGCTCTCATACAACAAACGTGATTTTTATGCCGTTTTTTTATTTGATGGCACGGAATCCTTCGTGCGCGAGTCCGACTCGCACTTGGCCGGTGTTTCTTAATTGTATTGTGACTTATGACTTGCTGAATTTCTGTACTTTGTTTCTAATGTTGACGATCACAGAACTCACAATATGCAAAAAGCGCATTCATTACTGCAATACGTGTCTTTAACGCCTTACCAAATGAAATTAAAATGTTAGAGGGAACCCGTTTTAAATTAAAGTTAAAAAATTGGTTGATTGAAAATGTTTTTTATAATTTAAACGAATTCTTCAATAAATGTAACATGAATTAAATGTATGCGAATATACGCTTATGTTATATTATGTAGTGTTATGTAGTCATAAGAACAAAAATTGTATGCCCGAAACGGGCGGCTGTTGATACTCTGCATTTTGCTGTATACCATCCTTTATACACAGTTCACAATAAATGAGTACTTTACTTTACTTTACTTTACTTTACAGTATAGATTCGTGTAAATTGACTTTGTGTAATTTATAATGTAACCCTATACTTGTGAAATAAATCTTTAATATAATACACAGTAAACCCCCTCTTTTTATACCCGAAAGCAGGTGTAGGCGACGCGTTATCTATTTTTGTAATGCTTTGAATTTTAAAATGTTATTTTTAATAAATAGAGGGTGGATGGAAGTTGGAGTGGTATGTGCCGAGCATGGGCGTCCGAGGGGTAAGGTGTCCGCGGGGAGGGTCGAAAAAGGTTGTCGCCATTGGCCTAGAGTCAGTCGAGCTATGATACGCGCTGAGACACACGTCACTCTCTGTCCAACCATCCTTACGTTTTTCTGTCAAAATTCGCATTTATTTTCATCCCGTCACCTACAAGCTGGTCTTCGAACCGAATCTTGAGTCCCTAAATGTACTGGACTCCGCCGCGCACAATGGTGAACACACGGAGCAGTGCAAAAAGACAAGAAGAAAAGCAGAAGGAGTTACAGGAGCCGAAACAAGAGCTACCATGTTGTTCTGTTAGTCAAACTGAAGGACCCGGAAAAATAAATCAGCTGGGACAAACAAAGAAGCAACTGGACAATACGACTATTATGGATGTGGTTAGTGTTAATGAAAAAGAAAAAAATAACAAAATGGATGATTTCACACAAAGTAAATCTATAAAATCGCTCCGAAAGTCAAAAACATCTAGTTCTGCATGTTCATCAGTTTCGGCCAGGAAAAAGAAGCTGGAGTTAGAGGCAGCAGAAGCAAAAGCGCGTATACAAATGGAATTAATCGACAAAAAACTAGCGGCGGACCTAGCACTATTGGAAGAAGAAGAAGAAATAGAATACAGTTCACAATCGACAGCTAGTGACATTCATACTAACAAGGAGGTGGAGAAGTGGCTAGAACGCAGTCACCAAGAACTAGAAGCGCTGCATGTTCCACTACCGGAAAAAAAAATGGACAAGCAGCACCCGTCACCTACCCCAGCAGCGCCGGCTCCGCCGGTCCCGGGCGGTATCGAGGGCACGGTTCACCTGTTGGCAACTGCACTAAAGGATATGGCCGCGGTCTCCGCCACAAATGGGCCTAACGCTGGAATGTTAAGCCGCTTATGTACTCCTCGAGAGTTACCCCCATTTTCTGGGGAGCCAATGGAGTGGCTCCAGTTCAAGCAGGCGTACGTCGAGTCAACTGAAGTATGCAATTTCAACTCAAAAGAAAACTTATGGCGGCTGCGTAAATGCCTGCATGGACCGGCTAAAGAAGCCGTAACCGCTCTGTTGATTGGAGCCACTGAACCAGATATTGTGATATCTACGCTGGAGCTTCAATTTGGAAATCCTGACATTATCATTTCGAAGATTGTACAAAGTGTCAACAAGCTCCAGCCGATGTCTCAAGAATATCATAAGGATATCGTACCATTTTCTATTAAAGTCAAAAACTACGTTGCGGCAGTCACAGCCATCGGACATGATGAGTACCTGAAGGGGATGAATATCGTATCCTTAATTTTGTCTAAGATGCCAACATTATTAATATCTAAATGGGTGGACTATAGTTACCCACTCATCAATGAAGGCACGAAGTCGCGGCTCGTTATTCTGTCGGACTTTTTAAATGACGAAGCTATCAAAACATCGAAGACTTCTGTGATTTTATCGAACACTTACAGTGATACAAAACGTAAACAAGCTGATTTTAATCACCGCTCACAAACCGTGTTAGTACAAAACGAACTAAGTGACGATAAGTGCAAATTCTGTCGTACGTCTAAACATGCCCTGCCAGACTGTTCAAAAAAACATTACGTAAAGACAGGTGGACATTTGTAAAGCGCCATGGATTGTGTTATAAATGTTTAGTGTCGCGACATAACAAAGAAACGTGCCCCGCTGCTCCGTGCGATAAGGATAACTGTGGTCAATCTCATCATCGTCTGTTGCACTACACTCCGCGTGTAAATAACACCGAACAATCAAGTGTAAACATTACGGAAATAATAGACACCACTGACGTGAGTGAAACGAAATCGGACATTATCACGCATATTAACTCCAAAAGCTGCAAAGTGTTGTTACAAACTGTGCCTATTAACATCCACGGACCTAACGGAATTATTAGCGCAATGGCCTTGATGGACTCTGGGTCAACTTTGTCCCTCATAAGTAACGAGCTGGCAGCGCGCGCCGGACTGCGTGGTGACAAACAAACAATGCGTGTGAGCGGGGCGTGGAGTAATACCGAACTTACGTGCGAAAGTGAGATCGTGAAATTGAATGTGTCAAATATAAAGACAACAGATGTTTACGTTGCAAGCGCGAAGTGTTACCAAACTAAACTTACCTGCTCAAAATGCATCAATTATAAACCTTATGCAGTACGACCTGAAGCTCGATATAAGAAGCCAGCTATGTGACATTAAAAATGAGAAACCGCAAGTGCTTATAGGGCAGGATCACTATCATTTATTGCTGCCTATACAAACAATAAAAGGCGGACTAAACCAACCTTATATTACAAAATGTGCTCTTGGCTGGTCCATCCACGGCTGCGTCAATGTGCCAAGTGACAAGTACCAACGCGATTCGACTTTATTTGTCACCGATAACCAGGAAATTGAAAATGAGCATACACTGCGGGAAATTCATGAAGAAGTACGTCGGTCCTTCACTATTGAATCCATGGGCGTCTCCTGTACTCCGCGCCAGAACTCTGAGGACCTGCGAGCGCAAGAGTATCTGGAACGAACGGCTAAGTTGATAGACGGCAGATGGTATGTCGGACTTCCTTGGAAAGATATTAACTGCAAGACAACAGAATCTTATGGAAATGCGCTATCTAGACTTAGGGGCGTCGAAAGAAAAATGAAAAGGGACGACGGCTATGCTTCGAGGTACACCGAAATAATAAATCACCTGTTTACAAACGATTACGCTACTGTACTCACCGATCCTAAAGAAACGCCAAAAACCTGGAATCTGCCACATTTCGGAGTCGACAACCCAAACAAGAAAAAATTGCGACTCGTTTTTGATTGTGCATCAAGGAGCAATGGTGTATGCCTAAATGACTACCTATACAAAGGACCAGACCTACTAGTATCGTTGTACGGCATAATGCTTCGTTTCCGCGAGAATAAAATTGGCGTAACAGGAGACCTCCGAGATATGTTTTTACGAGTTAAAATCATCCCTGAAGATCGAAATGCCTTTCGTTTTTTATGGAAGACGAGCCCCGAAGGCTCCACTATGCCAGAGGGTCCTGTAAAAACATACATAATGAAATCTTTAATCTTCGGAGTTAATTGTGCGCCGTTTATCGCCCAATTCATAAAAAACAAGAACGCCCAGCGCTATGAGTCATCTATGCCGGCCGCTGCATCTGCGATTTGTAAACAACATTATGTCGACGATTATATTGACAGCTTCGAAGACGAAGAAACTGCAATTCGCGTTGTTAATCAAGTGACCCATATTCATAAACAAGGAGGATTTAACTTACGTAACTTTACAAGCAACAACGAAACATTAATAAATGCTTTACCGAAAGAAAGCTTGGGGTCCACAGCCATAAGATTCAAAATCGATCAACAAGACGATGGTGAACGCACACTCGGACTTGTGTGGTATCCAAAAGACGATCTCCTGGGCTTTGACGTCTCTTTCAAACGTATACCTGAAACTATAATATCTGGACAAACGAGACCTACTAAACGAGAGATGTTGCGAGTCGTAATGTCCATTTTTGATGTCTACGGATTTTTATCCCCAATAACCATAAGGGGTAAAATTATAATAAAAGAGACTTGGAGGCAAGGAATACATTGGGACGACACTATCACAGATGATTTATATACAAAATGGATAGAATTCCTCGAACTGCTGAAACGTACGCGAACAGTGCGCCTGCCCCGATATTATCAAGCTGCAGTGCGCGCGAGCGAGATGGAGAATGCACTGAATGCACCGAATAGCAGCAGCGGCCGGGCGGCCGCCTATACAAACCCACAAATGCATCTCATGTGCGATGCGTCATCGCAAGCGATTTGTGCCGTTGCCTACTGGCGTTGGTTAGATAACAACAATCGATGGCGATTAGCGTTCATTTCGAGCAAATGCAGAGTTTCGTCTTTAAAACAAAAAAGCATACCGAGGTTAGAACTGGAAAGCGCTTTATTGGCTGCGAGATTGGCGAATACCATAAAAAAGGAACACAAAATGTTCACACATGAAATATATTACTGGAGTGATTCGACAACTGTTTTGCACTGGATATATAACGATGCGCGCACTTATAATGCGTTTGTGGCGCATCGCCTCGGCGAAATAGACGAATTAACGGAATCTAATCAATGGAGATACGTACCTACCAAGTTGAACGTAGCCGATATTGCAACAAGGGATACTTGCGAACTTAAGGCACTAGAAAACGAATGGTTCCACGGCCCTTCGTTTTTGTATAACTCTGACAACACATGGCCCTCTAACATACAACTACCTAGACCTGCCGACGTGGACCTGGAATGCATAATGACTATTCACGTTGCGCCCGAAGACTTACCTCCAGTTCCAGAACCTGAAAGGTTTTCGTCATGGCTAAGACTGCTCAAGGCTACCTGTGCGATGTTATTGTTCATCAATAAGTGCAAGAAACTCACCGGGAATATTAATGGAGAGCTGATGGAAAAAGCAGAGCGCTTGCTTATAAAATTTTCTCAAACGCAGTCGTTTCCTGAAGACCTGGAACACCTGAAAAATAAGAGAGATTTAAATCGGAAAAGTAAATTACTTACCTTATCCCCTGTACTCGACGAATACGGTATCTTGCGCGTTGATGGCCGAATTGGAGCGGCTTGGGGCATTTTACCTGAAACAAAGCGACCCGTCATCCTCGATGGTCGTAATCACGTCACCAGGCTGATTGTGAGACATTATCACGTAATGGCTGCTCATGGGAACCAGGAGACAGTGGTTAATAATCTGAAACAAAAATATTGGGTTATTCGAATTCGACCGACAGTGAAACATGTGAGCAGTAAGTGCATGCTCTGCAGAATAAAAAGAGCTAGACCGCAACCACCTAGAATGGGAGACTTACCTCTTGCACGGATGGCCCATCACCAACGAGTGTTTACCTTTTGTGGAATAGATCTATATGGCCCAATGGAAGTGTCAGTTTTGCGCCGACGGGAAAAGCGATACGGGGTTTTGTTTACATGCCTCACAGTACGAGCTGTTCACATAGAGATAGTGACAAGGCTCACGACTGATGCTTTGATAATGGCCTTGAGAAGGATGGCGGCTCGTCGTGGATGGCCTCAACAGATCTTTTCAGACAATGGCACCAATTTGAGGGGCGCTGACAATGAGCTCAGAAAATCTATTTGTGAACTGAACGAGGACGTGTTAAAGAGTTTCGCTTTAAATTATGGCACGACCTGGAACTTTTTGCCGCCAGCTAGCCCACACTGGGGTGGGCATGGGAAAGGCTAATTCGCTCAATTAAGACTTCACTTAAAGTGGTTCTAAAGGAACAGGCCCCACGAGATGAAGTTCTGAGTACACTAATGGCAGAAGTGGAACAAATAGTAAACAGCCGGCCCCTCACACATGTCACAGTCGAGCCATAGAGCGATGAGTCATTGACGCCGAATCATTTTTTGCTGGGCGGATCTTCTAATTTACCGATACTCGGCTCTTTTGACCACTCTGACATGTTTTTACGCAAACAATGGCGAATCTCTCAGAGGCTGGCGGACCTATTTTGGAAGCGCTGGGTACGAGAGGTACTGCCACAGATGATAGCGAGACGGAAGTGGCACCAAGACCAACGACCCTTACAAGTGGGAGATCTGGTATTGGTTGTAGACCCTGAGTCACCCCGCAATGTTTGGCCAAGAGGTATTGTTCATGAAACAATTCCGGGCAAGGATGGTCGCATTAGAGTTGTTCACATAAAAACCAAGACCGGAATATTACGGAGGTCAGCGGCACGCGTCGCATATGTACCTACTGCAGATGATTAAGTGCTGATGCAGCACTGGGGTGGGGTTTGTAGGCGACGCGTTATCTATTTTTGTAATGCTTTGAATTTTAAAATGTTATTTTTAATGAATAGAGGGTGGATGGAAGTTGGAGTGGTATGTGCCGAGCATGGGCGTCTGAGGGGTAAGGTGTCCGCGGGGAGGGTCGAAAAAGGTTGTCGCCATTGGCCTAGAGTCAGTCGAGCTATGATACGCGCTGAGACACACGTCACTCTCTGTCCAACCATCCTTACGTTTTTCTGTCAAAATTCGCATTTATTTTCATCCCGTCACCTACAGCAGAATTCCATTTCGCGCGGGTCATATTCTCAGGCGTCTATACTCTGCGATAGCTACATAAAAATTCAATTTCCAAGATTTTGAGGTGACGGTATGAAAAGGTGTGACAAGGGTGACGTGGATTTCAGGGGTTAAACCCAACATATGACATTTACATTTGACCGCCATTTTCCTTTTGTTGTTAACCCGTATGTTTACGTCGTATTGCGTATATTCAATTAATTTAAGGGTTAATTATATTGTACGTGTATGGAGCGGAGTTTTTGACGAGTGTTTTCAGGCTTTTATGTAAGCCATATTCAATTTCAGCTAACCTAGACTTACCTAAGTGTAGTCCGTATTCACTCGTTCTTTTGAAATAACAAGCGGGTAAAAGCGGTATTTCAATTCAAACCTTATTTAGGCGTCCTGTGTGCTTAGGCAGGAATGTGGCTGGAATAATATGAGATTATAATATTATCTTTCTTATGTTACCTATGTTAATATAATGTTTCAGCGCACAAACCTTAATGTTACAAAAAATATCTCGTACCTGTGCTATTTTATAAAAGTAATGTGTTTTGCTATTGTGCTAAGAAATATAAATTAAAAATAATGTTACGGGAAAGAAAGTATATTGACGTCAATAATGACGATTAACAAATTGATATAAAGGTAAAAAAGCCGGTCAAGTGCGAGTTGGACTCGCGCACCGAGGGTTCCTATGGAACTATGAAATCACTGCATACTGCTTTAACAAAAAGATAAACTAACTGTTTTCTACTTTAAATAAAGCCTTTATATAGGTACAGCGTGTATATTTGATATAACCGCAAAGGCGGAGATTTTAGTGCTATAATCTGATATTTATAACAATTATTAATTTAGCGTAATTATTATTGAAAATTTTCTAAGCAGCAATGTATGGCGTAGTTATTACTAGTGACAGTTGTGACATCACGATGTTAAGTGTCAACAAACTACAACAAACAAATACTGCTGAATTATTTTATATGGAAAAAAATAATAATTTACGGATCAATATATTAATAAGTGTCTATACTAAGACCCCGTAAAGTTTGCGGTTATATCAAATATACACTCTGTATTTTTTATGATTACCGTATACTTGTAGTATAAGACGGTAAGCAGGTACATATTCCTTTCTACAATTTCATATTTATTGGTCAACGGAAAATACTCTATAAATTTTGATTCCCTTGAGATTGTCGAAATATACAAATTTTTTGCGGCATAAACGGCCGTATCTTTTGCTAAGTTTATTTAGAAGTTAATTTTTTTATAGCTTCAAGAGTCTGTAGACCTCAGAATATGGTTTTAATTTCAACTCGATACCTCCACGCCTTCTTGAGATAAAAGATCTTAACAGACAGACGGATGGACAACACGGATGGTATTGCCAACTTAACACTTCACAGATACCTTTAGTTACAAATGTCGAATTTAATCCCAACGAATACTGAGTTAAGTGTTTTTTTTTTATTTCAGTATATTTGAACTCCAACACTTCAAGTGTTTGTAGTACTTGAGCATGGCGGGGTAAATTTACCCTAACATTGCGCATGGTGGGGTAAATTCAGCGAAAGGCAGTACAATGCTGAATCTAAAGAGCTGCGCTCGCTCCAGGCAAGACCCGTGTTTATATAACTCTCGCATTTAAACACACACATCATGGAGTTAAAGTGGAGTTAAAATAAAAATGTTTGACACGAATCGCAGGTAAAGAACTTGGGCTAAACTTGACGTTTCTAAAGGCATGCTTTTGGAAACGTCAGACCACATAGAAACCAGACGCCACGGAAAAAAAAAAACTACATTAATATCAACAGGCATTGAAAAATGCTTGTAGTGGGTTGAATTATAAATATTAAGAAGTGCCGTACTCTCATTTGTGTTTCTTGTGATTGTTAGGCAAAAAGTGACTACTTATAGCTTTTATGTGTTTATTGTTGTTTATAAGATAAGATAAGATAAGATAAGATAAGATAAGATAAGATAAGATAAGATAAGATAAGATAAGATAAGATAAGATAAGATAAGATAAGATAAGATAAGATAAGATAAGATAACATAAGATAAGATAAGATAAGATAAGATAAGATAAGATAAGATAAGATAAGATAAGATAAGATAAGATAAGATAAGATAAGATAAGATAAGATAAGATAAGATAAGATAAGATAAGATAAGATAAGATAAGATAAGATAAGATAAGATAAGATAAGATAAGATAAGATAAGATAAGATAAGATAAGATAAGATAAGATAAGATAAGATAAGATAAGATAAGATAAGATAAGATAAGATAAGATAAGATAAGATAAGATAAGATAAGATAAGATAAGATAAGATAAGATAAGATAAGATAAGATAAGATAAGATAAGATAAGATAAGAAATCATTTAATCAAGTAGGATACGTTGAATCACCTTTGCATCGTCATAATCTACAATATTAATATAAAAGAGTAGTCGTAATATAAAGTATGTATGTATGTAAACACTTTATTGTACACAACAACTGGTTATAAATACATTGATACCAATACATTGATAAATAGTATACCATGGACACTTTGAATTTAAATGGAAGAACTTGTTACTAGCTTATCTGCCTAAAAATGCATACCTCAAGCTATTTGAAACCCACATCACAAATGGATCTTTTGGCCAGCACAGACTTAGTATCAATTTTAGGGGAGACCGAGAGATATTGAAACAGAGGTAGTTGAAACAACGCTAATGTCTTGGAATCTATATGCGTTAGCAAGCCAGCAATAACGCTGTTTAGATGCCATCCACCGCACCGCCCTCGGGCCCTTCAGTGTGCGTCCTTGTTTCGCTAACGGAAGATCCGAGAAATAGACGTTGTTTTAAACTCGCAACTCACTTGCTTATAACAAATCAGTCTCCCCTAGAGAACCTTGCGTGAGAGTCACCCCTACATTCATGTATTTCTATTTGAAGTTTTAGGTTGCCTTTAGTGAAGAGATATACTTAAAATTAATATGATATTTATGTACATTACCCATGTCTCAAACTGAAATAAACAACGTTATTATTCAACACATTAAAGCTTATAGTTCTGTTACATCCGTTGCGGTAATAGATGTGTGAATAGCAACCCTATTTACTATGGACTTCATTTATTATGGACTCGAATTTGGCTTGGCTATGAGCCAAATTTACTTTTAAATACTTTCTCGCGCATGAAGTTAGCTAGTTGAATGGTACCTTAGGTAGATTAGATACCTATTTACGTATTATAACTGGGAAAAAAATATACGAACCGTATAGGCATTGTAATTTATATTATCTAGGAGCACCCCTGCCAAGTCGAAAAAAATATCACTTGTTAGGTGGCGGGAAAAAAAACATTGTCTTTTGTATTTTACTAAGGTACAGAAAAATCTGGCACATTTTCTGTCTCCTTTCCTATAACCATAATTGTTTCTTTTTTGAAAAATGTCATCTATTTTCCATTGTACGCGAAGTAGGGCTAAAGTGCTTTATTGATAAGCTAAGATGGAACATTACAAGTGTAAGTTAGTATACTCGCATAAAGCACACTCTCGAACCTATCTATAGTACTATTAGTACTCATACATGCACGTTTGTCCACCATAATTCCCACGATAGTGTTTAAACGCATAACTAACCGGCTCAGTGTCGGCTCGTTCAATACAAACTATCATCGTTGCATAAAACGGTAACTTAAACAATGAAGCTAGCCTACATAATAATGAAATTTGCGCTGTGTTTATGGTGCTTACTCATCGGGAGCGGTTCTCCCGACTGCCGCATTACGTTACAATACTGCCTGACTAACTGACGTGTTTATAATATTTATGTGAATCAATGTAACACGTGACGAAACAACTGGATCCTGTAATACGGGGAATCCCAACTCAAAACTCAAATTTGCTTCATTTCATAGAATTCTCATTTCATAGACTTTTTTTCTTCCGAAGTCATATCGTTTTCAGAGATTTTGAAAATGTCAACCTATAGATTAGGTTCGGTTAGGATAGGTTTGTGTTATAACATTCCAAAATACTTTATGATTTCAGTAAAAAAATGCTTTCGATGAAATAAAATTTATATGAAATGAAAATTTGACGAAACGTGTGTCTTTAAAACAAGGGTAAACTAATGTATAATTTGTGTTTTGTTTTTAATCCTTTAATCTTTGCACTTTGTAAATCCACCATGCCAATTGAGTATAGTACGTACCTAAGAATACATGTTACATGTGTGGACACTCTAGCCCCGTCCCATGTCCAACGTTCCGCCAGAAAACCGGGGATGGCCGCAGAAGATGCCCAAATCGTCAAGCGCCGCAAAGATGCCTTCTTAAATAAAAATTACGAATTTGCGGCATTGGCGGTGGAAACATATGGCCCGTGGTCTTCGGATGCAAAAAAAATTGTTAAAGAAATTTCACAAAAATTAATCGGAGTATCGGGTAATATCAGAGCGGGCCCCTTTTTCTCTCAAAGACTGAGCCTGGCCATTTAAAGGGGAAACGCGGCGAGCGTGCTGGGGACGATGCCTCAGACGGCTTCAGTACTGGGGGATTCTTTTTAATCTTAAGTTTTATATGTATATTTTTAATTTATTTTCCATTGTAATAAGTAAATACATTTATATTTGCCTTAAGAATAAAAAAGTACATTAAATTAGATTTTTAGGTGTTATTATTTTCTGGGCAGCTAAAATAATAACTTCGCATCTAAAATAACTTGACATCAATGCCCAGGGATTAGATGCCGTCTTATTGACTTAGTTGTCAAGTTATCATTTTAGTAGTAGATTAGGTTAGACTTTATTATTATTTTGATGTTCGTTTATATACCTGCCAATTTTTTGTAACGGCTGTGGACGTAGTCCTTTCATTTATTAAATAACTTAAAGTTTGACGACGCGTTTGGTGCAGTTTGTAGTGCACCTGGGGTTCGAATCCCGGCTGGGGCAAATATTTGTGTGATGAACCCCGATTATTTGTCGGCGTCTGTCGGTTCTGGCGACGCGCTTGGCTCGGTTTATAGACACCTGCCTACTGAGCCGGCGGTCCCGGGTTCGAATCCCGGCCAGGGCTAATATTTGTATGATGAACTCGAATATTTGTGCTTGGGTCATGGTTGTTCTATGTATTTAAGTATATATTTATCTATATAAGTACGTATATCGTCGTCTAGTACCCATAACACTAGCCTTCTTGAGCTTAATTTGGGACTAGATCGATTTGTGTGAGGTTGTCCGAGAATTATTATTATAGTTTTATTATTATTTGTTCCTGGGTCATGGATGTTTATCTATATATGTATTTATAATATTATGTATGTCGTCGTCTGATGCCCATAGTACAAGCTTTGTTTAGTTTGGGACTATGCCGATTCGTGTAAGATTGTCTTCAGCCTGCTTCGCTCTAAGCAGACTGCGACCGAGCCTCGACCTCCCCGGTATAAAAAAAGCCTACTATGGCTATTTCAACTCCATACTGTCTTACGGAGTTGATCTTTGGGCCTCGGCCGCGGAACGCGAACGAGCATTCAGGCTTCAAAAAAAAGCAGTACGCGTCATCGCGGGTGTAAGCTGGGACCATCCCGCCAAGGACCTTTTTAAGAAGTATAAAATACTAACCCTACCTAGCCTATACATTTTAGAAATAGCCAAGTATGTTAGGAGGAACATTGACATATTCCACACAAACGCGGACGTGCATGGTTTCAACACCCGACGGCGACATGAGTTGTGTCTACCATGCACGCGCCTCGCAAAGTCAAGGAAGGGCCTCGGCTACATTGGTCCCAAGGTTTATAACAGGATCCCCCCGGCTATTAAACAAGCTCCTAGTTACTGGTCGTTTGCACAAAAACTGAAGGAGAAACTCATTGTTGACGCACTGTATTCCATTGACGAATTTTTTGAGGGGTAAACTCCGTCACTGGTGACATTGAAATGCGTTTAAATGTAATTATAAACTAATGTAAAATATAAATATAATGATAATGATTGAATATTTTTAATGTTAATTATGTGTACCTGTAAAATGTAAAATTTAATATAATGACGTATAAAATGTATTTTTATGAATAAATAATTGAATTGAATTGAATTGAATTGTCCCTTAATATTTTTTAACTTTATTTTTTATTTTAAAATTTATCTACGCTCATATAATAAAATCCCTATACATTTTGAGCTGAGAACCAACGTGTTTCAAATTATAATTTAACATATTTTATTTATTTAACATTCGTATACTCCCAGTGAAAGGGCACCTTTATACCAGTCGAACCCCCATCATAATGCTCTCGAAGCTAAATGGAAGCTAGCGTGTAGCATGGCGAGATAGTGGCGGAATGGACGTATGTGTCCGGTCCACAGACGAGCTTATCTTTTATTTCCGTTAATACTCCGCTAATACAGATGGCTTGGAAAGGCTTACTGCCGTCAGTGGTTGCTTTTCTATTGCTACTCTCGACATGTTTCACCTGTCCTTAGTTTATACGGCACAAGTGATCATAAAAAGTTATTATATTCAGAAATTACCAACAAATAGTACTTAGGTACTGTGGAATATGATAACCTATTAACGAAAAACTTAATTAACCAAAATTATATACCTAAACGGTAAACTCTATATTAAAGAAGGCTAAGTATGTAGGTAGGTACTGAACTGATAGATATAAGCATAATCCGTACTTATATTTCATATATGTTGTAATAACCGAGAGCCCTAAAATGTAGCAACACTTCAAAAAGATTTTTTGATCTTTCTTGGTCATTCATATCAATCTTCAATGACATTTATTGAACACATTGAACATTAGGTAAATTGTCAAAACGACGCGTGTTCGTAGCCAGTTGCACGCGTCGGTCGGTCATAGCTATACCTACCCCACGACACGTCGCATTTTACACAAACAACCAATAAAAATAGATATCTAGCAGGTTTTGCAAAGATCAAAAGAGATTTCTGTCTAGGTATATAAATATTTTTAATACAGTCTAGTTATGACAAGAATAGAAACGGCAAAATTTTTTTGTAGTAATGGAAAACTCTCTTTTGTTAGTGTTTTAATTAGCGTAAATTTAATGCCTGAATCCTACAGTGTGCCTAAAAAGCGTAAAATGAAAACCTAACGAACAACTTGAAAGAGAAAAATGTAACATTTTCTCCAAAAATTTTCAATTTCGTGTTGAAGATTTTCAATACTAGGTGTGACGTGAATTGACGTTTCTGGAATATTCTTTTTAGAAAATTTAAACATGTATGGGTCATAAATCATAAGTGTCGCAGATTTTTCACGTTTAGGTACGAGTATAAATTATATAGGTATAAGCAGTACCTAACATTTTATTTAAAAACGTACGTATGAAACGTATGAATGCACTGTTTTTTTTTAATTGCTAACACAATTTTCGACACGTTTTTCATTTGTTAAGATATCACCATCAGTCATGGCATCACTTAGTTGGTACCTATAGTATAATCGTTCTTTTTCTAAATACCGTTGGGTTTTTGATTGGATCCATTCAAAAACAATAAAAACGCAAAAGTAATTACCGAGCGCATTCAACTTGCTATCGTAACCTTTTTTTCGGTTTTCTGTTTCGAGCAATTTCCATTACACTTTTGTAATTGAATTGGAGTAATTTATACCAATGGGAACACTTCAGTTTTTACGCTGCAGGTAGTTAAAATGATTGGATTATAATTATAACAGTTCGTACGTTTTCTTGTTTCCTGACTAGTGGCATTTTTACAAACTTTTATTTAACTTGCATTATACTCGTATGTATGTATGTATGTAAGTATGTTTGTTCGGGTGGAATCTTGTCAACCGATTGAGCTGAAATTTTTCCTACTTAACTTACTTAACTTTGATGACAATACAATAATATGGTACCATGGGGCTGATCTGATCTGATGATGGAGCCGGAAGGTGGCCATAGGAACTCTATAATAGAACAAGCAATCCTACCGAGTTTGGGCTCTTTAGAATCGTCTCAGTGAGCATGGATATCCAATGAAAAGTACAGTTGGCTATAAAAGCTTGTCACGAAAATGAAATTTTTGACAGAAACTTATTATTGTTGAGTTTTGTCCACTTTTTCGGGCTAAAAACTAAGAGTAGGCCGCATGGCTGGTATTTAAGTAGTGTTTTGGTTAATTGAGTAGAGAATACTACTATTTTATTGGTTTTTAATGTATAATGCGACGATGACGTAGATTGTAGGTTATGGGGCGTGGCAATGCGACTGGCCGAAGCATGCACCGATGCGGCTGGCTACGAACGCGAGCTGTTTTTCCGAGTAAAAGCGGAACGCGGAGTACCTATACATTTAGTGAACACGCTGGCACATCCAATATTAGCGAAGCGGTGACTTGTGATTCTGTCTTGGAATTGTATTTATGTGGATGTGTTTTAGACACATTATCATGTTGTAGACTTTCGTATACATATATTTGTATATATATATATATATTATATTATGTATATATCTGTATATATATTATATTAAAGTATGTAGGTATGTGTATTTTTGTATAAACAGCAGTATAATATTTTGTATTTACTTGTACTCTAGATCCTCTCTGTACCATCAGATTTCTAATTTGCACCCACTTCTAGTATTTCTGTTTGGCCCTATGGTTGACTGGTAGAGAATGCCATTTGGCATTAAGTCCGCCATTAGTACTGACTTGTTTTGTGCAATAAAGTTTAAATAAATAAATAAATAATCTTCAGATGTTACTTTTACTTACCTACTTTGGGAGTGTTGCTTATACAGGGGTTATATCAAATTATGTCGACAAAATTCAAAGATCGTTGGTAAAATTAGAACTGATAAGTTTAAGTTGCGTTTTTCTGATCACTAGGTACACTTCATTACTGCCGCCACCCAATTGATGTGAAAGGTGAAATACCGAGGCTTAAAGATCAATTGTTTTTGTAGGTTCGGGTTCGGCTCCGCTTTTATCCGCAAAGTTTAATTAACGGCACTTCAATGGATTCCTCTGCGGGAACTAGTCGGTAAATGGGCAGAAAGCAAACATTTGAGGACCAGAAATGGGTTACGTTTGGTGCGGTTTGTAGGCGTATTGTAGGTATTTGGGACGCTCTTTAGGGCACGTTCACATTATGTAGGTATCATTAATCAGCATGTTTGTGAAGAAAAAACCTTAACTTCTGATTCTGATTCATCAGGAACTTAATAGAATAATTAAAAATATCTTACGAAAGTTTTACTCGTTTGATTTAAATTAAACAAAAACAATTTTACTTCTATGCACATAGGCCATACGGTCATAAAGTTTTAAGTGATTTAACGTGACCCTGGAATATTTTCACTGTAATATAATGATAGTATTTACGAGTTTGTACCTGTCTCACTCGCTTTTACGCGATTCAGATAGGAGCCTCTCAGTTTTCACCCAAATCCGAATGGAAATCTGAGAGCTCACGGACTGTATAATTTTTTTGCAAATTTATGTTCGTTTAATAAAACTCAAATATGTCACGAGAATTTCCGTATCCGTATTTCTTAGAGGCCTTTTTGCATAAGTTATAGTCGACATGTTTACCCGATAGTTCCTAAGGATTGATTTTATGCGAGCTATAAATATGTCATCGCCATGCAGGTTTTGAGTTGGGTAGATATTATTCCGGCACAACTGTGCGTTTAATAAATATGTATGTTTGTGGGTTCTGTGTATGATAAATTGAAATAAGTTTGCCATTCGACCATCTATCATAGATGCCAATGGCAGTGAATGCAGAGGGCCGTTGTTATAATAATAATTGATTTTATGCAAGCTATATATTAGTCACAAAGTGGGCGCCGCAAGATGGGGGGCGACGTCAAGGCAGACCGAGACGGAGATGGAAGGACGATCTGGACGCATGGAAGCAACGGCTAACAGGCAGACAAAAAATGCAAGCTATATAAGTATGTAGATAATGTTTGAGGGTCGTTTGCATGATAAATTGAGGTTTGCCGACGCGGTTGGCACAGTGGTAAAGCAGCTGTCTACTGAGCCGACGGTCCTGGGTTCGAATCCCGGCAAGGGCAAATATTTGTGTGATGAATTGAAATATTGTGCCAGGGTCATGGATGTTAATTGCATTTAATGTAAGCTAAAAATTCTACGTCTTTGTCCACGTTATTAGGAGCCTAATTATGATTGCCATGTTTTCAGTCAATAATATTAGGTAAGGTTTTATTAATCTTATAATTATCTTTTAATACCGCTATAGCAATATTTTTTGATACATTTCTGACTTCAGTACCAGTTCTTAGGTTTGTTGTCTATACCTATCAGATGAGAGAATAAAGTACAAAAGATTATTTTGATTAAAATTCACGTGGCCGTATGCTCCCAATTTCATCAGTCTCGGAAACGGATAAAAAATGGCGAGTCACGAAATAAATTAAAACGCCATTCGAGCGCCATTTTGTGCTTATAAAATTGAATTTTTGTTAGCATAGGTTTTTTTTTTTCAACATTGTAATTAGAAGTATTTCTAAGCCGCCTGGCATTCCTGTCAATATAATAGACTTGTTCGAGGTTTTAAATGTTCAGAAAATGTTCCATGTTTTTTAATTTTGCAGGTTTCAGAATTTTTATATTTATTGCCCTTAATATGTTCGATTATGTTTCCAAGTTTTCCAAGTTGTAGTAGGAACACTTAAGCAATAGACCAAAATGTTAATACTGAATATATTGCGGGATTATTGTGGATTATCGATGATAATTATGTCCTTTTACAAACGAATGCGCTTAAAAATGGAATATATTCCATTATAACTACCTGGGATAGGTTAGCAGACAGATACGGGACAATAAGCGTATTGCCTAGGTACCTTAAGGGTAATGAGGCCCCAAAATAGGCACTAAATAAATAAGGGTACTATTTAAACAGGCTTCTTTTTAATAGCATTATTCGCCTCAGAAAATGTAAGTTACCTTCTAAATTACTAAGTCAGCCACAACCAACGCGCGTCTGAATAATAATATCTCAGCCACTAGTTATCTTCTTTGTAAGCCACTGTAATTGTAAGTTAGCATGGTGATTATTTTTTAGCATCTAAATTTGAGGCATGCATTCAAATAGCAAACTTCTAAAATATTATTATATGACACCAAAATAGTAACTGTATTAGCTTCTAATTTTATAACTTAGTATGTTTAAAATGTAAGTCATCCTACATTAATCGATCGTAAAATTTACCTAAAATTGTCATCATATAGTATATTAAAGCCACTATTATTTATTACATATGAACTATACATTTTAGGTTAGGGTCGCAGTTCAACCTAACACTCCTCCTCGCTTCGCTCGTCGTCGTATCTAACCTAAGCCAAGTCGGACCTGCCTTAGAACTTTTTTTTTTTTAGGGTTGCAGTTGAACCTAACACTCCTCCTCGCTTCGCTCGTCGTCGTACCTAACCGAGGCCATGTCGGACCTGCCTTAGAACTAGATTAGACAGAACGCAGATGAACCTATTGCAACGAACGAATGACAATAAACAAACACGGGCGGGCCGTGGCTGTCATGGCGCGCACTCGCGCCAAATCGTTCCTACAGTGGCTATTTTCACGATAAAAGAATATGAAGTATTATTTTAGATGTTAAGTTATAATATATGATGCTGTCTATTGAAGCTCGAATATATATTTTTTGAGGAGCTTGTATTGAAGCTGTAAAACGAAAAATGATGATGAGTTGCAAATTCCGTGGCTGAGTTAGTAAATTAGATGGCAATGTATAAATCAGAAGGACAAGTAATAATAATTGTTGATTATGACTTGATGCTTTCTTTAACATTTTTAGATGGCGTTGTAAAGAAGATGAATTAGTTTATTAGAGGCTATCTCATATTCCCGATGCTTAGTTATTAAATGAGAAGTTCGACCAAGTGGCCAAAAAATAAAATTGCGGCCGGATTTATTATTTCTCAATAAATAATACCCGCTTCTGTCAAAGCTCCATAGCCACACGTTTGACGCCATAATATTGACGATGCCGCGATGGGAAGCCATCGAGGTCTACGGTCTACGTATTATTCGGAATCGAAATATGCCATATTCACTGATATTGATATGTTCGTACCTATCGATGCCATTAGATATTCCCATCTGCGTCATTCATCACTCCTGTCGATAAAGCACGCGGGACTTTGTGCACAATACGGAAATCGATATAATACCAAGTCGGGCCTCATGTCTATGTTTGACACTGACATCAATCCGAGAGTTTTCCAATATATTTCCACTTTAGCGATATGGCCTATTCAAATGGAATCGAATTAACGAAACTAGAGAATTGTTCGGAATCGAAACTACATATTCAGTGACATTTAATGTTCCTGTCGGTTTATCATCATTTGCTAAACAACTTTTTACAAATAATCACTTAACAAACAACTATTTACAAACTATTCATTTCACAAACCTATCATTCCTTAAAATGCTCATTTCACAAATAATTACTCGACAAATATACATTTAGTAACTTAGACGCTTTATAAAAATATCGAATGACAAAGTTTCATTTAAAACATTTTCACTTCACGAATAAATCGTTTTAAAAATCAGTTATTTTGCAAAACGTTAATTGATAAACTATTGTTTCATAAAAATATTAAAAATAACTCTCTATGTAACGAAACGCAGGACGGTATGAAGTTTAATACTCGAAACACTTGGGCCAAATAAAACAGGCAAGTACTTATTTCGGTCAGATTGTACCAGAGGGGCTGTTTCTGGGACTTAAATTTTTTTTACACTTCTTTTGCTGTTTTTGGACTTAAATTAGATTGAATCTTGTAGATTACACTAAAATAAGCATGCTTTGTTCCTTAAATTTTTTCTCTCAGAGAGATATTTACCGAGATATTGGGGTTCCAAAAAAAAAATATATTTTTTTTTAAATTTGCCATTTGTAGGCTAAATTAGATTGAGTGATGTTCCATTTTTTAAGCAAGCATTTTGACGATCCGCTATAGGTACATGGTAATAAAACAAACCTAACCTAACCTACAGTTTTCGGTTTTTGAGCCATGTTACCTAAAAAACCTCAATAACCTGAACACTAACACGTCTGTATGCTCATCAGAACAATTATACTTTGTTAAAAATAAGTAAGTTGATATTTGTACTCGTAGAAAGCTACACGTATATGAATGGAGTTCACACCATGATGATTTATTAAACGAAATGTTTTCCAAACAATGCATTTTATTATCGTTGTTTTATCATTCGTTATTTTGTTAATTGACTAGAATGATAAATGAATAATTGGCGATATAGTGTTTTGTGATATGATGTTTTGTCCAATAAATAATTTGTATCATGATCTATTTGTAAAACTATCTTTTATGCAACGTCTAATTTGGGAATCGTTCATTTGTCTAACGTTGTTTGTAAAATGAATATTTATGCAACGTTGTTTAGCAAGTGATTGGCTGTTCCTGTCGCCGCCATTAGATATTCCCATCTGCGTCATTCGTCATCACTGTCGCTACAGCCCGGGACTTGTGCACAATACGGAGATCGACCTTATCGGGATTTTGGAAATATGACAGTAATAGGTTTTTAGGAATTTGTAAATGCGTGGTAGAGGTGAGTACGCAAATTTCAAGTTCAATACCAATTAAACGATTGGAAGCCATCGCGGACTGCATAAGTATTATTTAATTTGGAGTCGAATCGTTCGATGTTCACAGTGAATAGTGATACATGTTCCTGTCGCCGCCATTAGATATTCCTATTTGCGTCATTCATCACTGTTGTCGATAAAGCGCGGAACTTGTGTACAATACGGAGATTGATCATATTAATAGGATAGTAGAAAATAGCAAAACATACTAGATTTTTAGGTACGGATGTACTACTTGATACCTTACAACTACATATTATACATAGTATATTTTTTACTAAAGTGGTATGCGCTATTTAGCCATTATCACGATGATATATGTACTTGAAGTCATAGAAGTTCCGTGACCCCTGGGTCACGGAGCACTACCTGTAGTTCATCACACAAAAATTTAGAATTCACAGAATCAAAAGTTATAGTATAGAAGGCCTTTTTGCCTGCAAAGTATATTTTATTGGCGACCGACTGACACGAGTTCGCCACTGCAAATAACTATTAAGGCGCGCCCGAAATGCACACATAAAAGCGGTAAACGGAGCACCGTGATGCGTACCAGTACAAAGGCTTATTAACTCGGATCCAGGTGAGAAGTGAGCCTTTCCGTCAAAGCTTCTTAGCCCCATGATTCTGACGCGATTTAAACGATGGGAAGCCAATGAAGCCATCAAAGTCTGCGTATTATTCGGATTCGAAACGTTCAATACTCAGTGATATATGCTCGTGTCACCAGTATTCCCACCTGCGTCATCCATCAGCGCTGTCGATACATCGACTTATGACCAATATGGCGGAGATCTATAATACTGGGATTGGATTGGAGTAAGAGGTTTAGCTATTACAGGTTTTCAGATGTAGTTCGTCAATTTATATTTTCATCTTTATCAAAATACTAGCGAACTGCCCCGGCTTCGCACAGGTCCAAAGCTGATAAATTATGCATGTATATACATATAAACCTTCCTCTTGAATTACTCTATCTATTAGGAAAAACCGCATCAAAATCCGTTGCGTAGGTTTAATGATCTAAGCATACATATTACATAGGGACAGACAGACAGCAGGAAGCGACTTTGTTTTATACTATGTAGTGATAACGTAACGTCGATACCACGGTGGTGCCGTCGAGTCTATGGACATACCATTGGAATAATAACTTTTTATTAAAAATAACCGAGAAGAAATTGTATTCCGCAGAATTATCTCCTAACTCCTTACCATTAAGGAGTTGTACCTTCCATCATCAGCTCAGCATAATGACATGATGACTACCAGACGCACATACCTGGGGGGGTATTCGACCAATTTTAGAGATATAATGGAGATCTCTCCTTTTCATCGCCATCCGTCACTTTTGACGTGTGCCTACTTGACAAGTGGCGATATCCCTAGAACATCGCAACTTCGTCAATTCGGACGCGCAAATTTTCGTTTCCTTTGGATGTGACGGCATAAATAACAGGTGCATACTTTAAATTGACCGCGTAGTACGTGAAATTAGTCCGTTACGTTTCGTTCAAAACAGAAATTTATATACATGAATAACATTTTTGACAATCATTATCGCCTTCGTATTTCCAACATTGAGATGAAATATGTCACTTTTAAGCTCATCGCGTTTAAATGACAGTTGAAAGGCGAGATCACGGAGAGATGACTGTTATCTAACGGTGATCTGACGTTTGGCGATCGACACTCGAATTACAACAACAACAACTGAACAACTTTATAAAATACATGAATCGCTTAGTGCTTATAATACCGGGGTTGCCCTCGATTTCCCTGGGATCCCATTAGCAGATTTTGATGATGATTATTGTTTTTTAAAGTCGGTTCAAAAGCATCTTACGCACGTTATTCTACGCGAAAGTTTGTGAATGTTTATGTGTACGTTTGTTACTTCTTCACGCTCAAACGGCTGGACCAATTTTGATACATTTAGTATGAAGGTAGCTGCCACCCTGAATTGATACAAGGGCTACTTTTTATCCCGAAAAAAAGATGTGTTCCCGTGGGATCAGCGGGTAACACCGCGCGGCACAGATTGTAAACAATAAAGTCATCTATCGCTTCTTTTATACAGACAAGTAACATTCTTAGACAATGTTAATTTGACCGAGCGAGCAAAGTGTCTCCATTTCAGCTTGGCCCAAAATTTAAAGTCCAGGCACTTTCTCGTATATCTCAAACGACTCTCATAAAATGTTGCGAGTAGGTTCGAAATTCGATAAGTAAGTACTTATACTAGGTGTTTCCTGTAATAGGAGCAATAAATTAAAACATAGATTTTACTCGTTAAACTGAACAACATTTGTTCAGCAACTTTAAAAAAAAGTCAGTTTAAAAACAAATTAAATAGTATTTCAATGTATGTCGTCCAACGTTGACATTCCCTGAGCATTGACATAGCTGTCACTCTACTAATATCGGACATTTCGCAATACATTGCTTCTTTGTCTAAACATTATTCTATAAAATATAATTTAATACACGTTATTTTCAAAAGTTGCTTAACAAAAATGTTGTCCAGTTTCAAGCGAAGAATCTATGCTTTAATTTATCGCTCCTATTACAGGAAAGACCCGGTATAGATTTTTTTTAGACGCCTCAGTTTTTCGAAACTTTTCAAAATGGCGGCGATATGGGGATTGAAAACGTAAAAAAGTACTCAGCAATTTCGAAACAAACTCACGAGGACTAAAGGATATAGAGCCACTAGTTAAATGCTAACTTCATGTTCTCTGCATTACAATCAATCTTTTAGACAATAATAGAACCAAGGATCTAATTCGAGAATGCCGTTTGAGTGATCGCCAAACGTCAAACCTCTATTGGATAACAGTTATATCGCCATTGAACTGTCATTAAAATGCGATGAGCTTAAAAGTGACATATCTCATCTCAATTTTGGAAATACGAAGGCGATAATGGTTGTCAAAAATGTTATTCATGCATATGAATCTCTGTGTTGAACGAAACGTAACGGACTAATTTCACGCACTACGCGGTCAATTTAAAGTATGCGCCTGTTATTTATGCCGTCCCAAGTAGCAAAACACTCCTGTAAGACCCGCTATATAAGATTTAACATCTTATAGCCGTTCTATAGCCGTCTTGTCTATGACCATTATCTCGAATTGTCTTGTAGGAGTCTTATAAAGGTTATAAATTTGACCAACTATCTTATAACAACATTGTACATGACTATTTGAGGTGCAAGAGCCATCAATCCTATAACTTAGTCTCTCTAACTTCTATAGGATAACTTTATAAGTGTCTTATAAGCCATACAGGCTTATAAGCACACTTTATAAAACTGTTACCAATGTGTCTAGAATAGTCTTATAAACGCATTTAGTAAAATGTTTACTCCTTTTACCGTTTTACTTCTTTCTTTCATAGGATGTATAATCCTATAAGTGCCATAGAAAATGTTGGTATACGGTATAGGCAGGCTTATAAGCGCGTTTTATAAAACTGTTACCAGTGTGTATAGTTTGGTCCTATAAACACATTTAGTAAAATGTTCACTTCTATTACCGTCTTACTTCTTTCTTTTATAGGATGTATAATCCTATAACTGTTATAGAAAAAGTCACTATAGGATAACAATTTATAGGACTGATTTAACCCGGTCGCTGCTTTTAAAAGATTATTGGCACTAAACTAGCATATTATATGATTGCTATAAGTAAGTTTTACTTATAAGCGTCTTGAACTTGCTGTTAATAGTCGAATGTCAGCCATCCACGAAGACGAAGAGTGGTACGGGTGAAATCCGTGATGGTTCCGTACCATAAAAATGCCTGTGAAGATGATAGTTTTAATAATGAAGATAATTTAGAAATGTATGGTGCTAGTCTTACCTTTTGACCTAAATTCAATAAAGTCACTATATGTATAATTTAATTTCCGTGCAAATCTCCATTTACAATTAGCTGGAAAGAATATACTTGTTGGTGGTACGGTTGACATTTTGTTTACGTATATTTATTTGTACGTTATACAACGCACATCTTTAGTACCAGTTATAAAAAAAAATACAACCAAATAGAGAACCTCCTCTATTTTGAAGTCGCTTGAAATATTACCCTGAATATTCAATAGTGTATAATTCAAATTGATATCCTATCAATTTCATCACGGTTCACTTTAGTCAAAAAGAACCCTAAAGATAAAAATGGCGATGTTAATTATTTTCTATAATAGCATGACATAGAACAAATGGTTTTATAAAGGTCCTGGCGCGTGCAATTAAAGTGCATCCGATCCGCCATAAGCGCAATGGCTACTTTGTTCATATAATTATCGAAAAAATAAACAATTGTATAATATTTAATATTAAACTGTTCACGAGGGGCATGAAAACAAGCTTTCTAGCGTAATGTAAATTATCAATAAAATTAATTTCGCCAGCAAAGTATCTGGGCATACTTCTCTAAATAACATTTTAAGTTTAACACTTAATCACATTTTGGAAACATGATATGGTCAATACTTACACTTTTCCATGTTTTACTTCATTTTTATTATGACACATCACTTGGCACGAAGTAAAAACAAACGAATTCATCATGCCCTATAGCGCTATTCCCGCTGGCCACAAAAGGATCAATTACTCCAGTAATGGCATGCGCCAGATCGTTATAGGACTAATTGTGCTTATTAAGTGCGTTTTCCGGAGACTTATAGGAGCATTTTATCTTGTAAGTGCACGTAACAAGATGTTTTAAAAATTGAATTGCACTCTACTGGACTATTATAAAACTACTATAAGACGGAATTGCACTATAAAATAGGCCTAAACACGGTTTTGTAGTAGTTTATTGGAGCTCTATAGGACTAATAAAAACATGGTCCTAGAACGTTTACACGACGAAATTTTGCTACTTGGGGTCACATACAAAGGAAACGAAAATTTAGCGCGCCCGAATTGACGAAGTTGCGATGTTCAGATCATCCTAGAATGTAGGGATATCGCCACTTGTCAAGTAGGCACACGTCAAAAGTGACGGATGGCGATAAAATGGAGAGATCTCCATCATCTCTCTAAAATTGGTCGAATACTCCCCAAGACTTACGTCTTCCTTGAGATATTGTTTCTTACATTAAGATGAGCAACATAGTAAAACCGAGTAAAAAAAGGCGAAATGGCTAAGTTTTATGGATTTTTTCGGAAGCATATGAGTAAAGTACACTTTCGCGGCACAATGCGTTGTCGCCTCGCAGACAATGAGCTACAGTGATGGTACAGGTCACAAGAGGCAAGCGGGAAACACAAATATTTTGGTACCTATTCGTGGAAAATACTTCACAAGTTTGAAAAAAGTTACGTCTTGGAAGGAAACCGCATTCAAACCTTAAGTTAGTAATTTTCCTTAAAGGAAACATTTTTATATTTTTAAATACAAAACAAAAGTGCATGCAATGATTGTACGAACTTGACTGACAGTAAAACATCAATGTCTTAAAATAGTATAAAATAAATCTAAAATAAGTCAATAATTCGAAATTAGAGTTAATAGTCCCGTTTTGAAATAATGAAATTCCGTATTGACGGAGAGAGCGAAGCGAACGAACCGTTTCAGCTTGGCGGAAAGTTATTTCGTATGTGCGGCGGATGTTTGGATGTGCAGATGCTTTCGTGCTGTTCTCGCATAGAGGTCGCATTTTTCAACCAATTCCTATGGCGTCACATATAAATGAGGGGCAAACTTAACACAACCGGGTTAGCGAAGTAGCGATATACTAGATTGCTATCGCTACTTCGAGATATTAGAGAAATAGGGCCCTGCTAATAATTTTCCATCAGGAATTATTTGTCTATTAGTGCATGCATGAGTCTCTTCAACACATGAATCTGTCAACACACACGTGGTAATTTTTGACCATTGCTTTTGACACATTACTGTAGGTACCTATGAAAAATGACGTCGTAACGTTTTAACAAGGGTGCCCAACTAACTAATTAAAAAATAAAACGGTTATTCTTTTTAAATCTTCATCACGACTTTCAATTTCTGAGCAAGTTTCCCTGTATTTTAATCGTTCTCTTGCTAGATCATATCTCTTATCTGTCCCCACGATCGACACCCTCCTAACAAGCACGTAACTCGCCACTCGCTCACCGCTTGCCCCGAGGCGATACCGCCAAGCTCCAAGCACTACCACACTCCACTAACTCTTCAATGGGAGTAACCCACCCCGTAAAGAAGACATTGTTACACTGGAGTACTTTGAGAGCTACCCTTTTAGTTTAGGACATATTATTATTACCGCGAGACGTTCCTATTGTGATAGAAGGAAATAAAAGTTTATGCCTCCCGCAACGATGTAATGGATTTTTTTATTTGCTCGAGTATCGCAAATGTGATATGTACGTGCATGGAGGTTCTTTTCAGAAATAACTTTTATAATGAAAAACGATTCATGCAATATGTCTATACTGTTATAAAGTTCTATAATTGTATTTAAAATAAATAAATGTTAAAGGTATGACCGATTCATCACTCAAATTGTGATATCATCAATGTCAATCAAGTTCCCTAAGCCCAACCGAATGTGTGACTAACTATGTACTCGTAATTATATGCCTCTCAAAATAGAGCAAATAAAAGTAGAAATTAATGACTAAATCACGTATATAATTATATCACTCGTCAAACTGTAACTACATAAAAAACTGGCTTTAACACAATTTACGTCGAATTCGAGTGTTTATTGAGATCACCAAATAAGCGATGTCTCAGTTATATCCCAGATATATCGCGTTTAACTCCTAGCATTTCATGTTTGCGATTCGAGCTGCATATAAAGTGACATTTCACGTTACTACTCGTACAAGTAAAGTTGCGCCTAATAGCTGTATCGTCGCATACAAATGAGGCGCAAACTTAACTCGACCCAGTTGGCAAAGTGGCGAATTACTAGGTAATATCACTTCGGAAATCCCTCTGAGATTTCACAGATACTCGTATATGGAAATTAGAATTCATATCGCTAAAAGACAAATGTCAGGAGTAAGCAATATCTCTCATATCTTACCGTATTATTAAAATCTTTTAAATGTCAACTGTGTCTTGAGTCTTGAAAGGAATGTTCAGCTAATGTTGATTTAATATTTTTAGATAAAATTTTAATGCTACGGTTACGAAAATTAAGTTAAATGAAGCGAAACCGAATAATGTCGAACTACAGGGGCGCGGGTGTTCGTTTTATCAGGGAATCGTAAAAAGCCTTTCCTTTTTATAATCTGAATTTCCGCGTGACTTAACAGGAAAATTCCGCTGAAAGAACTTAAGCAAACAGAAGATAGGCAGGTATTCAACATGAAAGCTACCTTTCATATTACATATTTTATCTAGTAAATATAAAATATTATGAGAAAGTAGCACTCCCCGCTACCGGTTACCCCGTGTGCTCTGTTCACAATATTCATATAGGGACCAGAAAAATAGGTCTATGTAAATTATTACAAATGAAATAAATATTTTATGTTAATATTTAATAGAAAATTGAATAATTTAATGTCAGGTGGGATTCGAACGCACGTCCCAACGGCTTTCTGGGCCAACACAGGCGCTTTATCCATGAGGCATTGAATTTTTCTACCAGTTGTAGCAGATCTCTTATAAAGAATGTCTTAAAATATACTACGGTTTTGTACCTATCTGTCTTGCTCACACTTTTGACGTCGACATTTAAACCTCTAACTTTATCTGAACTCGAATGCTATTCCAAAAGCTCACAATCAAAGAAGCCATTTTTGTCTTTTGCAGGTATCGACATGTTGAAGCTGACGACAAGAGAACATACGAGTGTCGGCCGAAGGGCATCAGTAAGTACTTAAAACAAAGCGAATACATTGTTTATAAACTTACCTATTACATAAAGTCAGAAACCATTATTGAACAATTAGATTGCGTCAATATGACACCTGTGAAAAGTTATTCCTATTTAATTTTTCCCCTGGCTACACTACTCGCGAAGTTCACCGAAGTTGGCCGAAATATGGGCGTCCGCAGGGAAGTGCCCTTTCACACTATCATCATCGCCCAACTTCGGTAAATTCCGCGAGTAGTGTGGAGCCGCAATTTGACTATGGTGGGCCCTGCCTTTTTACGATACAAATAATTTCGACTAGTGACGTACCGCAAAATAATTAATTGGGAATTAATCGGGAAACGAACGAAATTAGTTCTACTTGAAATAGGACCATATTTTACGATTTTAAGTAATGAGCTTTTTTTTTCTTCGATATATCCCAATTTAAAGTGGTAGTAACGAGTTTTTTTACTATCCGAACATAAGGGGGACAAGTTGATAACTGAGCTGAAACAAATTAAATTGGTCCTCACGCAATCTATTTCGGACTTTATAGGGAACAATTTCTTTAGGATTACATATCGATTTATCAATTTGTTCCAAACGTACCTCTGAAACAGTGTGTACAATGTGGGTCATAATATAACATAAGCAAAAAATTAAAACAGATTTTACTCGTTAAACTGAACAACATTTGTTCAGCAACTTTAAAAAAAAAGTCAGTTTTCAAAATTTTATTATTTCAAAAAAATTAAATAGTAGGTATTGTCGATGTATGTCGTCCAACGTTGACATTCCCTGAGCATGGACATAGCTGTCACTCTACTAATATCGGACATTTCGCAATACATTGCTTCTTTGACTAAACTTTATTCTACAAAATGTCATTTAATACACGTTATTTTCAGAAGTTGCTTAACAAATGTTGTTTAGTTTCTAGGGACGTATCTATGTTTTAATTTATTGCTCCTGTTACAGGGCCCACCGGTATATAGTGCGGTGTTGAAAGTTAATAATAATATAGCATCATCCTATTAGCTTTTGTTTTGCAATGACAGAGATTCGTAATGTTTCACGTTTTCACCACCATATCATCTCCGCTATTCCAAAAACTAAATTAAAGTAAAAAGCAATGTAATTAAATGAGCCTAGGTACATAATTTGTTTTCGTGAATATTGAGAATCGCGAATTGGTTGAGAAATACGACCTGTAGGCGAGAACAAGCGAATATCCGAACATTCGAAAGAATTTTGGACAAAGCTGTTCGGAGATGGAGATGCTTCGTTCGCTTGGTAATTTTTTTTTATCATATTAAATATTTACTGTATAAAAACTGACGAAGGAAAATGAAACTCACCCTGGATAATACTCAACCCCCAGAAAGTCGGGCAAATCCTAAAAAAATGCTTGTATGTAGTAGTTTGAATTTATTAACTTTTTGTACGTATTTTGAAGTTTTATGCCAGTATCAGTTAAATGTAAGATGATATTTTACATTTGTCCTTAAAATAATATTATGAAAAGCTCTCAAAATTTAAACGCAATTAAAAACGAGATTTACCGAGTGAAAACGCACAACCACGGAATGCGCAATCGTTCCGCGTAAAATATAAAAACGGGATTTAAAGCAGATTTAAAAGATTTGCGATACGCGAATTTGTATACGTCATTACCGTGCCCGTATAAAGTGCCCTTCGCGCTCGCTGATTCACGCAACAACATGGAAATTAAAGAGCGTTTTATGTGAACCGTATACGCTGGGAAACGTATCTCATTACTGAGTGAGACGAGAAATAAATTGGAACAGACTATTTGTCGAACACTTGGTTGCGAACGCTCCGATCCGTCCGGATTCAATTTGCCCCAAATTTAATTGCAATTGAAATGGTTGAGTGATATAAAAGCGGCTCACCCAGATAATCGTTTGTAGCTGAAAAAATATTTATTGTAGGCATCGTGAAAGGCTATAAATTAAACTTGTTTTCGTATTGGCGCAGCCGGTAGGTAGTTGAATTCTTTTGTGCTTGTTTGAGTTTAATTTGGTGTTTTCGTAAATGATGAACAATAAATGTTCGGTCCAATCACAAACATTTTGAAGTAATGCCAATTTGAGATATATTTAAGATGAAAACGCTCTCAAAAAATTTAGGTACTATCGACTAGGTCAGCATATTCTTCAGCAGTAGAGATCACAGGGTTGAAACGTTTTGGTTTCTCAAGTTCGCAAGTTTTCCCTTCACATGTGAGTTTATTATTCACACGTATCACAACAACACTGCTGGGCAAGTTAAGTTTGATACAGGTGTAATTGAAAATCCAAAGACACAAAACAAAAGGGTTATGTTTTGCCTTTCTTCCCCTCCACGAACAAAGTTGCATGACATTTTCATTCATGCTATGTGAAAAGCTGGTCCAACACGTCGAACACATCGGAGGTTAACGCGCGACATGCATTTAAAACAACGCCTATTTGCCGCTCCGCCGCGCGGCGCCGCTAAAGCGGACTTTTATGTGTGGTTCCATACTACGCGGAATCGAAAAGTGAAATACGGCCCGGCACGGATCAGCCTTAAGAGCCCACCCATGCAAAATTCGTGAGGTTATGGAATCCTAGATCTCAACATCCAGAGTGATTAAAAATCTGTCCCTTGGAATTAAGAAACTTAAACAGTTTTTCTTCAATCTTGTCAACGTGAAAACACGATTGGTAATAATTTTCTCGATACTTTTATCTCTCAAACATATTAACCCCTTTTTTAGATATTTTCGGTTGGATCTTCAAAACCCTTCCGTTTTTAACAATGTTTTTTAGCTTAATAGATGCAAAATTATAAGTTCTCAAAAACTGTAAAACTATTTTCGATATAAAATACACACGTTTATGACACAACTCAAAAAACATGATTTCCGCGCTTCCATCTCGCTCACGCTTACGCTCAGTGAGAGAGAGAGCTAGCCAACGCGATGACGCCCTCTTAAGTAGAGATGTCCCATTTTCGAGAACGTTTCCCGATTTGTATGGGGAAAGAACGTTCGCTAGAACATTTCCCATGCAAATCAGGAAAAGCTGTCGAAAACGGCACATCTCTATCATTAAGCCTAAAATGTTTCTCATGCATCCGCATTATAAGATCTAAATATCGATAGTATATTTATTATAAAACTCTAAAAACAATTATGCTATATAGACAGTTCATGAAGGAAAAAATCTTATTAGCGCTATGAATGTTTTCTTTTGTTTTGTATGCCATATATCGATTGGAATATTTATCCCAAGTAGCACACACACTGTATATTAAGCATATACTAATACAGCCCTTACACAGCTGTAATAAGCCGAATAAGGGCTGTATAAGATCTTATGCAGCACGTAGCACAACGTGTGTACGGAATGAGCACCCAAAACAGCTGGTTGAATTTTTAGTTGGACACTTAGTTGTAAGATACTTTATTACTTTATATAGTTACGCTCAAGCAAAAAAAAAATACAACTGAATTGAGAACCCCCTCCTTTTTTAAAGTCGGTTAAAAAGGGGTATGGTATGCGTTTATCTTCTTGCACCCAATGTTGTTTTATAAGAAGATACGTTATACACAAACATGACCGCTGCTATATTTACTTTCTCGCAATATTAGCATTTCTCTCTCTAAGGCGGCGTCATGATTCAAAATGGTGTTATATATATGAAAAATTAAATGTTAAGACCGGGAAAGCGAAATTATTTCTGCTTACTTACTTGTGATATGAGATTCCGTTAACTTTTTTAAATTGTTTGCCTAATTTTCGCACTTGCGCATTACGCAAGATGGCATTTTGGGGCAAAAATCACACCGTTACTGAGAATTTGACACATAACGCATCTCTGTCACTTTCCGGAGATCAACAAAAACAATGCCATGGCATAAGCACCATTTGGTGCGATTGGATTCCTATTAAGTGCTTCACTTTTGGAGCGCTAGTAACCTATCTACTTATAAGGTATCATTGCCTCCATCTTTGTTTCTTGAAAAGTTGGTCCAATACAGGTCGAACTCATCGGAGGTTAACGCGCGATATGCATTCAAAAGAACGCCTATTTCCCGCTCCAACGCTCTGTGATCTTCTCAAGCGAACATTTATGTGCGATTCCATACTTTGCGGAATCGAAAAGTGAAATATGGCCCGAAATATGGTTTAAGAAAATAAGGTATGCCACTCCGGACTGACAGGCGAGGCTTCTGACGTCATAACGCTATGATTGGTTGGTTGTTTCTGTCAATCCGTTTCTGTGTTGCCAGTGGTGTATCATAATACTCCCCGATTCCCTTTGTTACCTGTATGAATCTCATAAAATCGTGAGTGCTTTAAATAAATTATAACGACAAAATAAAACTTAGTCAAAGAACATTACAATCGTAATGCATTAATGCACAATTATTATTTTTTGTACGACTGGCGGCAAACATTTTGCCATAGTAATTATTTTGTTACCATAAAGCGGCAACTACGTAATCAACGACGTAGAAAGTCTCACTAGCCGGAGATTAGAGTCTAACCACGCTAACTCTGCCAAGTAAATGAACTGTCAAACCATACAAAGCGAGTCGGTTTGTATAGTTTGACAGTTCATTTGCTTTTAAGTTAGCGTGGTTTGACTCTTTCTATCATAAACAGTATCTTATTTTGTTATACCATGGCCCGAAAGAATAACATATTGTGACGCTTAGGCTGGTTTTAGTGTCACGCGGACAGTCGCACGGATCGCTCCGCGCGGAGCAATATGCATGGCGCGTCCGCGCGGACCCGTTAGCATTACTCTAAAACGCTCTCTTAAGCTTAATACATCGTAAGTGATCCGCGCGGACGGTCCGCGTGACACTAAAACCAGCCTTATACATCGCAACTAATAGAAGGTGCCCGCAACTTCGTCCGATTAAACGTTTTTTCTTTACCGTGGTAGTGTAAGAAGTACGAGTCACCTGTAACCATCTTTGGGTCAGCTATCCCCGTAACAAAATTGGTTAAAATCTATTCGACTATTTTGGCGTGATGAGAGGACATTTTTTTTTACTTACAGATGATGCAGTTAAGATTTGGCACCGCGTTGTAGACATTTTTCCTGAAATAATTACCCCCCTAGAGAAAACTTATTTTCAATACAATTTAGAGGAATTTTTATACCTAATAGAAAAGATGTGTAAATACTAGTTTCCTCTTCGCTGGCTTGTTTAAAGTTACGCTAGCCATTAAAAATAAGAACAACTAGACCTTGTAAAGCACGGCCAACTTTCCTCGTTTTAAACCTCTTTGTTACGCAGCCAGCTGCATAAATTCCATGTACCTGACATATATGTCGATACTTTGTTAACAATAGAACCATACCAGTTTTGTATTGCTTTTCGCACATTATCACAGCAAAAAGGAACATACAAAATATTATTCCATTATCTAATTATCCAACATTTCTACTGCCTTGTCGCAGTAATGGTCTCCGATCGACAAGAGATTCGTCAACATCTTCTGAAAAAAGACTGCACCAAAACATCTACTTTTTCGGGCAGGTGACAGCTACTTTTAAATGTGGAGTCACAGATAGAGTAGGTACTCACAACTCACTCTCAATACAAAAGCCAAGTTAGATAATCTTAACATATCAAAAGTTGACTTTCTAACTTATTTATAAATATGAAAAAAATAGCGTCACGTGCTTGATACTCTGCAACGCCTACGGTGAGTTTCATAAAACCCCACTCCGCGTTTTAAGACCCTTCTTTACGTAACAATTGCATAAACTATTATTTCTACATGAAACGCGCCCATCATATGCCCACTGTGTAGGTTATTATAGACGCTTCTTGAATACGCATGTCAAGTAGCTTCGCGTTTGACATTGTGGTATGAATTCGCAGACTCCCGGAGCCGCGTGCATATGGAAAATTGCATCTCTGCACGTCGCGCCTCGCGCTGTGTTTACCGCTGCGACGACTCGGGGCGAGTCGTTGAAGACAGACACGGGTAAGCGGAAATATAGATTACGCCACCCAAGGCCGTAAGCGGGATTTTCTGCCCGCTACGCGGGGAGAAAATGTCACTTCCTGGTCAAGGCAAGATGTATAAACTTTTGTTAACCACGGGCGGTAATTCGTAAAGTCCCAGATCGCATATTTATGATCGTCACCTTCGATTCGGGCCTCAAACACCTGCGATCTGGGACACTCACAAATTCACCACCTTAGAATACATACCTAGATGTATTATTACACTATATTCCATATGAAATAGTCCTTGTACTCACCGCCAGAGGCGTTAGTGTCGAGTGAGGTTATCAGAACTGTCAAATGAAACGCTATTCAAACGACATCTTTACAGGAACACTTTCCAAAAGTTTCCTACCAAATTGAATTTTATCTGGCACTTTTTTATGCTTACGAGTTCACTAAACTGAAACTTTCTTGAGGCGAGTTAGTCCTATGAATCCCACACTTACTCTACCTGTTCCAAAACTAAAGTTTCTAGAAGATTCCTCTTATTTACAGCTCAAGCGCTACGGGCGTCAGCAGAGATGTATCAGCAAACTTCAGAAACACAAGTAAGTTAATAATTCTTATGCGAAGAAATTATCACTATATCATCATTACGCCTTGAGCATAACCGCCTAACTTCCTTATCTTCCAAGTTTATTCAGAATAGGGATGGGCACATTAAACATATCGGTATTTATCCTTTCCATATTTTGAAAAGAATCCAACACATCAGAGTATGCCTTCAAAGCCGATTGCTGATAAAGGAAAGGCAAAAAAAACAATATCGATTTGTGAAAAGTAAGAAGATATTTCGATTTACCGATATTCTTCAACCCAAGCTTATTCGCTGCCTCTACGGCTAGACTCATATTACGGTGATACAAAATAATGAGACCATTCAAAGACATTTTCTTTGGTCGCCTTCAAAAATAAATACAAAGAATGAGCAGTTCCGGGTTGGATACCTACATGCTATTAAAAATATCAAGACTGATCCCAGTTTATAAACTCGAAAAAAAAATTGATCGATATTTTAAGGACTACTTATTACTATGTCTGAACAATTAGGTATTTCAACTCCAAGCTTCATAAGCTCAAAATTTAAATCATTAAACTAACTTCCACCAGGTTACGCATTTAAATTTTTCTTTGTATCAATGGTTTAATTAAACTAGTGGCTAAAACTAATAGTGTGGATAATTTTCTGAAAAAATATCGATATTTTTTACCCAAACCTAACGCAAAATGGAAATACTGATTTATGGCTCACCTGATTCGAAGATTTTAACGATCCAATTAGTATGGCAGTTTGTGAAAGTTCCGATCCGACTCCCCTTGACAAATAAAAGGTGCAAGGCGCTTTGTCTTTTTCTACAGTTTTGTACCAGTTACAGGCGATTTAGTTTACTTTTTCTTATTTGTTGAGTCACAAGGAGCTAAGCTCCCGCTGAGCGTGGCATTTTTGTTCAAACTTGGGGTGTTTAAGAAAAAACAGAGAGCGTTAATTGGACATTTGTGATATCTGTAATTTACCTATCTTGGATTTATCATGGCATTATCTAAAATGGTATTGAAAAGTTGGTTTCTATGGAGAGCGAATTATTATTTCATGAAAAATCTGAAAATTCGATGCAGGATTTGTATTGGTGCGTGGCGTTAGCCATACAGCGTCATCTGTTGGTAAACATTTCTTTGTCCGCTCATAACGCCGAAACGGCTGAACGGATTTTAACCAATAGTACAGAGGTATTGGTGGAGAGGTCTGTATTAAGCTGGCCATCCAAAGATGGTTATAGGATTTTTATCCGATCAGATGCAGTAAAGAAAAAAGTTTTATGCGGGGCACCTTCTATAGATCTAGTACCACTACTATAAGAAACATATGTTTGCTACTAAAGCTGGTTTAACTAGTGGCTAGTGTGAGCTTTAGACCCCGCGAGTTTTCTTCGAAATTGCTGGTATTTTTTTACGTTTTGTGCCCCCATAACTCCGCCATTTTTTGAAATCGACTGAATCGTGGTACGCTACGTGGGCAGAAAATCTCACTTCCTGGCCAAGGTAAGACGTAAAACTTTATATAAACCACGGGCAGTAATTAGTAAAGCCTCAGATCGCATATTCACAAACCCCTGCGATCTGAGACATTTACTATTCACCACCCTACGTATGTAATGTACTATAACGTCACCCAAGGCCGTGACTAGGATTTGCTGCACCCAAACTTCTGAGGAGAAAATTTCACTTCCCGGCCAAGCCAAAACATAAAACTTAATGTCACTCCGTGAGTTTGAAAATCTATTTCTGCGCTGTATGCTGAAAGGACATCTGGATCTAAAATTATCCGTTCACGTTTAATATTAGTTAAATTCAAAAGGACACCGCACTGGCAACCGTCCTGTTTGTAAAAGCTCAGCCTTCTGACTTTCATAATACCATTTATAGAATACCTCTCATGTCACGTGATTTAGCCCGGGAAACTCGCGTTTCGACTGCAGGTGAGGGTAAATAAAGCCGTCATAAATTGTATTATCGGTACGTTTTCAATAGAGCCTCAACAATAGGACAAATTACCGGGCAATTTCGATCCATTGCCCTCTAAATGCGGGCACATAAAACATCTTGTTTGCCGGTATCACACAATACGGTCTCTGGTGGCATTCGTAATTCCCGCATTTCGTCCCACTTTGTCTCCATTTCTGGCGTCTCAGGGTGAACAAATGCGACGAGGACGCAGGAACGACAGTCCGTTTTTCATTGTTTTACGTGTCACAATGTTGCTACGCTCAAGCCTTACCATTATTTATTCGTCCGGACCAACACAAATAATTCAACAACGGAAAAGGTCCGAACTTTCCAACCGCCATTAGGACTCAAATTGAATAACTACACAATTCATGGTATTTACAAAGTTTCCAGGAAACGTTTTCGTTTGGAAAACTGCGCTATGTACATTTTATCTCAATTTTCCAGTTCCCCGATGGCTTGAGTAGCACTTAGAAGTTTTCTCGGAAGTTCATACATAGTTATCTTGTTAGAAACTCATTATGTTTACGACGGCTAAATATAAAATTATAAAAATTTAAAGAAAATGCAACATTTTTGATTCAAATTACTTTGTCAATTTTATGGATCTATAAGTATGTTAGTTTGTGTCTGTCTGTCGTGCGAGTCTAACAAACTTCTGGCTTCTGGTTGTATCTTCACTATCAAAATATGGATTCTGTTGTTCGAAAATTCTTTTTTTTTACTAATTTTGATACTAATTTTTGCTGCGGCATTCATGTGCTCGTCATGTTATGTGTAGCGTGACAAATGTGTCCGTCGTCATAGAACAACGACACCTAAGAATGTAGAATGCTACTCGACTGATACGGTAATGCCTAAAAAAGAAGCCTGATCTAGACACGCGGCAGCGTGTCCAGCCAAGTTCACCGCAGGAACTGGCGAGCAGCAGCCGTGTGTTATATTACACGAACCGTTTGGAGCCACTTTTGACCCCCCAATAACTCCAAAACTATTTAACATATTAAAATGAAATTTGGCTTATGTATTAAGATCCTTTAGAACAAGTAGAACCCCAAATTTCATTAATATAGGTTAAATAGTTATTGAGATATTAAAGTCCAAAAAACGGTATTTTTATCACTGACTGACTGACTGACTGACTGACTGACTGACTGACTAGTAATCAAAAACCTAACCCACTTCCAGGTGACCTAGAAAGGTGAAATTTGGCATCCAGCTTAGTAATTGTGTGTGTATACATATAAAAATCGAAAACAGTGATTTTTTATGTTTTTAGGGTTCCGTACCTCAAAAGGAAAAAACGGAACCCTTATAGGATCACTTTGTTGTCCGTCTGTCCGTCTGTCAAGACCCTTTTTCTCAGGAACGCGTGGACGTATGAAGCTGAAATTTATATCAATTACTCAGGTCTACTGTCCCTTGAAGCTGTGAAAAAATCAAACTTCTAAGCCAACGCAATCAAAAGATACAGCCGTTTATGCCGCAAATTTTCGACACTTGCAAGGGAATCAAAACCTACAGGGTGCTTCCCGTGAACTCAGAATCTTGAAATTTGGTACGAAGCAACGTCTTATAGCATAGATAAAGGAATAATTACGAAAACCATAATTTTTTTTTTAATACCTAACTTTGCACCTAATTTGCAAATTTTCGACACTTGCAAGGGAATCAAAACCTACAGGGTGCTTCCCGTGAACTCAGAATCTTGAAATTTGGTACGAAGCAACGTCTTATAGCATAGATAAAGGAATAATTACGAAAACCATAATTTTTTTTTTTAATACCTAACTTTGCACCTAATTTATATGGGGCGCTATACATACCAGGTGCAAACTTAACTTAACCACTTAGGGATGGAAAGTGTTTGTACGGAACCCTCGGTGCGCGAGTCCGACTCGCACTTGGCCGGTTTTTTTTATTATTATTATTATTGATGGTTGTTGCCTCAGAACTCTGTCATTTATAAACCGATTTGGAAAATTCTTTTTTTGTTTGAAAGATATACTAGAATAGCATATACACTCACACGCACACACTTACACATACATGCACATAAAAATCCAATACGTACTAACCGTTTTGGAAAATTCTTTGTTTGTTCAGAACTTTCAAAAGATGTACTAGAATAGCACACAGAACTAATTAACAAATAATAATTAAGTAATTTACACATCATAATAATTTCTGTACAAAAAGTAATGATATCCCATCAAAAACATAAATGTAAAATGAGAGCCAAGTTCAATATCGCGTGCACTTCGCCGACAAAAGAATTGAGATCTGCAAGGGCGCCAAGTTCTTTGCCCTAAAATTTTTAGATACAAGGACATGCGACATACTCAATGCATTTATTTTACTTGGGGTGTAATTCAATATCAAGACTTGACTTGGCTAATTTATATGGGGCGCTATACATACCAGGTGCAAACTTAACTTAACCACTTAGGGATGGAAAGTGTTTGTACGGAACCCTCGGTGCGCGAGTCCAACTCGCACTTGGCCGGTTTTTTTTATTATTATTATTATTGATGGTTGTTGCCTCAGAACTCTGTCATTTATAAACCGATTTGGAAAATTCTTTTTTTGTTTGAAAGATATACTAGAATAGCATATACACTCACACGCACACACTTACACATACATGCACATAAAAATCCAATACGTACTAACCGTTTTGGAAAATTCTTTGTTTGTTCAGAACTTTCAAAAGATGTACTAGAATAGCACACAGAACTAATTAACAAATAATAATTAAGTAATTTACACATCATAATAATTTCTGTACAAAAAGTAATGATATCCCATCAAAAACATAAATGTAAAATGAGAGCCAAGTTCAATATCGCGTGCACTTCGCCGACAAAAGAATTGAGATCTGCAAGGGCGCCAAGTTCTTTGCCCTAAAATTTTTAGATACAAGGACATGCGACATACTCAATGCATTTATTTTACTTGGGGTGTAATTCAATATCAAGACTTGACTTGGCTAGTTTTAAAAAAATAACTTATATTATAAATCAAAATCAATCAAATCATTAACCTCTTTTCGTAAAGGTAAGTACGCAAGTTAGTGTACGTCTTGTTACTTATACTGTTAGCTTGATAATGAAATATGACTATGTTACTTTTATAAAATTTAGTTAGTTTATGAAAACTAGCCAAGTCAAATCTTGATATTGAATTACACCCCAAGTAAAATAAATGCATTGAGTATGTCGCATGTCCTTGTATCTAAAAATTTTAGGGCAAAGAACTTGGCGCCCTTGCAGATCTCAATTCTTTTGTCGGCGAAGTGCACGCGATATTGAACTTGGCTCTCATTTTACATTTATGTTTTTGATGGGATTTAATATTACTTGTAAATAAAGCTTCTTAGTTAGTATAATAAGTGTTGCTCGTTGCCATGGTGATGTATCCTGGGTCACACTTTAAAACTACGATTTTCGGTTGTAATATTAACCAAAAACTTGTTGTTTACGACAGATATACGAGTATATATATATATATATATATAGCTATATAGCTATCCACGCCGTGACCGGCGACGGCGACCCTAGCTAATTACGGGCGTGAGCCCTAATGTGGCTGGCAAAGCCAAACTTACTTTTAAATACCCGATCACAAGAAGCAGTGAAGCTGACCGGAGCTATTGTAGGTATAATTGTAGCTGGGTTTCGGACGAGACTTTCTTTCTTGACGCCACGACAGATATAAGTACATTCTTAAGTAAGACTATCACCTCACAATACGAGTAATATACATTCTAAAGTTTAGGTTCTAAAGCTAAATACTTCAAGCAAAATTACTCGTTTATGTCGTGTAAAACCGTAACAATCCGTCATAACAATGCAATAAAGCAATTAAGGCGCACAAACATCCACGTGCAGCAAAAGAGAAAAACCCCTCGTTTGCATTTTTCCTTTTCATCCCAGTTTTGTCTATTTATGAGTTCTAGTTTTCAAAGGGAGAGGAGAGATATTGCGCTGGGACCGTATTTGAGCAACAGGAGTGTAATTTCCGCGGGTTTTGTCTTACGGCAACACATCCCACAAATGGAAAGATGTCGACATTCAAAGGGGGGTGTTGAATTTTTAAAACATCCCGCAATGGCCGGTGTAGTCCGAGATCTCGACATCGAAAAATCATTATTCTACTTGATGAAAACAGGTTTTGAATATCAGAACCTTAATTTGTCGTTTCTATTCCAAGGGATCGCCACTATGTGCCTACTTTAGCGAAATGCCCTAAATTTTTGACATTATATGATCGCTACATTGCTGAAAATGGCTACTTATTTATAATTTTCACTCGAAGTGAGGGTTACCTATCGTAAGTCCGAAGTTTTGTTTCCCATCTGTATCTGTGTTTTTATTTGTCGAATCCTCAAAATATTATGGGTTTCAAGAAAAACCTACTTTTGTACCAGTTTTAATTTGGCCAACAGCGTTACAGATGGGAAACAATGTTTCAGAGTAGTGATAGGATACCGGGTAGTTGGACACACATAGTTTTAGAATATTTTAGCCACCTACAGTAAACTTTTTCCGAGAGTAATTTCCATCAAGACAAAGGAAGGTCTAAACTAAACAGGATCTTCAACTAGTAGGTTCGGAAAAACTCGTGTGGCCGGCGCGCCACCCGTTAATGGACTTTAAAAGCGCATAGTTTCACTTTGTTACCAAATTGAAGTAAAGTATGTATGTATGTTAATGTCTCTTGGGAAATTGCGCTAACCTTTTTTGTACACGCGCGTGCTCCTTTCGTTGGACATTTGCGTGTTACCTGTTAGTAAAATGATTATCCGTATGCTTTCCCCTTTCTCTTATTTTGCCGCATGAGGAAAATTATCTATGCCAAATATTTATTTTTGAATGCCGAGCATAGGTTACTCCGGTTTTAGGGTTCCGTACGTACCCAAAGAGTGCCATACCCAACCGCAATAAGAAGACATTTAAAATTTTCGCATAACGTGCTATGACAACATAAAACAACTATAAAAATAAAAGAAAATTTAAAATTAAACAAAAAAAGTTTTTTGTATATTTTTATGTTTGCGCTTTTTTTTTACTTGCTTCGATCTCTACAGGACTAAGACAAAAGGCAAATATGGCAAAAATATATATTATTTACATTATCGACCTTTATGTCTCTACCATTTTTCTGAATCGACAATCATTAAAATTATCGAATCTGCTCAAACAATTCCTCGAGTATGACTGTCGAATCTGCTATGAAATGTAATCTGCACGCGAGAACAACAACTGTTATGACAGAGCGCCTACCTTATTCACTTGATTAAAATAAGCTACTCTAGGTTTTTCGCTACCTCTTCTTCCTTCCTTCTACGTTTTATTCTAGAGATTCAACATAAGTTTACCAAAATGAATCCAGGCAACTACAAAATAATCTCCTAAATTATATTCGGAACAGCAAAACTCATCTTCGGTCGGCAGCGATTCCTCGACGGAGTGAGACAGTGAAACTATTATGTACTCCGAGCCGCCTTGTAGCCGACTTATTGCAGAACTTTAACTGTTGCCAGATAAGTTTTAAAGCGCAAATAATGCGACGTTATTAAGTGTTTGTACAGATGTTCTTAGTAGTTTCTGTATCTTTTTCAATGTTTGTTAAAGAGGATTTCTTTTTCAATGTTTGTTACCTCAGAAGTGTGTTATTTTTTAACCGATTTGGAAAATTTTATCTGTTTGGAAAGAAGCATTGTCTTAATTGGTCTGATCTGATAACTGAACTCTATGAGGAAACAAAGGAACTTCTTAAATATAATAGATACCTACGTTTATGGCGATTACACTGAATAAATTAATAGTTCAACTAGCTCAACAAGTAGTTATCCTTGAGAAATAGCTAAATTGTGCTTAGTAGCATAGCAACCAAATTTACGCTAAACAAAAGTTATTTTGGTTACTAGTATTTGTTTGTCAGTCTTCCGATTTATGTAACTAGCAGCTAACATTTGAGCTATTATATATTTTTTTAGTGTTGTGTTTTGCTAGGAACTTGTTCAGTCCTTCACATGTCTTTTATTCTGCTCTAGGTTTTACCTAAATCTCATGCACTAAACTATGGGTTAAGTAAAGTGTATAAACTATCGTTGTCGGTCGGGTGTTCCAAAGTTCATGCCAATCCGTCTTGCCTTTTCAGTGTAAGCTAGTAAAAAACATACACACACACCACACATATAACGCACGCACGCACGCACGCACGCACGCACGCACGCACGCACGCACCGCACGCGCGCGCCCGCCAATTTTCGCTTTCATAATAAATAATCTAATAATCGAAACCAAGAGCCCGTCTAGTTTTAAATATAAATTTAAAAAGTGGCCCATTGAATAGTGTTTTTTACATTTAAAGAATTTACAGACTTAAAATTAACATAACAACCAGTACAACCACTGAAATGCACGAAATATAAAGAAATAAAATGAATGATGTATTAAGTGTACCTTATAGTAGTGTATAATACTCATGTGACTACTATTTTACTATTTTTTTACTATATTTTCTATATTGGCACAGCATAGTGGCTCCACTTCTTCCAATTATCTATAGATTAGTCTATGTCTAACATAAGTGGGATTTAATCATATCTTTGTCAAACAGATTTAGGGGATACTTTTTTTCTTTATTAAAAAAAAGGGTTTGATCACAGTTGATCATGTTACCCTTATAGTTACAGTCACACCATCTTATATATCATCTACGATTAACACCTGTATTTACAAAATGAATTAAATCTCTTGTTTTACGCGAATTAGGGTCTGCTAAAATTGAGTTAATATCGCCTACTTCGAAGAAATCAACATTGTTTTTAAAACGAAGGCTCTTCTTTCCGCTTAATTCCGTGCACATTCCACCATGATATGGTACCTACATGTCCTCTTTTAGGTATATTACATTCAGAGCAGTTCGGGGTTTCACTATTTCCCTAGGTAGCCTTCTAGTTCTCAAATAATCTTTCAGTCACTCAGCACAGCAACAATATTCGGAACAGTGCACCCCGTCGTCGTTGGGCAGCCATGACCCGCTGACGGAGAGACATTGAAACTATTTTGTAACCGAGCTACCTTATTGCGAAACTTTAACTGTTACTGGATACGTTTAATGCGCAAACAATGCGTTGATATTAAGTGCTTTGTTTCGGATGCTCTTTGCCGTTTGTTTGACTATGAGTTACAATATTTCACAGTTACCAAATTCTCGAATGAAAAATTATGTGTAAGGGATGTTCAAAGATTTAAAGTTTTATGTTATAGTTACAAATTTAGTACGTGATATGTAAAATCAAACTTAATAACAGCGCTTTCTCGCTTGCTCGTTCACTGTTGTAAAGTAGTGCGGTAAGATGTGAATATTAACGTATTCATTCACATAGAGGTCGCTTAGGTGTAAATACTTTCAAATAAACAATGCAAAGATCGACACACATATCGATCGATAAGGAAAAATTTTAAAGGTTATTTGGGCGTTAGGGTAACACGCTGGACCGGTAATCCAGAGGTACCGGGATCGATTCCCGGTCCCTTCCACCGCGTTAAGTATTATTTTTTTCTTTGAGCTTTGATCTTTGTATCAATGGTTTAATAGAAAAATTGTGGTGTATTTATACCCAATGAAATGAGACATTACATTTAATAAAATCAAATTACCTAACTATAATTCTATAATAATAACAAGACTTACGCTGCGTTTAACCATACTTTTTATTGGAGAAGGAGGACTCTCGGCTAGTAATATCAGAATCCTATCTATCTATACATAGGTATATAATAAAGCCGAAGAGGGTATAAATTCTGTACATGGAAGATACTTATTCGAAGAATAGTTGGCGGGGGATACTTAGAATCGATTACAGAACACGTCCCAACTGTAAAAATCTATTTTTTTTGTCTATATTGTGTATTTATCTGTTTGTCTGATTATTTCACTGCGCATCACGTGAAAACGGCTGAACGGATTGTGATAAAAACTTCATTAATCTGTCGAAAAACCCCGGCCATATTAAAGGCTATAAAATTTTTACCAATATTAAAAGGGGAGATGGCCATTACACTCGATTGAGTTAAGTTTGCACCTGAATCTTATGGCGCTATATAGGAAGGAGGTGCAAAACTTTTTTTAAACATGTGCTAAGATACACTGCAGATGGCCCTGGAATTAATATGTTGTGACATGAGGATGCTGTAATTAGGGATTATTTATTTCAGTTCTGCAATGGATTTCAATTAAGTAAGTAGGCAATACATAATTTTGACGACGCGTTTGGCTCGGTTTGTAGACACCTGCCTACTGAGTCGGCGGTCCCGGGTTCGAATCCCGGCCGGGGCAAATATTTGTTCTTGGGTCATGGATGTTATCTTTATATGTATTTATATATTATGTATATCGTCGTCTAGTACCCATAGTACAAGCTTTGCTTAGTTTGGGACTAGGTCGATTTGTGTATGATTGTCCCGTAATATTTATTTATTTATTTAATTTTATTCAAAAATGAAATAGACCTTTATATACCTATTATTTGGTTAGAACAAATAGCCCGAAAATTATTCTACATCTGCCTCAAACCCTCATTTTTGTTTAAAATCCTCTTTTAAAAGGCCGTATTTTCCTTATACCAACATATGCCATTCATTTACATACGCCGGTTCATATTACCTCTGTACACAACTAAAGCGTACCACTTGAAAAACGATAAAAATCCCTTCTGAATGCGCATATTTCCGACCGCGAGGAGACAAAGGCCTGCAAAATTACAGTCTTGCTTTTAAATGCGAGAATGAATCGCTATGTGAATGTCTCATCCCCTCAAAGCTTTGAGATCCGTTGTGCGCTGTATAGAGCCTCCGTCTTTCTTGAATACACAACGTTCGGAACTGTTTCTGTTTAAAACACATTGTTAACTGGAATTCTGTAGTTCGGTTGATTATAAATTCAAATAAGTGTTAGTCGAGTGCGATAATGTATGCGAATAAACGTTATTCTGAATCGGGGTGTGTTCTTATGTACATTTAAATGTTATAAGCGTGGGAATACGCGCACTGTTATAGTGTAAAAAGGAAAATCAATTCGGTCCTGGAAATACCGCATTCCGCGACCGAATGCACAAAGATAAGTTCGCAATGATCTTGTCGACCCAGTGGGATCTTTAATTGTGTAGTTTACCCCTCATTGCATCTACTCAACGGATTATTCCACCACAACCATGTATCGGATTATGGAACTCAATGTCAGTGCCTGCTGGAATTCCGTGTGCTCTGAGTAGCCGTGCTTTATTCTAAGTCTGGCGAGGGTATGACATCCACATAGTATGTGCTTCATTGTCCCGGCCTTTTCTCCACACATTCTATATTGTATTCTATATTGTCTGTATTGTTAGAAAGTCCAAATATGGCCAATAGTCATTTGAACACGAAGTGATCAGTTGCTCCCAATGATAAAGCCGCATTTTTTTGTAACCACATAAAAAAACCAAATTGAGAACTTCCCCCTTTTTATGTCGAATGAATAGAATACAACATTCTTTGTTATTATTTTCTTATTATCTTTATGCTTTATTGCATACCTCAACAAGAAATAAATACAAACAAATTCAGATTACATGTAATATTAAGTAGATGTGAACTACTTAACAATATTTTGTATGTTGCTCTTTAGTCGACATGGCTGTCATTGTATCTAACTTAAAAGTAACATAATTTTATCAATACCTTTTCATATCTCACCGCCTGATAAGATGTAAGAAGCACGTTATGAAATGAAGGCAGAAAATATATTTTTCCTCGAAGGTGCTTCTCTCGGTGAATAGTGGGCCTTTTGACACTCATGAATCTTGCGATGCCACGAAATGAAGTATGAGATATGCTCCTTCCATATTTTATGAATCGCGTTTGTTTTTATTAAAACCAGTGTAAGCACTCGATCTCTCATGAAAGTGATTCTGTCTGTGGTTCGAGGGTTTGTACAGTTTAGGGTGATTATCAAAGCATAATAAGTAACTATTGTTACTTCTCTGTAGCGTACGTTGAGTATGTCGATTCTTTGTTCAGCTTTTGCACTAATACAATAAATGTTCGACGTCTCGCTTAGTCAAAAGTTTCCTGGAAGAGATCTCTATTTTGCGATAAGACCGCCTGTTGTTTACCTCTAATTGTAATTTTTTGCTTTATATCTCTCCTGTTTGTTTTGTGAGGTATACTCTTTTCCTAAATATTTTTACACAGTAGGGTAAACTTACCAGTAACTGGCCACTTAAGCTCTTTGGCCAGTTCAGGATAATTTTTTTTATGGAAATATCATTAAATTTAGTAAAATTTTTACACCTACAGATAAAGAATATCCTCTTTTCTTTTTATGTTAAGCCTTTTAGTAGAATTAACATTTTTTCATATTTATAATTTATTAAAAATAAAAACAGTCATTTTTTACCAATAATTGACCGCAAAATTTAGAAATTGGCAAGTACAGGTCTAGTAACTGGCCACATGAACAAAACAACTGTTATTTAGCAATTAAATCTATATTAATGCAATTAGATAACCTCAGGACAAAAATAGGAACATATGTAACGTCATTCAATACAATACTTAAACATAATGATGATGAGATTACATTAATTGCAACATAGGTTAATACTTTGTTCACTTATTACCATAACCAGAAAATATTAATGTATACCCTTGGTTTTAAGCTTCTTTCAATCATATTCTAGATAAAAATGACACTGCACTTTCATCTGATGAATCTGGGCTACTCTCTCGGTATCAAATATGACATAAAAACGGAGTCTTCGTCTTCATCGGGGATGTGGACTCTATGACTTGGTGGAATGCAAGAGAATTCTATAATTTTCCTTATTATAGGACTTAAATCACAAGCACAATCGAATCACAGCATGTGGTTAATCAGCTGGTAGAAAATTTCATAGTCTTATTAGACACGTCATTCAAATTTGTATCAATTTTTTCTTCTCTACTGACTAACCTCTCTGTAGTACCTTTCCGTCTCCCATTAATATCTTTGTTACTTTTCTTTTTAACTTTTTTATTTTTGTAGTTATTTTTTGCTTCCCAGAATTTCTTTCTTTCCTGGTTTGCTAAAGCTTCTTCTTGCTTTTTAAGCTGTTTAGCTTTTATCATTTCGGCATAACTATCAGACGTTAGGACAGATAGGGCTTTGTTAGACTGTCACTTCCCTATTCGCTTAGGAGGTTTTGGTAACCTTCTTGTTTTGAGTTGATCGGATAATTAAACCTTTGAGATAAATCTTTTATGAGACGAAATACGGCAACACCTGCAGGTTGTAATATACGTGTCGAGTTTGAGTATAGCGCGATTAGAATATAGGTACGCTTAGGATTCGGCATAGGTTAAACACTTCAAGGGTCAGATGTGTTTAATATCAAACTACAAGCAAGAATGACAGCTGTCAATAGAAAATTGTTTGCCTAAAGTGGCGGGTAAATACAATTAGAGAAATAGTCAACAAAAACTCCTGCAATTTCCTGAATCGCTACATTCCGTTATACCAACCAGAGGGAACACTCAGTCACACTGATCGGTACTCTTTTGTAAGGGTAGATGATAAGAAGATTGCAAACAAGACCAGCAGCAGAAAGAAGAGAATAAGACTGTTATGTTTTCCTTTGCAAACCTGCAATCAGTACAGGATCTGGCCCGGACTTAAATTTTGCGTTAGAATTTTGAATTTTAAATTGATGGCTGCTTCGTGGTCCACCAAATTGTTTAGACACTTTTTAAATAAACCTTTCCATATTTCGGTTTAACCTCAGTGCATTACCAATGGCTTATTTAAAGTGCTGTTTCTTTTTGGGCATTTTGATGTTTATAAAAGCAGTATCTGTTAAATAAAATTAAATTATCAGTAACTGGCCACTCAATTGGCCACCTATGCCAGTTTCTGAACAAAAGCATCTAAAGTGATGAATATTTTTGTATTGGATAGCTTACCTTACACATTATATAAATAGGGTTCAATTTCGCCGGAATAACAAAGATAGACATTTGACTAGTTACTGGCATAGGTGGCCAATAACTAAAAATACGCTTTAATCACAATCAATAACTGGCCACCCCCCTCAATCTCAGTAAATTACAGGACTTTTTGGCGGGAAGTCAAATTAAGCGGGTGTTTTAATTTTTTGCAAATTTTCTGAAAAAGATTTCTGTGTATATATTTGTATATTTTTGCTGTATATAACAAATTTGTGTACATAAATTAGTTTCTAAATAAAAATGGGTCAAAACAGCGGCGGGGGGCAGTCCCCTGCTCCTGCTGACAAAGATGCAAAGAAAAGAAAGTTGGAGGCTATGTATCTTACCACGAACTATAAATTGTTCACCAAACCCAATTATAAAAGACAATTTCCGGACAATCACAGTGCGGAGTGTATTGTATATGTCGAATCACAGGAGGAGAATGAGAAGATCGGCAATAGAAATCCTATAAAACTGACAAAACTTTTTACGGACAATGTGAAGGGAATAATCGGCGTGCACCGTGTGAACGCACATAAAGTAGGCGTTACCTTTAAAAAACCGGCAACAGCTAACAATTTTTTGACAATGGACAACTTTCTAGGCAAAAATAAATTGAAAGCTTTCGTTCCCGCGCACCTTACCGAGACTACTGGCGTTATTCGTTTCGTACCCAAAGAGATGAGTAATGAGGAGATATATAAGAACATTGCTTGTGACACCGAGGTAATCTCAGTTAAAAGATTCATGAGGAAAGTTGACGGCAAACTTGTTCCCCTGAGTACAATTGCCGTTACTTTTGCAGCTACGACCTTGCCTCAGCACGCGTACATTCAAATGTTTAGATATCAGATACGGATATATATACCACCGCTGCTGCAATGCTACAAATGCTTGAAATTTAATCATTCGGCAAGAGTTTGCAGAGGTGAACAAATGTGTTCATCTTGTTCCGGCCAACATTCATACAAGGATTGTGAGGTAGAAGAAATTACCTGCATAAACTGCAGCGGAAATCACTTGGCAATCTCCAGGGATTGCCCAGTTAAACAGAAGAAAATGGCAGAGAAAAAAATGAAATATGAGAACAGCAACCGAAGTTATGCCACTGTGGTGAGTACTACACCACAAGCCCCAGCAATTACCGACCCTAAAGTCTTCCCGGCTATTCCCACACCTAAAAATATTGTAGGCATAAGTCAGCTAACTGCTGAACAAATATCAAGTAATGAAATAATCTTAGAAGCTTTAGTTAAGTCCTTGCTTGCTCTAGGAAATGATAAAAGTAATTCTCCGATCACAAATAAAAGAATAAAGGAAATAATTTTAACAAATTTATTAAATTAACAATGGATTTTTTACATATATCACAGTTTAACATTCAAAGTTTACTTAGTAAGAGAGCCTTATTAAATACATTTCTTTCAGAACAAAGTGTAGATATCTGTTTATTAAATGAAACCTGGCTTAAAAGTACTACTAAAATCCCTAATTTTACACCATACAATTTTGTACATAGAGTTTCTAAAAATTCAAAAAATGGAGTAGGTATACTAGTTAAGCAAAACTTACAATATGATTTTGTGAACACAACTTTCTATGAATCCATTCAGAATATCTGTATATCAATAGACACATCTATAGGTAAATTGTACATTCTTTGTGTTTACTGTCCTCCGAATAGTAGTAGATTTGATTCCCGTAAAATGAAAAAGTTGTTACTCGAAACCCCGAAGCCATGTATCATCATGGGAGATTTTAATGCACATCACATATTGTTTGGGTGTCATTCAAATAACAGTAGAGGCAATAGTTTATACAATCTTATAGATGAATTTGACCTATGTATTTTAAATGATGGTAGTGTAACTACTGTACAGTATCCAAATAGGAATCCTTCTGCAATAGATATCAGCATAGTTAGTCCCACATTAGCTCCTTTTTGCGATTGGCATGTCCACAATGATCCAATGGGCAGTTACCATTATCCAACTCATGTAATTATAAATGTGAAGCCATCCATCTATGAGGTCCGACCTGTTGAAGAAAAATTTATTTATAGTAAGGCAGATTGGACTAAATATCGCGATTTATCACAAACCCGTTTTTCTGACTTAGATGTTAATAGCACTGAACCACTTAATGTGTACAACAACTTTGTAAATATTCTCTATGATCTTAGATTAGAAACTGTTCCAAAACAAACATCAAACCCAACAATGCAAGTTTTGAGAAAACCAGTTCCGTGGTGGAACCAAAATTGTGCTGACGCAGTTAAAATGTCTAAAGAAGCTTTATTGCAGTACAGAAAATCGCCTAGTATCCCTAATTTTATAAATTACAAAAAACTTGATGCTCAGAAAAAAAGAATATTAAATGAAGAACGAATGAACTCATGGAATGACTTGTGTAGTAGCTTCAATAGAATGACGCCTGTTTCTCGAATATGGGGTTACATTAAAAGATTTAAAAGAATTGGATCGTCTCATAATAGATACTTAAATGATGAATGGGTACCAAGCTTCTTAGACAAGATATCAGATTCCCCACAGTATAACCAAATGAATTTGCATAATATTTTAAGTCAGACAAGCGTGAATCATAGTAACTCATTTCTCAATAGACCATTTACTTTAAATGAATTGCTCATCTCACTCAAAAGTAGAAAAGACACAACACCTGGTTTGGATAGTATACCTTACATGTTGGTTAAAAAGTTACACCCTAGTGCTCTAGATATACTACTTAGTATTTACAATAAATTATGGGATAGTATAGTAATACCAGAGCCATGGAAAACACAGTGTGTTATTCCTATCTTAAAACCAAATAAAACTGTTAATGACCCCACATCATACCGACCAATCTCTTTGTCATCATGTTTAGGAAAACTTTTTGAAAATATGTTAAAGCTACGCTTAGATTATTTTTCTGAAACACAAGGGAAGCTGCCAGATATTCAGTTTGGATTCAGAAAAGGCAGAAGTTGTTCTGAAAGTTTTGTATCTTTTATTAGTGATCTCAAAAGAGCTAAACTTAGTCACACAAATGTTGTATGTACATTTCTAGATGTCAAAGGAGCTTTTGATAATGTAAATATTGAAAGCCTTATTCATGTGTTATATACGTTAGACTTGCCATCTAAAGTAATTAATTGGATTTTTAGCTTTTTAAGCAATAGGACTGTTTTTGTAAAATTCAACAACAAACTGTTTGGGCCCAGAATTGTTAATAAGGGAACAATGCAAGGTGCAACCTTGTCACCGTTATTATACAACCTGTATACATCTCAAATCCTCAATTTTGTAAATACATCTCAAGTTCAAATACTACAATTTGCTGATGATTTGCTTTTGTACAGCGAGAACCAAAATTTGAACATTGCTGTTGAGAATATGAACACGGCTTTAACTCAATTACAAAATTATTATAGTAACCACTTGAAATAAGAAATTAGTCCAGATAAAAGTAAAGTTTTAGTAATTAGTAGAGATCCACTTGCACAGACTCTTGTTAATATTAAGTATAATAATAACTTAATTCCCATTGTTAGTCACCACAAATTTTTAGGCATTGTTGTAGATGACAAATTAAAATTTGATAAACATATAGATTATATAAGTCAGAATGCAATGAAAAGCATAAATGTAATTAGAAGTATAGCAGGAACATTCTGGGGTTCAGACCCAAAAACACTAAATATGTTATACAAAAGTATAGTCAGAAGCCATTTTGACTATAGTTCCCTAGCTTATATGACTGCGAGTAGCACACTATTAAGAAAATTAGATGTTATTCAAAATATGGGATTAAGAGTGGGGCTATGTGCACCACTCCTATAAACTCAATGGAAATTGAAAACTGTATACCTACATTGTCCTTGCGACGTTTACAGCTGGCTGAGAGATTTTGCTTAAAGGAGCTTGCATCCGATAATTATGTTGTCTTGAAGAAAGTTATATATCCAGTAGAAATAGCTCAGTCAGCTGAGACATCCAATATCTTGCCTAATACACTTATTGCAGGTTCTCTACCTGAAATATCAACAATAATGAGTTATACAAAAAACCTGACAGGACATATGTACATTAGTAACAAGTGGCCAATTTATGCTTGCCCATATAACTCTATACTACATTATTTTGACATTAAAGCTCATTTAGATTCTGTTAAAAACAAATTTGTATTTTTAGAATTTTTAGATGAGAAATCTGACTTCTATTCTATTTATACTGATGGCTCTAAAAATGACCATGTTAAAGCTGCATATTATGACCCACAAATTAAAGTTACCAAGTGTTTTAAAATAGACAATAACTGTAGCATTTTCACAGCTGAAGCTTTGGCAATATTAGAGGCTTTAACATATGTACATGACAATGTAAATAGTGTAAATATTCTAATTGTTAGTGATTCTAAGAGTGTATTAACTGCCTTGTGTAGTAGTTATTTAAATTATAAGCATAATTACATTATATACAAAATTAAAAAGATGTTATATGAGTTAGGAAGAAATGTCGAGTTTGTATGGGTTCCTTCCCACAGTGGCATAGCAGGAAATGAGGTTGTGGATCAGGCGACGCGTCAGGACCACTTCATAGACCTGACAGAGTCATTCAAGATACCTTTCACCGATTACTATCACCACTTCAAAAGTATATGCCAGAGAATGTGGAATGAATATTGGAGGTATGTCACGGAAACACAGAATAAAGGAAAATGGTACGCTGAGATACAGAAAAACTTACCGAAATCACCGTGGTACAATGGTTTTAAATACATCGGTAGAAGGTTTATAACATCTATCAATCGATTACGATTTGGCCATTGCCTGGTCCCAGCACACCTCAAGAGAATGAATATTATTAACGATGATAAATGTACATATTGTTCGAAGGCAAATGCAGATATCAAACATGTTATATTCGATTGCGAAAAGTTCGCTATTCAACGGCTACTACTCGTACTTGTCAGTGCCCTTAGTGATGTAGCAGACGAAAACTCGCTAAGTGTTCCCCGCCACATTCAAGACTTACTCTCGAATCCAGTGTATTTCATACCAGTGTTCAAATTTATTTTAAAAACAATTGAAAAGATTTAATGTATATAGATTTAAGTATCTCTCTTGTAAATTTTAGTTCTTAATTTTATCAATAAGATTGCTTGTATTTTTATGACTTCGACTGAAGGTCTTGTAACCATGGTCATGAAAAAAAAAAAAAAACAGTAAATTACAGTTTCTACCTAAATACAATATTTAATAAGTCTTACTTACCCTTTCTACTGTTGGAATAACACCAAAGTTATAGGTAGACTACATCACTTTAGCTGAAATTTATTTTTTTCATCGAAGAGTTCTGTTAACGTTTTCTTAACAGTTAACCTGTCAAGTCGAGACACGCACGCCGAGTGTCAAAATTTGCCGACCATTTTTGGCGCTAGTGTCAATACTGGATAAAAAGTGTACTAAAATGAAAGACAACAAGCCTAGCAATGACAATAGATTATCATAGATGGCGGGCTATGCGTAAAATGCTTATTTTTGCCGTATGAAGTATTAAGTGGCCAGTTACTGCAAGTGGCCAGTTATACCTCGGTTTACCCTATGTCATCTTATATAAAAAACGTCTTTAAATTGTTTTAATGTTCTCGATAAAAGAGTCTCCTTGCTTTGGAAACTTACGCTTGAGGCTCTGACGACGACGACGAGACGATACAAATAAATAAGTTTCTGTCAAAAGTGACATTTTAGTGGCAAGCTTTTATAGCCGACTGTACTTTTCTTTGAATATCCATCAAATGCTCACTGAGACGATTCTAAAGAGCCCAAGCTCGGTAGGATTGCTTTATCTATTATAGAGTTGCTTTGGCCACTTCCGGCTCCATCATCAGATCAGCCCCATGGTACCATATTATTGTATTGTCATCAAAGTTAAGTAAGTATGCAAAATTTCATTCAAGTACAAATATTGTTTTATGGAATTATAAGGATTTTGAAAACAAAATCAAATTTACTTTTTGGTTAATGTCATTAAAGAAGACCTTTGAAGTCTCATAAATATCAAAGTATCTTGATCTTTATCTCATCACAATCACAATATGCGGCAGAATTCGACATCAGTCAACATCCCTATTATGAATGCCTAAGTATTATGAGTGGCCCAAAAGCCTTAAAATGTACTTTTAGCCTTTTCAAGCAACCGCTTCGTTGCATTTTTCAACCAGGCCACCAATTAGCTTAAAGCGCTCGAAACCACAAGCTGCCCTGAATGGGTTTAAATATTTACCATCAATTATAAGTCTGGTATTTAGTGCACAATAATGAATTTACTGATCTGCATTCGAAATGGTAAAAAGCGCCGTTTCCCACACACTTTAAAAAACACTTCACTTAGGTATTCATGTTTTTCTTTTTTTTTGCGGAATCCGTCATTAGGAACCGAATTCGATAAAAAAAATAGTTTAATTTATGAGATTGTCATTTGTTTTAATTAAACTTGTAAGTTAATTATTCAATATTCTTATAAAAGATTAGAAGGTGCGAATTTGGTTTGTGCAGAAGAAAAAGTGTATTATTATTTTCTTTTGCTACTCCCTAGTCGAGTATAAAGTACGCTATAATCGTCGGTATATGCCCGGGTAGCTGTACCTATATATTGAACAGAACAGGTGTAACTATATGTAGGTGTATCAAAATTACGTCATTTAGGTATTTTAATGAATGCATAAAAATACTTTAGTGTCTTATAGACCTCAATATTCAAAGATTAGAATCTAAAAGCGGTAGACCCATTTTTGCTGACTGTACATAAAATATAAATCGATTCAATACTGAAGCATATTTCACTTACTTTTTTGTAAAATATTTCCAATTTATAATCATTACATTTTTATAATTAGTATAGCCATAAAAAATAAGATCCCATTTTTTATAAGATCGTAAAATAAAGGCCAATTTAAGATAGTAATTTCTCATCCGACTGCTAATTAGACAGGTACGAGATTACATTCGTACATTACCATTGACTTGACTTGTACATATCACTTGTACTGTAAAGTCTAAGTCAAAAATATTTATTCCATTGACATAAATTATGCACTAGAATAGGTCTTAAAGCTATAATACATGACTATTCTAATATAACAAAAAATATATTATTAAATTATAAAAGTCTTATAGTGGTATAACCCAATTGTAAAGGTACCTATAGATGTATTCGTAAGTTATCACCGTTTTATTTCGCGGCGTGAGGTTTATGCAATGCAACGTGTGGGGTTGCCACTAGGTCAGTGCACTCTTGGAAAGTTCACAGTATTGATTTTATTGGACATGCCCGAAAATATAAATGAAAAGTGCCTTTGCATGGTACTGCTCGTACGTTCGTATTCGATTTGATGGAACTGTAATGAGTTTTAGCGCAGTTTGTGTGATGATTTTGTACTGTGACCTAGTTATTTTACAGCTACGAGAACCAAAATAGACTTTTTTACGACACACATTTATCTTCAATTACTTATTATATTATTGCTTTTGACTGGGATTCTAATTTTGACATGTTGTAAAAGCCAATAATTATTTTATTATATTAATGGGGTACTCAAAAAAATATAAGGCCTATGTACGTTTTAGTGCTGATTTTAAACTCCTTATATAGGTAGGTACAGCATAACATTAAATAAGAAAAAAAAATGGCATTTTTAATTTAAGTACGTTTTCCACGACGTTCCCTTTTATTGATGATAAAAGATTGTGCACTATAAATGGGAACTTTATAAAGCTCAAATTGTAAGTGGCAAAAATCTATTTTATTTAGCTGTTTACAGTTTTTTTTATTAAAGCCGGGTTTGGTGTAAATATTGGCACAATTTGACGCTTCTAAAGACATGGCAGAAGCCACGTTAATTGTTATTATAATGAAATATAATTATAGTAGAGTGAATATTTGGTGGGTTTACATCGTTTGTTTTCACCTTCGTCATCACGGGAAATAATCTTAAAATAGATCATGTTTAAACTTAACTGTTTATTAATCCGAAAGGCAATCAAGAGACTGAATTCGGTTTGAGCACTGGGTTTGATTCTTTGTGATAATAATCACGACACAACCGCTCCCTATAGGTAGTCGTCGTTAAAACGCTCAAAGATTAATTCATCGTTTAAGTTTAATTCTTGTGTAAAACTAACAAATATTTTTTCTTCCAGGTCTTCACCACGCTACAAAGAAAAGCAAATATAAACGGAGAACGCTGCACAAATGCATTATCATTCAACTGAAGCAGTAAGTATGCTTTAAACGATCATAAGTTACAACAGCGCTATAAAACTTTACGCGGTTATTCATTCTACAACAATGTAAGAGTTGCACAGAAGTATGAAAGCCGGTGTCCTATTTAGAGCATCTAGAGGTGTTTATATTGGGTGCTCTGTCACCAGGATCACACAATAAAACACTAAAGACTGTTCTCTTAGTTGATTTTTACATAAGCTGACTGAAAACTTTATTAAGTTTGTTTTATACTTTTTGTTGCATAATGAACATCTTAATCATTAACTTTGCAAGGGTACACCAATTGACTTAATACCTAATTTCTAAAGTTTACTAAATGTAAATTTTATACGTACACCTACGCTATTAACTTATAAGCTTATTAAACCTTATATAATGCTTGTTTTGAAATATTTTTTATACCCTTTCAAGACACAGCACCAAAAAAGAAGTTTATATTAACTTTTTATTATAAATATGTTGAATAACAGTGTCGGATCCGCGAGGCCGAAACGCATCAACAGTCAGTTGAACCGAATGGTCAATGGGCATTCGGTTTAATCTACGTCGCCCGAATAATCTCAGTGAAACAGCACTCTTAGGAAGACAGGGGTGGTTCGCGACATCGTTACGTAATTAGACGCCGGTTCGGCCGACGACCCCGCCGACTTTGACCTAGTTCTTACCCTAATTTTCGCGTCTCATCCCGCAGACAACTTTATCTGTTGTGCCCTGCCGTCTCGTGACACCGGCAATAGAGTGCTAATTGAACGGAGCGTTGTGATAGTCGATTTATCGGCGCATTATTAAGGATATGTATCAATATTTACCATCGACCTGCATTGTCATTTTTAATACTACCACGGTGGCAAATAAGCATGCGGCCCGCCTGATGTTAAGCAGTTACCGCCACCTATGGACGCTTGCGATACCAGAAGCATTACACTACCTATGTACTCCCGTCTTGAAGAATCGCATGCTGTAGCCCCCGGGGAAAACGGCAGGGAGCTCATTCCGCATACGGAGCGCTCGCGGTAGGAAATTCCTCTGGAACCGCACAGTTATCGGCCATTTAGGCTTCAGTGTGTGAGGATGAACAGCCTGCGATGGCGAGCAGTGCGATGATCTCGAATAAATGTCAGTCTCAAGCGACGAATCGACGGCCAAATGGAGTTTCCCTTTCGCAGGATGAACCGTTTGAGGATAGAGTTTAAAACGTCATTGACGCACTAGTGCCTCCTCTGGTGCTGCAGGTGTCTATGGGAGACGGTAGTCGCTTTCCATGAGGCGATGCGTTTGCACGTTTGCCCTCTGGCATAAAAAAAAACAATCTTCGTATATGATTGACGTTTGATGTTTTAAATTGTATATCATATGGGGTATCTAATGAAAGGGCTTTATGAACCGAGTGAAGCCTCGTTTGGAAAAAAACCAAGAAACATTTAACGAAATGTGCTAAATTCGCGTCTCAAAGAGCTGCTAGCTAGGCAATGCGCGCTGATTTCTTCCGATCAAAACTTAGCAACCGAGCAAAATTCGGCTACTAGGTTAGCATCTCGTTTTGAACCTACATTATATTATCTAGTTATCAGAGCAATACAGTAGCCCTGAGCTTGGCATGAACTCTACCAACTAAGATATCAGGTTATATCGAGATTCGAGCTCTCTCCATTATATTAACTTACGATTTTTCTCAAATATTTGATTATGATGTAATACAAAAAAAAAAATAAGTAGATGACGTTTCATTTAGTAATATTAGATAGGTACTTAATTATAACCCTTCCTTTTGGCTTTGCCGTAGTCGGGTAAAAATACTAACAAATCTCTACACGTTCTCAACATTTCTTAATTTACTAACTTTTTTTTTTAGAAATACCGTAAGATCGGTTGACTTTGGCTGTAGAGGGTAACTTTGGATCTAATAAAAAAAAAACAAACGAAACATTTCAATGTTTTTTAACAAGAGTGCTACGTTTAAACATTTATAAAACTAGATGTTCAACTTTGAACGCAGAGAAAAGGTCCATACTATAACATGCTTACCCCTATTTGCTTCAGCGTTACCTAGTAGAGTAAAAAATATTGAGTAAGGCTTTAGGTTTATTGAATTATACCTTCAGGCCGAAGTGTCCATTTGGATGCGACGTCTTCCTACTTTAGTGGAAATAGCACAAAAATAACACCTTGTGAGTATTTTCCCTAAATTATAAAACAGAATAGGTATTACATCAATACTATTATGACTGACAAAATCGTTCACATTCACATATATGACACGATAGCTATGTAACAATTTTAAGGTAACCAACTCTTGTTGATCGTAACCTACTTCAATTACTGCCAAATCGGGTTTCAGCCACGCGAGTTTGCTCAATAGCCATTCAGTTGACTGAGTCATCGCCGTTTCTGATTGGCCAGGGGTTGTATGTTTACAGGATCTGATTTTGAGACTTGCACGCTCTAACCTTATCTATTTAGAAAGACGTCGTCAGTGATTCCAACTGATTAGGCACGAGTAGTGTTGAGATACGAGTAAAATTCATTAAAGTGGGTGGTCACTGGATGTCACTCGCCATTTCAATCGATTTTGCTCGCATTTTATGAGCCCTGGTAAAAAATATTTTTGAATTAGATTTGTAGCCATTTTAATAATGATACGGTGAAACAAAATGGAGAAACAAGTTACTTTTTCTAGTACCTACAATAATATCAAACGTTATTGGTCAGCCTTTAATAACAAAAGAAAAAGTTTCACCGCCGCCAGTTTGATATTTAAAATTGAATTTCAGCAACGCAAAAAATGGGACGCCGGGAAATATTTTCACAGGACGAAATGAATCGCGAGACAATTTATATAGGAAACTGACCTACTATCCGATACGGCGTGGTGAAATTAAATTCTTCTTCTATCTACTCGACACATTGGGAGTGCTGATACAGTTTTTAGAGAAGCTATTATATTTTTTCGGATAGGATTATTAGTGTTCAAAATCTACAAACTGGCTGAATCTGGTACCAAACAGTATGTAAAGTTTTGGGGCGATAATGTTTTTTTTTTTTTTCGATAGTCCTTATACAAACTGCTGTAGTACCTATGTAAACATTTAGTATTTAGCTATGTAGCTAGTGTGTACTTAAACACTACCGCTCTTAATTTTTTCCTGGACATGGTTCATGGTTTATTATGGCGACATAATTAGGAGTCTTTGTCTTTGATATAACTTGCATAGTATGCTATCCCGCTAAACCGTCTTTTTGGCTTCACAGAAAACCAGAACTGTTAGCATTGCTACTCCTAGCAAAGCCTACAGCATTGCCGAGTGGATACCATTTCAGAGAAGAGATACTTCAAGGCAAGAGTGTATTCAGCTAGAAAAAAGCTGAAGTTCTCAAATATTCTAATGAAATGCTACTTATGTACCGTTTCCTTATCTGAGGCAATAATACAATAGAGATGAAATTGCTCCTTTTTCGTCGTTTCTAGATATACCCTATAGAGTGTAGGTACAGTCAACCAATTTGATTTCAACCAAATAAAGCTGGCGGACGGCGTTTTTGTGTGTTCATGAAATTTTTATTTGAAAATAATAAATACCCGCTTTTCTGCTCATTAAAAATACAAATTCTTTGAAAAAAGCAAACACAGACGTGGCTATTACAAGTCGAATTTAAGAAGCAGTGTAAAATGTGTATGCATAAGTATACATATGCATTTCGAACATACTGAAGTCATTTCGAATTATCCGTCTGACCAAACCAGAACGTTCAAACATAGCCTAACAAGACACTTTCGACGGCTCCGACGCGGTCCACCAGTGTCAGGCCACCCGCCGATAATGCAAAAAAAAATGCAAGGAGGTCTCGTATGCGCCGGGGGCTGCGCCACGAAGTGAATTACATACAGTTTGACTTTGAAGTTTCTATATAGACGTTTCAGTTTGTTATTATTATATTATTATTGTTATTGTTCTCTAGGTAAATTTTTATTAGTGTCTTCATATATACATATCTGTCGCTGACCCGCATGCAGTGCTGTGTGGTGTGCCAAAAACAGTTTTCATCAACAAGAGGCCTCCACATACACCAAGCTCGTGTGCACCAGGTTCGTGTCCTATCAGCACCCTCTGACCCCATTTCCCAAACCCTTAGCCCCTCTCATACTCATTCTCAAAACCACAGCTCTTCACAATTACTATCAAACCATGTCATTCCGCTTCATACTCTTCTCGGCCAATTAAAACATTCCACTCCGCTATTAAAGCGCATACCCCGCGGCGCCAGGGCTACTACAGCCGAGGCCTTAGCCGACACTGTAACTAAATGCGTCCGGAACAATAACACATCATCCTGGTATGATCTTTTGACTTTCACTTACAAAATTTTTCATGTCTCTGTAAATAATACAAATAATATTTCGCTAACACAAAGAATAAAAAACAACACGTTGACTCCGACAATCCCAATCTCCACCCCCCTTACACCACACTCAAAAAAATTTGATCTGTATAGAAAAGTAGAAGAAAAAATTCAGGACGGGGACCTTAAAGGCGCTACACGGCTTTTATTTTCCAATGATACCGTAGCCCCCAATACACCGGAGACCATCACCGCACTACAGAGCAAACACCCCCCAGGCCCTTCCACCCCTATTTTCGCCGACCCTCCTTCTGACCCGACTACTTGTCTCCGCGCTACAGAAAGAGACATAGTAGCAGCCCTCAATTCCTTTCCAAAAGGATCGGCGTCAGGTCTAGACGGCATCTCCCCACAGCACCTTATAGACCTTACCAGCCATGGTACAGGGGTAGCTGGTGAGCACCTCATTACCAGTTTAACGAAGCTCGTGAATCTTATGTTGTTGGGAGATGTTTGTCAGGACGTGACACCGGTGCTCTATGGGGCTAATTTAATCGCCCTCACCAAGAAAGATGGCGGCGTGCGCCCAATCGCTGTGGGATCGACTTTACGCCGCTTAGCAGCCAAAGTGTGTGTCCGACTCACTCGCGCCAAATTACAGGGCCTTTTCGAGCCCGTGCAGGTCGGATTCGGAACTCGCGGAGGTTGCGAGGCGGCAGTGCACGCCGTGCGCACGTTTGTGCAGAACGACTTGTGTGAGGTACTTTTAAAATTAGATGTCAAAAATGCTTTCAACTCGGTCAACAGGGACACCTTGCTAAACGAAATAAAAATGCATATTCCGGAAATATATAATTTTCTTCTTCAATGCTATCATTGCCCATCTAAATTAGTATACAAAAGCAATGAAATCCTTTCGGCTGTAGGTTGTCAGCAAGGTGATCCCCTCGGTCCCGCAATATTTAGTTTAGCAATAAATTCGGCAATTCGCAGCTTAAATTCTAAATTAAATGTGTGGTATCTCGACGACGGCACCCTAGGTGGAGACTTTCAGACTGTCCTGGCAGACCTATCAAAAATTAAAAACAAATTTGGCTCAATCGGTCTAGAAATTAATTTTAACAAGTGCGAATTGTTTATATCAAATAAAGTGAGCGCTTCCTTGGCCTCACAAATCTGTCAAAATTTCAATAACATTGCCCCAAACATCAAAATTGTGTCGAAAGACAGTCTGTATCTTCTCGGATCACCAATTTTTGACGATGCCATACCTTCCCTTCTTAACAATTCAGTTTCAAAATTTAGTGAACATTCGGACCGCCTAACCAAAATTAGTATTCATTCGGCTTTATTTATTCTAAAATTCTGTTTGCTTGTTCCTAAATTTACATACCTACTCCGCTGTTGTCCCATTTGGAAATTCGCCAACCTAGTTAAACCAATTGATACTCTTTTAAAATCCCAAATCGAAGCAATAGTAAATATCAGAATAAGCGAGCAGGCATGGACCCAAGCCACCTTACCGATAAGATATGGCGGTCTGGGAATCCGTAAAATTTCGAGTGTTGCATTGCCAGCGTTCCTGTCTTCAATACACAGCACCACTGATCTCGCAGGTAAAATCCTTCAAGCCCCTACGGGTACAAACTGCGAGATCTCGTGTTTGATTGAAGCCTCGAACGCTTGGCTAGCTGGACCGAGTCCAAATTTACCGGCTAAACCCAAAATTCAAAGGGCCTGGGACACCATATCTTGTATACACACCCTGACGGCCCTATAACTAACAACAGTTCGGGCAGGGATCGTTCGAGGCTCCTAGCAGTCTCCAGACCAGAGTCTGGACAGTGGCTTCACGCTTACCCCTCTCCGAACACCGGCACCTTCATCGACCCTAGCACACTTCGAATAGCCATTGGTCTCAGAATAGGCGCGGATATTTGTGCGGAGCACTGCTGCACCTCTTGTGGAGCCTCTGTCGACCGCCTGGGACACCATGGCCTCGTCTGTTCTTCGGGCGCCGGCTGCCGCTCTCGTCACGCCGCACTCAACGACATCCTGAGAAGGGCACTTGTCAGCGCCAACGTCCCCGCGGTCCTGGAACCCCGTATCGTCCGGGACGATGGAAAGCGCCCTGACGGGGTGTCGTTGATCCCGTGGAGAATGAGCCGCGCGTTGGTTTGGGATGCCACTTGCGCTGATACGCTGGCGGCGTCCTACCTTTCGGCGACCAGCAAAAGAGCTGGTGCGGCGGCGGACGCCCGTGAGCACTTGAAGGTGGCCAAATATAGTTGTCTCGGCGCCCAATACGAGTTTGTGGCGTTTGGCGTCGAGACACTCGGCTCGTGGGGCCAGGGGGCACGCCGCCTGGTCAAATGTGTCAGCAAGCGCTTGCGGGAGGCGACAGGCGATCCACGCGCGGGCAGCTTTCTCGCGCAAAGGTTAGCCATTGCTATCCAGCGCGGGAATGCTGCCTGCGTTTTGGGTACCCTACCACGGGGTCCCGATCTTTTTTAATGTTATTTAGTTATAGTTCCTATTTTAATGTTTTTATATCTTTCTTTATAATGAAATAAATTGTACTAATTTGATTTCTAGGCCACTATAGAACCTTGTCACAATGACAATGATATGAGAACTCAAGCGGCTTTCATATTGGCGTTCACTGTGACAAGGTACGAAATGGCCTAGGAATCAAATTGGTTGACTGTACACAGTAAGACTAACCTTGCATAACATCCACCCACCGACCAATAGGTTAAACTACTGTTATTCAGTCAGGTTTCAAGTGAAATACGTTTTTGCCCGATCAAGTTTTAAATTGCAAATAGCCGTTTGAGTGGAGGAGTCGCAATAAAACTTGCTCCATCGGAGGCTGCGGCGTTTCCCAAGTTTCCCATATTCAAGTGTTCGACAGGCAAACTTACGGAGTTCATATACATTGACGTTTCACCAACTCAATCTATTGGATTGAATAATAACCTCGAGAAACTTCGACCATTCCACCTACGGCTAGGAATATTATATTTGTTGAGTAAACTGGTTAGTTTTGGCAAATAGTTCGAATATAATTGTGCAAAAGAACATGTACCAGAATTAGGTTGAACTATTTCTATTATAAACACACTGACCGCGGTTAGTTAGAGATAATGCAATTTGTAACTGACATACCGCGCTACAAATGTGGTTTCGTAATTTTAAACAAAATTTGATGTTACTACGATTATTGATTACTAAAGGTTCATCACCCTAATATTATAAAGGCGAAAGTTTGTGAGTGTGCTTGACCAATATGATAAATTTTGGTATGAAGGTAGCTGTCATCCAGGCTACTTTGTATCCCGAAAGAATGTAGTGTTCCCGTGGGATTAGGGGCGAAGGCCCAAAATTATTTCTTATATCCGGATGGTCGGGTGTTTCTCGCTTACGTACCCAACCGATTCTCATGGAATTTTGTGAGTAAATTCGTTAATTATAACGAATTCATATTACAATCCCAGTTTGTTTGGGCACTTAAGGCATATTATCCGTTCAAAAATGCTGATTATTTTTGAATTTTTCTCTGTTATCAAACATGTTTCATAACATATTATCATTGTTATAACAGGTCCTTTGCGCTTTATTGGCATACTATATTTTGAAACCTACAGTTTAAATTTTACATTTATAATTTTTGTTTCAAAAACTACTCGAGTTTGACAAAATTCACGCAGAAAACTAGGTTTTTAACTTATTTTTGAAAGCATGAAACAGCTATATGTTACTTTCTAGTTCTCAGGAAATTATCAATATATTTGTCACAATAAGAAAAATAAATTAAACGGAATAAGGCCTCCTCAAGTATAAACGTCGATATTAATTCTTAGTAAACGTGCATAAAACCTTTGAATAACCAAACGCGAGGGATAATATTCACAAAACCCTTATTTTTCCGTTTGTGCCGGAATTCCGCGTCTACTTGAGTAAGGTAAGGTCGTAATTAAATTATTGAGAGCGAATTATCCTTCTAAATACATCAGCCTTATTTGATACAATTTCCAGTGATGTGTGTCGCTTTGTGTTTCTACCGTTTGTTGTTTGCAATTAGTGAAATCGCTTACTCATTTCCAAAAAGCCACATCTGATTCTGAAGAAAGAGAATTCAGTCTTTAAATCGTTCAGTGTGCACTGAGAGAAAAATACTGTCGATCTAACAATAAAACTTTAACGGCACACAACCCACATAGTTACGTTGCTATAGAGTAAACGTTATTATTGTCACCAGTTTATTGTTGATATAACAACATTCTGCAACAACTTTTACAATTGTTGAAAACACAACTTCTATTAACAATGTATACAACGTTGTCATAAAGTCAAATCAAATTTTGTAAAATATTGTTGTCACTCTTACAACATAAAACATTGTCTATTTAATAGCAGAGCTGTGTCACTGTAGCAATGTGTACAACGTTGTCATATAGTCAAAACAAGTTTTGTAAAGTATTGTTGTCAGTGTGACAACAAAAACTTTGTGAATTTGACAGTAGAGCTTTGTCACTGTAGCAATGTAACCACAACAATCAATGTTTATTTTGTCAGTCTGACAACGTAAATGTTGTCTATTTGGCAGCGGAACTGTGTCACTATAGCAATATGTTGTGTGACACGTACATATTGTTGTCACTCTGACAACATTAATGTTGCCTATTTGGCAACGGAACTGTGTCACTATAGCAATATGTTGTGTGACACGTATATATTGTTGTCACTCTGACAACATTAATGTTGCCTATTTGGCAACGGAACTGTGTCACTATAGCAATATGTTGTGTGACACGTATATATTGTTGTCACTCTGACAACATAAATGTTGCCTATTTGGCAACGGAACTGTGTCACTATAGCAATATGTTGTGTGACACGTATATATTGTTGTCACTCTGACAACATTAATGTTGCCTATTTGGCAACGGAACTGTGTCACTATAGCAATATGTTGTGTGACACGTATATACTGTTGTCACTCTGACAACATTAATGTTGCCTATTTGGCAACGGAACTGTGTCACTATAGCAATATGTTGTGTGACACGTATATATTGTTGTCACTCTGACAACATTAATGTTGCCTATTTGGCAACGGAACTGTGTCACTATAGCAATATGTTGTGTGACACGTATATATTGTTGTCACTCTGACAACATAAATGTTGCCTATTTGGCAGCGGAACTGTGTCACTATAGCAATATGTTGTGTGACACGTATATATTGTTGTCACTCTGACAACATAAATGTTGCCTATTTGGCAGCGGAACTGTGTCACTGTAGCAATACGTTGTGAGACACACACACACATATATTGTTGCCACTGTAACAAATATGTTGTCAATTTTACAGCAGATCTGTGACTGTAGCACGATATATTGCTACAGTCTCATAAATCTGCTGTAAAATTGACAATGTTTACAGAGTGGCAATAATATATGTGTGTCTCACAACTTATTGCTACAGTGACACAGTTTTGCAGCCAAATCGACAAGATTTATGTTGTCAGACTGACAAAAATATATACATATCACACAACGTATTGCTACAGTGACACAGTTTTGCAGCCAAATCGACAAGATTTATGTTGTCAGACTGACAAAAATATATACATATCACACAACGTATTGCTACAGTGACGCAGTATTGCAGCCAAATCGACAAGATTTATGTTGTCAGACTGTGTCACCTTTATATATCCTACCTATTATCTGGGTATATTAAAAGGACATAAAATAAAAATTAATCAAGAATCTTATAAAATATTTATTAACACATCCGGTAAACTAATTTCAATAATAATAAAAGTTAAGGCTTCTATTTTTAGGTGATTCTACCGTTTAAGGGAATGTCGTTCTAATATAGTTAGTTCTAAACTTTTAAATTTTAATATTTTTCTGGATTTTAAAATAATTCTTATGTTTAAATTTCGCCAATTCTATTATTTAAAATAATTCTATTACTGGTTTGTAGCTTTAAGAATTTAGTTAAGTTTATAGAATGATTTAGTTGTAAGTTTAATTTTATTTAGAGTATTACTAGGTCTAATTTTAAGTTAACTATTTAAGTAATTAGATTAAGACAAGTAAGGGTCCGATGCCTTGATTTGGGTCTTTCTACTAGAGAGCTGGTCGTCCTTCTGATACCCGACGTCCCTCGGTAGTGCGCGGCGTGGTAGTGGCGGTAGGTGTGGCCAGTAGTGCAGATGTCCTCCAAGGTCCAAGGGCAGGGTTCTCAGTGCGCGACAGCGCGAAGCTTTCTTGGGCCACTCCAAGGCCAGGGGAGTAAGATCAGCCTCTCACTAGGCTCCACGGTCTTAAATGTTCTCAACCCGTAGGGTGTTCCTGGAACGTGTCGAAATAAAGAATTAGGACCGGAGTCATTATGGATAACTTAACGTGCTGGTACCTGTACACTGCTACAGAAACAACATTCAACACCAAGTTAATAACCTTTGTCGATATGACAATGTTCATAAATTGCTACAGAAACACCGTTTAGTTAGTAAGTACCTAAATAGATACCTTTGTCGATATGACAAAAGTTTTGTTGGATCGACAAATTATGCTCAAAAGTGCAACTCAATGTGTTTGGAACCCATCACCTTGAAGTCTTGGTATTTATTATATACTCCAAGTTCAGATCCACATCTTTTTGTACAAAACAATAGCACTGTAGTCGTGCTCATAGAAGTAGCTAATGTAATGTGCTATGAATCGCCGGCCGTCATGTCTACACACGGACACACGGCTACTTACACAAGTTTCATTTTAACACGCCTCGTGTTTTCACATTTGTGTCGCACCTCTGCCACTGCCAGTCATATCTTGATTTGTGGCCGTGGCCATGTATACAGACTTACATAAAACATCACTCCATCACGCTCAAGATCCGATCAACGCAGTGTGTTTTAGCAGAGGAACGAAAATGTTTGTTGAAAAGTTAAGGCGTGAAGAAAAAAGTTAACAAATAAACATAAAAACTCACTTTAATATTTAGAACATTCATAAGAATAAATAAACACTTACCCGACATACGCTGCGCTAAATGTCGCAGACCGGCACTCTCAAGGAACTGAATTATGTCCATATTGCACAATAAAAGCACTAGAATAGTAGGAACTAATAAGCGCGCGACCATTCAATGCCGTGGACATTCGCATTTGAAGACAAAATAAACGAAACGAAACGACAACATACACACCCCTTACCCCGTACCCCTCCCGTGCCCGCGTGTTGCCATTTTTGCAAAGTTAGTTTCGGTAGGTTGTCGAATTGACAAATTAAATTTGTGACGACTTAAACCTTGTACACTCGCGTAAAATATCGCACAATCATTAAAAAAAAACAGTTATTGTATAATACCTATTGACAAATCAGTCAGCAACAAGTTTTATGACCGCAAAAATATATATTTCGGTATCTTTCTTTCTTCGGCGTCAATCCACCAACTATTTTGTTTTGATTTTGGCGCTATTCAACCAATTATTATTTCTCACTTTTTTACGTGATAACGTCTTATAAATCGAATCGATTACCAGCTGCGCGCACGAAAAAATGTCTGACGGTCTGTTACGCTAACCACGTGACCTGTCATCTCTTTTTTGACTCAGATGCCCAAATAATAATAAACATGAATTGCACTCAAACCTGTAGTAAGTTGTTCAGCATGATGAAACGGGTATACCTACGCGAATGTAATCCATTGGTTACTGGATCCTAGACTTTTAATGTCATTTTTATTAGGGACTATTATGTCAATACACTAAATTGCCAGGTTGTTTTTCTTTTAAAAATGTTGATATGCAAACTTTTTTCGCATATCATTAGGTACGTTATCACGTAAAATTATCGTCCGTAAACCGACTTTACAGACAATAATATTTTTTTTTGTCAATCCATAATTTAAAATTAACATAAAAAACCGGCGAAGTGCGAGTCTGACTCGCACACCGAGGGTTCCGTACAAAAATTTATCCCATCTTCACTGGCCGGGTTAAGTTTGCATGAGGTGCAAAGTTAACACAACCGAGTTCTCCAAAAATGATTTTCGAAAAGGACTATATTTTTATGATTAATTAATCACAAATGTATAGTTTTCAGATTTTACCCAATACTTGTAGTAAAAGACAGTATTACTGTTTGCAAAATTTCATAGTTCTAGGTCAACGGAAAATACCCTGTAAATTGTGATTCCTTGAGATGGTCGAATGCTCTCTGTCTATGTTTGAAATGAGACAGTCCTTTGACAAACTATAAATAGACGACGCTGTGATAATTTAAAGAGTTTTGTGTTTTAGCTTATAATGCTGGCATTAGCTATAAACTAGATAGATGTATATTGTGTGAAGCGGAATTGAAAATGCAAAACGAATAAAACAAGGAGCCTAAAGAGAGTATTTGATCTGAACCCGAGCTGTCCCAATATATATCACAGTAAAATACATACCTATTACAGCAAACACAGACCGAAAATCTATTCGGTCTGTGCGTGATGCGCTTTATTACAGGCCACAGGCGTTATACGTATAAAAGCACCACTTGAATCTTGAAAATAATAATAATATAGCCTTTATTTTCATGCATTTACATAAAATATATTAAAACTATTCTAACACTAAAAAACTTTTACAGCATGGCCCCTCTGTGGGTATATAGGCCTCCTACTCTGCGAAATACGCCACACAAACTTTCAGCAGAGTCGTGTTCGGGTTCATTAATAATAATAATAATAATAATAAGCCTTTATTTAACAATCACATATACAAAACAAATAATTTACTTATTAACTAACACTTTGATTGTCTTGCGTTTCCGCAAAGGCCTCCCCAAGCGCTTGCCACATTTTCCGATTCTGGGCCGTCCTCCTCCAAGTGACTCCGGCAAATTTAAGAATCTCATCTTCCCATCTAAGCCGCTGTCTCCCTTTCCTTCTCTTGTTTTGTCGCGGACACCATTCTGTTACATCCTTAGCCCATTTTCCTTTGTTGCTTCTCATCATATGGCCTGCCCACCTCCATTTTAGTTTTCTTGTGCAGTATGTTACATCTGTGAGTTTAGTTTGATTCCGTAGTGTTTTTAGCTTTATTTTGTCTTTTAGTCTGACATTGAGCATGTGCTTCGCTCCATGTTGTATTGACAGGTTTCAAGTTTGCGCATATTTTGTTTCGTCAAGCTCCATGTTTGACATCCATATGTCATTTCATTACGGGTAAGATACACGAGTCAAATATCTTTTTCTTAGATTTTAGTGGTACTTGCGGGTTTTTCACAATTTCTTTGAGGGACCAATATCTTTTCCATGCTAATTGAACTCGATTATTTACTTCTTTTGATGTAAGGTCTTTTGGCGAGATTATTTGGCCCAGGTATATGTATTCATCAACATATTCTATTATGGCACCATTGACTTCAATAGGGGTTTTTTCGAGATTTGTCATTACTTTGGTCTTTGAAATGTTCATTGAAAGCCCAACTCTACTGCTTTCTTTCACAAGCTGTTCAAGCATATTTTGTAGGCTTTTTGGGTCTTCTGCGATCAGAATCAGTCATCTGCAAATCTTAGATGGTTAAGTTTGATTCCGTTAAGATTTAGTCCATATGTGGTCCACTCAAGATGCCTAAATATGTCTTCCAGTACCTACTGCTGAAAAAAGTTTGGGTGATAATGGATCTCCCTGACGGACTCCTCTTTTTATAGGGAACAGTTCGCCTAGTCTTTCGGTTTTTATTTTTGCTTGCATGTTCTTGTATATATTTTTAATTATGCGTAAGTACTTGTGTATTCGATGCCTTGAGCTTCTAGCGCTTCCCAGATTTTGGCGTGACGGTCGGGTTCATTGAAATGGTTCAACTAAATGAATATAGATATCGGGGCGGGAAATAATGTAACAGTGCTTAAATTTGTCGTCAGCTTATAACTTGTTAAAAAGATCCAATTGATTTGACGTCGAGTGTACCTACCTTAGTATCGTTCTCAGCAACAAAGTCTAACTTCAATAAGTTATACTGCTTTGTTATAAAAACTACAAAGTGATATTGTCTTTGACAAACAAAATCATTATGTGGCAGCAACAAATCGTTTTAGTTTTAAAATGAGCAAAGTGATGTTGTAAGAATAACAAAAGAAAACTCCTTTGTTATAAAAGCTAAATCTAACTTTATTAAGTTAGCAAGGCACGTTGTACCTGCAACAAAGGATAAAATCTTTGCTCCAGCAACAAGATAAAGCTTTGATAACATAGCAAAGTGATATTGTAACTGGAACAAATTTAGTTTAAAAATGAGCAAAGTGATGTTGTTAGAACAACAAAATATAACTGCTTTGTTAAAAAAGCTAAATCTAACTTTAATAAGTTAGCAAAGCACGTTGTACCTGCAACAAAGGATAACAGCTTTGCTCCAGCAACAATGGTTAAACTTTGATAACATTGCAAAGTTATATTGTAACTGGAACAAACAGAAACGCTTTGTTGCAGTAACAAATCGTTTTACTTTAAAAATGAGCAAAGTGATGTTGTTAGAACAACAAAATATAACTGCTTTGTTATAAAAGCTAAATCTAACTTTAATAAGTTAGCAAAGCACGTTGTACCTGTAACAAAGGATAACAGCTTTGCTCCAGCAACAATGGTTAAACTTTGATAACATTGCAAAGTTATATTGTAACTGGAACAAACAGAAACGCTTTGTTGCAGTAACAAATCGTTTTAGTTTAAAAATGAGCAAAGTGATGTTGTTAGAACAACAAAATATAACTGCTTTGTTATAAAAGCTAAATCTAACTTTAATAAGTTAGCAAAGCACGTTGTACCTGCAACAAAGGATAACAGCTTTGCTCCAGCAACAATGGTTAAACTTTGATAACATTGCAAAGTTATATTGTAACTGGAACAAACAAAAACGCTTTGTTGCAGTAACAAATCGTTTTAGTTTAAAAATGAGCAAAGTGATGTTGTTAGAACAACAAAATATAACTGCTTTGTTATAAAAGCTAAATCTAACTTTAATAAGTTAGCAAAGCACGTTGTACCTGCAACAAAGGATAACAGCTTTGCTCCAGCAACAATGGTTAAACTTTGATAACATTGCAAAGTTATATTGTAACTGGAACAAACAAAAACGCTTTGTTGCAGTAACAAATCGTTTTAGTTTAAAAATGAGCAAAGTGATGTTGTTAGAACAACAAAATATAACTGCTTTGTTATAAAAGCTAAATCTAACTTTAATAAGTTAGCAAAGCACGTTGTACCTGCAGCAAAGGATAAAACCTTTGCTCCAGCAACAAGGTAAAACTTTGATAACATTGCAAAGTTATATTGTAACTGGAACAAACAGAAACGCTTTGTTGCAGTAACAAACCACGTAATTTGATAAAATAGCAAAGTGGTTTGGTTGCTACGACAAAATACAGATGCTTTGTTGTAGAAGCTAAGTCTAACCTTGATAAATTAGCAATATTACATGAATGCCATGGCAAAGGTAACATAGGTTGTTCTGGTAGCAATGTAAATGTTGTTGCCGATACAATAAACTGTTGATTTACGGTTGGCAATAAAAAAGTTGTCGATGGCAATAAGCTCGTTTTGATTTCGCGACAAAGCTTATTGCTCTTTTGACAACAAAAAAAATGACAAAGCATTTATTGTGCTTTGTCGGCCAATTTTTCTCTCAGTGGAGGTCACTATTAAAATTGTAGCTCCAATTTTAGAGATACGATGTTTGTAAGACGCTTTGACTAAAAAGGAGGCTGAGAAATAACCCAACTTCATTATTGGGCCCGTAATTGGTAGGCTCCTGTGCGTAGGAACATCAAACGAGGCCTCAATTACACACGTTTAATTTCCAATTGTTAATAAACGAACTCAAATTCGCGTTGTAATTACTACAGGGGAATTAATTTAAATAATTATATTAATGATCGAGCGTATTCGCGTGTGTAATTCTGATTCGGGCATAGAGAGAATAAAGGATAGAGTCGACCTTAACAAACTGAAAGAGATAATGCTTTACGAATCGTTACAGCCCCTCTAGAGCAGTGTTTTCAAACTGTGGGTCGCGGCCCCCAGAGAGGTCGCGGTATATGTATATCCAGGGGGGTCGAGAGGATCAGCATCGAGAAAGTCTCGTGACTACAAGAAATGCAGTTTTTTTTTCAAACAAGTACATGTTAATATATCAGCCATTATTTTTAGACTTTTTCATTTATTAATTTTACGATTATAATATTTAGGGAATTTTTATATTTTTACCTTTTTATATTTATTGCAAAACAGTAAACTACCTTCTGAATTTCTGATAAATACAGGTAGGTTGCTTTCCAAAACGCATACGCATGACTGATTGAATGATAGACGGGTGCATTCCAAATCTGCTAAATACGAGTTGGGTTCTAAGTTTAATAGCACAAACTGGGTTTAAGGGGGTCGCGAAGGAATTTTGATGGTCATTAAGGGTCGTGACACCAAAACGTTTAAAAAACACTGCTCTAGAGCAACTTGGCTTCGCGACTCTTGTCGCGCGACTTAGCATCGCTTGTCACTCTCTCACAGTACTGTGAAGAAAGAGACACGTAATATTTCTCTCACGAGAATGAGTCGCGAGTCACAGTTGAGCTAGAGGTGCTGGTATTGGCCATATAGGTACGAAACGCATGGTGGAGATTACGTTAACGATCGCGGAGCACGCCGTGATAAAAACATGTAACTTGAAGTGTTACTCTGATGTCTCCCACACAAATTGAAAGCCCAGCTGGATGACTTGTGACATATACTGATATAACAAGATACCAGGTTTGTACTTAGTTAGGTACTCTTCCGCTGTTCCGAGCGCCAGCGTGCGATACCATCCCACACGTGGTGCCGAGGCTTATGCTGCTGCAGGCCTACCACCACCACAACACAGCATCTAACGATTACAGCCGTCAATAGCATAAAAAAGTTTACTCTGATGTAGGAAGTCCAAAGTTCGTGCCGCACCGACCTATTCATCATAATTATATTGGTAAAGTTCGTTTCGAGGACAACCAACAAGTCTGAATTCTATTTTGGATGGCTGGTAAATATTATTTACTCCAAAGCATTTTAACATTTCACAAACAACCGTCATTATAATATTTACGTTCAATGAATATGAAACATTAGTTTATGCTTGTTACCTTTAGTTACTATTTTCCTAGTTTTAGTCACTAGTCACCTTTAGTCTCCTTCTAAAGTAAAATAGGAACCTACAGTCCTGCATATTGAGTCTATACTTTTTTCTGTCTACGAATACTGGCGATTAGGGCTATGGGTAAATGACTGTCAACATGTTTGTACGTGTTGATCTCTTGTTAATTAATGGCTTAGGATTCACTATTAAATAAACATAAATGAAGGGTTGCATATTATTTCAGAACCAAATAGACGAAGCGAATTAAACGACACTGGAAAACTTCAGAATCTCTATGAATTACGAGTACACTATGTGACTAAGTAAAAGACAACCGTTATACAACTATATGTATAAGAATTAACTGCGAAATGTTATTCTGTTATAAAGAAAAGATTTTTAAGATACCTACGAATTTGACAATCTACAACAACGAATGCTGCAACGGACAACAATTAAAACCAATATCTTATTGTTCGTTTAGAAATAAGGTAACCATTGTTCCCTTTCCATTTCAGATATCAACAACTATTCAGAAATAAAACACCGAAGGCTTTCAAGATCAATTCTTCGAAAAGGACACCACAAAACAACGAAAACCGTGAGTACGAAGCATTTTTTTTACTTGTGGCATGTAAAGTAAAATATTTTTATTTGTTTGGAGTTTTAGAAAAATGTATTATAATATGTGTGTTATTATAATATTACTTCGCTAGAACAGCAAATCCGTATTAGCTGTCGTATTTCAGAAATAAAAAGTACCCTATGTCACTCTTTGGTCCCTTTAGCCAAAAATCTGTTCAGTCTTCAATAAAATAAACCCTCTTTTCTCTCTTCAGCAAAGATTATTTACAGCTCGCGTATTATTTACTGCGAACTACTTCCTAACAAAGGGATAATGCGAGTTAGGTATTAGAAAGGCTTCTAGGTGCTAAGTGGTGCTAACGCCCGAAATGTTACGTTATATTCGCTTTGAGTTTGTTTATTATTACCGTATGGATTAATAAAACCTGGGCTGATGATTTTTGTAGTTCTGTACCCAAAGCGTAAAAAGGACCCTATTACTAAGCCTCCGCTGTGTGTCCATCTGTCTATCGCCAGGCTGTATCTCTTGAACCGCGATACTGAGTGATACTTGAAATTTTCACAGATGATGTAGGTATTTCTGTCACCGCTATAATAACATACGTACCTACACAGAATTAAAAAAAAAAAGATAGTTGTATGGAACTCTCTGTGCGCGAGTCCGACTCGCACTTCGCTACTTTTTTTACGAAGTTGTTGTGAGTGCGTACAATACGAGTGGATGATCACATCGCTACCCTAAATAGATCGTTCCGACAATCGACATCTGTCCGATTTAGCGATAACCCAGCGTCTATTTCAGCTATATGCTCTATTCGCAGCAAGGTGTACAATGTTTTGACTTTAATTTCTAATAAAAGAAAATTAACGTACCTACTAATTATTTTCACGTTAAGTTCAGATCCAGAACTAGTCATGTCATTAAACATACACATCACACATACATCTAGGGAGCTAGAACGATGTTTAAGAGATAAGAATCTAGCTTTGGCACCTATCTGTAGTTTTGATCCCTCGATGCATCTAGTTATCTACCTATTCCTAGAATTGTGTATACGTAAATATGACACTTTAGTATTTTAAGTATAGTGCAATAGCTTTTTAAATATTTTAACATTGTAAATTTTAATTCAATCTAGTTTTTTTTTCTAGTTCTTTTTTTTCTGTGTTACCTATTGAACATAAAGTCAGTTAACGTAAGCGATTTTTTGGTCATAACGCACGTTGTGTTTGCCTGTAATTGGGTAAATACTCTGATATGTTTCGTACTTGCATTTGTTTTTTATGTATGTTATATAGTATTGTACCTGTTGGCAAACCTAATAAATAAATAAAATAAATCTGGTTCAGAAGCTCTTACTGTAGGAACTCTGCATTATGGCCTTTGATCCCTTACCCGTAAGAAACGAAGTGTCTCAATATATTTATATTAATTTTTCGTTTCCATTACGTTACTTCTTCACAAACGTGCTTAAAAAGGAGCGTTAGTGGTATTGAAAAACTTAACCCTTAATTTGGCAGAGATGTTATAAAGTCATATATTTGACTAAGTATATTGGATAGGGTATGTTTTAAGAACTTGTAAAAAATATTAAAAAAAATCTAGATTATTTCGTTTTGGAAAAAAAAATGTCCGTCACAGCGTACATTGCCAAATATAGAGAATGCCTATGATAAATTCATATGTCCGCTGAGCCGTACAATGCCAAAGACGTAGTGTAATTGAAAAAACATGTTTTAATTTTTTTTATATATATTCAAACTTTACTTATAAATTTATTTCGTGTAACAATGTAATTGACAACTTCTGGACTGCTTTCCGATGACAAAACAGAGTAGATTAAAATCATACATCATTTCACTTAAGTACGATCGGGTAGTTTTTATAGTCCCACTTATACGGCTTATCTTTCAACAATTTCACCACCTGTAAAATCAGGTAACTGATTTCACTATATTAAACTATGGGAGAGCTGTAACACCTAGCACCCTAACAACCCTAGTGCCCTAACGCCCTACAGCCCTAGCCCTACAATAAGGTATAATAAATACGTATATAAATAAGGTCAGGATGTCTGCACCAAGCGACCTAAGGTAACAGACGGAAAGGGTCTGAAGAGGGATTTTCCCACTGCCAACCACACAGACTCATGTGGCCGATCGTACTGATGGTTAAGGGTGTCTTGACCACAATGGGAGGAAACGTGAAGTGAAACAGCGTCTACGACGAGAATATAAAGACTCATTTATTTACACTTTCTTATGACTATTTATACATCAAAGGTTTATATGTGTGAGTATATCTATATAGTGCGTTATTTGTATATTTCATCAATTCATCACAACGTGAGCCGTAATATTTCGTGCGCTGCAGCCTCTTGTCCTAGTTGTCGTCTGCTGAGTTAAAATCCATGTTTACGGCACGTGAACACCACCCAAAGGTTGTCTGGAAGAGATCTCTTTATAGATATAAGACCACCTCTTGTCGTTTCATTGTTGATTGTTTATATTTTGGCTCTATGTTGAAAAACGCTGGTCGCCATGAGTACTCTTACTTTTTTTCAAACTTGTGGTCTCTTGCTGACCGTGACCATGTTGGGATGCCCAGCTCGGGTTTATCACATCGTTTTAGACGGTGTACGCAAAGATAGAATTGACGAGATGTTTAGACGGAACATTTGTATAATGTGTAATTATCTATATTATGTATAACTTCATGCATAATGGGAGTTAACGGGCCATCTGTCTCTTGCGTTTTGTCCACTTCATGACTGCGTTTAGGATAGTTGTTTTGCAGTTCTTGCTCATGATCGGAAACATTAGATATATTCAAACATTCTAGAGAAGTTGCTAAAGAAGGTGCTAGTGATGATGCGTAGGTGTGAATTTATTGAACTCATTTTCGTCGGTTGATAGTTCACTTGTTTTGATGAAGCATACTCTCTTAGGTATAAGTGCTAAAATTTTAGCTGTACGACCCGACATAACGTATGGTGTTGATAGAAAGCAACTAAAAAATAAATCTAAGCATACAAGTGGGCACATAAACACCTACATTCATATTATAAGCAAAATAAATGAAAAATTGTTAATTAATACGCAATACTATAATATTGGCAAAGTCCGCTACAACGGACAGGTCGTGTGCATTGAATATATGGCATTGTCCGGTGTGGCGGACAACACATTCAGGGGAAGATTCAACATAATTAACGTCACGCCGGTTCTTTACGGAGCTAACTTAATCGCGCTCAAAAAGAAGGATGGAGGAATTCGTCCCATCGCCGTGGGCTCAACGTTTCGGCGCTTGGCTGCCAAAGTTTGCGTTCGGCTCACGCGCAATAAATTGCAAAATATATTTGAACCTGTACAGGTCGGATTTGGTACCCGCGGAGGTTGCGAGGCGGCGGTCCATGCAACACGCACCTTCGTAGAAGACAACCAGTGTGAAGTTCTCCTTAAAATAGATGTTAAAAACGCATTCAATTCGGTCAACCGGGAAGCCCTGCTGAATGAAATTAAAGTACATGTCCCAGAAATATACAACTTTTTACTCCAATGTTACCTTTGCCCTTCTAAATGAATGCATAAAAATGATGAGATCCTTTCGGCTGTGGGCTGTCAGCAGGGTGACCCTCTCGGTCCAGCCATATTCAGTTTGGCTATAAATTCGATAATTCATAATTTAAATTCGAAATTGAACGTGTGGTACCTCGACGACGGCACCCTTGGCGGAGACTGGCAGACTGTCCTTAAAGATCTAAGCGAACTAAAAATTAAATTCATTTCGATTGGTTTGGATCTTAATTTTGATAAATGTGAGCTATATATTTCACAAAAAGTAAACACATCCTTGGCTTTTCAAATTCATCAAAACTTTAATATTCTGGCACCTAATATCAAAATTTTATCTAAGAACAGTCTGTACCTCCTCGGCTCACCTATCTTCGATGAGGCTATCCCTCCTCTGCTATCTAATTCATTTTCAAAATTTAATAACCACTCGGACCGCCTAGCCAAAATTTCTAGCCATTCGGCCCTATTTATCTTGAAATTCTGCTTACTCGTTCCAAAATTTACGTACCTGCTTCGCTGTTGCCCTATATGGAAATTTCCCATCCTAGTTCGATCCATTGACCTAACTTTAAAATTCCAAATTGAATCAATCCTTAATATCAGTCTTAGCGAGCAGGCGTGGACCCAAGCTTCTTTACCAATAAGGAACGGTGGGTTGGGTACCCGTATTATGTTCTATTGCTCTGCCGGCGTTCTTATCTTCAATCTATAGCACTTCCGATCTCGCAGGTAAAATCCTTAAAGCCGATATGGCTGCAAACTGCGAGATCGCATGCTTGGCTGAAGCTAAGAACGCGTGGCTGGCTGGACCGAACCCAATTTTACCGGATGCACCCAAAAAACAAAGGGCCTGGGATACTCTAGCTTCTGACGCAATTCTCGAATCACTAATTCTCAATTCCTCTGGCAGAGACAGGGCGAGGCTACTGGCAGTGTCCCGGCCAGAATCTGGACACTGGTTACACGCCTACCCTTGTCCAAACGCTGGTACGTATATTGACCCCAATACCCTACGCATAGTGGCAGGTCTCCGACTTGGTGCAGACGTGTGCGAGGAACATGCCTGCACCGCCTGTGGAGCCAACGCGAATCGCCTCGGTCACCACGGTCTCGTCTGCTCTTCGGGCGCCGGCCGCCACTCTCGCCATGCCGCTCTCAATGACATCCTTAGAAGGGCGCTCGTCAGCGTCAACGTCCCAGCTGCCCTCGAGCCTCAGATTGTACGGGATGACGGCAAGCGCCCTGATGGGATGTCCTTAATACCGTGGAGGATGGGGCGCGCGCTGGTGTGGGACGCGACGTGCGCAGACACACTAGCGGCATCCTACCTCCCGGCCACGAGTAGGCGGGCGGGCGCGGCGGCGAACGCGCGGGAGCGGATCAAAGTCAGTAAGTACAGCTGTCTCGGCGCCCAATACGACTTCATCGCTTTTGGCGTCGAGACACTTGGTCCGTGGGGCCAGGGTGCGCGTGGACTCCACAGGGAGCTCAGCAAGCGCCTGAGGGAGGCAACAGGGGACCCACGCGCGGGCAGTTTTCTCGCGCAAAGGCTTTCCATAGCCATACAGCGTGGGAATGCTGCCTGCGTCATGGGCACCCTACCGAAAGGTGTTAGTTTTATAAATATATTTTAATCTTAGTTTAATTTTTAGTTTTAATTCCATAAATTTGTTATTTGTATATTTTATTTTTGACCCATAATAAATGTACCTTCTTTTATTGTAAATAAAAAAAAAAACTATAATTACTGAACAAAAAAAAAAAAAAATTATTGTTCCTGTATTATTATTATTATTATTTATTGAATCACATAAAAATGTAACATGACAGTTTACGCCAAAGCGTTACATGGATTCTTAAGCTAAAATACTTAACTAAAACTACAAGATAATTATCTTGTTCTTTCTCTAGCACTCTCTTCCATTCGGTCATCAATCTCGCTATCCCATCCGCAAACAAATCACATTCAGATTGTGCTAAGAGTAGGGAGTTGATGACCGCGGTCGCGCGCGGAACGGGCGAGTGCAGGCGCAGGCGCGTGCGCGGGTGCTCCACGGCCAGCAGCGGCGGGCGGCGCCGTCTGCTGCAGTAGTCATCGGGTACGGACAGCTTTAAGAACCGTTCCGAAAGACCGATACTGTCCACCTTGTTCCTCAGGATGTTAATGACAAAATTTATTAATCCTAAATTTCTACGCAACTCCAACGAATCGTAGCCCAAATGCCCCTGTAGAAATCGTGTTGGATACATAAAAGGATAACAACTGCATGTTTTTCTATATAAATTTCTTAGAAATTTCTTTTGGACTTGTTCCAACATGAGAATGTATTTTTTCTCGTGCGGACTCCAGACCACTGTATTCGTCTCTAGGATGCTCCTGTCAAGCGCTGCGTACAGCGCACGCGTCGCGGCAACAGTCAAGGGAGTAGCGTTGCGCAACACAAATCCAAGCCGCCGGTACGCGTTGCGAGTCACATTTTGTATGTGCGGCCGAAACGTTAGATGGCGGTCAAAAACCACTCCGATATCACGGACTTCATCGACACGGACCATCACCTTCTCACCCATGCGATAACCATAATAAAGTGGCGACTGTGAGCGAGTAAAGGTTATTACTTCGCATTTGTCGGTATTGAACACTAACCTGTTCTCTAAGCTCCATTTGTAGGCCGAGTCGATGTTCTTTTGTAGAGTTTCGCAATCAAGAGTGGATTTGATTTTATTGAATTTGTAAACTTTTTTGGTGTGCAATAAAGCATTTTGTATTGTATTGTATTCTCTGAGAATATTCACTATAATGTGATGACGACGCGTTTGGCTCGGTTTGTAGACACCTGCCTACTGAGCCAGCGGTCCCGGGTTCGAATCCCAGCCAGGGCAAATATTTGTGTGATGAACTCGAATATTTGTGCTTGGGTCATGGTTGTTCTATGTATTTAAGTGTATATTTATCTATATAAGTACGTATATCGTCGTCTAGTACCCATAACACAAGCCTTCTTGAGCTTAATTTGGGACTAGATCGATTTGTGTGAGGTTGTCCGATATTTATTATTATTTGTTTCTCGTTATTGAGTCTCGGGCTCATACGTCCCGGTCTTTTGGAAGGCTTGCGTGGGGATATGGATCCAACACGTAGAGGCCCCTTGGAGAAATTTGCTGTGGCTGTTGCCCTGCTGGGACCCGTTCCTGATCATATCAATAAGATGATACATCCATGAACCGGTCCCAGCAGGTGATTGAACTATTGCATTAATATGGAAAAGAAACCGGGCTATTAAAATGAAGTTTGGATGGACTATTTATGTGGGCTATTGCAGTAGAAAAATGTCACCCGCCGTAACCATCTATGCGACTGTTACCTCTGGCGGGTGGTGACTCGCCCCTCACTAGGTGGGCCCCGTAATGCCATCGTGCCGACGGCCGGAAGCAACACGAGCGTGAGGGCTCAGGGGTGTCGAGAGGTGTGCTGCGCTTTCTCCGAAGTTACTCGCGGCGTGATGCCCTTTAACACTTCCACCCCTGGAGCATATAGCTCTAACGCTCCTCTCTGGACGGCCAATGAAGGCAAGCCAGAGCTGAGAGTCCTACGGGTCCTCTTGGGTTTCCACTCCGGCCGATGAAGGCACACCGGAGACGAGGACCCTGACCGACTCTCTGGAGATCTCGGGTCCGTGGGGTCGTCACTCCCCAACAGCTCGCCACAAGCTGCCCTGCGGGCTTATTATTATTATTATTATTTTTCGATTTTTATCTCCTTTTGACAAGGGCTTTTATGTTTATTATGCGGGCCATAGCCAAGCATAATAAATACTCGATGATTGTATCCAATCTATTGGGTTATTGTCGATGACGTCAAGAATTTTCGAGTTATTCGGCATGTGTTTAAAATTGTGGCTTTGCAAACTATGAATGATATTTATTGGTATCTTAAGGGTTTCTAGACTATTTCTTAATGTTTTGGGTACTATTCCTGTTGTGGATATTACTATGGGGACTATATGGACTGTGTTTGCTTGCCATTGACGTCTGAGCTCTATCGCTAAGTCTGTATATTTCGCTAGTTTTTCGTTGATTGTTGATTGAACGTTGTGTGTGTTTGGAATAGCTATGTCGACAATATAGATGGTTTTATTTGATTTGTCATAAAATGTGATATCCGGTCTATTGTAATGTATGGTTTTGTCAGTTAAAAGAGTTCGGTCCCAGTACAATTTGTGTTGCCTATTTTCGTGAACAACGGATGGGCTATACTTGTAATATGGTACTTGTTTGTTTACGAAATTATACTTGTGTGCTAAATTTTGGTGGACTATCGACGCAACCTGATCGTGGCGATGTTTATAATCGGTTTGTACTATGGCTTTACAGGCACCTGTGATATGTTGGATTGTTTCTGGAGCACTATTGCAATGTCTACAAGAGTCAGTCTGTCGGGCTAATTCTTTTGTAATGTGTTTTCTGTAATTGCGGGTGGCGATGACTTGGTCCTGTATAGCTAGCATGAATGCTTCTGTCTCGGGAAAGAGTTCTCCTCGCTTCAACCAAGAGTTTGATAACGCTTTATCAACAAATAGTTGACCGAGGTCGGTGTAGTGCCTGCCGTGTAACGCTTTTTGGGACCAGTCATTGTTTTTTTGTTGTGGACTAATAATTTTTTCTTTACTTTGTGTGTTTTTGTCTTTTAAGTTAAGCGGCGTGTATCCATCGTCAATATGAACTGTGTATGAATGCAATGGCGACTGTTCGGCTTTATCGTGAAAGTAGTTTCTGAGTGTGGTTATTTGTTTGTTATGCAAATTTTGTACGTCTATTAGGCCTCTTCCACCGTCTTGCCGTGGTAAAGTTAGTCGTTGATAACATGATTTTGGGTGGTGTTTTCTGTGTTTCGTTAGGTTAGTATTTATAACGCGCTGGAACTTCTTTAAGTCAGATTGTGACCAATTTATTATACCGAACGAGTACGTCAGAATCGGTATTGCAAAAGTATTGATGGCTTTTATAATGTTGCCTGAATTTAGGTGAGATTTGAGAATAGTCGCGAGTCTACGTTTAAATTTACGTGTAAGTTCCTGTTTTGTCTGTTTTTGGTGTATTTGTTTTGACTGATGGAATCCTAAATATTTATATGTCTGTTCTTCCGTCATCGGGTCTATTTCTTCTCCTGTCTCTAAAATGTAACTATTGCTTTGAATTTTTCCTCGGTGCATTGAGTGTATTTTACATTTATCAATGCCAAATTGCATACCTATATCCCTTGAAAATTCCTGAGTTATATCTGCTAGTTGGAATAATTCTGTGATGCTGTCGGCGTAGAGTTTAATATCATCAACGTACATGAGATGAGATATAGTGTGGTGAGTATCATCGTGTTTTAGTCTGAAACCCACGCCGGCTTGGTCTAGTAGTTCAGATAGAGGATTCAAGGCCATGCAAAACCACAATGGGCTCAAAGCATCTCCCTGAAAAATCCCCCTCTGAACATGTACCGGATCTGTAGTTATCGTATTCCCTTCCTGTTTTATAGTTAAAATAGTTTGCCAGTTTTCCATTGATGTTTGAAGGAATTCGATTATTGTTGGATGGATTTTGTAAAGGTGCAGAATGTGTATGAGCCAGCTATGTGGAACTGAGTCAAACGCTTTTCTGTAGTCTATATACATCGAGTGGATATTTCGCTTTTTTCTTAATGACTGTTTCATAACAACTGCATCTATTATTAGTTGTTCTTTGCATCCTTGGCTATTTTTCCTGCAACCTTTTTGTTGTTCTTTTAAAATACTATGCTGTGACAAGTGACTGTAGATGGTTTCACTGATGCATGCCGTTAAGATTTTATAAATAGTTTGTAGGCAAGTTATTGGACGATATTTTGCAGGATTTTTAGTGTCATTGTCTTTGGGCAGAGTAGGTAGGTTCGCCCATGTGTAATGTAAGGTGGCATGGTATCAGGTGCTCTTATAAACTGATTTAAGTGTTTGTGTATGAGAGGGTGTGTGCAAGTAAGTTTCTTATACCAAAAGTTGTGTATGTTATCTGTTCCGGGAGATTTCCAGTTATGTGCTCGCCTGATTACCTGTTTGAAAGTGTCGACTGGTATATGTTGAAGTTCCATCGTTGGGATGGTTCCGTTGTTACTATCCTTAATCCAACTTGCGTTCTGGTTGTGTGAAACGGGCCTTTCCCATATGTCCGCCCAATATTGCCGTATAGAGTCTATCGGGGGCATACTCACGCTACGTGGTTGACTGTGTTGTGTTGCATTTGACAACAAGTTTCTATAAAAACCACTCTCGTTGTTTGCAAATTGTGCGTTCTGAGTTTTCCTTACCGTACACGCTAAGTATCGCCGAAGCCTGCTTGATGCTGTGTTTAGTTTCTGCTTGAGTGTGTCCAGAAAGTGTTCAGGTTCGGTGTTTTGGTTTTCAAATGTGGCATGTGTACCATAGACGGATTTTATCGCATTTACTGCAGAAACTATTTTCCGACTTCTATTACCTCTAATGTATTGTGTTAGACGACCTATATCTGCCCTGCACTTACTTACTTTAGACTAATCTTACTTGCCATTTTGGTTTCTGTGGTTTTTTGAAATTACTGGTATCTGTGGGTCTATCAAATCGTATTCCCACAAATGAGGCGCTTGTATATGCTGTAGTATAGATTAAATTTTGGAGCGCGTTGAAATCTAGTTCTTGTGAGATATATTGTGGTATAACAGCATTGTTGAGGTGATTTACAACTGCAGTTAATTTTCGGGAAGGTTTTAGTTTAGGGATGTACTCGTATGGTCGGTTTGTGGGATCCATATTTTGAAAGTGTTCTAAGTTAATACGGAATTGTGATTGAATCTCATCGTCTTCTACATTAAATTCATTCTGTCTATATCTGTGTTGCCTAAGTTGATTATTCGGTCTGTTTAATGTATGCCGTTGACTACTATTTTGAGTGTTTTCATCATCCGGTTGTGTTTCATCTAAACTGTCAAAAGAGTTATGCGTTGTGATATTTATGACGATGTTTTCTGCTTGTGTGTGAGTTTCTTGTGGTGAGTTGTTATGTGCGAAAGTATTGGCAGCTTCTATTTCCATTCTAACCTGATTTTTAATCTCCTCAAGTTTCGTGGGACTTAATAATTTATTATTCACTATTACTCTCCTTTGGTCAGCTATATGCTGTTCAGACAGTTGTGATAAGTTTGGATAATGTGATATAAACTTTTCATGGAGTTTTTTCCTATACGCTGCCATATTGGTCTCTATTTCAGTGACTTCAAAGTAGAATCGCATAATCATCTCATTGACATCTGGTGGCCATGTCATTCGCCCTCCAGTGGTTGTCATGTTTGCGCTAAATGGATGCTGTGAATATTGTGAAATTAATTGCTGGTCGTAAGGTGTTTGTGTGATCGGGGTATTAGGTATTGCCTCGGAGGCCCCTATGCTATCCAAATATGTTACAGCTTCTGATCGAATTTCATTAAGAGTCGTTAGTGGTAATAACTTGTTTCGTAGTATAGCCCGGCGCTGATCCCCAACTCTCTGTCTGGATGCACCTACATCCGGGAATTGTTGTTGGAACTGTCTGTGTAAGGGCTCTAGGTATCCACGTTTAAGTGTTTCTAGCTTGCTTGTTATTAGGTATGTACGCCAAATAAACCTATTCATTTCGTCGGTCCACTTTTTTCGCATACCTACGAGTTGTGTTTGTAGTGGGTACAGGATCAATGGCGCGTGCCTCCTGTACAACATCTACAGACAAGACATAAAAGAGGTTGATGATGATGATCGCGGCGATGAGTAGTTCTGAAAAGAAAGAGGGGATGAACTAGGTGACTGGAATATCTGGTAGAAAGCTGGCGACGAAGGAATTGAGGAGAACAACGATGAAGGTGACGATTCTCGCGTTCCTGAGTTTTCGGCTGTAGTGCATTCTTCGATGGAAGCCCGCCTGGTCAGCTCCACATCGCCGTTGGTCCGCATGCTGTAGCATCCAGCAACGGCTCCAGATGCGCCCCGACGCTCGCCCTCGGGTAGCGACTCGATTTCGGCTGTAACAGATTGTTCGATGGGAGCCCGCCTGCTCAACTCCGCATCGCCCTTGGTTCGCATGCTGTGGCACCCAGCAACGGCTCCAGATGCGCCCCGACGATCACCCTCGGGCAGCGGCCCTGGACGTAAACTTCTTGATCTTAACTGCATGCTGCGCTAGAGAAGGAATAAAAGACAGGAAAGGTGGGAAGAGATAAGAAAAATAGGAAAGCTAGGATCTTAGTTTGGGTAGGGTGTGCATAGATGATATTGGCTTGTGATAAAGTATCTCCCATAATGGAGTGAGGTCGAGGTGTATTGACCGTATTTTTAGGTAGTATCACCAACCCGTAAGCCCCTCCACCACGGCAAGGTGATCCCTTGGGGGGTTATTATTATTATTATTATTAATGTAGGTACCTAACAAGCTACAAGGCGCGTCGAGGGAAATACGAGTAGGGACTACCTCCTACCCTCTGTAGTAAACTATTATGATTTCCGATACAAAACTCGACCTTTTTCTGCAACAATTCCTTTTTTCCTGAATAATATGTTTCTGTATTAGCAAGTAAATGTGTGCTTTGAGTATTTATACAAAATAAGGAATAAGAAAAACTTTGATCAAGGAATGAATTGGTTTGTATAAATAGATTGGTTCGTTTCAGGGTTTCGTATTCAACACGTTTAGTCGGACTTCTTTTGTAATTTTAGTTTCAATTCACTATCAGTGGTCTGCTTCTTTTAAACATTTATTTATTTACTTGAGGGTGCCCTTCGAGTAAATAAATGAATAACGTCTGCGTAAAACTTTTTTTTTCCGTGGTAGGGTTAAAATCCTATGAACATTATTTAGACATTGTATAGACAAGTTGGGACATCCTGACTCTATCGCTCGTAAATAGCCTAAACGCAGGACAATTTGTCGGATTGTTTCGAAAGGCGTTACATCAGTACTTGTACTTACATACCTTTTATGTAAGTATAGGTAAGTACGTTAAGAGTAAATTCTTTTTATACACACGTACAATAATTGCCCAGATTATATGCCGCTGCACAAAAATCCTAAACAAAAAAAAAGGCTGAAAGCTTCGGAAATCCTAACAATTGTAATCGTGCATACATGAATTTATTTTCGATACGCCCAGCTAGCGCTACGAATGTCTACGATGCTCTACGCTCGCTACGCCGCCGTAGCATAGCACTGAAACCATTTTACCATAAATTTTACTGCCAACAATAAATAATACGATCTTACGACCTCTATTTCCGCTATATACAATAGTTTGATAAAATATTATGATAACCCAGTAACAAAAAAGAATAAGAAAATTGGAACACCCATCATGAAATGGGATCTTTAAGCAAATATGAAAATATACGTAATTCCAAGGTTCGGTGATTTTACCATTAACGAAGAAAGTTTCGTTGTAGGGTCGGCTGATTTCTGATTTAATCTCTACGTAAAATCCTTTTATTTGTGATAAAATAATGTTATTACAAAGTAGAAAGTATATGCCAGGAATTTATAATAAAGCTGTGTTATTACAAGCTTTTATTAAACTTGCAATGCATGTAAATATAGAATAGAATATAATATAATATTCTTTATTGCACACTTTAACAGGAAATAAATACAAACAATTTCAGATTACACGTAACATTCAACAGAGGTAAACAACAGGCGGTCTTATCGGTAAAGAGTAACTATGTATGTTTGTTCGGGTGGAATCTTACACTCAACCGATTGATCTGAAATGTTGCATACCTACTCCACTTTGATGACAATACCATAGAACTGGTCTAATGATGGAGCCGGAAGGTGGTCCTAGGAACTCTGTAAAAGATTAAAGCAATCCCACTTAAATTGGGCTCTTATCTGTGGATGTTTGAAGAAAAGTACCATCGGTGGCTAAACGCTTGTCACAATTTTTTTTTTGACATAAATTTATGTTCTTTGTTTCTTATATTTCTGTCGTGTTGAAAAAAAGTACACGTGGATCACTATATATTATGTGTTATCTATGCAAAAAATAAACTCTCACTGGCCTCACTGAAAATCAGAGTCAGGAAGTTTTTTTTCTATTTCATGCTAAGTGATGATCTTTTTAGCGTACTATCTCATAGTTTACTTGTAAACCACGTTATGTCTATACAATGCTAAATAAACTTAAGTACTTATTTTCTTATCTTCTTCGTTCTATATTAATTATATAACATCTATATTCTACATGTGATTCCTTTCAAAATAACACTATCATCTAATGTCATATATGTATGCTTGACTTGCAAAAGCTATCGCACAAGTCTAATAGCTTTTGTAGGTTAATTGCAATATCCTTAAACTTAGCTGCATACAATGCGTCACCGTATCTATTTTCATAAAACAGGGTAACAAAATGTAGTTCTTTAACTTCACTTTAAAAGTTCAATGATCAAAAGCCAAATATCCCAATATATCCGCAGAAATATTCATATTTACAATGTTAATAGGGAATAGAATAATAATGCACATAGCGCGTATATCACTGACTGAGAAGTATAACACTGTTAGCAATCCATAACTTCCACATTGTATTGTATATCGCGTAATGATTACATTATGTCGATACAATATGTTACCGGTAAAGATTAGAGATGGGAAAAGGTTACATTTTAATCACCGTGACATTCGCTCCAGTAAAAACACTGACAAATATCACTGCCAATTTGTCACGCCTATTACTCAAGTCATCTTAACCGGTAAGGTAAGACATAAAAGAGTAGTAATTATAAAGTGGCAATACTGTTGTACCGTCCCTTTCTAATCAATCTAAGAAAACGGGTACGACACTACAGCATTGCCATTTTTTTCTACTTTCTTGTCGGACTGTATTAACCGTAATATAATTCGTTACTTAATTACTATGAGTATATTACGACAATTATGTTACGCTAGTGGCTCCTATTAGTAAATGCGTTTCAAAAGGATTTTTCTTACATTTTTATGAATGAGTCAAATCTATATAGTTGTTCCTTTGTAATAAGTCACATTGCTAAATTTATCTACACCCATATTTTTATAACACCTTCCTATAACATGTTTCACATACTATAGATAAAGACCCACAATTCAGCGGCGGCGGCACATGGAGAAGCGTCAACAGTTATTTTATTTCATTACATTATGATTATGATGAAGAATATGTGTGTAGATAAACTAGTGCACGACTGTACATACTACATAATTAGGCCTTAAAAATCTCGTGTGATCCCAAAATGAACTTCGCCTTTGGCTCGTTTCAAAACCACGCTTACCTCTTCTTTTGTAACAGAAAAAAAAACTACGAGTACTATTCAACGACCGATCGCCGTGATTTTCCATTCGGACGTATTCCTGTCCCTAGATACGCAGTATGCGTGAAAACATAATGACATAGTACCAATGTTATTATGATTTGTTTCATATTAGGTACGCGACATTGAAATGAATATTTGGTGAGTTAGGTACACGAAAAGTTAAAAGTCAAAATTTCTTCTTTCTGTTTCCTAATGCCCGCGTCCTTTGAAACTCATTCATGATTTACGTTGGCTTCTTCTCACCTAAACGATGAAAAAGAATCCTTCTTCTACAAAGCAAAATAAACGTAAATATATCCCTTACTAAATATGTAGCTCACTTGAAAACCGTCTTTCCAAAATCAAGTAAATAAGGCTCATTGCGATAACGAGATCTCTGTTCCAGTGTAAATTACGTAATTACTTGACTCGCATTTTAAAAAAATCCAAGCCTACGAAATTAATCCGTCAAGCCGTTTTAGTTATAAGAGTATTTTCGTCTGCCTTAATATAATTATGAAACATTTCTGCCTATTCGTTACAAAAGGCTAGACCGGCCGAGCTGAAAATGTACTGTTAATTTTACCTACCTCATGTTTCCGTAAGATCTGTAAAGAATTTTAAACCCTATGCTCCAAAGGGTAAGTTTTCTTTTGGAGTTGGGTAAAGTGGATTTATAAGATGAAGTGGAAGTAAACATTGGAATATGCTTTGCGGTTCATAATAAGACGGGCTATAAATATAAACGGGTTAGCGCGCGCCCAGAGATGTAGTGTGTACAGACCACGCAAAAGTAAGGCGTTATCTATAGGGATTATTATACCAGTACCTTTAGCATAACTGTCACACAGATAATTACCCGTCCTTCTGTGCAGTAATGTGAGAGAGTGACGGGTAGCGCTATGTCGCGCGACATGAGTCGCGAAGCATTTTTGTGCTAGACGGACAGTGCGACTGGCCGATCCTAATATAATAACAATAAAATTGTTGAATAATCGGTTAAGGCGTGTATAGAGTTGCTAGTTCGGATTTTACGCCCACAAAAAACAAGTGGAATAGCATAATGACTGTGTTTAGTAAAGTGATGATTTTTTATAATTTCGTTTGTATGATAGGTGGCCCAATTGAGACATTATCTATTTACGAGTGAATAAAATAATAATGCATTAAAAGAATCTTTCGAATGCCCAATAATTAAAAAGATAAGAAAAGAATTTTCCGTCTCGTAGAAACTTAGATATGTTTCTGGGAAATATACCTATAACCAATACGTTCTTGCGGAATCCAATTTCACTAAGTCGCTGGCAGGCTCAGATTCCAAGCGGCATGGATTATACTGTGTAATATTATCCGATATTACCTAGCATTCTTTAATATACGCTGCCATGGATCCAGCTGCAACATAAAACGATATGAAAACTAAGCCAGGCTATCTTTAATAGTAAATCGCAGTCCTGTGTCTATTACAAACTGTTTCTCTCAAGACTTTTAATAAATGTATCTATGTTTCATATATTACTAGCTGCGCCGCGCAATGCTACCCGCTCATCTCACGGGAACACTACAATGTTTCGGGATAAAAAGTACCTTATGTATTAATCCAAGGTGTCAGCTACCTTCATACCAAAATTTATCAAAATTGGTCAAGCCGTTTGAGCGTGAAGAAGTAACATACATACACATAATTACACTCACAAACTTTCACCTTTATAATATTAGTTTGATAGACGAGCCCACTAACCATGAACTAGCTTCCTAACCCATTAAACAACCACTTCTTCTGCACACATTTTCCCTGATAAAATATTGCTTGGATCTTTTCAAGTCGAGAGTGAATAGGCATTTTCTAGGCAAGCATGCTCCATCTTAGGCCTTATTGTCACTTAACATGAGTTACAATCGAAGACAAATACTTGAATATCGTAAATTAAAAAAAAAACTATTCTAACCGTATATAGTTTTTGTTTGATGCCCTACTTAGTCCTGTAATACAGGGAATCCGAGGTTAGGATCTAAAGTCATGGAATCATTTATTTTGTATTTTTAGTAAAAAAATTGTTTTCATCTTGCGGAGTCCATTTTCTGTACAATGGTAGGTACAGAAAATGGACGTGGTAGGGATATAAATGGAAATAAGCTAAGCAAAGCAGTTTTTACAACAATGCGGCACTACGACCACGATAGAAAACGTATTATTGCGGTTACCCTGTGTGAGAATTAAATGTTTTGTTTGAAGTTTTCTGGGGCAATTTCAGTGTTTCAACTGACACAGTCTGTGGTTTCCATATCGATGAATGTTTTACTTTGTATAAATGCAATAATATATTTGACGACGCGGTTGGCTCGGTTTGTAGTGCTGCTGCCTACTGAGCCGGCGGTCCTGGGTTCGAATCCCGGCCAGGGCAAATATTTGTGTGATGAACTCAAATTTTTGTTCCTGGGTCATGGATATTATCTAAATATGTATTTATATATTATGTATATCGTCGTCTAGTATACCCATAGTACAAGTTATGCTTAGTTTGGGACTAGGTCGATTTGTGTAAGATTGTCCCATATTTATTTAATATAATATAACGAATGCCGTATGCCACACACCAACCGATTTTGTTTAAATCACTCACTTTACTAAAATACAGTGTTAAGGCACCAACGAAAATATATCCTTGTTTTAGTATTTACACTGCATTGACTGACATAGGTAAGTTAATATTTGAAAGAAGTTATGTACTCTTGTTATAGTTACAATTTTATTTAGCGATTTGACTGATGATGTTATCTAAGAATATTCTTATTAAACCATTGCTTAAACTGTATTGAAAAACAGTTTTCTATTGATAAGGGTTATTATTGCACGAAAAAGCTTAACTGTTGCGATGCAGGATTTGTATGGGCGCACTAAAGTGCCATCTGTTGTTAAAAAAAGTTGAAAGTTAGTGCAGTGAAAGCTGGACATCCAACGATGGTTATAGGATATTGCCGAAACCTTCTAAATTTTAATAAAAATGGTTTACTCGCGCTATTCGAGTTGAGTATTACTTTATACATATATTTTAGGCCATTTCCGAGGTCTTTCATCTTGAGCAGGTTCGGTCGCCGCTCGCACACACCTATTTATTTCAACATTCAAACTAAACAAATGGTGACTAGGCTAGGGATCGTAATGAATTGCATAGAGCTATATCCTTAGGTGGCATCCCAGACATTTTCCCGTAAGCCACCAAGAAACAAATATATTGCGATTTGCTCCTTCATTTTCTCGCAAGGTATTTTATTGCTTTGGGGTCTCTCATAAATTCTGTACTCGCTCAGAAAGAAAAATAAGGACTGCGGGTAGTCGGCGGAAATTCGTGCGTGGAAATGCTTACTTATTAGTTTATTCGTTGCTTATATAGTAAGTCTCAGTTGTCACCTGCTTTGGGTGATTAATCATCAGATTACCTACTTCTTCAAGATTTTTTTATCAGAATATTATCAATTTAACAGTTTTAGAAATAATATACAAAAATAATTAGAAACATTGTACATAGGACTGAGGCACATCTATGAAAGTTTAATAACGCATATTATTAGGCTATCTGTCCACTAAAGCGGAGGAGCGAAATGAACTACTTAAGTTGCGCGTTTGCTTACACGTCTCCACTCCGCTCTGCTTGTGTGGACAGGTAGCCTTATGTGCGTTAATAACTATAAAAGCGTTACTATATTGACCTTTAAAACAGCCACCATTTTGTCGAATCTACTCGAAAAATGTGGTAGATGATTATTTCACTTTATGAGTTAACTAAACTGGAAATATGGTTGACTGAAAAACGTCACCGTTCTGTAAAAACAATATATATACATTTATATCACACTAATATTAGGTATAAAGGCGAAAGTTTGTGAGTGTGTTTATGTTTGTTACTTCTCCACGCTGTAACGATTGACACATTTTGGTAAGAAGGTTGCTGACACCCCGGAAACACACTCACTCTTAACACATAGGCTACTATTTATCCCGAAAAAATTTAGTGTTTCCATGGGATGACCGGGAAACGCCGCGCGGTGCAGCTTGTAATGTATAAATTAAAGAAAAAGAACAATAATTTCGTTATCTTACCTGAGTCATTTCAAAAAACATGTACAATGAGCAGCAGAATTGCATGGCTCATTTATGAATGAATTCATTCATAAATGGGCCATGCATTGATGCAGCCCATAGTACTTACATAGTTAAATGCTTATTAAAAACAAAATTACGATCGCGTCTTTTTTGTAACGAAAGTTACTCATACAAAAGAAATGGGTAACTATCCTTACACACAAAGGAATCAATTAAGTTTTGTTTTAATTAAAGCTTTTAACTTAATACATGTTTTTTGAAAACGACTTACCATGTCTATGCCATTCATGCAGCTTCATACGTATTTTATCCTATAATTTTTCAATAAAAATATCGCCTCTTTGTTTTCGCGCTATTTATACATTTTCACGAAGTCAATTATTCTGTTGATTAATCATTTCAGCTTCCATCACATGTAAAATTATTGAAACATTCCATTTCCCATTAACCTATACCTACGACGTAAATTGTCGAAATGGATTCAACTCCAACAATCCGGAAAAGATACAAATTAATATTACAGAATCGGAATGAACGTTCAATTTCGGAAATAAATTTCGTTAGCATCAGATCAAATCAAGTTCATAGGAGAACCAATTACCGAAATTGAAACGACCTGGATTTAATTGAAGCCGTGTTTACACAGCGTTCACTTATACGTGAAAGCATTCATTGACATCATTGATGAATTTGACCTGCGTTTGTTTTGTGTACCTATTAGTTTTATATTTATGTCAGATCTGCTCCAATTGAAATTAGCTATTGTAAAAGGCACTCAAAGCGTACCCCTCTACATCTACTTACTATTATGTATATAATTCTAAAATTGTTATTAAATTTATTTTTCTATGGCGAGGTGTCCATTATCTTCAGCAAAGAACGTAACAGCGCGATGCAAGATTTGTATGCCATCTTTAAAAAATTGGGCAAGTGCGAGTCCGACTCGCGCATTAAGGGTTCCGTACCTATATATATGTTAGAGCGATGTCATACTCCATAATGCAGAGCCACAATGATAATATGAACTGGTGACGGCAGTGAGGTGGTGATGAGGAGTGTGAATGAATAAACGTTTATGATAACTACTTGGTGTTGTATTTCTCGTAAAAGTTCACAAAGGAATGAGCAGAAACGTCACTGCACCTGGTATTTAAAGACTATCAAAGTACAATTAAATGGAGGGGAGAAACAAGTAAGTGGTAGTCGTCAAGTAACCAGGTGTTAGTAACATTTTTAGTCTATTGACACACTGTGTTAATAATTTAACAATACTAATGTTGAATCTACTATTTCTTAAATTGCTATTATTAATTACAATATAACTCATGCACTTCACATGGACTAATAACTTATAACTAAATTATCAAGATACTCAATGATCAATTCAAATGTGCTTCTGAGGTAAAGATAATCCAATTAATATCATTATTTGTTTTCTAAGATACATTTAAATGCGAAATAATCTCAAAGGCGCTATCATATATATATATATGTAAAGAAATAGTCATAATATTTCTTTAATTTTATTTTGCCGGGACTCGTTCGGTCGATAAAGCAGTGCAGCATTGTGAGTAAAGCAGTGCGTACTGTACTGTCGGTAAATCGGCTCCGTCGGTAAAGCAGTGCTGTCAACATGAGATGTTAGTTTTAGGGGTTAAGAAAAGTAACGAATTATTGTATGAGGTCTTGTTTAAAGTGTAAAAGAAAATATGATTGAAGAAAGGGTGAATAATAAACGTTAAATGTCGTTTCTTTGTTCACAGGTAGGTTTTTTTTATAAGCGCTATAGTGTGGAAACGTTTTTGTAGAATTCGTAAATTTATAAAATAAAATTCTTTGTTCACAGAGCAACACAAACGTTTTAATTCACCGTCCATGATATAAAGAACATTATAAAACGACATTTTTGTTTATTTATATCAATTAAAAACCGGCCAAGAGCATGTCGGGCCACGCTCAGTGTAGGGTTCCGTAATTGCTCATCCTTCGCAATAAATTGCTGTTTTAATCCCAAGGTTTAAGTTAAGAAAGATTTTAAGCTCTATAAAAAGGTCGTAAACGCCCTAGAAACTGTAATCACTTATTACCTTCTGGAAGTCAATTTACATCCTTCTAAAGAAAAAATATGAAATTTGGCGATTACTCAAAAACGGCTCGACCGATTTTGTTCAATATAGTTTTCATTGAAAGTACTGATAAGGTTTCATTTACATGAATTTTTCCGATTTTTTTTGACCCGTGGTTGAAAAGTTAGAGGGGGGGGGACACTATTTTTTTTGTTTTCGGAGCGAATATTTACAAAACTGCTGACTTTATCAAAAAATAATGTTAGGAGACCCCTATTATTTTTACAAGACCTATTCAACGACACCCCACACTCCAGTGTTGAAAAGAAAAAAAAAATTCACCCCCACTTTAGGTGTTCGAGAGGTACCCGAAAAAAATAAAAAATTTTAATTTTTATTTTACCGTTCTGTCGGCGTTATACATACACATACTTATACCAAATTTCAGCTTTCTAGTACTAATGATCACGGAGCTAAGCCGCGGACGGACGGACGGACGGACGGACAGACGGACATGGCGAAACTATAAGGGTTCCTAGTTGACTACGGAACCCTAAAAATGGATAAGCTGCGTTTTGAGTTTACGGTGTTGCCGGGAAGTGATGGAAAATCTAATGTACTGGCCATAACCTCAATAACAACGAGTGATAACAAGGTGTATGCCATACCAGAAGGACTACAACCAATGGGTTATCACAAAGAAATGATGAAAACGTCGACCTATACTAAAGTGAAAAACAGTTTAGCAAAAAGATATCAAACTCGAAGGATCTGGATTACAATGACGGAAGAACTGGCAAAAGTCTATTTGGATGAAGATGATAACTTGCAATTTGGAGATAAATTTTTAGAAGAGGTGAATCCAGAAAAATCTACTTCTGTGAGTGCAAAAGAAACCGATTCATTAGAAAGATTGTTTGAGAAATTATTAGGAAATACACAGGAAACAAAACATCAAAACTTGAAACAAATTGCGGAAAAGTTTGTTATTGAAAAGTTTACAAGTAAGAACCCGAATGCGAAACAATGGATTGAGGTTTTTGAAAAAGAGTGTACACGTTTCGATGTCACTGCAGATGAGAAAAAAATTGAGATACTACGATTGTTTATGGACAAAAGTTGTGCGGATTGGTACGGCTCCATGATTATTAAATTGACAATAAATGCGGAGTGGTCAACATGGAAGGACAAATTTTGTGAATCATTTGCAAACAAGGGATGGAGCCCAGTAACATATGCACTGTTGTATAGATACAAGGATGGATCACTGTTAGACTATGCCATAAGAAAAGAGAAACTGCTGTTGGATATGAGGAGATCTATTGATACAGGCACTTTGTCAGATCTCGTTGCAGCGGGCTTACCAGAATTTATCTTGAATAGAATTGATCGAGAAGCACTTAGGGATACGGTGGATTTATTTAATGAAGTCAGCAAATATGAACATATGGTAAATAAGAAAAATGTATTACCAAAAAGAAAATTTGGAGACAATAATTGGAATAAGATAAATGATAAACAAGAGGAGAAGACACCATGTAAAATTTGTGAGAAATCAAATAAAGGCACCCGTTACCACCCGGAAGCTTTATGCTGGTTTAGAACAAAAGAAGAGGATAAAATAAAAAGAAATTTCATTAAACATGTGAACAACTCGGTAATCGAAACAGAGTTAAACGAAACTAATCAAAAAAACGAGCCGTCACACCATTAATAAATGTCAAACTCCTAGTAAATGATATATTAGAAATAAATGGAATTTATGATTCCGGGTCGAATGTTTCTTTGATTAATTCTAAATTATTGAGAATAAAAGGAAAAGGAAACAAATTAAATGAAGCAGACCTAATAACAATTAATGGTGTTCAAAAGACAAGCGGTTTGACAAATTTGAAGATAAAAATACTAGATTTGGAGGAAAATGTGGATGTGTATATTATAGATGAACAAAACTTCAAATATGATTTTTTTATTGGACTTGACTTAATACAAAAATTCAGATTGATACAAAACGAAGACCTGCAAATAATCCAGAAACATAAGATGAGAATTGGAAATACAAACAAAGAGGAAAAGATCATCATAGAAGATAAGAGGGACTCTAAAATAGAAATTGGGGATGAAAATTGTATCAAAATTCCAGATAATCTGACAATTAATTTCAATGAACATGTTAATGAAAATGAATTTCAGATGAAAACAAACCATTTAGATGAAAGTCAAAAATCTGAAATAAATAATTTAGTGGCCACATACCAATCGATATTTGCAAAAAATAAATACGATGTAGGCACTGTCAACGGATATGAAGCAAGAATAGACCTATTAATAGACAAATATTGCAGCAAGAGACCATACAGATGCACTTTAGAAGACAAAAAAGAGATAGAAGAGCAAATCGCCAAGTTACTGGATAATAAACTAATAGAGGAATCATACAGCCCATTTGCTGCACCGGTCACTTTAGCATTCAAAAAAGAAGACAACAGAAAATCTAGACTATGTATAGATTTCAGAGATTTAAATAAAATAATAATACCTCAAGCCCAACCATTTCCTTTAATTGAGGACTTAATGATGAAGACGAGGAATTGTAGTTTTTTTTTGACATTAGATATCAACTCTGCATTTTGGTCTATACCTTTGCGAATTGAAGACAGGAAGAAGACAGGCTTTGTAACACAGGAGGGCCATTTCCAGTGGACTTGCCTACCTTATGGAATAAAGACCTCGCCAGCTATTTTCCAGAGGATTTTAAGTAATATTATCAGGAAGTATAAGCTTACGGATTTCGCCGTCAACTATATAGATGACATTCTGATATTTTCAAAAACGTTTACTGAACATATGAATCATCTCACACAGTTACTTGAAGCCATTAAAACAGAAGGCTTCAGGTTAAAATTCACTAAATGTACGTTTGCCTCCGACTCGGTCAAATATCTTGGTCACATCATACAGAACAATGCAGTAAAACCAGTAGGGGAGATAGGGGAGCATTGGGCACTTTTTTACTTAAGTCTTAATAAAAATGCAATTTTTTAACAAAATCAACTTTTAACTCCTTATATTAGTAGCACATATATTTGGCTTCAATTATTACAAAGAACACTTATACAATAATAATCGGTCTCAAAATTGCAAGAGATTTTCTGAACACTGTCAAAAGTGCCCAAACCTCCTAATGGTCGGGTGGTTTGGGCACCTCAATGGGAGGTTTGGGCACAGTATTAAATACGCCTCTTAATGGTAAATTACTTGAAAATTAAATAATATAATCATAAAAGCTTTCAATAAAATCAACAAACGATCAAATGTTTTAAACTATAAGTACTCAAAAAAAACTAAAGATATAGTACTCAATACTCAGTATTCTTACTTCAGTTATTAATTTTATTTAAGATTTGCAGTCGATTTAATTTTTGCTCCCTTTTAATTTCGTCTATGGCACGTAATATTACCTATATCTTTAGGGATTTCGCGTCGCTTATTTTTCTTTTTAAATTCTAACGGCATTTTCTAGAAAAAATAATATAATAATTATTATTACAATTAGTAATGAAACATCAAAAGTATTTAGTATTCAAATTCAATATTTACCTACACGCAATTTAAACCCGTCGAAATAATTTTATTTTAACAGAACCTACTTTTTATCCCGATTGCCGAAACAAACAATAGTGGCGGGAGCATTGGGCATGCCCAAACCTCCCTTTAAAATTAGTGCTCAATGCTCCCCACCCCCTCATTTCACAAATAAATTCAAATAAGTTTTTTGTAGTCTAATGTTTTACCTTAATTTATACGTTAATATTAGCTTTCGTAAATACATAACTAGATGACAATACAGAAACTTACGACTTTTCACAGATCACGTTGTTATTTCCTTCGAAATCACATCAAAATATTTACTTTCGCACGCACGAAACGGTCGAAGGCATGTGATACTGACAACTAATGAAAATGGCAGATGATATTAGCCTGAGTACTGTTGCCAGTTAGTAAGCTAAACTACCACAGTATACAAAATTAAGTAGCTTCCATACGACCCGACTTACAAGGTGGTGCCCGAACCTCCCGACTGCCCAATGCTCCCCTATCTCCCCTAAAGGATAACTTAATTTCCATAAATCATTTTCCAGTTCCGAGAACTCAAAAAAATATAAGACAATTTTTAGGAAAAATTAATTTTTACCATGAGTACATCCCTAATAGTGCGATGATACTTGACCCACTACATAATCTACTGCGCAAAAATCAAAGATTCATATGGTCAGAAGAGTGTCAAAAAGCATTTGACTTGATAAAAGACCTGCTATATTCTCAACCAGTACTGGAGATTTTTGACCAAGAACTACCTATAAATATTTACACCGATGCTTCCCTGGAAGGCGTTGGAGCTATTTTGAAACAAAGTACAACCTAACGGAAAAGAAAAGCCAGTAGCTTATTTTTCAAAAAAACTTAATGAAGCGCAAAAGAAGAAAAAAGCCATATACTTAGAATGTTTAGCTATTAAAGAAGCTGTTAAATACTGGCAATACTGGTTAATAGGAAAGTCATTCACGGTTTATTCTGACCATAAACCGTTAGAAAACATGAATTTAAAATCTAGAACAGATGAAGAACTTGGCGACTTAACGTTTTATTTATCACAATATCGTCACCTGTAATATGAATTAATGTAACCGCCAAATTGACGAAATTGAGTTAAGTATACAGTTCGTCTGTAAATTTGACGATCTATCCATTGCTGTTATTAAAATTACGATATCTTGAAAAAAATGTTGGTTACATTAAACAAAAATTGACCGTTTTTTTTAGTTTTCTGTATTTATTTTGGTGTATGGCACATTTTTTGTAAACTACTTAATATCAGATTAACGTAACCACAAGTATTGGCCAAAGTTGAACAAAAGTCATTAATGTAAGACTCATCGATAAATAAATGACTCTTACATTACTCAATTTATAGCACTTTATTACCGATTGACTGTTACGTTAGCTTCAAAGCTAGATAAAAAATATAAAATGGTTCTTACATTAAATGGGTTATACTTTAAGTTTTTGAATCAAATCATGTAAATAATAAGGTACATAAATGATTTATATGCTCAGATTAGATAGGTAAAAAAAAATTAAACGAGATTATAAGACAGCAACCATTTAAAGTCAATTATAGTCTAATCTTGTCACAAATTGTGCTTACTGCAAGCTGGGTGAATATATAATTTAGTCAGTAACATTAAAGTTTTCGTAGTTTTTAAAGCAATTATTGCCTCTTACATTATTATTTGTCTTCCCAAGGCTCGAGTGATGACGGTTACATTAAATTTATGTACTTAATTTAGACGGACCTGGTGCTTACGTTATTTTGGTTACCAGGAACTTTGCGACCATCTCTTTCCTTTGCAGTGTTAATGAGTAGATACCGGTGAGACGACCATACATTTGCCTGTAGGAAGCAATTACAAACACTACCGCGTGTGTCTGTTTACGATTTGGTGTTGTGATGAATATGATAGCCACTTTAGTTTGTACCGACCAGCGATCGGATGCCGGTTTTCGACTGCATTGCATACAAATACTGGTATTAAATTTCGGTATTTCGCTTATTATTAAGTACACATTTCTTTATTTTACTGAGCTCATTTCAGTTTTATACCAATACTTTAATTATATGTTATGGCATTTCAAATAAAATCTGTAATATTTTTTTTGTAATTTTTATGAATACCGGTAACGGTTGGTTCGAACAATTCGTGATAAGGACAGTATTGTGCGATTGCGTTGTTATATATCAATAAGTACAGTTAAAAATTACGAGTTAAGTACATTCATCGCTTTACATCAGGCGATCCGTTTGCTCGTTTGCCCTCATCGACATAAAAAATTAATAAATAATAATATTATACAAAAAAAAACTTTCAAAAATTAAGGGAAATTTGATAAGGATAAGTACTAAGTAAGTATTATAGAAATTGTTATCACCTCAAAAGGGAGTTCTAAGGCGGAATGAAGTTTGTCGGGATTTCCAGTATCAAATAGAAATTGATGTTTTAAACTTTTTAAAGTTAAATTATTTATTAATTAGCTATTATGCCTATTTATATCATGTCTTATTCTTGAATTAGGGACTTCTAATTGAAACAATCTAGCTTAATGCATTTCGTTTTTAGGGAATCTCTTAAATGTCTGGTTAAACGGACTGTGAAAACTTTTTCTGTGAAAATCAGTAACTGCCACTACCATGTAGCAACATTTAGGCATAATAAAATGTATATACTTGTATATTATTTTTATAAAACAAGAGACAGGAATGAATGATGGTAGTAATAGTGATATGGTGGAGGTTAGTGACATTGAGATACTCCCAATCATTTTTTTCAGTAGCCTACGTATCCAACATAATGTCATTGTATTGATGCGATGATTCAATAAAATACGTTAACTATTTGCTTGCCCCTTGACCATTATTTTTTTCAGCCAGAGAAAGGCGTTGAGCTGGGCCATACTTTCTACTAATAACGGGACATCAATGATGCTTCAAATAAGTAGTTAGCCAGAAAACAACAGCTTACAAGATATAAGAAAATCTCTAAATCCGTTTATAAATAGCGAAGGTATTCGAAGCATTTCAGTCGTAAATTTACCCCTTGATGTTCAAGTTCATAATAGTGATGTGAGAGTGAGTTACTAATTATGTGACGAAACATTTAGTCACCAGTTTGCCAGGAAATGGTCAAATTACTAATGAAGAATCAAATAAAGATCATTCGGCTAGTTTCAGACAGGGACAAGCCTTACACTGAAAATAGGACTGAGGGTTTGTAAAGACAAAATTATTTAAACGAAATTATACAACGTTAAGCTGAAGTTTAAACTTAAGTCACTAAAATCAAAAGGAGGGAGTTGATGAATGGAACAGAAAGAAGGTAATAAATACGAAGAAAACTATATAGAAAGAAATAAAAAAGAAAGAGAAAAAGGGAAAGCAGAATGTGCAGTAAAAGTCGTAAGTAAAAAAGGTACATAAATATTGTAGGAAAGGGAGAAAAAAAAGCAGAGTGAGGAAAAACAGTAAGGAAAAGTATCAGATTGGAAAGAAAATGAAGTGTTTTTTTAATACTCTTTAAATCTAAAGGTGCCTTTACTAATTTTGGTTTTTATAAACAAAAAAGAAACTGTTTCCCGCTTATAAACCGGTTTTTATCATGACTTACTATCCTGCCACTAATTAACTGAAAAACAAGAAATAACTCTATGTTAAACCTTATTACAATTGGATAAGTTTAAAAATTCCTTAGCTGAATTCCGCTAATGTAAGTCCACGTTTTGAAAATGTGTGTCCCTTACGTTAGATTTTTTTTACTTTTTTGTGACTTACTTTAAATTAGGGCTCATTTTTTGAAATCAATGTTGTGTTGTGTTAACGTAACTCCTCATTTTTGGAAAAAAATTAACGTAAGCGCCACGCTATTTTCTAAACTATGATAGCAGCCTTTTTGAGACCATTATCAACTGAAAGATCTTACAAAATTAATCTATAACTACTTTACATCATTTTAATCGGATTAGGAAATAAAATGTTACTGCACTTTTTTTAATTTGCAATTTCGTTTTTGGCCTCTCCTGAAAAATCGTCATTTGGCGGTTACCTTAATTCATATTACAAGTGACGATATGACTTTAAGATAAAATATGCACCAGGACGACAAAATTTGGAGGCAGACTGCCTTAGTAGGAATCCCGTACTAGAATCAAACGAAAACACAGATGAGCAACTCAAAGTTGTAAATTTTATTAAACTGGACGATATTCTAACAGATCAGTATAACAATGAAGTAATCCAAAAAAATAAAAGTAAGTTAATTGAAAAAGATAAAATCTATTTTAAGAAGGTTAAGGACAAAGAAAAAATTATTATATCAGAAGAATTTAGCATCAAACTTTTACAAACAATACATAACGATTTATGCCACATCGGAATTGGACAGATGCAAAAGACAATGAGCCCATCTTTTACAACCAAAAACTTGAAAAAAAATACAACAGAAGTATGAGCTGTGAAATATGTATAAAAAATAAATCAAGGGGACACGATAAATTTGGATATATGTCTCATCTAGGTCCGGCCACAAAGCCATTTGAGATTGTGTCTATAGACACCATTGGAGGGTTTGGAGGTTCCAGATCAACGAAAAAATATCTGCATCTCTTGGTGGATCACTTCACCCGATATGCATTCATTATAACATCCAAAACTCAGAGTGCAAATGATTTTATAAGACTAGTTATGAGCATAACAGACATAGATGACATCTGATTGCTTCTAAGTGACCAATATCCAGGAATAAATTCAAATGAATTTAAAACATTTTTAAAAGACAAACAGATACCTATGGTGTTTACAGCGGTGAATGCCCCATTCTCAAATGGTATTAATGAGAGATTAAACCAAACATTGGTAAATAAAATGAGATGTAAAATGAATGAAGAAAAAAATAAAAAGTCCTGGACAACCATAGCTCATGAATGTGTAAAAAAATATAATGAAACTTGTCATTCGGTTACCGGATTTTCACCAAGCTATCTTTTATATGGTACAGAAGTCTCAATTTTACCACAGGAATTAAGGCAAGAAAGATCATATAATGACTGGATCAGAGATAGAATAATTGCCCTTCAAAATACAAAAAAATCCCATGATCATAAGAAAACACTATTTGACAAAAATCGGAAATACCATGAATTTACCGTAGGAGACATGGTATATGTGGAAAATGGCAATAAATTAAATAGGAAAAAATTAGAAGAACTGAAAATAGGGCCATATAAGATCATAAAGAAAATTTCTATTTCAATATACAGAATAGATACAAGCCACAAAAAACAAGAATCGAATCTTTTCCACATTACAAAACTGATACCAGTCTCTACAACAGAATATCAAGAAAACGGGGAATAGTGGATAGTGTTTATTGAAAATTTAGCTGTAAATTTTCTTCCCTTGTGGGGGAGATGTAAAGAAATAGTCATAATATTTCTTTAATTTGATTTTGCCAGGACTCGTTCGGTTGATAAAGCAGTGCAGCATTGTGAGTAAAGCAGTGCGTACTGTACTGTCGGTAAATCGGCTCCGTCGGTAAAGCAGTGCTGTCAACATGAGATGTTAGTTTTAGAGGTTAAGAAAAGTAACGAATTATTGTATGAGGTCTTGTTTAAAGTGTAAAAGAAAATATGATTGAAGAAAGGGTGAATAATAAACGTTAAATGTCGTTTCTTTGTTAGGTAGGTTTTTTTTATAAGCGCTATACGAGTAGTGTGGAAACGTTTTTGTAGAATTCGTAAATTTATAAAATAAAATTCTTTGTTCACAGAGCAACACAAACGTTTTAATTCACCGTCCATGATATAAAGAACATTATATATATATATATATATATGTATAATCTATAACAAGTTTGTTGTATGGGAGCTCCCCTTTAATATTTATTTTATTTTATTTTTAGTATTTGTTGTTATAGCGGCAATAGAAATACATCATCTGTGAAAATTTCAACTGCCTAGCTATCACCGTTCTTGAGAAACGGCCTGACGGACGGACGGACGGACGGACGGACGGACGGACGGACGGACGGACGGATGGACGGACGGACGGTCGAACGGACAGCGAAGTCTCAGTAATAGGGTCCCGTTTTTACCCTTTTGGGTACAGAACCCTAAAAACCACCTCAACAGACAAGGTTTTAAATTAAAAAAACGCACCCAAATCGGGTCACCCGTCATGCCACAGACAGATACATAATTCGCCCCCTGCCTGCTATACGGCCACATCTCAAAAAAAATTTTTTTTCGGATTTTTGCAGATCCGTAGTCAGAATAGGTTAATTTACGACCTTATTTCAAGAGCCATAAGAAAAAGTGTCCTTAAGAGCCTTTTTTCCACAAGTGGCCTTATGGATCTGACCAAAAATTGTCAGTTGACTCCTTGCAAGACAGCCACTTTTCAGTTGTGGCTGTATAGCATAAATTTGTAATTTTTTTTTTGAGTTGCGTCTCATAGAACTAACGTATATTCTAGTATTATTACGATGAATCCCTTTAAATATAAGCGAAATAAACGTCATTGTGCGCTGTTGAGCCAAACTGGCGCGCAATACTCTGCCGTGGAGTAAACTAGGCTAAGACTGGTAGTGCGTAGCACATCAGTTGTTGCTCCCCAAGTACGTAGTTCCCCTTAGTCTGTGGAGTATGTAATTCGGCGTATGTAGCTTCTTCGCATATAGGTAAGACTGCGGTCTAGAGTGACACAAGTACTTTGGTGTAGGATTTAATTTAAGCGCAGTCGCTCTGAAGCATATATTGGGCTCATAATTTGCTTCTTTGTTGCAAGGATGGAATGTCAGAAATATCATTCCAGATTGCGAGTAAGAGCCTTCTTCGAGGATTTAAATTTGCCATGCTGGTTTGTGATGGCGATGTCATCACCATACATAAATTTCCGACTCTCTATTTTCGGAATCGGTCCTGACCCACTCCTGTTCAACCTATACACACACAATATGGGTTAAACAAGAGCAGAGCCAGGACCGATCCTTGAGGTAGTCCATTGTTCAGCTTTCTGACTTTGCTCGGAGTGCTTCCGAGGTAGACGATAAATTCCCTATTGCTGAGCATAGAGTTGATTAGTCCCACCATCTGCACCACGGTCAGGAGCTTATAGATAAGCTCCTGTCTACATACACTATCGAATGCAGCTGAGAGGTCGAAAATACTGCCACGGTTTTCTCTCTCCTTTGAAACTCAGCCTTTATGTGTATTGTGTGCAACATTTACCTGATCCACGTAGTTCGGACCACTACGGAATCCAGCCTGCTGCACAGGAATTATTTTGTCGACAAAAGGTTCGATTTGATTGTAAATTAGCCTCTCCAAAAATTTGTAGATGCAACTAAGTAGTAGAGGTCGGTAACCCTTTGGTTCGTTGCCTGGCTTACCCGGATTGAGTGTGGCTATTATATTTGAGCAGTTAAACTTAGGTGGAATTATATTATCCGAGACTATGTCTAAATAGAACTGTGAGAGCCACGTCCTACATCTTGGGCCAAGGTGTTCTAAAAATTCGTTGTAAATACCGACTCACATAAATTGGGACTTTGATTCGAACCAGTCTTCATCCAGTATTGCTAAACCTAAAAGAAGAAAACGAAAAGCTTATCCTGCACTATTTTATTTTATTTTATTTTTTATTATCTATGAAAAGGTAATATTGTAAAGAAGTTGAAGAATTCTGGAAAACAGTACACTAATATCAACGGGAACCTAGTCCACGCTAAAACCTAAAACTATTTATTTATTTATTTATTTATTTATTTATTTATTTACAAAATAATACACAGCATGACAGTAAAAAACTAAAGCACTGTGAATTTCATAACAGGTTTTAAATACACCTAAAAAACAGAACTACGACATTCATCCATCGTCTCACAAAATCTTAAGCATTCACGACATACATTTAACCAACTACTTGCAAAAATATCCCAGTCAGGTGCAGATGCGAGACATGCATTAAGACAGTGCAGAGCTCGAACAAGAGGCGAGCTTCTGTGAGAAACGGTGCGTGTCTCGGGCGCGGCGAGTAAATGCCGATGGCGCGGCCGGAAACAAATTCTTGAAACCAAAGGAACTCGCAAGCGCACCACCTTATTCACCAACTCCACGCAGTCACAGTCTCCTCGTAAAATTTTGCAGGCACACGTCAGAAGTTGATAATTACGCCTTACTTCCAGAGAGTTAAACCCTAATACTCCTAGAAGGAATTTAGTCGGATATAAAAACGGGTAATACCCGAACATTTTTTTGTACAAAAATCTGAGGAATGTTTTTTGAACTTTTTCTAGAAGTAAGACATAAGTAGACTCGTGAGGGTTCCAAACTATAGAAGCAGCTTCAAGCTTACTCCTGACAAGGGCATTATATATCAGTACTATAGCCTGGTAACTGTTAAAATCGCGAGAATTCCGAATAACAAACCCTAACCTTTTAAAACAGTCAGACGCCAGACTTTTAAAATGTTCATGAAAATTAAGCTGGGGATCAAAAGTGACGCCTAAGTCTCTGACAGTGTAAACTCGGCTTATGACTTCTAATCCCAATAAATAGTCGATATGAATGGGATTAAGCGAACGGCTAAACGTCATTACAGAACATTTTTCTATATTGAAGTGAAGCTTGTTGGCTATGCTCCACTGATACAATCGGTCGATATCGCTCTGCACTATGGGGCCTCCTTGTACATGGTACGTGTTATATATGGTATTTTACCATATATGGTGTAATTTAACACGATAATTAAAGATACAAGTGCCTTAAAGAGAAGGTACCAGATAATCATTAATTATATGCAAAATGATGATGATATCTGCATCTAGAAACTAGGTATTAAAGCTGCATGCACTGATTATCGCTTACAGTGATGTTGTTACTGTAACAAAAGTTGATTAATAAAGGTATTTTAATTATTTTAGTGTTTGTATAATAATTTTCATGTTACCATTTTCCAATAATTCTTGTTCGGTTTTGGACGCATCTCAAAATTTCAACAAAATGTTTCTGCAATACGGCCACAACTCCTATCTACCTAAGTACCTATCTTGAAGGCTTCGTATCTTAAAAAAAATACACTTTTTATAAAAAAAGACGTATTCATGAGAAGCGTTATATCATGTAGAGTAAAAAAAGTTCAATTTAAAATGAATTGACCCAAAACTCAAGGAGTGATCCGCGTTTTACTACCACGCACTACGCTGCCAAAACTTTAACAAGCGATTTCTCGAAAAAATGGTTTTTTGAGATGTGGCCGTATAGCAGGCAGGGGGCGAATTATCCACAGATACATAGATACACATGTTAAACTTAGAAGTTTATATTTAGTTTTTAATTCCTCGACAAAAAAGAGGGGTGTTTTTGTCGAGGAATTAAAAACTAAATATAGAGGTAAACTTATTTTTGGATACGCCAAAAACAAGAGCGTACTAAGCAATAAGATCATAAAGTTTCAAAGTGATTTTACGGACCCACCTATATTACATGAATCGTAAAATGCGAGCAAAATTCATTGAAGTGCTGGTCATCACTGTGCGCGTTCAACTTTTGTTCAGGCAAGTCGACCTACATGTATTCATAGCCATTCGTAGCACTACACACGTGTGCCTGCCGACCAATCGCGTCGCATTTTACACAAACCATCTATAAAGTCTAGTTTTCAGGCGGATTTTGCGAAGATCAATAACAGAGAAACCTTTCTGTATTTAGTAGTTTAGTCTGTGCAAATATTTAATTCGGTCTACTGCCTAAAGCAGCATTGAATGGAGGCTCCTCCTTTTATTGAGGTGCCCTTAACCTAGAAAATCTAGCTAACCAAATTAAGTAATTAAAGCAAAAAGTTCCTAATTAGTAAAATATTAAGTTTTCTTTTTAGGAGCTCTGTAAAAGCAATGACTAAAAATTTTCTGTTTTACGTCTACACGGGAAACAAACTTAAATTAAATACTGATTTTATTTTGCAATTTTGTCAGCGTGGCGTGGCATGATGATTTGAATAAATTGACTCTTAGTACGTAAAGTCTTGGGTTAAACCCTTGACTGCATTTCATTTAAAAGTATTCGGAGATAGTATAAAAACCGGCCAAGTGCGAGTCGGACTCGCGCACCGAGGGTTCCGTTCAAACACTTTCCATCCCTAAGTGTTTAAGTTAAGTTTGCACCTGGTATGTATAGCGCCCCATATAAATTAGGTGCAAACTTGCAAAGTTAGGTATTAAAAAAAACTACTTACTAGATCTCGTTCAAAACAATTTTCGTTGGTAGTTTTTATAGTAATGTACATAATTATGTTTTTTTTAGATTTTTCATTTTCTTATTTTAGAAGTTAGAGGGGGGGGACCAACTTTTTTCTACTTTGGAAGCGTCTGTCACGCAAACTATTCGGTTTAGAAAAAAAATGTTTTAGAAACCTCGATATCATTTTTGAAGACCTATCCATAGATACCCCACACGTATGTGTTTGATGAAAAAAAAAAATTTGAGTTTCAGTTCTAAGTATGGGGAGCCCCCAATATTTATTATTATTTTTTTATTTTTGCATCAAAATCTTAATACGGTTCACAGAATACATCTACCTACCAAGTTTCAACAGTATAGCTCTTATAGTTTCGGAAAAAAATGGCTGTGACATACGGACGGACAGACGGACAGACGGACAGACAGACAGACAGACAGACAGACATGACGAATCTATAAGGGTTCCGTTTTTTGCCATTTGGCTACGGAACCCTAACAAGTCATAATCAATATTCAAAAGTATTTTTTAAGTAAATAATTCAAGCACATGCTGGCATATGTTTTGTTACTTTTATTTATTTTATGTAGAAACTGTATTGAAGTCCGTTTCTTCTTAAAGGAATTCTGCAAATATGAGAATATCTTTAGGACACGAAAGCAGGCGAAGCGTATGAAGGTTCATCCTTTGCTAGCGATCTGTGAAAATGTCTCACAATTCTATACGGAAGGAAAATACCTTTTTGATTGGCTATAGGTATAGTCAGCTGCTGGTAAAATCCCCTGCGATACATAAGATTTGTATGGCAGGGTTATTACCTTTTTCTTTGGCCGATTGTATATCTTGTAGGTGCGAAAGTTCTCGTAGATGTATTTATTTGTATTTCCGTCACGTATGGCATCAGGTAATGGAATTTTTGATCTAAAAATAGAATATGATCGAAAAGTGAGGTACATTACTTTACCTATATATCCTGGAAAAATTTGCGGTTCTCAAAGGAATAAGAAACCACGCGAGCAGAACCGCTAGATGACTTTCATAATTTACAGTAATAATAAGATTTTGAATACATTATGCACACAATTAAATCCTTTAGTAAGATGTCCCATTGTACATTGTTTGGGTTTTCATAGAGGCGGAATTTATTTGCATCTTTTACTGAACACTGTCACAAATAAAGTGATCATAATAGTAAACGTCGAATTTAGATCGAGGCATGTTAGTCTCGTGCTATAGTCTCGATAATGACAATAATCCTAACCTATAATACAAACAATCCATTGTGACTAATCTATCAAAGTGAGCAAAGCAATGCCAGATGGCAGATGAATACCTACCAACACAAAACGGGCTTGATCTCTCCTACATGTGATTTGTGTGCCGACTGACAGGTGCACAGTACGTGCGCACTGTGACCTACTAACTGCGCCAGTACACTTCAGCCGGAATTTTTAGGTACACAAAGCTGTGTGGTGTACCTCCACAGATCAAACGAGCGTCAACCCAATGTTCAAACTAAGCACAATAATTACGATGACCACGAGGGATTCCCAATTCAATTTTTCGAGTCTATTTGGAAGCAACCAAGTGCGGTTGCTTCACCAAAAGGAAACTTTCCAAATTGGAATAGTTCTCCGGATATTTCTCGCGTTGGCATCCATCTTTGTGGAGGCGGGCGGTGGGCGTGAGGGGTAGTTGGTTTTTTTGCTCGTCACAATGTTCGTTTTGTGTACAAGCTATTTTATCATTGCTTTGAAGGATAGAACTGTCCTGCCGTTCTGACTCTTGATATCGATGCTGTACGGATCACGAATATCTATTTCGCAAGCCGATGAAATATGTTAGATTAATATATTTAACAGCCGTCACATACAGCTGCAATCGTTAAAAACAAACGATTTAAATACGCTATAGGCGACCGTTGTTTATGGGAAAGATAAGCCAAAGCTATCGGAGCTTCGGTTTATCTCGGCAATTCAGGATTCTACATAGCTGTAAATTTTTTGCCCGGTTTTACGATTTACGAGGTTATAAATTCTGAACGAATGCGGATAGTAAAACGGAAAGCTGAGTGAATTTTTCAACAGGCCCTTATTATATTTATGCTACATACGTTGGCTGGTAATTTTATTGCCGATGTTGCGTGCAAAAGCGTGATGTGTGTTAATAATAATGTTTACATGTGGACATTTACATTTTCAGTGATGTGGTGCTTAATAACGGAACGAGGTTCGGGTCCATCGAAGGGGAAACGGATGAAGCGTTCGCCGGGTGAGGAGCGCAATATTAATAGTGATTTATTAAATCATTCAAAAACTGTTCGGGATTGCTTGACAGTTTAATTGCGTTTTTACCACCATTAAATAGAGTTTGCACTGGAGTTTTTGTAAGCGGATATCAAAACATAGTTAAAATGGTCTACTTAAAGCGAATAGGTATAATAGTTTAATCGTTTCTCTGGTTTTTTATACCTAGTTATTCAATTTGTACGCGAAATGATAATGACTTAACATCTTTATTGTTTTTTTTCTATAGTGTGTTCTTCAGAATCTTCAGATGAATTAGTGATTTCGTGATGTATTTAATCAGATTTTTTTTACGTTCATGTTATTGCTGAACGCAATTACTTACTTACCTACTGTCATTCATATCGTTTAATATCCGTTATTATTTTGATCAATGTATAAAACGATAATGCTTAAAATAACAGGGATACAATTTTGTTAAAAAAAATAGATGTTTTCGTGAGTGGTTCGTATTTGCTGTAATGTAATATTTCCCTGTGTCACGAGATCGGTATTATGTGAAAAAGGGTCTAGTTCTTAGGTCGTTAGGAGCGATGAAAATGGGATCAGTACTCTTTTAGAGCTTTTAATAAAAGGTATGTGTATACAGATTCGAGGCCCGAGCTGGTGTACACGTTCATCGAGCAAGCCGTGCAGCCTGGAGCACAAGTGGCTTTAAAATGCTCGGCGGTAGGCGAGCCGCCGCCCAGGTTCAAATGGACCCTTGACTCGCAGCCAATACCTCCGCACCATGGGTCAGTACCTCATCATTGTTGTACACGTTCATCGAGCAAGCCGTGCAGCCTGGAGCACAAGTGGCTTTAAAATGCTCGGCGGTAGGCGAGCCGCCGCCCAGGTTCAAATGGACCCTTGACTCGCAGCCAATACCTCCGCACCATGGGTCAGTACCTCATCATTGTTGTACATGTTCATCGAGCAGGCGGTTTAGCCATTAGCACAAGTGGCTTTGAAATGATCGGCGGTGGGCGAAATGGACCCTAATGATATTAAAAGCAGCACGCAACGCGCCCTTGTCAACGGTAAGCGCACACATGCTGCATTCGGTTGACTATGTAACCAATGCATTCAGTGTCACTTCCTTTTGCTGCGAGTCAGCGACCTCCCAGGAGCAAAGTTCCAACTTACTCTTTTGTTCCCTCAATTTGTCGCCCGTTCGCACCGAATGCGGCCGTCAATCGAGAGAAATTTCTGTAGTAGTTATATACTTTTGTGAAGTTGCACCTCTACTAGCACAACTACGTTGCACGACTCATTCACGCGCGGCAAGTATTCCAATTACCTTCCAGTCAATACAAAGTGACTGACACAGATGTTCTATGTGTACTTAAAGTCGTTGCATCGAATTTAATATGATTAAAAGTGATAATGTAAATGTGTCATTCGAAAATAGATTACATAAATAAAAGACCGATAACTTCAAATAACTTTTGCAAAATCATTTTGTAAGTAGTTAATTGTAATTACATCACGGCTATTTTATAGGATTTATAGGAATTCAAAGAAAACGCAATACTACTGTCAGAAATTCGGCCTGATATCAATGTTTTTCGATTTTATGCGTGTCGATACGGACCTCATAAAAATAATCGTTTACTCCGGCCACTCCACTAGCGTTAGATCGCCATAATGTTATTTATTGCACATAACGCACTGCTCGCGTTGTTTTGTACATCAACGCGGAACGACCCGCGTAAGGGCCGATAGCCGCGGGTTATGCTCTAAGATGTAATAAATGTCGTCGCAATACTTATACGGGTTCCAACGTTACTGAAGCGAGAAATTGTTTTATACAGATCGGTTACGTAGAGTAAAACTAATAAATTGAACGCGCCTCCACCGAATCATTGCTGTCAATATAATGTTAGTCTAAATAATCTACAAAACAATTTTACATAATTTATTTAAAAATTAACGGCATCTGGATTAAAATAAATGATGAATCTAAATGAAGAAAGAGTTTCGAACAGACATCAAGACACTATATTACATTAAGAAATTGCTGAAAATCCGTTCAAATTGGCGAGTAAATTATTAAAAATATAATTATCAGGGTTCGTAAAGTAGAGGAAAATTAATTCAAGTGCTAGGCCGTCACTGATCGGCATACGTCATTTCAATCGAGTTTCTCGCACTTTACGATCCCTAATATTGTACTTTCTTCTACTTCCACCCCTGTCTACGATTTCCACTCTTTCATATTAACTGACATAAGTTCATATTTGTTCATTTTGTACAGGGCGGCAATAACAGAGGGCCGAGAGAGCGGCCCAGCGGGGATGGGACCTGGAGGCAACTATGTTCTGTCCACACTGTCATTGAGCAGTGCGAGAGTTGAGCATGGGGGCCGGTATGAGTGTCGAGCGAGCAATGCTCATGGCTCAGTCGCTCACGCGGCTCGACTCAACGTGTATGGTAAGTGGTTAAATATAATGTTAAAATAACTAGTCAGTCGATTTTATCTACAGTCAGTCTATTCTATGCTGTCACTGTCTTTGACCCGAGAGTCGAGCATGGCCGGTATGAGTGTGCCGAGCGAGCAATACGCGTTCACTGCTCAGTCGCTCACCGTGCTCAACTTAAAGTGACATAAAATACGTAACTAGCACACTTCCGATTTATTCTTATAATATCTTCTAAATTGAATATTCATTAAATTACTGTATAGAATTTGTCGATATGTAGATGTCCCCAACCTGGCTCAAAACTGAAGTGGCTGATTTAGTTTTTGGGGACAGCTACAGAACACTTTTGGAATTTACTGAAAATTTATTTGATTTAGAGGACATAATACTGCCTAAATAATCAGAAGTGGCACTAGATTTCATTTCATATGTCGCTTTAACGTGTACGTGTCGATAAAAAGAACATTGATTACTAATTAAATTGTGGTCGATTTTTTGTAGAAGATTATATTTTGCTTTCTTTAAGTACGATGCTCCTAATTTTACCTATTTAAGACCCCAGACTTCCTTTTTCTTTGATGTTAAATTAAATTGACTTTATTTTAAATCTTTCCCGTAATTAATTCGAGGTTTTCAAGCTTCAGTTCTTCTTAACTATATTTCGTAAAATGTTAAGTATCAACTGCACTGTAAACTCGTAATTCTAATTATCTTATGTCTCGGTAATATTGTTTTATTTCAATTTCGGCCAAAAGTGAGTCGGAATCGTGTACCGTGGGTTCCGTACAAACTATGAAAGCACTGCATATTGCTCTAACGAAAATATAAACTGTACTGAGCAACAAACTTATAAAGATTCCATTTTTGCCGATCGAGGTAATTAGGTACGGAACCCTAAAAATTAATCGCGTGTCTCTCGCGACATTTCCTATATATTTTCAACATTCTGTCGCTGGAGAATGACACCGCTTCTTGATTCATTTATCTAAATCCTCCATATATTTTAAAAGTTTGATTTTAAACAATGCTAATGTTGAGGAATGGTCAAGAAAAGCTAGCACATTGTTGAAAGCTGGTGCCCCGAAACGTTACCATTGCGAGACAAATTTGCATGACTCCTATCCTAACTGAAGCTCTAAATTAAATAGCATTTATTCTACAATAAATTCCAATACAAATGACCCACGTCGCGTATTTCACCGTACACACTAATAGTGCCACCATCACATGAGATCTCGTCTCAGCTCAGATCTCACACATTTGCCCACATTAGGAGAAGCCGGCTTAGCATAAATTAGCCGAATTGTGCCGATAAGCTTATGCAACGACTAGTGAGGATTGTCGGAAGATTTCACACCCGCTATATACTTTAATCGTCTTGCCAAATAGGGCTATTCATTTAAGGCCAGCTGGAACAAGTATTAAACATGTTGGGGAAAAAATTATGCCTATAGCACAGAATAGGTAAATACACTATGATTATGGGATAAAGAATTATGACAAAAAATGCGCTAATAATGCAACTTCTAATTCGTAATTATAAATGTTAAATTTTAGGAGAAATATTATTACCGTATTCACTTTAGTAACACAAATTTTGTCTGCAACAGTCGATCGGGTCTGTTAGACTTTCTATTAAAGTTGGTTTATCAAGAGTAGTGTCATCAACCCGCTATGCAAAATAGGTGATATTTGTAATGTCCAGTTGCGGAAAACCACGGTGCTAATTTGAGAGTTCTCTGAAATATCGCCAAATAAGCTATGCCTCAGATATATTTCAGGTGTATCGCTTTTTAACTGCCATTAAAACGCAATGTTTGCGACATAGTGAAATTTCACGTTGCTATGCGATTAAGTTTGCGTCTGATACCTATGGCGTCGAGTCGAACTTACTACCAGCGAGTTGACAAAGTGGCGATTTACTAGGTATACCTAAAGAGATCTCTCCGGGATATCAGAGGGGTATACCATAGAATTAGGATCCAAGCTACTGTGTGTATACGTATTAACGTTATCCTAACAATGCTCATTTGTTTCAGGACCCCCGTATATACGATCAATGAGTCCTGTAAAGGCTGTAGCTGGTTCAGATACATCCGTATGGTGCCCTTACTACGGCTTCCCGATTGAGTAAGTGTAAATTTCACATTTAGCTTTTACTATATTCGTTTAAGTGTCAATTCTAGAGCTGAGCTCTCCTCTCCACTCATGTTTCGGACCGATTAAACTAACGGAATGTAAAACTATAAAACATGCTATATGAATTAAAAGAGGGTAGTTATTTATTCGCAATGTACTAAAATGTCTTTGTTAGTAACGCAAATCATTTATATCGAGTATTCGTCGAAATACGAACGGTTGAAACGGTTTAACCTATGATAAAATTTAAACAAGATTTTGTTGATAATGTTCAATCATTGTAAATGTAAATTGACAGCTTAAATTCTGTCAATTTAATTAAATAATCATACAAACGTTGTTATAAAAAACATCGTCAAATAGTATCTTGATTAAATGTCGGAATACCTTGTGTTTAGGGACTTACATTATGATATCTATAAAAATAATATAGCCATCCTCTCTCTCCGCCCAAATAAAAATAACAAAGCACCAACAATCAGTATAATACAGCCAATCAGTTTTTGTAAAACTGTTTCAATATAGAATTCCAAAAAGCAACGCCTGAAATTATCAATTTGTTACTATAGCTCCGTGAAGTGGGAAGGCGGAGCCGGCACTGATCCTAGGTACCAGCAAATGGACGGACAACTAACCATAAGTAACGTCGACCGAAACCGAGACCAGGGCGGCTGGGTATGCTCGGTCCTGACACCTGGCGGGGAGCTCGCGAGGAGAGAGGTATGTTTTATTCATTGTTTCAACATGCTCAGAATTTCAAATAGACTTTAAGACTTGAAGGTTACTTTTCTATTAACATAGATATTACTAAGTCTCATTTGCCGGTACTTCAATGTAGTTTCATCGAAAGCTTTTATCTGAGAACTAAAGATACCCGTAAGAATACAATGGCACGTTTTGTAGCAGCGATAATAATGAATTTAATATTTCTGTGTTGCCCGTCTTTTATTGTGAAAATAAATGTATCTTAAGACTCAGATGAAAAAGTACTCTCTTAAAGCCTTAAGTGCTCTATTTACGAGTACTTAAGGTTAGTCCGGATAAGTATGCCATATCGAAATATCGAAAATTATCTACATATGTTATACTACTACGCCGCGCGGTGCTACGTCATCCCAAGGGAACACTATTTTTTTTGGGATAAAAAGTAACCTATGCCAATCCAAGGTAACATCAGTAAAATCGGTCCAGCCCCAGCCGTTTGAGCGTGAGAAAGTAACAAACGTACACATAAACACACTCCCAAACTCGCTTTTGTAATAGTGTGATGTAGGAGATACGAGTACAATACTGTTCTCTGATGTTTTAGGCATATTATATGAAGTACTTATGCCCACTAAAATGATATTTCTAGTAGCCGTGTATGTTGTTGTGTTTGCCTATTGATACGAGTACAGCATTATATTTTAAATCACGTATATAATTATTATAGAGCATACACAAATTCACACTACAAAAAATCGGAAGATACCTAATTTCCTTTTGTTTGTCAACATAAACTAAAACTGAAAAGCGTCAAGTAAAAGCATAAACCAATTTGTCACAAAATAAATAAACATATCACTTCCAAAAAGCATTAAAAGGCGTAACTTGCTTTCAAGTTAAATCTAATTTAAATCGATCGTATCGTACGTTTCAATTGCCGACACTTTTGCCGACAAACATAAATGATTGAGCTCTTTCGCTTCGGATGTGTGCATTGTGTTAAAAGTAAAGTCTTTTTCCAGGTTCAAATTACAGTGGTGTCGCCACCCGTTCTCTCCCCCATCGTGTTTCCCCCCGGCTTGAGGGCCGGTGATCGCGCACAACTGACTTGTACCGTTACTTCTGGTGATATGCCTGTCTATTTTTCCTGGTTGAAAGATCAAATGAACATACCTAGCGCATTACAGGTAACTATGAACATTTATAAATTCATAAAATCGATGATAGAAAACATGGCACAAAGGATACATCACGTTTATGGAGCGTTAAACGTTGACGTGTTAGATCCTTTACCTACAAAGGCAATTTGCGATTCTAAGGACGTTTTTTCACCAGTAGTCTCTAATACCTATAAGAATCCAAATTTCGATTTTAAAGGCTTCCGATCCCGGCAATTTTTGTATTGTGAATCCTGGGGTCCCGGGATTGACCATACTAAAAAACCCGAGATGGAAGACCTAGTTGAGATCCTTTATAAAAAAAAAAAAAATGTTTTTTTTTTGTTATTCTAAGAACGTTTTTTCACCAGTAGTCTGCAATACCTATAACAATCCAAATTATTATTATTATTATTATTATGAGCCCATTGTGTCCCACTGCTGGGCAAAAGCCTCCCCCCTTTTTTTCCACTGCTCTCTATTCTGTGCTTTGTTTGGCCAGTCCTTGAGGAAAAAGTCCAAGTCATCGCGCCATCGCCGACGAGGTCTGCCGCGTCCCCGTCTTGAGTTGTGTGGCGTCCATTCTGTGGTGTTTTTGGCCCACAAGTCATCCGGCATGCGGCAAACGTGGCCAGCCCAGTCCCATTTCAACTTAGCCGCCTTCCAAGCTACGTCGACTATTAGGGTTTGTGAGCGCAGTGGGGTGTTCCGGATACGGTCCATCCGATTTACTCCTAATATGCTACGCTCCATAGCCCGCTGGCAAACCCCGAGTTTGTACTTCTGTGCTTCTGTCAAAGACCAAGTCTGAGCACCGTAGGTGAGAACTGGAAGAATATTAAAACAAAATATTAAAACAATATAAATGAATGCTCTTAAAAGTGCGACAATGTGTGAAAATAGACGCTTGATTTATCTTTTTCCTCACTGCTCACTGACACGAAAACGTCGACAAACACCATTACATCGGAAAGTACCTTTCCTTAAGTTTTTTGGTTGTGCTATACCTACCTACTACATATAGACAATAACCATGAGAAACTTGGCTTTATTCAGCTAAAAAATATAGGTACAATTTATCGGCATATTTGACACGATAGAACAATCGCTCCATGGCAACGAGCCATAGAGGTATACATCATTCACCCCGTCTTAGAGATGATCAGATGTTTGGTAATCCTCCAGGTATGCAGGTGGTCGCCTGGTGCGCGTAGACCTTCTAACATTCAGTTGAGGGGTGCCTAATGGCCTAGGTTCCTCTGCAGCTTCCTCATTCGCAAGTGCAGTTGACCTTTCTTCTATAACCTCAGGCATATCCTCATTTTCATCAGAAGAAATGGACAAGTATTCATCATCTGAGGGGATAGGTGCCAAATGTCTGTTTGATATTGTGCCTTCCCTTCCATCGGGATATCTTATGTAAGAATAATTCGGGTTACTTTGAAGGAGATGACCTTCCTCTACGATTGGATCAAATTTTGAATGACGTACATTCTTTTTGATTAGAACAGGGCCTGGAGTAGAGAGCCAAGCAGGCAAGGATACTCCGTTTGGACTTCTCCGTGGATGGTTAAACATTCTCTCATGTGGCGTGGCGTTCGTAGTTGTACAAAGGAGCGATCGAATTGAGTGCAAAGCCACAGATAAAACTTTTACCCAATCCTGTATATCTAATCCTTTAGATTTCAGTCTTAATTGAATCGTACGCCACAAAGTACAGTTTAGGCGTTCCACTTGGCCGTTGCCTTGCGGATTATATGGAGTTGTCCGACTGCACGCTATTCCAAGGGCGACAAGGTATTGTGTAACTTCTTGGGACATAAATGAAGAGCCTCTGTCTGAATGAATATACATCGGAGTTCCGAAGATATAGAATATTTTATTTAAGCAATCAATCACTGTGCTTGACGTCATGTCTTTACAGGCAAAAGCAAAGGGAAAACGGCTATACTCGTCAATGACAGTTAATATATATTTATTACGTGATTTAGATGGTAGAGGGCCCTTAAAATCAATATTGAGCCGCTCTAACGGGGCAGTCGCCTTGATCAGCTGTCCGTTAAATTTTGCATATCGAGGTTTGATTTCAGCGCATACTTTACAATTGGCCGTCATTTGTCGGATATCATGGATCGAATACGGAAGGTTTTTAGATCGTGCCCAATGACTCATGCGAACGATTCCCGGGTGACAAAGATTGTCATGCAGGGTTTTTAGATTATTTACGTCCATATGCGCACATACGCGAGTCAGTGCATCAGCGACTTCATTTTGTTTACCCGGGCGATAAATTATGTCATACTTAAAACAGGACAACTCTAATCTCCAGCGTTCAATCTTCTCATTCTTTATTTTGCTTGAATGGGTTTGATTAAACATAAATGCAACCGACTGTTGATCTGTTATTAGCACGAAGTGCCTACCGATTAAATAGTGACGCCATTTTCGCAATGCTTCGACTATAGCAGCGGTTTCTTTTTCTATGGAAGACTGTCGTTTTTCCGAGTCAGTTAAAGTTCTTGAGAAGAACGCTACGGGCTGCCCATGCTGAGAGAGACTTGCAGCAAGAGCGTTTTCTGAAGCGTCAGTTTCCACGGTAAGCGATGCGTTTTCGTCGATAGCAGATAAGGAAGCTCTGGCAATATTTGCTTTTATTTCATTGAATATAATAATTCCATTGTCGGAAAGTGGAAATGTTTTAATTGAAAGCAGTGGCTTAATCTTCTCCGAGAAATTTTGTATCCATCTGGAATAATGAGCGAAAAGCCCTAATGCTCGTTTTAGCGCAGCAGAATTTTCGGGTGCAGGCAGATCTAGAAGTGGCTTAAGTCGGTTTTCGTCTGGTCGTATAGTATTATTTTTAATAGTATAACCAAGGAGGTTAATTGATTCTTGATTGAATACGCATTTGTTTTCATTTAATGTTAGATTGTATTTAGCGGCAGCTTCCTTGAACTTAGACAGATTGACGTCATGTTCATATTTCGTTTTTCCGCATACTGTGACATCGTCGAGATAAGCAAATACGCCCTTTAAGTCCTCTTTTCCTATGATATAGCTCAAGGCGCGTTGAAATGCCGCAACGCCGTTGGTGACGCCGAACGGAATCCGGGTGAATTGATAGAGTTTACCATTAGCTTCAAAGGCGGTATAGATGCGCTCCTTCTGAAGAATAGGTATTTGATGGTACGCACTTTTTAAGTCGATTTGACTGAAATAATTATATTGGGCAGCTTTCGACACTATTGATTCTATTTTAGGCAGTGGAAAAGCATCTAGTTCGGTGTATCTGTTAATAGTTTGAGAGTAATCTATCACCATCCGCTTCTTGTGCAAACCTCCACCGGCGATAAGAACTTGTGCACGCCAGGGTGACACACTAGGCTCGATGATCCCATCTTCTAGCAGCTTGAAGACTTCCGTGCTTATAAAACGTTCGTCGTCGGCGCTATGCTGTCGTGAGCGGACAGCAATCGGCTTCAAGTGAGGTGCTAAATTTGTAAACAGCGACGCAGCCGGTACTGATGCTTCCATGACATTACAGATCTTTAGTGGTTCATCGGTTCCTCCAAACTCCAGTTCCAATGAAGAGTGATTTTTAAGAATATCGTGACCGATAATGGCATCGGCGCAAAAATTGTTGACAATAAGAAGAGGTTGATGCTTGTATTGATGCTTTTCTAGTTGAATGTTTACGTAACAGATCCCTTGAACGAATGAAACATGGTTTAACGAAGCCAGCCAGTGTGATAGTTTGACGGCTAGGTTTTACCTTTAATTTAAGTATTTCAGCCAGGCTTTTATCTATAAAGCTAACTGAACTACCAGTATCAATCAGCGCTTCTGCCTTAGATCCGTTAATAGTGATTTGTGTGGTAGCCTTTTTTAAGCTGCTTGGAGAGGCAGCAGATATTGCAGACAGTGCGGCATCAGGTCGAGAGTTGTCATTTGTTACAGCGCTGGCTCTTAGGGGTTGTCTAGATCGGCAGACGTTAGCGAAATGCCCCTTTTTCGTACAAAGTTGACAGGTCTCATTAGCTGCAGGACATTTTATGCGTTGGTGCACGCTTCCCCCACAAAAGAAGCATCGTCTTCTTGGATTCGAATGAAAGGAGGGCGTTGAAGCTGCTACGTTATTTTCAGATTCAGGTAGAGCGTTGAGATTCAGGGATGAGCTTGCATCGTTGAATACCTTCGTATTTATCCCGGCATCTTCGAGAGAAATTGCTAAATTGACAGCTTCGTCCAATGTAAGATTCAGTTTCTCTAATAGTCGCTCCCTGATCTTCGGGGAATAAATACCAGCGATGAACGCCCCACGCATAGACTTGTTCTGATGTTCTTCTGCAGTAACATTCGTAAAGTGACATTCAAGGGCAAGAAGTTTTAAAGCTTGAATATACTCTTTCACAGTCTCGTCCGCTCTTTGCTTACGAGTAGCCAATAAATGTCTGGCAAGTATTTCGTTTTTAGGCTTAACATAAACCTTCTCTAAAATATTTACTGCATCGTCGTAAGATTTACTTGCTCGTATATACGAAAATATTGTAGGAGAAAGATGATTTACCAGAAGTTTTAGCTTCATTGAATCCGTGGTACTCGAAGTGCATTCTTCGGTTAAAAAATTTTGAAAAGTTGAATACCAATGAGTCCATTTTAAATCGGCCGCGGGTGCACTTGGTTCTTCATCGAATCGCTCAGGGCGAAGGTAGCGTGACATATTCGTGTTGCTCACTTTTTGTGTTATATTTTCATTTGACATTATATCATTGATCTCGATACAATATTTAGCTGAATAAATTGATACAAGATATAGACAATAACCATGAGAAACTTGGCTTTATTCAGCTAAAAAATATAGGTACAATTTATCGGCATATTTGACACGATAGAACAATCGCTCCATGGCAACGAGCCATAGAGGTATACATCACTACAGATTAACGATCTGCTTGAAATATAACAATGCATATTTATCTAATAATGTATCTATTATTATTTCTCGAACAAATGCTCGAACGCGGGTAAACCTTACTCGATTTTCAATTGTACAACTTAAATGTTATAACGTATTTCAGGTCGACGAGCGAGGCGCCGAATTTTACAGCATGCTGCTATTTAAAAGTCTCACTGCCGCCCATAGTGGTATTTACACGTGTGTCGTCACCAACACAGCTGGCAAAGCTAATACGTCTGCTGAATTAGCTATCAAAGGTAAAATGCGATCAAATGAACTTGACTTTTTAGGGTTCCGTAAAAAGGGTGCTAATCATATTACTAAGCCTACGCTGTCTGTCTGCCCGCCGTCTGTCGCGAGACTTTATTTTTGGAGTGGTATGGAACATGTTTGTTATCCATGATTATTAATCTAACGGGTGAATTGTAATAAGTAGACGCTTGAAATCTTTCTAGAGTTTGTATTATTATGGTCACTATACCAACAAAAATTACTCAAAAGTACAAAAAACCCTATGTCACAATGTTTAAACTATCTTAAAACATTAGGCCCGTCCGGCATGTATACATACCTTTATTTATTAGTTTAGTTTTTAAAATGGGTAGTTTGCACAAATGTTGCCAGGAAAAAGAATTGTTTTTCTCTATCTTTTTTACCCAACGGCAACTGGAAGACTGGTGAAACGTTAGCAAGGCTCAAATAGTTTGGTTTATTTAAACCTGTAACGAGTAAAGGGTCTTTATATACTTACACATATTTTTTTTATTTAATGGCACGGAAGTCACGAAACCCTTCATATGCGAATCTAATACGAATTTGTCCAATTTTTCTATTTTGCTGAACTCACGCGTTAGTTCTGTTTCAGTGCCTCCGTATTGGCAAATCGAGCCTTCGGATACGGCGGTGCTACTCAACGGATCGCTGACTGTGAGTTGCGAGGCCCGGGGGCATCCTCCGCCCGCTATTTATTGGACTAAATTCTCTGGTGAGTAAAAAAGATTATAGTCGTTTATTTACAAAAAGTATTTACATTTGCTTTATCTTTTTGTTTAATCTTATTTAGGTATCTATCTGTTAATTCAGCAACTACCCTTCCAATTCGACTGCTACCTACATAATGTATAATCATCAGGGATCGTAAAATGCGAGCAAACTCGATTAAAATTACTTATGCCAACTAGTGACAGCACTTCAATGAATTTTGCTCGCGTTTTAGGAACCCTGCATTAAAATATGTATATAAATCCTGTCATGGTTTGGGTGATGGCTTTTTGTTATACACTGACATTTATCTCTCACTTTTTTATTTTCAAATATTTGTATTCATCCTGCTGTTTGTTAATGGCACACACACTGCCCAGAGTCGCTTTGTACCAACAGGCAAAAATAATCCAATAATCAAATAGTGTAACCTTTAACCAATTTGAGACATAAGGATGTGAAGTGTATATGTTGTGAATGCATAGCACATCACTAATAGCATGGTGCAACACTACTACTCGTGTTAGTTACCGGCTCCTTAGATACTGTTTGTTGATTGTCAAATAATATAATAATAAATTGATGAAGATATAATTTTAATACCGTTTATTCTTTCTTACGCCGCTCCACCCAACAATTGGTAGCAGAGCGTGGTTAGTTGAATTACATGTAATCGGCAATAATCTAACTCCGTGCGTCATGAGCGCATCGGCGGCAAATGTTTCGTCGTCATCGTCGTATCATCGCATAGAAGCCCTAACTAAAGAAAATTACGATACTTGGTGTCTTCAAGCGCAAGCAGTGCTTATTAAAAATGGCCTGTGGGGATACGCGAGTGGGGAGATATCTGAGCCGACTGAAACAACCGACGAAGCGGAAAAGAAAGATTTTCTTCACAAAGATTTGTTAGCACGTTCGGAACTGCTACTACTTATCTCGCCTTCAGAATTGAAACAAGTCAAAGGCAGCAAGACATCGTTCGAGCTTTGGAACAAACTAAAAGGTATATATCAAAGTACGGGTCCTGCAAGAAAGGCTACATTGCTGAAGCATCTGATACTGAAGAAACAAGTAAATGGTGATGTCCGTGAACACCTAAACGACTTTATGGACACTGTCGATAAATTAGCAGACATGGGCATAACACTACATCCAGATTTACTAAGCATCATGATGCTGTACAGCTTACCTGCTTCATTCGAAAACTTCAGAATCGCGGTAGAATCGAGGGATACCTTACCAAAGCCCGAAGAGCTAAAAATTAAAATCCTTGAAGAAAGTGAAGCCAGACAAAACCAAGACAGACAAAATGAGAGAAGAGAGGGTGCGTTTTACTCAAAGAAGAAAATAAAATACTGTCAGAAATGCAAGAAAAAGGGGCATAATGCCGAAGAATGTTGGAGTAAGAAAAATAAAAGTCAGTCATTCCACAAGAGGGATGAGAAGAACTTCAACATAACACCTACTTGCTTGTCCGTCACCTCTGCAGACACATGGTGCCTGGACAGCGGCTGCACCTCGCACATGTGTGCACAGGAAGACTACTTCGAGACCATCAACTCCGACACCGGGTCTTTGAGATTAGCGTCTGAAAACCACACAGCAAAAGTAGAGGGAAAAGGAAAAGTACGTATCAACGTCAACAATGACACAATTAATCTCCATGATACTTTGTATGTACCTACATTGGCAACAAACCTTATGTCAGTGGCTAAAATTACTGAAAAAGGAAACAGCGTATTATTCATAAAAGATAAAGCTTTTGTCAAGGATCAAAAAGGAGAAATAACTCTGACAGCTGTAAAAGAAAACGGTCTGTACTACACAAAGGGAGAAAAAGCAAATATAGCCCGAAGTGTCAACAACATTGAAATGTGGCACCGAAAACTTGGACACCTCAACGAAAACGACTTGAAGTTAGCTGCAAATAAGAAACTAATCAAAGGATTAGAATTAGGAGGAGGAAATTTACCCGACTGCGAAGTGTGCATCAAAGGGAAGATGGCCAGACTGCCATTTTCATCCGTAGATGGACCTCAGTCTACACAAGCACTTGAAATTGTGCACAGTGATGTCTGTGGGCCTGTCAACATTGAAACGCTAGCGGGATCAAAATATTTCCTAACATTCCTGGATGACTTCACAAAACATTGCTGCGTGTACTTCATCACACATAAAAGCGAAGTGTTCGAGAAATTCAAGGAATACAAAAGCAAAGTAGAAAAGTTTCACAACAAGCCGATAAAAAGTCTACAGTCGGACAATGGAACTGAGTACTGCAACCGACAATTTGATGATTACCTGAAACAACATGGGATTACAAGAAGGCTCACAGCTCCATACACGCCACAGCAGAACGGCCAAAGTGAACGTAAAAATAGATCGCTACTCGACAGAGCCCGATGCCTAATGATTGAAGGTAACATACCTCAGAAACTGTGGGCAGAAGCAGTATACACAGCAAATTACCTGATCAATCGAAGCCCAGCCAAAGCCCTGAAAGGTTGTACACCATATGAAAAGTGGACTGGCCGAACTCCATCCGGGAATCACCTGCATGTTTTTGGCAGCAAGGCTTTTGTTCTGAACAAACATAGAAAAGGAAAGTTTTCACCAAAATCCACAGAAGGAGTTTTCATGGGATACGCGCAACTAGCAAAGGGATTTCGTATTTACATTCCTGAAAAAGAAAATATAGTCATTAGCAGAGACGTGAAAGTTATTGATAAAATGTACTATCAAGTAGATGATGATCGTACCGAAGAAAACTACGATAGCCTCTTTGACGAACCGGAACGGCTGAGATCTGAAAAAGAAAATAAGGTTAATAAAAACACAGAAATAAACAGGGGTGAGAAACAAAGGAAGAAGAAGAAGAAAAACTTACCTGTAGTTGAAATTGAATTCTCTTCAAAACCTACCGAAAGATTGGTAACAACACCACCTGAGCCAGAATCCGAAGAACATGAAGTTGAGAGCATCGTTAATGTAGAACCTGAAATTAGAGAAGGTACAAGTCATGAGACAATAAACATGAGAATTCCTGTAAATGAAGAGCCCAGACCTCGTCGAGAACGAAAAGCTCCGATTTGGCAACAAGATTATGTGCTGGATCAGTCTTCAACTTCTGAAGAATATCAAGAGCCATTGAGTGAAGAAGAAACTGATGAGCTGACATTTTTGTGCGAAACAGAGGTCAGAAATGAAGAATGGCATGACGCTATTAAAGCAGAGATGAAGGCACATATCAAGAATGAAACTTGGGAAATTATTAAGAAGGAAAAAGATATGAAAGTCATCGATCATAAAATGGTACTGAGAAACAAATGGACTCCTGAAAAGGGTGAAATAAAAAAAGCTAGACTCGTAGCGCGTGGATTTACGCAACGCCCTGGTATCGAGTTTAATGAAACTTTCGCTCCAGTCGCGAAATTAAGTACCATTCGCTCCGTAATTGGACTGGCGGTTGAAGAAAACCTCAAGCTAAACCAAATGGATGTCACGACAGCATACCTAAACGGTGAATTGGAGGAGATCATTTATATGAAATATCCTGAATACACAGAACAATACGTAGCCGAAATAATGGTAGAGGCATGTGACGAAGATGATTTAAATTTATATAACAAGGCAAAGAAAATTCTAGAAGATATTAAAAGTATTGAAGAACAAGAAAAAGTTTGTCATCTGAAAAAGGCTCTCTACGGGTTAAAACAAGCAGGCAGGCAGTGGTATACAAAATTAGATACTGAGCTGAAGAAAATTGGATTTAAACCATCAAATGCTGATCCGTGTGTCTACATATCAGTCAAAGGAGGAGTGAAAACAGTGATTGCCATATATGTAGACGACCTGCTCATTGCTTATTCTTGCCCAAGAAGACTGACTGAAATAAAAAAGAGATTAAATGAACAATTTGAAATGAAGGATCTAGGACAGCCAAAAAGATTAATAGGAATAGATTTAGAATACAAAGAAAATAAAATTAAATTGACACAGAAGAGGTATATACAAGAAACTTTAAAGAAATTTAATATGGAGGAGTGCAAGCCCACTACCACACCAATGGAAGTAAATCTACATCTGGAGCCTAACAAGAAAGGAGGAGTAGACGACTTACCTTACAGAAACCTAATTGGAACTCTGATGTACCTATCAGTCGCTACCCGGCCTGACGTAACATATGCTGTTAACTATTTGTCAAGATTTAACGACTGTTTCGGACAAGAGCATTTCAAATCAGCAAAGAGAATATTACGTTATCTGAAAGGCACAATCGACATTGGCCTGACGTACTCAAAATCCCAAGAGCCATTAGAAGGCATGGCAGACGCTGATTGGGGTGCCTGCAAATTGGACCGAAAATCCTGTTCCGGTTACATTTTCAAGTATGCAGGAGCAGCTATCAGCTGGGCCTCCACTAAACAAAGAAGTGTCGCGCTATCAACGGCTGAAGCTGAGTACACAGCGCTCACGGAAGCAGCAAAAGAGGCTGTGCACCTAAAATCGCTTTTAAAAGATCTTGGTGTAGATTTTGGTCAAATGAAGATTTGGAGTGACAACCAAGCTGCTATAAAATTAGGCCAGAATCCCATAGTGTCCTGCAAGTCAAAACACATAGACTTAAAGGTGCACTATATTCGTGACTGCGTAAGGGAAGGTGTTATTACCATTATGTACTTGCGTACCGAAGATATGGAAGCGGATCTGCTAACGAAGGCGCTACCAGGACCCAGACTAATAACACTGAGAGGTAAACTGGGACTGCTGTTTTAGTGCTGTGAGGAGGAGTGTTGTGAATGCATAGCACATCACTAATAGCATGGTGCAACACTACTACTCGTGTTAGTTACCGGCTCCTTAGATACTGTTTGTTGATTGTCAAATAATATAATAATAAATTGATGAAGATATAATTTTAATACCGTTTATTCTTTCTTACGCCGCTCCACCCAACAGTATAATAGCAAAGTCTTTGTCCCAAAAGGAGTTTTCATAAACGAGATATTATATTTATATTATATCATATTTTAACTCATTTACACTTCAAAATTTTCCCCCCGTTTCTAGGCAGTGCAGAAACAACCTTAGGTGCAGTCTCAGAGCCAGCTGTACTAAACAATGGGTCGCTGAGAATCGAGTCGGCTCGCGCAGAGCACTCCGGCAAGTATCGGTGCCGGGCGGACAACGGGGTCGCTCCCGCGCTGTCCAAAACACTCAGCATACACGTGAATGGTAAGCAGAAATATTATTGAACCAACCATAAATAAAGGATGCACCGCAAATAAGCAGCAACTATGCTAAAAATGCATTTACACGGTTGAATGAATGTAGAAAATATATTGCACACGACGTGTCACAGTATAGGTAAAAAAGAGTCCGAATCTACCTACCTTTGTTACCTAAGAACAATGTCATTACCTTTATTCTTCCACGCGCACTTCACTGCTGTTTTAAATACAAAATGCACTGTTTCAATGTGAATCCAAATTCCTTCGATTCAAAGACGCATTTCATAAAAAAGGTGTCTGCACGTCTGCAGTTATTGTGTTATTCTACGTTTTAACGAAGAATATCGATAAGGGCAATGTTTGCATTTAAACTATTATAAAATCGTAAAACATAGCGATTTTTTAGAACCGGCAAGATTTGAAACGCCGTCGGTAAACGTGACAGCGAAGCTAGGAGACACGGTGAGACTGGCCTGTGTTGCGCGAGGAGACAGCCCGCTTTCTACCTCTTGGAGCCACTCTGGACGGGCTTTACCTAACTCAGATTATAGGTCAGTGGTAACATAACTTGTGTTAGTATAATTTACGGAAAAATTATTTACTTACTGTTGAGTTTCTTTCGAGTTTCTTCTCAATAGCGGTCTCGATTTGGGAGATTCACAATATGTCTTGTAAAATTGGCCTTGTGGTACTCACTGAATAAATTATTTCATTTAATTTCGTTTTATAGTATTAGTCGAAGAAGATCACACAATACTGACCAAAGAAATTCTTAATTCTTACTACATTCATAAAAAGTGAATTGGCGCCGCAACGACAGACTTAGGTACTAATACGACTTAGATAACATAAAGAGCCAATTCTTAACGGTTCGCGTTTATTATGGACTGAGGTTTATGGCTTGTCATATTATATATATGGCTATTAAATGAGCAAGTACTATGTCCAGTATTCTTTTAATCTTTATTTTTCTGAACAATACCGTTGATTTCATTAAAAAACTTAAAAGGATCTCTTGTAAGAAGGATGTAAAGTACAAACAGGACTTGTTTTTTAGAATGAGTATATCAGAAACCCGGAGCGCTGAAGGCTTGAGGAGTGAGTTAGTGGTGGAACGCGCTGACAGAAGAGACTCAGGGGTTTATCGGTGTCAGGCGACCAATCCTTATGGAAGATCCGACCATTTCGTGCATCTGGCTGTGCAAGGTAAGTCTCTTTAGCTTATTTGAAAGCAAGTTACAAAAAAGTCTCGAAGGTATGCCTACACCTTTTGACATGAATATTTTTCGGCTGTTAGTGCCATTTTACAAAGTTTGGGTAGGGCTACCCATTTTTGGTATCTTTTGTAAGGTGGTGTATTGTAGACATAAGAGTGTGTTTGGGTTTTTTTTTCATACAATATCAATGAATGAATTCTGTTCAAACAGAGCCTCCAGAGCCTCCATCAAACTTCAGAGTGCTAGAGACCACATCTAGATCAGTTCGGTTGCAGTGGCGACGGCCGTATGACGGCAACTCGCCAGTGCTAGGCTATGTGGTGCAGTATCGGAAGCATGATTCCACTTCTTCAGATGCCTGGAGGGACGCCGATACGCATAACGTGTCAGTGTCAGCGCACAACGCTGACAGCTATTCTGAGTACGTTGTGATTGTAAATAACATACTATTTATAGTTAAAGTGTGTCTGGACCCTAAGTCGAGCAGCGCACTAGTAGTGGGATCTTTATCTACATTGCAAAAAGAAAGTAACTAATTAAGGCTTTACGTGAAATGCTAAGTCACTTAAAATTTGCCTGAAGTAGAAAAATACCAGTAGTATATAACCCCTTGCCTTACCTTTCATATGGTATTAATTACTCTTCTGTGTTTATGACTATCACCTGAATAATGCATGTTTCATCTAACTTTTCCAAATAGAACCGAAGGAGCTACAATATCTGGCCTCGAACCTGCCACCGCCTACCTAGTCCGTGCGCGGACAGTGACAGCTCAGTTTGCATCAACACATACAAGAGCATTGCTCGCGCTGACGTCACATGAACCACCTGCGCGGGCGCCGCTGAGTCTGCGAGCTTCTGCGCCGCGTGCTTCCACTATTGAACTAGTTTGGCAGGTAGGAAGTAATTCACACTGAATGGGCTATTTAGATCCAATTATGAAGTATTGCCATTTTTCTAGGTTCCGTTTAAACAGATTCCTTTGAAGTTACCATTTGTAACAGGATATTCTGTTCTGTTCCATATCCAAAGAAATCCTACCTACTCTGGTCTACGCTTTCGGGCTATTGTCTTTTTTTCCTTATCCTCAATTATAATTATTTATATTGTTGAACCTTAGGGCTACGATTGGATTTCGAGGACTACAGGATCCCAAACGAAACCCTCTACCGACTTACCAGTACCTACTGTAGTCACACACAGACGCACTCACCTCTTCGTGCCATGTCAGTGCCGGACTCGTCCCGCTGGACACGAATTTTGGCAACTTTCCTGAGGTCTAAAAATGTTTATGTAGCTTATATGTTGAGTGTAGCTTTTGGTATTTTGACCGGTTTTTTTTTTACTCGAGACTCAAATATGAATAACCCTTTGAAACGCCCTTTATAGTACGAGTTGGCGGAAAACATGTTTGGACGGTGCATTATTTATTGATAGGTATGTATTTTCAGCCTCCACCATCTTCGACCTGGAACGGCGAGCTCCTCGGCTACTCCGTGTGGTGGTGGGCTTCAGCGGATGGCACGCTCTCGGGTGGTGCCAACGTTGGAATGGAGTTTGCCACGGTCCGGGGGCAGATCACCAAGTATACTATCGAGGGGTTGGAGCACTATACACGGTTAGTAAATCATGTAGTAGAAGACAAAGCTTTGAAAGACTTATAGGTCTTTCAAACTTTTGTCTCATACGTCTATGTATTGAGAACTGTTCGGTTATTCCATCTGGTGATGGAGCGGCACGCTCCCGGGAGGACGCTCGTTACTAACCTCTAGCAAATCGTGAAATATGGTATTGAGGGGCTAGAGTTATACTTGGTTAGTGGTAAACTAATAGCGCCGCTAAGCTGCCTCCAAACAACCTTTTAACTTATTGGCATTTAAGTACATGGGTGGTACTATCAATGAACCTTCCTTTCCACAGCCCTACATACAGAAACCTCTTTCCACTTGCTACGAGACTTGCATACTTTCGCTTCAGCATTTTTCATTACATCTCTTTTTTAAAGTCGGTAAAAAACAATGACAAAGATTTATTGTGTTTCTTAGGTATTCCGTGAGCGTCAGAGCCTTCAATAGCGCTGGCGCGGGCCCAGCTACCGCACCCGTCAATACGTTGACTCAAGAAAGTGGTAAGTCACGTGCTGCTTTAGAAAATCTAGTTTGGAAGTAGCGAGTTTTTTTCCGGTCTAAGTTGGTTTAGTGAGCTTTGATCGTAAATAGTTATGAGCACATCATGAAATCATAGGGATATAACGGTATTTTTGTAGCGATGTTGAGGTAGGTTCCTACGTTCAGTATCGAATAATCAAATAATAATAATGATTCATCTTGATGGCCAACTATAGCAATAGCTATAGTGATGGAGACTTATAGATGCTGTTAGGCTCAGATAAGTTAATTAAAACCAGTCGGTTTTTTCTCGCTAAGAGATTTATTAATTAAAGTGTACATCTTAAGTACTTCACATATAAATCCATTTTCATTGCAAGATGACAATTCATTAATTGACGATCCATTTTCAGTTCACAATTATTTAAAAAAATTACAATTTTATATTTTGTCATTTATAAAAGTGCCTAGAAGTGTAAATCTTTTAACATGTACGAGTACTTATTATTTAATGTATTCAATATGTGCACTTTTCCGCGAAGTTCGATTAGTTTTTGATACCTAGGATATTTTTGATCAATGGTACCACTGAACAAAAAAAAACTAGTACTGTAGGCTCTATCAGCAATTATTGGGATTTAAAAATATTTATTGGGCTCTAATAACGAATACTCTCAGAACGATGGACGTAACTCCACGCCCAAAACTTACACGTACTTTAATAAATCACATTTATCTACGATTAAGTCCCATTTCGCTGAAAAAATATCTATAGCACTGACTGGTAATATTGTAATGAACTTATTTACTTACATAATTTAAAATGAAACCATTTAAAACAATTCCAAACTGTTGCTGCGTTATTGTGGCTTCCACAAATTCCAGCATTGTAACAATTAAAATCAAAATTTAATTTGTAGAACAGCGAACAGTTTTAACTCGGATTTAGAGTGAATAGATACCTAGCGTAAGCGTGAACGCTGCGAATTGTTGGAAAGCAAGCGTCCGGTGTAGTTTGCTCTTCTAGAAGTTTAGTTTGCTACTATAAAAGTTATTACTTTCAATGTATACATTTTATATTATCAATTATACCTACGGCGCTGGTGAGTGTTTCTATAATTTAATTTCAAAGTTATTTTATACTTCACAGCAGTGTTTTAATTATTACACTTTACTCATTAATATGAAGCAAGCAATGTGAAGAGATCTAAAAAAATCCTCATGCTGTTACCATCAACATAGAAAACTGAAATGGAATATTTTAATACAGCGACACATTATTTTACTCATATTACCTAAAGTTGTATTTTTAATTAGCCAGAGTGATTTGACAGATGTCGTAATTTATATTTTCGTTATTTAGATTATTCAGAAATGATTTCTTAAAACAATAAATGAGAGAAGGTACTCTTAATTACTGATATAAGATTAACTTTTATTGATAAAAAGTGATATAGTGAAACAAGAAAACTGCGCTCGTAAAAATTGCGTCAGTTTACTCCAACTAATTAAAAATCCGACTTTAGTACTTTGGCTTCCTTTCCTTCTTCATCTTTGTCATCTTTGTTTGAGTTTTGTGACCAGCTCAGATACCACAAAAGTGTTATGTTTAGAATATTTTCTTATTTTAGGGTGGTGTAAGTAGTACAAAAAATTGCTCATGACCATGAGATGGCAAGCGTATCCGTTTACGCACCTCGTTAAAAGACGAGAAGTATTTTTTCTCAAATATGCAACGAAATGTCGTCATAACGTGCGTTATAACAGGCCTTGAAGTATCACGTTTCGGGCAGAACAACTCGAGAAAACTGTAAAGAAATTTCATAGCATCAGCTGAATTGTATTCTTTTCGAGTGCTGTATTATTTTTTTATTTCATTGCATATAGATCAAAACATAAGAAAACCACATGCCTTAGCCGTGAAAAGTGCTTGCCGGCTTCGTATCACTATTCGTCTATACCTAATACTCACCCGGCGAGACCTTCTTTTCCGGCGTCTGCAGAAATGTATTGTTTTTCCTCATAACAAAAAATGTTACACGTGGAATAACGTACGCTTTTATGTTAATAATATCCCTATGTGTCCAGTTCCGTCTGAAGGTCCCCGCGGCGTCCGCTGCCGCGCCGTGTCTCCCCAAAGCCTGAAGGTGGAGTGGTCCCCACCACCGGCGCACGCCCACCATGGCTCGCTGCTCGGCTACAAGCTGCTGTACCGCCCCGAACACAGTGAGTATGGTGTATGTCATTGTTTACCTAAAACACGTAGACTTACTACCACGCATCATCCCGCTGCGCAGCCACATGGCAAGTACAAGTTCCACAACTTAGTGCCTTGAGACTTCATTTTATTACTAGTCTTTGTAGCTTACTACATAATCCCATGCCAATCCCTTAGCAGGGTGAGCCTTTTGGACCCTCGGAACATTTTAAGAAGGAGTCATGAAAAGTAGACCTTTAGAAATGGTGTCAGGCAAAAATACCGGGCGTGGGGTAGAGTGAGTTTCGTTCCCCCGTATTTATATTCCTGTACTCGCCTGGCCTTGAGACTTAATTTTATTACTAGTCTTTGTAGTTTACTACATAATCCCATGCCAATCCCTTAGCAGGGTGAGCCTTTTAAACCCTCGGAACATTTTAAGAAGGAGAGTCATGAAAAGTAGACCTTTAGAAATGGGCTCAGGGAAAAAACGGGCGCGGGGTCCTGTACTCGCCCTAAAAAGCCCGAAGGTGAAATGGTCCCTACTACGGTTCAACATCTCGAAAAAAGTTAGTAGCAATAGTGTTAAGAAAATATGACCGATTAGTTTTTGCCTAGCAAGTCCCGAAATTCTCAAATAATATTCCAAACGCTCGACGCTCTGAGTATGTTTACCACACGCTCAATATTCCGAAACGTACGGAGCGAAGCGTTGACACTTGACAGTGACGAGCCACTTGACCATTTCTGCAGTTGCCGATTAGTCGAAATTCTTGCACAACCTGCAGATTTTCGTTAGATTTTGTGACCAACTTCATTGTGTCCTTATTGTTGATGTGGTGTTTTAATTGTATGCCAATTATGTACTTTATTAAAAACTGTCTTCAGCTGAGAACGATGATGATTTGATGATAGAGCAAATGAACTGTCAAATCATACAAACTGACTCACTTTGTATGGTTTGACAGTTAATTTGTTTGGAAAAGTTAGCGTGGTTTGACTAAAAGCGGGGCTTCCGGTTCGTGACTCAAGATGGCCGCCTGCGTTTAAGTTTCGTTGTTCATTATTTATTCATTTTTTTGTTCAATGTGTAGTATTGATAGCGTATTGTGCAGTGATCTAACGTATGAGTGAATGGCTAATGAAGAATTCAACTTGAAGCGTTCATAGCCCTTCCTGGGTCATGGCCCGATAGTCCGTGTGGTTTTTTGTAAATCGCTATCACTTTACAAAAAGCTCAACTCACCGTACAACGTTGTTACAACCTTGACACTGGCAGAATTGTCCCAATGGACTGTAGCCATTTTTTTATAAATATTGAATTGAATTGACTAAGAGCGGCCTTTGCCCAGAAGAGGGACGTTACAAGCTCAGTACAGAAAAAAATGCAAACTACTTATACAAAATCTGTATCGATTTTCAGGGGGTATTATTCTAATTTTATTATCTTTAAATAGCAAGAGTTTCAACGTAGGGGTCGTTAATGCGCTTTGTGTATACTTTATCGTAAACCAATCCTTATTGCTTACTTAATTCCCCAACTCAATGAGTTTCACGCGAGCACATTTCTCATTGGAAATTAAACGTTGCATTTGTAAACAAATAAACTTGAAACAATCTCAATATTCCAAGCTGAATGATGGCAGTTGTTTGTCGGCAGCGGCAGAGTGGCTGGAATGGGAGGTGCGAGGGAGCGGCGGGGCCGGGGCGGGAGCGGGAGCGGAAGTGAAGAGGGTAGCGGGCGTGGAAACGCTCCTGCTCGCACTGAGGCCATACACAAATTATACGATACAGGCGTTGGCGTATACGGGAGCGGGCGACGGCGTACCGGCTCATCCTGTGCATTGTACCACACAACAGGATGGTAAATATCCTTCTTTAGAGTTCATACGCCATCTGTTGATAAGATAGGTAACTGTTTTGTTTTTTACAGCTCCAGGACCGCCAGCTGCTGTGAAGGTCGTAGCGACATCGGTGACGTCTTTAGCTATTAGTTGGTTGCCTCCGAGTCGGCCTAATGGACCAGTACTCTATTATACGGTTTTCTACCGCGAACTTGGCAGGTAAATACTTCATTACTTTTCTAATGAAACTGTACTGCTTCCGGGCAGCTAAGTGAATTTTAAAATAACATATTTGTACTTCAAGCTGTACGTAGAATCCTTCAGTAAAGTTAGACCAGTAACAAAAACCTTGGTAGATTTCCATGATATACATTTTTGTGTATTTCAATTCGTGTATAATATTTAGGGACAGACCACCTCAAACTACAACAGTGCAAGCGGAAGAAAGTGATCCGGTAGTAGGGTTGGGCGGCACTGCTGAGTTAAGGTCTTTGTCTGAAGACGCCACATACGAGGCGTGGGTTGCTGCTCATTCTGTGGCCGGTGAAGGAGAACCTTCTGCTCCTCAACCAGCTACTACAAGTTCTAGAGGTATTGTAGCTACATGTGTATTATTCTTATTAATCAAATGCATCAATCAAATAAAGAACACAGTTATTGTACGGCATACTGTTCATTACAGGCAGTTCGTTAGAGGAGAGTTTCCTTAAGAACTGATATGATTTTTTATTTTTTATACAGCGGGAGTACGTTTGCTGTCATTCGGAGTTTGGGCCCGAGTGCAGTGCGGTCACTCACTGCGTTTAGCGTGCGTATGGCGCGGTGAACCAATGCCGCGGGCGCGGTGGCTGCGGGGGGATCGTCCCGTGACCCATGACCCTAGGACACATCTCACTCCTCATGGACATCTTGCTATTCATGGTACCTACTTTACCCAGTGCATTTGTAGTATTCCGGGAATCTACCCGTGTCTAGCCTACTATGAGTAGGTATTTACCCGCCGCTCATCGTTATCTGCAATTTATAAATAAATATCACACAACCTCATTCAAACCGATTCAATTAATTTGAGTTAATGATCTGGTACTTGTAATCTACTTTCTCACGGATCAAAGATACGGAAACGTAAACTTAATTAAACAAATCATATTTTTATGCTAAGTAATAAGTTTAACAGTAACAGTGGGTCAGCAGATTTGTGAAGGAATCGTTGAGATTTATGATTTACCTCTCATTCGCAACAGAAGTGGACGCATCAACAATCGGCAACTACACATGTTCAGCCCGCAACGCCTTCGGCTCAGAAGAAGCGATGTACAGAGTGGAATGCGCATTGCCACCGGCAGCGCCTGCGCTCTTCCTCGACCATGCTGCACACAGGGAAGCCAGGCTTACCTGGCGCACGACGCATCATCCCGCTGCGCCGCCACATGGCAAGTACAAGTCCCACAACTTAGTGCCTTGAGACTCCATTTACTAGTCTTTGTAGTTTACTACATAATCCCATCCCAAACCCTTGGCAGTCTTTTGAACCCTCAGAACGTGTTAAGAAGGAGAGTTATCTCGGTTTTACTTCAGGAGGGGTTTATGCTCTGCCATCTAAAACCTATCATATGACGAATTATTTAAAAGAGCTTTAGAACTCGTTTGAAAAACATTGTTAAGAGCCCACCCATGCACAATTCGTCAGGTGAATGATCCTAGATCTCAACATCCATAGTGATTAAGATCTGTCCCTTGGAAATAAGAAACTTAAACAGTTTTTCTTCAATCTTGTCAACGTGAAAACATGATTGGTAATAATTTTCTCGATACTTTTATATCTCAAACATAACCCTTTTTTAGATATTTTCGGTTGGAGCTTCAAAAGCCTTCCGTTTTTAACAATGTTTTTTAGCTTAATAGATGCACAATTCGTATAAGTTCTCAAAAACTGTAAAACTAGTTTCAATATAAAATGCACACGTTTATGGCACAACTCAAAAAACATGATTTCCGCGCTTCCATCTCGCTCACGCTTACGCTCAGTGAGAGAGAGACCTAACCAACGCGATGGCGCCCTCTTAAACATTTTCGTATGTGAGCATTACAAATATGATTATTTATGAAATTGTATAAGTAATAGGTAATAGTGGACGTATCATCATATGTCCACTAGCTATAACTATATAGAAATATCGTTATCGTTTCTAAAAAAATATCGTTAAAGTTAAAGCTAAATCTTTCCAAGTTTAGTTTTACAAATACGCTTGTAGTGTTATACTTTGGCCGGTCGTAAATTTAAGCATGACGAGTCACTTGGCGGATTACGGCAAACGTCTGCTCGTACCTATATGTGATTGTGCTTCTATGAGCAAACGGAAATTATCTAGATGACTGTTCCGACTTGGCTACTCTATTTGTAGGTTTTACGATAATACTAGCACTAGGCAACGAAGTGGCGTTCATAGATCTCGAATTCCAGTGGCTTTTCAATATTTAAAGAATTCGGGGATTATTAATCATCTTGAAATACCAAGAAAACTTTAACGCCAACTTAAAAACTTTTAGTAAAGTGAGTGGTAGCAAAGACCGCCCAAAAAAAGTTTGATCCCATCAAATATTGATTAAAAGCTTTTCAGCAAGAAAGCTATATCGTTTTTTCCTAGAAATCAAAAAGGACAAATCAATCTCAGAACTCAGGAACGAATAAATTCATTTAATCAAATAGCTTACACTGCTTGGCTATAGTTTCTTAAAAATCCTCTTCAGCTTTCCTGACTTCTCAACCTTTGTAGTACAATTTCTTTAGGTTTTACAATATGGTGGATGCGCGTCCGTGATGACAGCGTGGACAGCCTGGAGACAAGCTCCAGAGGGGAAGAAGAGAGGAAGTTAGAAGCGGGTGGAGAGACCACCAGTGTGACGCTGAGGTCTTTGTCCTGTGGAGCCTCGTACTCCGTGAGGGCTGTGGCGCATTCAAGAGCGGGGCCGTCGCCACCGTCAGCGCCTTTGTTGGTGAAGACAAAACCTCCAGGTTAGTTAAAAAACTTACTGTAAAAAGTATGCAAAATCTGCAAGACTTAACTTTGTTAGACTGGGTACTTATAGCGTAGGTTCTATGAAGTCTTCTACTGTAAAATAAATTTCCTAGTAGGTAGGTACTACAACTTCCAACTATATGGTAATTATATGGGATGCTATGAGTAAACTACATTTTAAATCAGTACTAAACAAATAGTCACACCCTACTTGATCCCCTCATGGAAAAGAAATCTTATCCTAGTTACAAATTTCTGAGCAAAATTTCTTGTTATTTGTATAGAATCTTTTTATCGATTCACATTTTTTATGTGGTAATACCACATTTTTATTTTTATTAATAATGACACAAAGGTAAATTAAAAAAGAAATATTGAATGCGATCTACTACAATCGAAGCGGGGTTCTTTCTTAATTTACCTTTGTGTCATTATTTATAAAATTTCTTGTGTCAAAAGCCACTAGATAAGTTTACTTATCACTGGAAATGAAGATGTAAATATTTTTTTTATTAAAGACCCTTGTGACGTAGTTTTTATATCTTAGTCTTAGTCTGGGAAGGAGGGGGAGATCGTCGTGACCAGGAAGAGGGCGCCGAAGCGGCCGTGTGGAGCAATAGCAGTTCCCTCGCGCTAGATGCCCGTAGAGCGGTGCGCTGTGGAGCGCGACTCGTGAGACTGCAGTGGCGCAGAGCTGACGCCGGCGCAGCGTTGTGGACCGACGCAGACCTGACATCCCTACATCATCATAGAGAAGTAAGTCTAACTGTCATGAACCAGACCGTGGTTTGCTAACTCTTTCCCTCATAAGTTGTCCATTTTATATTTTCTGAATGGGTACGCATGGAGCGGTTTACTATTGGAAGGCATAATATCATTAATACTAATATGGTTACGCATAATTGCTTTTCGCCGAAAATGAGATGTGCATAAGCCTCATTACGCATATTTTTTTACGCATAACATTAAAAAGCATAAATACAGAAAGCATAATCGTCATGAAGACTAATAACAAAAAGCATAAGCATAAATAGGCATAATAATCAATTGGCATCATATCAAAATGCATAACGCTATTATCCTATTAAAAGTTGCACTAGGTACGAGAGAAGGTTAGTATAGTGTGTATTCCGGGTGATCAATCCAAATGGGTCAGTAGGGAGAAAACGAAAACTATAAGAGATAGGGAAACCTGTTCTTAGGAACCATGGCTTCGATTTTAGATTTATTAAAAACTGTATTCAATTTTTTTTCGTATATCTCATGCGTAACCCGGAATCGATCGAAATTGAGTAGAGAAAATTATAATAATTTAAGATGTCAATCGATCCTATTTTTTATTGAGAACAAATGTCTGTAAACATACATTTCGAGTGCCCTAAGAATCAGAAATTGCTGTTAAAGAGTGACATTCCTTTACGGTACGAACATTTTACGTTTTCTTTTATGCAAAAGCAAATATGAAATTGTTTCCAATATACTCATAATTCAAAAAACAATAATTGTATGACAACTATGGACCTAAACGGAAATTATCACGGTCAAAATGGAAACAGTTATTTTTCCATACACAGCACGCATATTTGTATGTAGCGTTTTCAGCTTTAACAGCAATTTCTAACTCCTAGAGCACTCTAAATGTACCTATGTACTCTTTTTACAGACATTTGTTGCCAATAAAAAGTAGGATCGATTGACATCTTCATTTTTTTTCTCCTCTCCCCAATTTTAACCGGGTTTGATTCCCGGTTATGCATGAGATATACGAAAAAAAATTGTTTGCATTTTTTAATAAATCTAAAATCGAAGCCATGGTTCCTAAGAACAGATTTCTCTATCTCTTATAATTTTCGTTTTCTCCCTACTGCCCCATTTGGATTGATCACCCTGTATATATTTAGGAACTAAAGCGAGGTTGACGGAGGTCCGCTTCGCAGACCCCCTATTCCGCGTAGCTTAGGCGCTTCGCGCCTGGTTATCATGCTAACCTAACCTAACCTTATGTAGGTACCTACCTAATGTGACCTAACGTTACGTAACGTAATATTTTGTTTTGAAATATATACATACAATAATAATAAATGCATGTTAACCACGTAACTGAGTTTCATTCATTTAGAAAACTGAAATTATGGATAATGACAGATATACCAAATAATTATTAGCCCAAACAATAGTATGCGTAAAATATATTCGGCCAATATAAATTAGTCCAACTAAAATTATGCTAATAGCGTAGTATGCCAAAAAAACAGTAGGCCAAAACATTACTATGCGAAAGTACTCTTATGCCAAAACAAATTATGCTAAATCAATTATGCGAAACAGCATTAGTCTAAAAAACATTATGCGATCCAAGGGGATCCCGCATGGAGCACCTGGTTCCACGCGTTTCCACGTCCATACACTGAAGAGACGAATCAATCATCAATCAATGGCCTTTCAGTCTTTTACAGACTATACAAACAGTGTCATGAAGAACAACGGTTTTCATGGCTATGCAAGCCAATACGAGAACGACACACGCGACCACAGGCTTGGCAGATGTAAGACTGGCCTGCGCGCGGTGAGCAAGGGTCGAGCTGATGTCTTTTGGCACGCTTGGTTGCGAGAGCCCTAAACCATGCATCATCCAAGATCTGTCGCCCATCCAACACCAGTTTCCGCCATTTGTCCCTATCCGCTGCGGACTCCTCCCAGTTGTGGAGATGGATTTTAAATGCGTGCATGTCTCGCTTGACGCAGTCTTTGTAACGCAGTATCGGGCGACCGATGCTTCTTTTGGCGTCCGCTACAGCGCCGAGCATAACACGCCGCGGCAAACGTGATGGATGCATGCGATACACATGCCCCAACCAACGCAATCTTCTCTGTTTCAGCAGTGCAAATAGGCTGGGAAGCTGTGCGATTTCAAGCACCCTTTCGTTTGTGACTCTGTCTTTCCAGTGTATACCCAAAATGCTACGGATGCAACGCATATGGAAGGAGTTAAGGCGACGTTCATGTCTGGCGTAAGACGTCCAGGTTTCAGCACCATACAAGAGTATGCTCAGAATGCACGTTTGATACACGATCATTTTGGTCTTCCTAGTTAGATGTTTGTTTTGCCACACTCTTGTATTTAGCTTCCCGAACATCGTCGCTGCTCTCCCGATTCGGACATCAACCTCCGCATCAAGTGAGAGATTGCTCGACACTGATGAACCAAGGTAGCAGAACTTGTCGACTAACTCCAGCGGTGCGCCATCCACCAGGACTGCCGGTGTTTCCGCACACCCTTGCGCCATCACAACAGTTTTCCTGGCATAAATGGACATAGAAAACAGAGCACAGGCACGAGCAAACTTATCCATAATAGCCTGGAGTTCCTCCTCACTTGTCGCAATAAAAGCAGCGTCGTCAGCAAACAGGAAACTGTCAACGAACAAATCGTCTCGTTTTTGCTTTGACTTCAAGAGGGAGATATTAAAAAGTTTACTGTCAGTTCCTGTGTGAAGATGAATACCCTGCTGGTCATTGCCGAAAGCCGTTTTCAAAAGCAACGAGAAGAACATACCAAACAGAGTAGGCGCCAACACGCAGCCCTGACGGACACCTCTGCGCATAGGAAACGGATCGGATTCACCACCATCAAACACTACTACACCTTTCATATCGTTGTGAAAGGATTTTACGAGACACAAAAGTTTTGGAGGGCACCCAATGTACTCAAGCACAGTATATAGCCCTTCCCTGCTAACAGTGTCGAAGGCCTTATTAAGATCCACGAACGCTATGAACAGGGTGGTGTTTTGCTCTCTACATTTTTCCTGTACTTGTCGAAGTGTAAAGATCATATCTGTTGTGGAACGCTGGGCACGGAATCCACACTGACTTTCGGGATAAACGCGATCAGCAAGTTGTTGTAGTTTTGATAGAACTACTCGGCCGAACAACTTACCCACTATACTTAAAAGGGAAATGCCGCGGTAATTGTTACAATCTCCACGATCACCTTTTCCCTTGTATAGTGTAGTTATATTGGCGTCGCGCATATCCTTTGGAACTTTGCCTTCTTCCCAACATTTCCGCAACAGATTGTAAAGTATTGGGCCCACGCACTCGAGCTTAATGATGTCTGCCAAGGTGCCATCACTTCCAGGACTTTTTCCGCGTTTTAGCTGCTTTACAGCTTCGTGATATGCCTCTAAAGTGGGTGGTTCATCTAGCTCGTTCCAAGTTGCTAGTTTACCCACATGTACTAAGACTTCTGGGTCAATAGCAACCGGATGCGAGTAGAGTCCGGTGTAATGTTCCACCCATCGTTCAAGTTGACGGCAACTGTCGGTAATTATAGTACCGTCTGCTTCTTTTAGAGGGGCCGTCTTCTTTGGTACAGGTCCTAAAACCTGTTTGATACCTGAGTAGACACCGCTAAAGTTTCCGATATCGGCACACTTCTAAATATTTGCGCACACTTCGCTCCAATACATATTGGCATAGTGTCGTGCATCACGCTGAAGTGATGAGATTGAGACGAATATAACCACGAATATGTTATATTTATACGGTATTTGATGACAGCTCGAATGAGCTACTCTTTATGAAATGTCTAAAACGATTTTATAGTATGAAGCTTCTATGAAGATACTAGCTAGGCGTCATAAAAATCAGTCAAAACACGACTTCTGTTTAGTTTTGTCCAATTAAAAATAGTAAAATGTCCAAAAGTAGTGGTAGTTTAATTTGTTCCGTGTATTTTTGAATGTATCAATGTCATAATTAATTATCACTATATTCAAATACCGTATTAGGTGGTGATCGGAGGTCTCTCTGCGGGAGCGTGGTACGGCCTTCGGTTGTGGACCTCCACGGAATCCTCGAGACACCAGGCCATCATCTACGCTGCTACCACTACCCATGCTGGAGGTAAATCTGCAGGCGTGTTGTTTGTCTGGGGCATTACACAAATATGCCGTTTACACAACCTTTATTCTCTATTTGTAATGGCAGTTTATCCTGGGGGTATTGTATTGATCTATAAATAGAAATCAAACTTACAGGTTGCATGAAAGTTTGACGCGATATAACTTGAATACGCTCATATTAAGATTTTTTGTTTATTTTGAGAAAATAATGTTCTAAGGCTAAACAATACAAATCTATTTTTACTGCAGTTATTATTAAAGAAGTCGCATTTAAAAATCGTGTAACAAAAAAAAACAATCTTATTTTAAACTGTTTGTATGAAACCCTAAGAAGAATGAAGTAGAATCGTATAAAGTATCCATATTATTGTCGATTCTCCGTAACTTTGGGATTCACAAAGTAGAGGTTTTAAGTTTACCCGCCCGTAGTATTGTATTGTCCTAACTTAATATATTTTAATTTATTAAAAGGGCTTTATCGCTGAGTGACCACATCGCTCTGTAAAATCTATTTACAAACGACATACAAAACTCTAAATAATGTACCAACTTGTATGAAATAAACAAGTGGAAACATACTAAAGACGGGCAAACTGTTCGACCCTAGCTCGCGACACATTTCCGATTGTTATGACGTTGTCTTGTTCGTTCGGGTGCTGCAACAAAGTTACAAGTTGCATTCAAGTTAAATTGTTCAGTTTAAAGCTGTTACAAGTTTTCCTACAAGCATATATCGCATATACCTACAGGCAAAACGTTAAACATTAATTACGGACGTTACGCAGAATTTCCTTTTAATTTTATAGACTTTTCATTCGATAGGGACTCACGTTTAAGGCGAGTTATGCGAAATTAGCGCTACTTCAATATATTCTTCTATATATTTTCTAAATTAGATTAATTTTCAGTAATTACTACAGCCTAGGAACTGGAAAACACCTTCAATGTTTATTAACGCATTCACTGCCAGCAACGCATATATGCATTCATCTTTATACAAGTTTGTTTGTAAACCAGGCCCCCTGGCAGTAAATGCGTTAAATCACTGTAAAGAGTATGTTGTCCCCAAAAAATTGCTTAAAACTAAAAGACCCGTTTTTGACATTTTAAAGTTTTGTTGGGTAAACAACAGTACACAAAATAGTACATACAGTGATTGAATTAATAGTATAGGTGTCCTAGACTCTGGCAACTGCCAATAAGGAGGACCAATGACCTGGTCGGGATCGCGGGAAGTTATTGGATGTGGGCGACGCACGGTCGGCACGGTGGGCCGATCGTTGTGGAGAATTTTGGGGGCCTTTGTAAAGTAGTGGACGTCTATCGACTGATATGATGATGAATGATGATGAGATTCGGCAATTTCTGAGAATCTATCTGATTATGTAAATATAAGAAAAAATCGGATGTTAAGTTTTGCTAGTTTCGCATTAGCACTCACCTTAAGTATCAAATAAAAGAAATGGCAATTCGGGAGTATATGTTATGACTTATGATATGTGGCACAGGTTCCTGGAATGGGTAAACGGCATTCGCTCTTCCGGAAAACAAGCAACCAAATGGTTTCCAGGAACAATTCCTATCTCTGACTGATGTAATGACTTCGAAATTGCAGCCTGTTGCTAATGCCAATAAAACACTGGGCTGGTCAATACGTAAGGGTTGAGACCATTCAGACATCTCATCGACTCTCTTTTGTGTAGCGATGTGACAGTTGGACATTATAGTATTTTTATAGTAGTTTATATAACTATTCCACAATAATGGCCATTTAAACACGAGTATGAGTTTATGAAACCAGTCGCCAGCGAGCAATTTTTTTAATTGCATATTGTTTGAATGTAATAGGTATAGCTCAATTTCCTCAGTCCGGAGGGCAGAGAGGCCGTAGTAGCGAGCTATGCGGGCGGGAACATATAAATTCATCTATAGATCTTTTTTAAAACCATGGAAGTTTTATTATAAATAAACGGCGAAACATGCCTTCACAGTGATATCTTTATATCGCAGAGCGTCTCCGGCGGCCCGTGGCGTTTCAATCAGAAGGCAGCTCAGTGGGGACGATTGGCAGTAATGCTGAAGCCGAGCGAGTGCTTGGCGCTGTGTCTTTAGCCTTCGCGGCCTTGGCTGCTGTCGCCGTTACAGCTTTGCTGCTAGTACTGCTGGCTAAGCGAAGGTAAGAGAATGTTCTAATTGGTTGGCAAAGGTAAACAAGTTTATCCGAAGGGCAGCTCACCAGCACCTCTAGCACAACTGTGACACGCGAGAAATATTACCTACCTATCTCTTTCTTCGATGTACTGTGAGAGAGTGACGGGCGATGCTATGGACCGTAGTTGTGTTAGACGGGCAGCAACGCTGAGGCGAGCCGTTCGCAGCGTGGGCTACCATATTGCTGTCACAGTCATGGGATTGGTTTTACTGGCTCATCGACGGTAAAAGACACGTCAGCTCCGAAAGAAACTCTGAGGAAAAGGCCGATAGAAACACAGTATGTTCATCATGTATGTTCTTGTATGTCTTAGCTTTGGCGCTGACTAAGTTAAGATGAGAGACTGGGCAAACTGATGCAGCAACGTTGAAAAGATATGAAATAATCAGAATTTTCTTCGGTCAAACGCTAAAGGCGTTCTAAGAAAAGTAATAAGTCTATAAGGGTAATAAGTCTCTAAATATATCAAGTTAATAAATAGACAAAATATATATCATAATTTGAACTAATTTATGATAAAGTAAATCACTGTCACCAAAGTGAAAAACAAACTTTATATCGCGATTATACCAGTTGTCGTGACTTTGAAAGTGCCCCAACACAATAAATAACAAAGTAATATCAAGACAAGGTCAGTTTTCTACTAACGATTTTAATCGGGCTAACAAACAAATCTAAAGCCAATTTGAATTAAATGGAAATAATCTCTGGAAAGTAAGGTTACTTAATTAGATTTAGGATGGCGTAATAAAGCGAAAGAAGAAAGAAGTTCAAAGAAGTTAGGTACTTACCTAAATTAATATGTTCTTAAAAAAAGTAACAGCATATATGGACTAAACGTTACTAAGTGAGCTCAGAATACGGTTTTTGAAGACTTTTCGGCTACTTTATGAAATGTCAAAAACGATCTGTTAGTATGAAGCTTCTATGATAATACAGGCATGTGACGTCATAAAAAACAGTACCTAGTCAAAACACGTATTCTTTTTAGTTATTGTACAATTAAAAATAGTATAATGTCCAAAAGTTAGTGATAGTTTATTTTGTTCCGTGTATTTTTTAATGTGTGTTTAGTGGTTTCAATGCCACAATTTACAGATCTGGTTTAAATGGCTCTCCATTTAAATCATATACGTATTAACTCACTTCTTTACTTTATTTACTTCGAAACCTAGAACGAAAAAATAACATCATCATCAATAAATCATGCTGAAAAAAATTTAAAGTCGTTTTTCATTACAATTTTTTTTTACACACATCATCATCAAACTTATTTTTTTAACAATTGTTATTTTTTATTTAATCTTGTTAAATTTAACCTCCGGAAGCAAATTAATTAATATACGAGTACTACAATAGGGTACATTTTCATTCGCAGTGCAATTGAAAATGCCTCTTCTAATTAAACGCTTTTGTGAACCGCAGTATATATTTAACTCGGACCCAAGTGCGGTACCCCATGATATGTCCGCTTTGTAATTACACTTTCAACATACACAACATAGCGCCCAATTCGACGAATCATTGAAATATAATCGGCTTTAATATTATTATGATTTTAATTAAATGTTGTCCCAAATGTGGACACCATTGCCGTAACCACGACTACTCTGCCAACAGTGAACGACTGATGATGATGGTTTTAATCATGACTTCCAACTCCAATCATAATGCTAATTCAGACTAATGTATTATTCATTTTAACTAACCTGTTCCGAAGACTATATTTACAGTAAATTTCCATTCAAGCTCCATTGAGCGACGTGAACATAAAGAATTGACCCTTTCTAGATAATAATAAATAATTGTATTTTTTTTAACAATAATGGGAATCGTAAAAATATCCTAAGATCCATAATGATACGATTAATCTATTAGAACAACTTTGCACTGAGCTCTTTATGAACTTATTACTTAAGGCTTTTGCATCAAACTATGTCTAAACTTAGGTTTCCGATAGGTTCCTTCAGTTGTCTACCAAGAAGTGCAGGGGCGCTGGGGCGCAGTTATAATAATTATAATACTTTAATGCCTGTTAAATAGCTAGCTTAATTTTATATAAAAAAATATTTTTTTCGTTTTGTTAAATACTTTAAAGCATCATCAATACCTATGTAAAGTCCAATGGGCTGGTATAGGATTAAATTTAATTACAGTTTTGGACATTTCTAGCCGCTAGTACAGAAATAGGTTCACTGCTATGGTTTGTCAGAGCTGGTGTTAAAAATTCAAGTCAGAAATGCCTCATTTTATGTACAGACAATTTGAAAGACGTGTACCTTTTTCGCTCTTGTTGCAATGATAATAATGGCCAAAAGGTACGCGTTTCAGGGTCCTTGACTGTACATTATGGAAAAAATAGTTTTAAGTCTCACTATTTTCAAGCTCTTTACCGGCGATCTTATATAACAAATATATAAAAATATTATCTTAGGTCTTGCTTCAATATTGCTATTCTTTAATGAGACTGTTCACCAAAATAAAGTAGGTGAGTAACAGACGAATATTACCTATATTGTTTTCTGCCATGTTTCGTTCAGTCTCTTCGAGTAAATAGCAACCGGCGTAATATGGTAGTGGAAGAGGGTGATATTTGCATTCAGTTCCGCGCAAATGAACGCCCTCTTTGCTTTTATTTGTATCTACTGTATTTACTGATTTATTTTCGCTACGGTTTTTACACAAAGAGAATGCAAATGTTATTGTCAAATTGTGTTAACTAAGTTAGGCTACATAAAACGCTGCGATTTCATTAATTTCTATCATTTGAAATATGACAATATTGACTTATTCGATATTGGCTCTTAAGTGGCTATTGCTACGTACTGGAAGCCCGAGTTGCCTCAACTAGGTGGACCAACGATCTGGCAATGGTCGTGGGAAGCCCGTTGAAGCACGATTAATCGACGTGGAGAAAACAATGTGGCCAGAACACGGTCCTGGGTGGTGGACGTCTTTTACCACCTTTTTATTTTAGGTCAAATCTTATCCTCTTCTTTCCCACCGCGAACGAAGTTTCAAACACTTTATAGTTCACGCATTATAGTCACTTCTAGGGGGCGTGGCTTAGGAACAAACTTCTATCAAGGCATATATGCGTTACTGGCAGTGAATGTGTTAATAATATTGATCTGTATCTGTCCAGTACGTTATGGCCGTGTGCTGGGCCTGTGGACGAAGAAACTCGTCGCTGCAGCCATTCCGTAGCTAGCACAGACAAATCGGTGTGCCCTGAGCAGCAGAACATTCGCAACTGCCAGCACGATTACAAGCACGACAAGCTGTCACCGGCCTCTGGTAAGTTTTGAAAAGTAAGATCCTGGCTACTAAAACGTTTCATGAGAAAAAAAAACAATTAGGTACAAATAAAGATACGTATCTTGGCACTGATTCTAATACGAGATAGGAGCTTTTATTCTAGCTTGGTGGTACTTAGTGAGTTTTGATTCTCAACAAACCATGATAATAAATTAAATGGCCGCCATGCGGGATGTTGATTCGACGATCATTGTCCCTATAGTCGTTTCGACAAACAGTCTTATAAAGAATAGTAACATCAAACACCTTAAGAGACTCTCGCTAGGTGGCTGGATCAAGTGTCAGATTTAGAAGGCGGTAATTTCCCTAAAGACGAGGTGTAAAAATAATTGTTGAAAATGTTATTGGTTACAGATAAAAGTGTTTTTGAAAACAGTGATTCGACGCCTTTTTCTGTAGTTATGTATTACAAATGTGTCTTAAGTATGTAGTTATAACTAATCTCAAACTTCTTTTTAAGAACTATGCTTCGGATTTTCTCCAACTTTATAAAACTTATCTCATCCATACAGACGTGTACGAGATAAGTCCTTACGCGACATTCGCAGTGGGAGGTGAGACGGCAGCAACCCTGGACCACACGTTGCAGTTTCGGACCTTCGGGCACCGAGACAACGATGCTCCTCCTCACAGACCCTGCAGGAAATATCCCCAGAGGCATCGAGAGCGAACTGAGGGTAAGACTTACGAGATAAGCAACCTTCGTTGTGGGAGATGGGACGGTGGCGACCCTGGACCACACGCTACAGTTCTGGACCTTCGGACACCAAGAGAACGATGCTCCTCCACACATACCCTGCAGGAGACATCCCCAGAGGCATCGGAAACGATCTGACGGTAAGGCTTACGTTAGAGAGAGTTTTATCCGTGTGTAGGTAAGTTCTTTTGGATAATAATATACGTCATGAATCATGATCATGACAAATAAGACAGCCATAGAACACATGGTACAAATTAGGAATTTGGACATAATCATATAGGTACTACGCTTTCTGGACGGTTAATAGCCATCGCAATCGTGATCCTTCCCTCTCATTTTTTTAAGGAGCATCTGTAAAGTCATCTAAATAGATCTGATGGTCAGGTTCAACGTCTCATTTAACGAGTTAAAGTGCAGTGAGATAGCTTATAACAACAACTACTTCAACTACTAGGTTGTTGCTTGATTTAGGTTACCTACTGTTGTTTTTAAAGGTAATTTTAAGTTAAATTGTATGTTCAACAGTGGAGAAGCACCACTCCGACTGTGAGCTGCAGCAGCTCAGTCGCTACGAGAAGGTGCGGCCGAGGCATTGCGCAGGAACCTCCTACTGCGTCCCGCTCGCACACCATGGTAAGCTTGCATCCTTATTTCAGCAAAATAGATCTTTCTTTTACCTCTACCTATAACATCTGCCAACAAATCCTAATATGTTTTTTTTATTCAAGTTTCTTTATAAAACTATCCTGACATTACTCGGGGCCCTATGATAGTCGCATTTTTCCTTCCTTACTATACTTTACCAGTTACCTGCTCTTCAAAAGGTGGCGGTGGAGGAAGCGGAGGCGGAGGCGGTAGCGGGGGCGGGTTCTCAGAAGTGTACGCGGGCGATTCAAGCGCTGAGTCTGGGCCCGGATCGCTCTCCCCGCGTACCCATCACGAACACAGCTAGCAGCCCGGCCACAGGCCTACCAAACATATCGCACACTAAAACCAATTGAACACATCCTTAATGGCCAGAAGTTATTTGCAGGTTCGGAGTTTCATGTTTTACGTTATGATTGATAGATGTCAACTGAAACTATTATCCAACTGAAATGTTACACATAATCGTAATGTTCTCTTCGTTTTATCTATCCAAAGATCGAAGGCGGGGTCACGTTGGTGTGCTTAAACACCCTGAATACAGCTGGCATAAAAGCTACGAACTTACCACATTCACATATCACACTGTAAGGACACCTTTCCACGGAACTGGATCGAAGAAAATGAATCAATCAGGCTGCGTGTTTGTGAAGCCCAAAAGAAGTGCATTTAAATCTGATGAATTTGAGTGAACAATTTTACACAGCTCCGCTCCAGTGGACAGGCAGCCTAAATCAAATACAGAAAAGAGGTATTACAACATACATGTTATTTTGTCTAACAATGTAATGATAGGTACGTATATAACGTGGTCACTTGTTATTTTATCTATGATTATGAATTTATGACAAACCTGGTAAGGTCTGCTAAGTTATTATTTTTCTATCAATCAATCAATCAATCAATATTTTTTATTTCGGATATAACTCCATATTTGGTTAGTAACAATAGTAAACTTAACCTATGTTCGTGTAACCTATGTTAGTCTATGTTGTAGTAAAGACACAATGATCTGTAAAAGAACATACACACGTGGCTCATTTATGAATAAACTCATTCATAAATGGGCCATGTATTTGTGCAGCCCATATAGTACACGTTTGAAAAACTTGGTATTATGCATTAAACACATTATTTTATGAACAAGAACTTCGGGCATTTTGTAAAATATAAATATAACTGCACGGCCTAACCTAAGCTTTCATATACACGTTAAAATTCAACCTACGAGTCATCTTTAGAAGTATTCACAGAAATAAAAATAACAGTCTTCATATGTTTCGAGCGAATCATAAATCCCTCATTAATAATTAAAGCCACACAAAATGTACATTTTGAAAGCAATTGCCTGGAGATTTTTCGGTGCATGTGAATGATACCACTGGATTTTAAATGTGCTATTAACGTACCGCCACATGTATTCTACAATCATTGTAATGAATGACAATCATTATAAAATCAATTTTGACTGGCGTTGAACGAATGTAACTATGTCAAACCAATTGCCTCGGATACTCCAACGTATCTGAACTATAAATAACAAATGTCCATCAACCAACGATAGCCTGTCAATCCTATCATATTCAATTACGATATTGACGAACCGATTGAAACAAAGCACGATGGTTGAAGGACAAAACACTACTCGCACGCTCTAAGCAAAACTCATGTACAGTTTTGAAGTATTTTAAATGGTATTGGAATGTACCCATAGATATTTAATATCAACTTTCGAAATGCCATAAAATGTGCCAAAAAGAAGTAAATCCCTTGCAGATTGAACGAAACACTGCCCTATTTCCAACATCGCAAAGACTAGTTGAGTTTGTGTCAACAGAAATCAATGAATCTAATTCAATTAAGTATAGTGGAATAGTATTATTAAGTAGATAGGTCTGTTGTATAACTAAGTATAACATAGCTAAAAGTTCAGTTTACTGCCAATACATGACTGCAAATGTAATAGTCCATATTCAATGTTTTGTATTTTACCAAATAAGTATTCAATATTGACTGGTATCTAAATGTCATTACACCAATACGCTAGCTAAGGGTCAAAGCATAATTTTATTACAAAACACGACATCGCATCTTGGTACGACACGACATCAATCGTGCATACATCGTGCCACGATGCGACGTAATGTCGTAGCAACACATGAATCCAAAATCAACTTTACCTTCATGTAACAAGACTCAAAATTAAAATTCGATTTTCATCTCACGACTATTGGGGGTCTGGCCTTCCGTCAACTTTCGTTTTTTTTTGGAGTACTAGGTATAACACCCAATATTAACCTAGATATTCATGTAAGGGCACACATTTTAGTCACTCAGTTTCAAAATACCACAATCAATACATCACAATCTTAAGTGAGTTTTTATATTCAATAATTCGTTAGAAAATTTGATATTTTTTAAATTGAAAAAAAAGAAAGTGGGCCCCATGGACGCAATCAATGAATAAAATTTGAGTGTTACATTTTGGGAACGAGTAATATTAGTTTCTAGTTAAGGTAAACGCAGGTATTACCGACCCCCTTAAGGCAATTTCAAAATGAACCATAATTTTTAAGGATGCTGATTGCTCTCAGATTCACGTTTTTATTTTTTTACGTTTGTATTATGTGTAAATTCTATATTTTCTATGTTAAAGGCTACTGAATAAAGGTCTATACTGTATAAAATAATTTATATAACGACGAAGTCGATTGTTGCTAATACCGACTCACAAAAATGCCTGTGAAGCTATTAACGATTTTTATGCAGCTATCACCGATCGTAAAAATCTATATACGATCGGTAATAGCTTCTTACTGTTGCTACTACCGACCCCTATGGATCGCTAATACAATTTGTTAGTGCAAACATATAATTTATCAGCGACTCATAAAAAGTAGGTATTTTTTATTAAGTTACACCTTCTGACTTTAAAACAGATTGTAATTAATTAATATAACATGAAATTTGAACCCATGCACACAGTTTTAAACAAAAAACAATAATTTTTAATGTAACAATTCAAGAATCGACCTTCCAAAAATATGTCATTATTAGTTCAATTAACAACGTGATAAAAAAGAAAGTAGAGAATAATACGTATGTCGCTAATATATTTTTACAACGAACCGATGTTTTTATTTAAATTGGGCTATTAAAGTACCTGTGTTATTGTCATATAATGGCATAATAGAGAAAAAAACAAAACTCTATTCTGAGGCCATTAACGACTTATGGGTCGGTAATAAAATTTGTAAGTGCAAACATATGATGTATTAGCGACTCATAAAAAGTAGGTATTTATTATTAAGTTACACCTTCTGACTATAAATCAGATCGTAATGAATAAATATAACAAGAAATATGTACCCATGCATACAGTTTTAAACAAAAAACAAAGAAAGTGTCCGGTCACAAAGTAGGTGAGATATACAATAATCTATATACGATCGGTAATAGCTTCTTACTGTTGCTACTACCGACCCCTATGGATCGCTAATACAATTTGTTAGTGCAAACATATAATTTATCAGCGACTCATAAAAAGTAGGTATTTTTTATTAAGTTACACCTTCTGACTTTAAAACAGATTGTAATTAATTAATATAACATGAAATATGAACCCATGCACACAGTTTTAAACAAAAAACAATAATTTTTAATGTAACAATTCAAGAATCGACCTTCCAAAAATATGTCATTATTAGTTCAATTAACAACGTGATAACAAAGAAAGTAGAGAACAATACGTATGTCGCTAATATATTTTTACAAAGAACCGATGTTTTTATTTAAATTGGGTTATTAAAGTACCTGTGTTATTGTCATATAATGACATAATAGAGAAAAAAACAAAAATCTATTCTGAGGCCATTAACGACTTATGGGTCGGTAATAAAATTTGTAAGTGCAAACATATGATGTATTAGCGACTCATAAAAAGTAGGTATTTATTATTAAGTTACACCTTCTGACTATAAATCAGATCGTAATGAATAAATATAACAAGAAATATGTACCCATGCATACAGTTTTAAACAAAAAACAAATATTTATAAATGTAACGATGCATGAGTCGACCTTCCAAAAATATGTTAATATTGGTTAAAATAAAAGCGTAATAAAAAAGAAAGTAGACAACAATACGTAGGTCGCTAATACATTTTGACAAAGAACAGATGTTTGAATTTCAATTGGTCTATTGAACTACCTGTGTTATTGTCATATAATAACACAATATAGAAAAAACCGAAACACTATGCTGAGGCCATTAACGACTTATGACTCGGCGATAGCTGTCACAGCTAAAACTGATGAAGCTAAGACCGTCCTATTTTATTTTAAGGTTTTATCGTTTCAAATAGTTTTTTTTTTCAATAAAATGTGGTATGAAATCCAGAACTGACACTCAACGGAACATATTTAATAACACAACAAAAAGTATAGCACTCACTTATTCGAATAAATCGCTTAAGTAGAAAAGTCACGTGCTTACCTGATGGATTAAGGCCTAGTACGACGTGAACTGCGCCCACGCTTTCTCCGCACAAACTGGGTTATTTTGTCCCTTTTTTGCACTTTCACACACACTAACGCAAAAGTAAATGATGGTCTAGGAACCAACGTGTGCGTAGCTTCAGCTATCTATAGCTAGAATAGTACAGGAAGGGTAGAAATTGACTTTCAATTTATAGGTCGGTATTACCTGCAGATTTTCGATGGGTCGTTGATACCTGCGTTTACCTTACTGGAAACTTCATTTAAGTAATACCCACGAACAAAACAAACTGTAGCTACAGTGAGAAAACATAATCTTCGTCCCATTGTAGAACCATGTCGTATCGTAGTGACCATCCGAGTGATGGTTCAAACTCGAATGATAAGCCAACTTAATACGACACAGTTCTCTGCCTTTTCGCCGAATTATCTTTCATCGAATGTTTATTCGGCGAAAAGGCAGATCCCCCCCCCCCCCCACCCTAATAGTATTAAAACCGTCGAATTCTGTGCCAGCAAAGGTTCTATTTCTTTGTCTTCATATACTGCCCTAGCTATTACCCATAGTTTGTCACCACTATAGACATAAGTAGTCGACTCTGTGTTAAACTTATGGAATAATGTAAATAAATCTAGTCAGACTGATGTATTTATATAATAATTTTAACCGGAGCTTAAATTTGTACATACAATATTATGTAGATATCGTCAAACCCTAGTCAATTTTTATTAAATGTTTTTATGACAATATTATTGTACTATGTACATAACGAAGAATAAGTATCTATGTGAAAAACTAATTAATGTGAAATAAAATATTTGTCGCAAGGATTTTCTTAACGTTCCCTGCCACGATGCTTTCCTGATATCCTCATTCCCCTAATAAACTTTTCACAGCTTATTAGATATCTTTTTACGAATATCAGTAATTTATGCAACTGTTCCAAAAAATGAGAGGGCTTAATACACGTGTAGTTTTATAATTGATCACACGAGTCTTTTAAGACCAAATTATGTACAGTTGCATGTACACGACTTTATCTAGACACATTCATCATCATTATCATAGATTTTCTTTTATAAAGATAAAGAAAGAGAAGAGAAGAAACACACAGTAGGTACTATCAGTCAGTCCGCGAAGCAGAGACCTCGTGCCGCGGCGGGCGTGGTCACCCTTAAGAGTATCATAATATGTATGTATAATACCAGAGATATCGTATGTTTTAAAATAATAGCTGTGATTTTGGTTGGTCTTTATTTATAGTATCTGAACTTGTTATAGTAATTGAATAATATGTGTTTCGACAGATGACTATAATACACTTAGCCATTAAATAATAAATAAACAGGGCAAGCTAAATAAAACCGTTTCACTATGGAAGGTACGGGCCGTTTCATTAGTCCAGTCACAGTCATTATGAATAATAATTATTACCAAATTATTACCAATATGTATAGAGGTAAGCAATGAATAAAGACTAAAGCTTACTTTGGGCCTAACTAGATCGATTTGTGACTTGTGTGTGTGGTTGTTCAATATTTAGGTACTATTATTTACCAAACAATTAAAAAAACAAAATGATCAACGTATTGAACGTGAACGTTGGTTCGGGAAAAATCGGCAGGAGATTATATCTACAAGTGGAGCATGCTCGTCAACTAGTCACTACGTCTCGGGACCAGCTGTGTCGCCACCGCATTTGGCACCAACAACCATTAAAATACAGTTCAGAGACGCTTTGTCACGAAGTAACCACGTTTCAGGATCACGTAGGTCGTTCATTCTGTACAAGTGATATACCTATTATTGTCTGCTAGTCACTACCGTAGTTTCAAGTTAAGGTGCGCCCAGACCGCCGCTTAAAATACGGTGACGGTACGGAATCGCAGTGACGCATCGTATCCGTACCGTTTTTATCGCATGCCCTCCACACCGCCGCTTAAAATACGGAGTCGGTACGGAATCGCAGTGACGCATCGTATCCGTACCGTTTTTAACGCATGCCCTCCACACCGCTGCTTAAAATACGGAGACGGTACGGAATCGCAGTGACGCATTGTATCCATTGTATAATAATTCAGTGAATTAAGGAGTTTGACCTTACAAACGGTCCAGAAGTTTTGAATTTTTGATAATATGTTGTCTAGGATGGTTAGTGTTTAAAATGCAAATTTATTTAATAAAAAAATAACCGACTTCAAAATAACTGAAAAGCCGAAAATAACCCGTTCATGTACAGATTACATTTGAATCACTTTTTGAAGTCGGTGCCAAACCTCACGTAAACTAGAATATAATAATATATAATATCGAACAAAAATTTGCGCGGCATCATTTTTCATAATAAAAGTTGAGTGGTTTGGCACCGACTTCAAAAAGTGATTCAAATGTAATCTGTACATGAACGGGTTATTTTCGGCTTTTCAGTTATTTTGAAGTCGGTTCTTTTTTTATATAAAAAAAATGTATTTTAAACACTCACTAACCATCCTAGACAACATATTATCAAAAAATCTAAACTTCTGGACCATTTGTAAGGTCAAACTCCTTAATTCACTGAATTATTATACAATGGATACAATGCGTCACTGCGATTCCGTACCGTCTCCGTATTTTAAGCAGCGGTGTGGAGGGTGTCGCCACAGCATGAGGGGTTACTGCGACAACAAACTAATTTAACATTGCCCGGGTTCATAGTATTTAACCTAACCTGTAACTCGCTTCGCTACTGAAATAATAGCCCTATTTGTTGAATAGGAATGCGTCAGATGTAATGCAATAGTTCATACCTGCTAATTTACAAGCTCGCTCCACTCTGCTGCTATCCTCACATCCGTGTAGTATCATTATTTGTGTTCCTTCATCTCACAGGAATCTCCTCTCACAAGATTGTCGTCTCCTTTCTGGAAAAGGTATATACATGACTTCCATTGTCATGTATTGTTTGCGCCTTGTATCTTAGCATAAAATTGACATTACCAGACTATTTATCTCTGTGTAACGTCTTGCAGTTAATATATTAAAACATATGATACAGTATGAAGTCAGTTCCCCACAGTCCTCAAGGAATACACCATTTACGAGGATTGGACCTGATCTCATCCATTACGAACTTCAATCACTCGACTGCGACTGCGACAGAGCGTTGAGGGGATACGAGGAGCATGTTAAGCCAGCATATAAGGACCATCAGATTCGTCAATCTTCCGGTCAAATAAATAGGTACAACTAGGTACAAATAGATAAGTAAGGAGAATATCTCTCCACATAAGTTACCCGTTCCCAATGCGTCCCCGGTCAAAACGAATGCTATCACATGCCCGGGAAAGCATCCGCCTGACTGGGCGATGCGTATAAAACTGCAAATAATGTGTAATTATATTGGCAATAAGTAACACAAGGCCACAAACTTAACTGATAGAGCAGGCGAACTGGAGCAATCACAAAATACTTTAGTTAATATGCATGTGCACTCAAAGGGTCCAAAAACAAACTAAATTGCCTTGTCAAAGAAAATAATTGAATAGTAAAAATAAGAAATTCAAATATCTCACCATAGACAATCTAAGAAGAGTCAGTAACGTGGAAAGCCAAGACGTTGTCAAAGAAGTATGAATATAATCGCGAGTCGTCGCGACACTCCCGCCGCGGCAAGTTAATGAAGAATAGTAAGTGTAGTCATTAAGTGTCGAGTCCATTCTTTGATTTTATCCATTGCCTGGACTGCGGCAGCTCTCTTAAGTTTCTCATTTCTAGGTAGTGTAGATGTAGATTCGACTTCATCAATTACGACATCTTCAGATGTTGTGTTTGCGTTGTCCTTTTCAGTATTTTCTGTCATCGAAATATCTATTGTGTGTGCGTCTCTCGAAAGGTCAATTGTGTCAGTAATATCAGCTGTCTCAACATCCATGTCCTTTGATGGCTGAGGTAAATCTTCAAGTAATGGTACTGATACATTATGCTCCACTTCGGAACTTGTATCTAAAGAGCCATGCGACGAGTTAACTTCATGCAAGGGCTTATCCAATTCGAGTGGGTATAAATGTCCAATAGATCTTGTAAATATTGTGTCTCCCACTTTCACTCTTGCGACTCTACACAATCCGTCTGTACTGCGCAGTAATTCACATATACGACCTACTTTCCAATTTCCCCGATTTTTACTATCACTTTTGATTTGAACTGTATCACCAATGCAAGGTTCATTGTGAGATTTTATTCTCGATTGATTGGGTGAATGACTGCTACGTTCTCTTAAGCTTAATAGGTATTGATTTATGAACATATCCTTGTACTCGTTCATTATTATTTCTCCCCGTTTCCATCCTTCTATGAGTCGCTGTTTGGTAGATGTTGTTCCTGTAGCTATGTTATCTTCCAAGTTCTGCAGGTTAATGCATTTTCCTGGTGTTAGGAAATCAACAGGTTTCAGTATGTGATCCAACTCAGATGACACATAGGTTAGCGGTCTAGTATTGACTATCGCTTCAACTTCTTTGATGATAGTTAGCAACTCGTTGTCGTTAAGAAGATGTTTCTGTAGGGAACGTTTGAGACAATGTTTCACTACTCCTACAAGTCGTTCATAGACACCTCCGTGCCAAGGCGCTAGTTGAGGTATAAATTTCCATCTAATCCCCTTTTCTGTGAGTTCTCTCACTGTTAGTATCTCTGATAGCAATCTGAATTGAAGTGCATTATCTGATAATATCAGTGTAGGAATACCCCTGGAAGCTATAAATCGACGAAATGCGAGAGAGCATTCCTCTGCTGTCATGTCTTTTACAACTTCGAGATGAATAGCTCGAACTACTAAGCACGTAAATAGACAAATCCAACGTTTTTCTTGATCCTTGTTTGATTTTACTAACACTGGACCGAAGTAATCCACTCCTACGTAAGTGAATGCTGAAGTATATTTCACCCTTTCTGGTGGTAAAGCAGGTGTATCTGGTAAAGCGTATGGACCGCCACCATGCTTCACACATTGTGGGCATTTGCTTAGGATTCTTTGTACTTGAGTTCGTCCCTGAGGAATCCAGAACTTATGTCTTATTATGCTTAAGGTATGTGATACACCAACATGATAGTTCTCGATATGTGTCTTCATGATGATTTCCTTGGTGAACTCACATTGCTTAGGTAAGAGAATAGGATGTTTAGCATCATAGGATAAATCTGAATGTGTTAAACGACCATCACACCGGATAACACCGTCCACATCTTTGAACAATCCTAGATTTCTAGTAAGGTTAGTTATTTTATCTTTTGATTCATCTGGAAAAAACTGTTTCTGTAAATTTATTATTTCCTGTATCTCCGAATTCGTTCCTGTTTGAATAGTCGAAGGTGTTGTAAGATTATCTGGAGGTAAGGGTTCATTAGACTCTTCCATACATGCATCTTCTGTATTATTTTCCTTTGAAACTTGGTCTTCCTTTTCAGAATGTAGCTCAAATTCTGACGTATTCGGAAGAACCTCCCCCGCCAGAAGAATGGCGTCCGTAGTTAGTTCTGTAGGCCAGTTGATTGACTTCATGGATAGAAATGTCGGACCATATAACCATCGTTTCAGATCTTCACTGGTTTTCATTGGTCTTGTCGCTACATCTGCAGGATTAAATATCGAAGGTATGTATTTGATTACCAATGACTTAATTCTTTTTATTTCGTCTACCCTTCGTGATACAAAGGTATCCAGTAGTTTATCAGTTTGACACCAATTTATCGCAATTTGGCTATCTGACCACAAGGTTAGTTGTGTGACGTTTGCTTTGATGTATTTCGTGATGAATTGAATCAATCTGGTTCCAATGAGAACTCCTAGTAGTTCTAAACGAGGAATCTTCAAATTCTCCAGATCCTTCAAAGGTGTCAATCTGGATTTTCCCATGACAAATTGTATATTGTTGTCTTGTACAAGGTAAACTACAGCAGCGTAAGCCTTAGTGGAAGAATCTGTAAAACAATGTAGTTGAACTTCTTTGTTGTTCAATATGTTTCTTGGTAAACAGATCTCTTTGATTAAATCAAAGTCCTTTAAAATGTTCTTCCATTGAACTGACGTTTGTTCTGGTAACGCTGTGTCCCAATTTAGTTTCTTCTCTTTCCATAGAGATTGGAAAAGAATCTTGGCAGATAAAGTTATAGGTGCAGCAAATCCACATGGATCAAAAATTGATGCAACAGATTTCAATATTCCTCTTTTAGTGTATGGATTTTCTTTATTCTTCACCCTCAGTTGAAGTGAATCTTCTTTTAAATTCCAGTTTAATCCTAAAGTTTTTACTATTTTATCATCACCAATGTCTGGAATTTGTTTCATAAATTTCTTTGAGTTAGAACTCCATTCACGTATGTTCATTGAAATTTGCTGAAACACTTGTTTCACATTCTTATACAAGTTCATTGCTTCTTCGATGCTATCTGTACCAGTTAAAAGATTATCGACATATATGTCATTAGCTATATCTTTTGCATGTTTTGAATTTGAATTCAGCAATAGATGTCTGATGGTTGCATTCAATAGAAACGGCGAACTAATTACTCCAAAAGGAACTCTAGTGAATCTATAGTGCAAAAGATTGTCCACAGTAACTGGTTTATTAGTATCTTTTAGCCATAAAAATCTAGTGACATCTCTGTCCTTTTCTTTCAAACCCATTTGAAGAAAAGCTTTTTCTACATCAGCAGTTAATCCTATGGTATGACATCGGAACCTTATTAGCAGTCCTGTTAGGTCTTCCAACATTTTTGGTCCACAGTATAAACATTCGTTTAGACTTTTAGTATCTTTTGTTTTCGCGGATGCATCATATACAATGCGAAGAGCTTTTCCTGGTACTAAGACTCCGTGATGAGGTAGGTAATGGATAGGATGATCAATCTGTTCTGATTCAGGTACCAACTCAATGATCCCCTTTTGAATTTGATCATTCAACGTTTTGTTGTAAGCTGACAGAGTTTCTGTATCGAGTCTCTTCATTAGACCAATTAGTCGACCATAAGCTAAGTTGTAATTAGTTGGTAAATCAGGAGGATATTCTTTCCAAGGCCAAGTGACATAATAACGGTTGTCTCTGATCTCCGTAGTTTCATTGAAGTTTTTGATTGCTTCCTCCTCCCTGTTCATACTTGGAGAGTCCATAATACCGATTGATTCTAAATCCCATAAATGTTGTATGCTAATATTATCAAGAGGTGGATCAGGCTTAGTCCATTTGTTTTCATAAGAAGATTGAAAGTATGTAAGTACGTTCAAGTCATCATTATGAGACGTGTTGTCGGTTTTACCGGATAAAATCCATCCAAAAATTGAATCTAAGAGATATAGATTTTCTTCAATTTGAATCTTTTCTTCCAACATTATGGAATGATAGTAGTCATTTCCTATCAGAATATCAACACGATCTGACAAGGAACCGTCGTCGGCTAGTACGACTTTCTTGTTATGTATTCCCTTAATTAACTCTTGTTTAGGATATGAAACACCATGTGTAATGGATGGCACTGCGTTAGCAAAAACTTCCTTAGTCTTGTTCATCTTGGTTTGTAAGTGGAGTTTGACTAATGGACTATCAATCTCTCGCGGCCTTTTAGCACCAAATGTAAATACCAATAAATGATTTTCCTCTTCTATATCTAAGTCCAGTTCTTTTGCCACATCCTGTGTTATATAGCTTCTCTGTGAACCAGAGTCCAAAAGAATTCGACATTTCTTGGTAATACCATTTTTATCTTTGACGTTGGCTACTGCGGTCTGAAGGATAGTGCTTCCACCACTATGTACATGTAAACTATTAACGAGTCATAAGGTATTTGTACCGAACAACTTAGGGCACAGTGATCTATCATGTTTTCCCCTTGAATTGCAATGTGGGCAATACTTTATGATCTCGCATGGAACTGTGCCATGGTTAGTTCGTAGGCATTGAAAACATCTATTCCTTAGTTTCATTTTCCTCTGTTCTAAGGTAGGATATACCTGACATCTATCATTGTAATGGTCACCTTGACAAAAGACACACGACACTTTCATTCGTTTCTGATGATTAACATTGAATGTTTCATTTCTCTGACCTTCGAATCTCCTTTTCATTGGCATTGGAGTTCTTGCAAATGTGGAGAAAAAGGATCCAACTTTGTTGAAACGATTTTCCGTTCTATTAAACTTGGGCTTTGCTTTATTAAACCGTTTATTGGACTTCATCGATCTAATATGTAGAGCATCAGTTGTATATCGGACTTCTTCGGATCCGTTTTTGTGATTAAACCCTCTTGCATCTTCCTTTGCCGTGATGATGATGTTTAGTTGTTTCCTCATTGCTTCAATAGATTCAGATTCCGATTTTAATCTCATTTCATACAGTATATCTTCCGGAAATTTCTCCATAATCAAGAATCGTAAGTGATTATGAGATGTATCTTCTCCCATAGATTGTAAGACACGCAGATGTTTCTCAATTTCATCTAGAGTCTTCCGACAATCCTCAAATCTAACCGCTGGCTTTATTTTGTAAAGAGTGGCATAGTGGGCATCTATGACATGTTCACGCTTCCCATATCTTCCCTTTAAAGTATCCACCGCTATTTGGTAGTTCTCGTTGGTAGTCTCCAAGCCTTCAATCATGTTTTTTGCCTCTCCATCCAAAGAAGCCTTCAAGTATAGAAGCTTGTCCACATCTCGTAGGTTTCTTTGACCTATATTCGAATAAAATTGATCCCAAAATGGAAACCAACCCATAATGTCTCCTTTGAACTTCTGCAAAGTCAATTCAGGCAGTTTACTGCGATTATCCGAGAAGGTAGATGGCTCCTTCACTTGTGAGTTCTTATCGGCTTGAATGGTTACGTTAAGTTCCGCTAACATTTCTTCACCTTGCAATTGAGAAGTAGTAAGGTTTGAAATCTCGTCCGCGTTCGGTGTACTACTGACATTAAAATATTGATAGAGATCAGCATTGAAGCGATTAAGCATTGATTGTAGCTTTGAGGCATTAATCGCACTCTGTTCTCGCTTCTCATTATCCCAAGGACGATTCACACACAATGTTTCTGCCTCCTTTGACAGTACTAAAATGCTTGACGCAAAGGTATTCAGACGACTAAGTAAAATTCCCTCCATGTTTATTCAATTCTGAAAACATTTTAAGTATCTAGTTGACAAATTCATTGATGCATGATATTTAAAGTCGCAATGTTCATTATTAAGTTATTGACATTATCAATAATCTAGCAGAAAGTATAAAATTATTTGTAAGTTATTTAATTAATTAATAAAATGTTTTCATATATTTAAAGAAAGAAAGGTTCTCTTTAAACTGTTAACAGATCCCTACATTATATTTGTAAGTTGAAAAAATTGTTGAAATGTCAAACAAAAATAATAAAATATTTCATAAATTATAAGTCTCATATGCTGCTGACTGTACTTGCATTATAATTGTTATAGAATGGAATAATATTTGTAATATTTATATTGCAACATGAAAGTAAACAATTGGACAGAAAATTATATGAAAGAGAATGTCATAATTTGGAAACTAGAGATTATGGTTTGACATACCTGTATTAAATATTATTCATAAGTTTTATGGATGTCTCGAAGTTCATGAGAATCATAAATATTGTTGTTGGTTTATAACTTCATAGGAATTATCCGGTAGAAATCTCCCCTTATTGTAAACCTATGACAATAATACACATTTCCTAAATATATGCAGTTATAACGTTGTTGTGAAATATATTCAAATAAATCTGTTTTATTGACGCATCTCTATTCAACTTTATATAACCTATGGTTGTTATTGTAGCGAGTTTGTTTCAGAATAAACTTGGATACTTAACAAGATAATTTATTACCTAGTTTGATACGATCGGTATAGAATCGAGTATAATATAGTTAGAGCACATATTTTATATATAAAACGAGAAAGTAAATCAGAGAAATATCTCATAAATGTTGATAAACATGATTGTTTTGATATTTGGTTCGTACGACAAATACTCACCTTATGTTCACGATTTAATAAGTCAATGATATTAACACCCTTTTTACACATCACTTTATACATTTATTCATCGTAATCACAATGAATATACACCAAATAACACTATTTATCACCATATCTGAATAAAATATTTCGAAAGGTACAATTTGGCGGCGTTAAACAACCATTTTTTCAACAACTGGTAAAAGTGACATTAGGGCTGCGTACAACTGCGGCGTGTTCGATTATACGCTGCAATCGAATTGTCAGTCGATCAAATTTGTCGTCGAACAATAAATGTTATTTATTTGGTGGTAAATGGGTAATAAACACAACACTTTATTTATTTTCAAATAGCATAGACGAAGTGGTTGACTTCATCGCATAATAATCGTAAGACGTAAAATATAGTGAATAAAATAAAATCGCCGATGTTTCGATACTCGGTGCATAAATCGTTGTTCATAGCATATTTGACTCGTTTGAAATAATCCGAATAAACAATCGATGATGTGAATATGACGCATCGTATTCATACCTCGAATCGATCTATTAAAATCAAGTATCGATTCGAAGTATCACCGTACATTCTAGAATTCGTCACAACTATCGAATCGTCGTGATTTGTCCGCACGAACTATAATCGATTTTGATTATCTCATTTTGAGTATAATACGAATTGTAATACTTTAGTAAACGTCTGACTCACCACTTTACTTTCAAATACGCAATAATTTTGGTTAGGCAATCTAGCTACTAAAGATTTGTATGAAAACTATTACACCACAATCTGACACATTTAGGCTGAAAATTATACCATAATTTATCAAGTAATCGCAATACCGAATTCTAAACTACGGCCAGTGATTCTAACAACACTTCCCTCAAAGTGCCACCAGAATCCCAGCACTGTTCTTCACCAGAATTTGTCGCCACAGCATGAGGGGTTACTGCGACAACAAACTAATTTAACATTGCCCGGGTTCATAGTATTTAACCTAACCTGTAACTCGCTTCGCTACTGAAATAATAGCCCTATTTGTTGAATAGGAATGCGTCAGATGTAATGCAATAGTTCATACCTGCTAATTTACAAGCTCGCTCCACTCTGCTGCTATCCTCACATCCGTGTAGTATCATTATTTGTGTTCCTTCATCTCACAGGAATCTCCTCTCACAAGATTGTCGTCTCCTTTCTGGAAAAGGTATATACATGACTTCCATTGTCATGTATTGTTTGCGCCTTGTATCTTAGCATAAAATTGACATTACCAGACTATTTATCTCTGTGTAACGTCTTGCAGTTAATATATTAAAACATATGATACAGTATGAAGTCAGTTCCCCACAGTCCTCAAGGAATACACCATTTACGAGGATTGGACCTGATCTCATCCATTACGAACTTCAATCACTCGACTGCGACTGCGACAGAGCGTTGAGGGGATACGAGGAGCATGTTAAGCCAGCATATAAGGACCATCAGATTCGTCAATCTTCCGGTCAAATAAATAGGTACAACTAGGTACAAATAGATAAGTAAGGAGAATATCTCTCCACATAAGTTACCCGTTCCCAATGCGTCCCCGGTCAAAACGAATGCTATCACATGCCCGGGAAAGCATCCGCCTGACTGGGCGATGCGTATAAAACTGCAAATAATGTGTAATTATATTGGCAATAAGTAACACAAGGCCACAAACTTAACTGATAGAGCAGGCGAACTGGAGCAATCACAAAATACTTTAGTTAATATGCATGTGCACTCAAAGGGTCCAAAAACAAACTAAATTGCCTTGTCAAAGAAAATAATTGAATAGTAAAAATAAGAAATTCAAATATCTCACCATAGACAATCTAAGAAGAGTCAGTAACGTGGAAAGCCAAGACGTTGTCAAAGAAGTATGAATATAATCGCGAGTCGTCGCGACAGAGGGCATGCGTTAAAAACGGTACGGATACGATGCGTCACTGCGATTCCGTACCGACTCCGTATTTTAAGCGGCGGTGTGGAGGGCATGCGATAAAAACGGTACGGATACGATGCGTCACTGCGATTCCGTACCGTCACCGTATTTTAAGCGGCGGTCTGGGCGCACCTTAACGAGTAGAAAATATTTTTGAAACATAATGAGTCGTTTAAATTTATAAAGAAGATTTCTAGCATCATTCGATAGAAATTGACAAACAACTAACCTAATCTTCATTACTAATACTAATACTTCACAAAAAATGTGTCAGACATTTAATATTCACGTTAGAAGGACAACAGCATTTTGTGTGGCAAATCCAATTCTACCTACGAAAAATAACAACGTTGCAGAAACGCGCGCCGATTCCAATATAACACATTCCGTAGCACGGGACTGTGCTCGTATTGTACCTACCTATATTGCCACTCGCAACACTGAGGAAGCCAAATAACAAGGTAAGTAATATTCCTTTTTGCAATATCGTTCACCTCGGCCATACTAAGAAAAGTACTAGGATGTTTTTATTGTATTTTTTTCTTTTGTATTTGTGACTCAAACATATAATTAATTTCATTTAAATTCATAATAGGTACATATAACTAATTACATTATTTCATAAGTTTGTATGTATGTATTAAAATAGCGGTCTTAGCCCAATGTTCTCGTGTGGTCGTTTTGTCACCACAGAATGTACTCGAGCTGAAAATCCGCGCATGTAGGTACGGCATGCGGGCTGCAGTAAATGCTGCGCCTGGCCTTTTCGCTTGCACGCACACGGCTCGAAATTTATGATTATTTTTGTTTTTGTTTGTGTTCGTGTGTGAGCAAATAAATATTTATTTATTTTTATTTCCATCTTTATTGTTTACCTACCGTAGTCGAGTGAAATGTATCGGTGTGCCAAAACTAGTTGAAATCCATCTTCCTTTTGGCGTGATGAGGTGGGTTAGAGACATTTTAGTACCTACGTATTTTCTTTTAATTATACTCTAGGTTCAATCATTTTATTCTCATGACTTTATAACAGTGTAATTGTCTTGATTTTCTATTGAATATTAATGATTTAAATTTTATTATGGCAATTCCGGCTTCATACTTCCTTTAGGTACCACTTACTAGATTGGGAGCGTAGTTGAATATGAGGTGGATATTGGAGGGACGGGGGCATTCCGTTTGTGAATTAGACGCAAGAAGGTTATTCGGTAAAAGTAATGTTCTTATATTCAGTTGTGTGATTGTGCAAGTGTTCAAAAATATATTGAATTAATCAGAAAAGTTACGGAGTATCATTTCAGCAAAAACTAACGTTGCAGAAATGCGCCCGATGCCAATATATAGGTATAACACATATACCGGGGCACGTGCTCTCGTACCTACCCTACAAAAGCGATTTAGCCACCCGCAACCCCGGGAAACCAAAATAACGAGGTACAATACTCCTTTTCAACCAACTTCAACGAAGTGGGTGGGTCTGTTGGTGGGGATATTTTATATCTATGATAAGTTCCTTTTTGTAACATACTCCATTTTGGTCTGGGTCCTATTTTGAGGAGACATTTCAGCGATATCTAGGCTTTATCACAGATAAGGTAATGGTATAAATATAAATAATAATAATAATAGAACGTAATTATAGAACATAATATAATATTCTTGTTTACTTATGCTTCATTTTCCAATTTCTCGATTTTATATTACCATAAAAAAGAAACACCGTTTTTACGATGTAAATTCAAAAGGAAATTCTGCGAAAAATAACAACGTTGCAGAAATGCGCCACGATTCCAATATAACGCATTCCGGGGCACGGGACTGTATCTACCTACTCAGCGAGGGCGATATTGCCGCCCGCCACCCTGGGAAGCCGAAATAAGGTACCTACTGTGTTTTATTTTTTACTAGCTGCCCCGCGCGGTGTTACCCGCTCATCCCACGGCAACACTACATTCTTTCGGGGTAAAAAGTAGCCTATGTGTTAATCTAGGATGTCACTGTCAGCTACTTCCATACCGAAGTTTATCAAAATTGGTCTAGTTTTTTAAGTGTAAAGAAGTGACAAACATACACATAAACACACTCACAAACTTTCGCCTTTATAATATTAGTGTGATTTTATTTTTTATTTAAGGGACTATCTTACATAAACCGACCTATAGTCCCAAACTAAGCTATGCTTGTACTATGGGTACTAGACGACGATACCTTTACATAATATTATATGTATAAAAATAACATCCATGACCCAGGCACAAATATCACGAACCGGACCACCGGCTCAGTCAACTATGTTTTATTCCTTTTTGCACTATAGGTAGGTTACCTCAGCCTAAAGATTTAGTCCTAAATTGACACAAACAACCAAATTGTACAAAATTTCATTAGTTCAGAATTCGTAATAGTAAACATATATATTATGAACATTAGCCAATACATATTCCGCGCGGAAGAAATAGACGTAGCCGTTTTTTATCCTACTTCGTTATGCCAAAACGGCATTTTTGATATACAGGAGTGGTCTGGATCGAGATCTGGGTATCGCTTCTAGATTATGGTACCTACGGAACCCTTCATGCGCGAGTCGGACTCGCACTTGCTCAATTTTTTAGTCCTAGTAAGATAATTGATACCCATTTCAAATATATTTCTTTATATTCTGATTGCTTTTACAAACTGAATTCAATAGATAGGCTATTTACTCTCGTCAAACCATGAAATTGGACGAACAAACAACTCGTTATGCATCTCACGTTATATGACAACTCTAATTTATAGCTAGCCTGCGACAAAATTAAATGGCCGCAGGCACCGCAGGCACAGTGGTCGAAAATTGATATTTTTTTCTGGACTTTTTTTCCAATGGAGTATTTCATAATCCGTTCGTCCAGTGGTCAGTGCAGGGTGGCGGGTGTACCCCCATCGCTCGCGAGTCCATTTAACTCCCCCTCCCCCCCACACTCGAATGCCCCCCACCATGCACGTTTGTTCAGGAAAAACGCTCTCCAATAAAAACACGATTCGAGAGAACAGCGTGAATCGAAAATTAATTATAGCTTTGAATTAAACGTTAATAGCATTTTTCAGTCTTTGTTCGTGTTTTCAGCTGAGCAAATATTTAAATAAATCGTTTTTTTTTTACCTTAATGCTTGCCTATATGGATGAAGACCAAAAAGTTTGCAACCTTAACTCACCCTTAACTCACTCAATTAATATTTGTATCAAAGTCTCCGTTGTGCGACGACAGTTAACCTTTCAATAACGTACCTTAAGGTTTTATTTTAAGGTTCCTTATTGTATCGTTATTTTTTGTCGCACAACGGAACTTTTTTAATATACCGATATACCTACCACTGATTCGTACGAAGCTATAAGAAAAGTATCAGGACAGAAAAAGAGTGGAACTCTCTTCCTGCGCACATTTTCCCTGGAAAATATGACTTGGATCTTTTCAAGTCGTCTCTCCATCCTTGGCCTTATTGTCACTTAACATCAGGTACAATTGAGGCCAAATGCTTGACTATCGAAAAAAAAAACAAGTGATCTGAGTTAATAAACGTGCCTTCAATTTTCCGGGTTTTATTCGTATTATTGTTTACTCTGTGGCAAAACTATACCTATACCGATCTGTAACGTACCTAATGCAACATAATCTGCTTCCTTTATAATCTGAGACTGAATGTAAATTCATCAGAACGAATGTAAAGAGCCCTAAAAAACACTGAAATCCCTATAGGCCACACATGCCAAGAATATTTGAGGAGTTCTTTCGATTTCTCATGGATTGCATCATCCGATTTTAACCAACACACCCAGATTGGTCCCATAGAATTCTGACCTCTTCGCGTACACAAAAATAATCTTCCTAATCGGTTTATAAATGACGGACTTCGAAAGTAACAAATAACAACTAAATTAAATATATTTAAAACACCCCTGAGTAAAAAAGATTTAGAAAAAGCTACTAAAACTGAACACAACTACAAAATTTGGAATTCTTAGCTTCAATATTGGTTGAGATCTTGTCACTTGTTCCAATTAAAGCTGAATATTTTGGAAACTACTGGTCTTATTTCAACCAAACGCAGCTAAGAACCATCTCGACGGACAAATCTCTCGATTAAAAAAAACGCACTCTAATTGGTCCATTCGTTTGGGAGCTCCGATGCCACAGACAGACGTATCTGTGTATCTAGACACAGATCTTCCCTCACCCCAAAGAGGGATCTTTTTGGTCAGGGGTTAAAAAAGAAAGCCAAATTGAGAAACTCTGGATAGTCCAAGTCGGTTGAAAATAAACTTTATCTTTAAGGAAAAGTAATGATTGTATTAGAAACTAAGATAGGAAAACACTTTACCCGGAACATAAAGAATACATAACAGCGAGCCATTTGTTCATGGATATGGCTATTTTATCTAACGCTAAGCATCAATTTATCTCGATTATAAACCAAGCTTCATTCTCAGAAACATAATGACTGCCCACACACACCGTTGGCGCGACTAACATAGCTGAATTATTACTGTGATTATATCAGAACAAACCAATCTAACAAGACAGTGGTTTCCAATTGCAATATTATAGATTTAATTTTAAATATTGATCTATTTCGTTAAGAATTAAATCTTCATCCTGGCAGAAACATAATGGTTGTACTACACACACGCCGACCACGCGCAGTCCCGGCAATGGGCGACTAACAGAGCGGCACGCATTGCCGGGACAGTTAAAAGACTGCGTAACGACCGGCCATTTGTTCAGTGCTTTTTCATTTACCTCGTGGCGCCTTCGCATATGCTGCTGTTTAAATCAATATAGTAGTAGTTACAGTCGAGTTCATTTACATCTACACACTTACGAGAACAAAAATATCTGAGCACGACCCTATTGTTAGGAGCATTAAGTCGTGTTCAGATATTTTTGTTCTCGTAAGTGTGTAGATGTAAATGAACTCGACTGTACATAGCGAGAGACTTTAATAATTATAAACTCACGTAAAAATTGTCAGGAACGGTCCAACAGGATCGAACTCATATGAAGCTCTCATCAACATGGAACTCTTCATTAGTGGGCCGTGACGTGAGTCGCGTCAGCACAGATAGCTGTCCCTGGTGAAAAGCTTCATATGAGTTCGAAACATGTCGGGCCGTTCCTGACAATTTTTACGAGAGTTTTAACCGTTTTTTGTAATTATTAAAGTCTCTCTCTATGTGCTTTTATCAGGTAGGTACTGCTATGCAACTCATGTCATGGCACACTGCAGAAGAGCTTCATGGTGATGATGGTCTCCATATGAGTTATGTAGAAACATTTAAACCGTTTTTATTAGGGTTCCGTAGTCAACTAGGAACCCTTATAGTTTCGCCATGTCCGTCTGTCCGTCTGTCCGTCCGCGGCTTAGATCCGTGATCATTAGTATTAGAAAGCTGAAATTTGGTATGAGTATGGGTATGTATCACGCCGAAAAACGGTAAAATAAAAACTAAAAAAAAATGTTTTTTTCGGGGACCTCTAGAACGCCTAAAGTGGGGGTGATATTTTTTTCGCTTCAACACTATTGTGTGGGGTGTCGTTGAGTAGGTATTTTGAAAATAATAGGGGTCTCCTAACATTAGTTTTTTATAAAGTCAGAAGTTTTGTAAATATTCGCTCCGAAAATAAAAAAAATAGCGTCCACCCCCCCCCCCCCCCCCCCCCCCCCTCTAACTTTTCAACCACGGGTCAAAAAAATATGGGAAAATTCATGAACATGAGGCCTTATAAGTACTTTCAATGAAAACTATATTGAACAAAATCGGTCAAGCCGTTTTTGAGTTATCGCAAAATTTCATAATTTTCTTAAAAGGACGTAAGTTGACTTCCAGAAGGTAATAAGTAATTACAGGTTACTTTGGCATTTATGACCTTTTTATAGAGCTTGAAATCTTTCTCGTAACTTAAGTCTATTGTGAAGGATGAGCAACTACGGAACCCTACACTGAGCGTGGCCCGACATGCTCTTGGCCGGTTTTTATAATTATTAAAGATGTCTCACGATAGTTTCAATAATATTAAAGAGAGACTTATAGCATGAATATAAGCAGTGCATATTTAGTAAGCTAGTGTAAAACTTTACCAAAGGAAATATTTCCCATACCTACTGGACACGTCGATCAGGCATTCATCTAGTTGGGGCATTCCACCACTATTTAGTTTATGTAACACTTACACTCTCGACGTTGACCAAATCGAGCTCCGGCAGCTGGCGCGACTAACAGAGCGGCAAGAGTTGCCGGAACAGTTAAAAGACTGCGTATAAGTGCCGCCAGCCCGCCATTTGTTCAGCGAGGGCACAGGGGATAATTCGACCAATTTTAGAAAAATTATGGAGATCTCTCCATCACATCACCATCCGTCACTTTTGACTTGACAAGTGGCGATATCTCTAGAACATCGCAACTTCGCCAATCCGGTCGAATTCAATTAGCGTCTCCTTTGTATGTGACGGCGTAGATAACAGGCGCATACTTAACTTGTCCGGGTAGTACGTGAAATTAAACAGCAGCACCTCTAGCATAACTGTCATACGCGACTATTTCTCGCGCGACATAATGAACCGCCTCTTTCTAAGCGGTAATGTGAGAGAGTGACGGGTAGCGCCATGTCGCGCGACAAGAGTCGCGAAGCATAGTTCTGCTAGACGTGCAGGTTAGGGCTCTTTCATTTGCTTCGCTACTATTGTATCACTACATAGTATAAAACAGTCGCTGCTGTCTGTCTGTCCCTAATATATGCTTAGATATTTAAAACCACTCAACGGATTGTGATGCGTTTTTTAATAGATATAGTGATTTAAGAGGATGCTTTATATGTATAAAACATGGTTTATCATCATTCGCTAAACAACTTTTTACAAATAATCACTTAACAAACAACGATTCACAAATTATTCATTTCACAAACCTATCATTCCTTAAAGTGCTCATTTTACAAATAATTACTCGACAAATATACATTTAATAACTTTGACACTTTATAAACATATTGAAAGACAAGTTTCATTTCAAAAATGTTCACTTCACAAATAAATCGTTTTAAAAATCAGTTATTTAGCAAAACGTTAATTGATAAACTATTGTTTCATAAAAATATTAAAAATAACTCTCTATGTAACGAAACGCAGGGCGGTATGAAGTTTAATACTGAACTTCGTATTTTTTTTTAGCTGATTTTGGGCTTAAATTATTATTGTAGATTACGCTAAAATAAACATGTCTTGTTATTTAAACCTTTTCTCTCAGAGCGATATTTACCGAGATATTGGGGTTCAAAAAAATATGTTTGACATTTTTAAGCTAAATTAGATTGAGTGATGTTCCATTTTTTAAGCAAGCATTTTGACGCTCCGCTCGCTCCGCTATACATGGTCATAAAACAAACCTAACCTAACCTACAGTTTTCGGTTTTTGAGCCATGTTACCTAAAAAACCTCAATATCTCGGTAAATATTAATCTGAGCCAGAAAGTTCAAATAACAAAACATGCTTATTTTTTAACATAAATGGCGTTCACGCCATGATGATTTATTAAACGAAATAATTACCAAACAATGCATTTTACTAACGTGTTTTTATCATTCGTTATTTTGTTAGTTGACTAAAATAATAAATGAATAATTTGCTAAATAATGTTTTGTGATATGATGTTTTGTCCAACAAATAATTTTTATCATGATCTATTAGTAAAACTATATTTTATGTATAACGTATAATTTGGGAATCGAAAATTTATTTAACGTTGTTTGTAAAATGAATATTTATGAAACGTTGTTTAGCAAGTGATTAACTACCATAAAACATGTATAATTTATCAGCATTGCACCCGTGCGAAGCCGGGGCGGGTCGCTAGTAGTCATATAAGGTACACAGCGACGACCTAATATATAGCAGTAGACATAATTATAATTGTTTGTAAATATTTACTTTGTTTATGATCAAAGCTTTGTACCTACTTGACAAACATTACATAGCCGATTCATACGCTACCATGAACGGCATGAACATAGATGACATAGACATTAGATGACAGGGGCTTTCAAAATTCGGAATTTCTTCTAGATATTTATCAACTTTGAGAAGAAATCTTTTACCCCTTAATTAGTTTAACGGCGCTACTACGAGTATTACTGGTTCAGTGAGCTGTAGACCCCGCGAGTCTGTTTGAAAATGGGTAAAATGTGTTTCACTCAAACACGCAATGAAATGTCGTCATAACGTGCGTTATAACAGGCTTCGAAGTATCACGTTTCGGGCGGAACAAGTCGAGAGAACTGTAAAGGAATTTCATACAATATTGAAGGCCTAGGCCGGGATTTTTTTTAAGCATGGCATCTTTGTCCATGAGCATTGTACAGGCTAAACTGCTAAATTATATATTTTTGGGTGGTGTATTTATTTATTTCATTGCATATGTTTGAGAAAAGCACTATACATGCCGTAGCCGTGAAAAGAGCTTGCCGGCTTCGTATCACTATCCGTTCTCCCTACGGTCGGCCGTCTATACCTATTCACCCGACAAGCCCTTCTTTGGCGTCTGCAGTAATGTACTATTATTTTGAGTTGTAAGTAACTATCGAACCTGTGGGGCTAGCATATCTTGCCGCGACTTCGCTTGTCACACGCGACTCAGCGTCACCTGTCTTGCTCGCACGGTATTGAGAGGAAAGTGACAGGTAGTATTTGTCGCGCGACAAAGAGTCACATGTCACAGTTATGCTAGACTTGTTGCTCACAAAATTTCACGAGAATCAATCGAGAACTACGACGGGCGAGAACAACTGGAAATCTGGACAACCAAACATCCAAATATCCAGAATTCGGGTAGACGAAAGAATTTTTGGCCAAGCTGAAACGCAGACGCTTCACTCACTCGGTAAATTATGACAGTTGGTACTTATACACGGCGTCGATTACCGGGGGGTTGGCAGTTGATGGACTAACAGAGTACCGCGTTGTCCGGAGTTCGTAACGACCAGTAATTTGTTCAGCGTTTAGGCGCATTCACATACGAGTCGCATTTTCCGGAAATTTGTCAAAATTCTGGCTTTAGAACGCTGTCATTCAGTTACGGACTAGTCTAGGATAAATTAAAACATATAGGAAATATAATTGCTTATAAAACGCATGTCCATTTTTACATACATTTTCGGAAAATTTGACTTTATTTTTCACATATCTCCGTAATTATCTGTCCTAGAAACAAAATTCGAAATATAAGTTATAGTAAGTAAATCTAATTCTCTACGACATTGCCTAAGCTTTTTTCCAGCTAAAATGCTCCTAAGCGACGATATAAGCCAGTAGTTTGATATATTGCTAAAAATTGGGATTTTTTAAATTTTTTCAAATGTGCATATCACCGTAACTATCTGTCCTTGAAACAAAATTTTGAATGTTAATTATAGTAAATTCAATTGTCTACACCATTGTCTAAGCTCGTTTCTAGCTAAAATGCTCTTAACCCTTTGACCGCCAAAGACGGCAAATCACGTCATCGGGAATTCGTGCCACTGACGCCAACGACGTCTATTGACGTCAAAAATTTCAATGGTCAAAAACATGCTAATACAAACCACTATATGTGTTTTTCAATCTCTGTTGATTTTGGAGCAATTTTTTTTTTTGGTTTGGCGTCTGTGGCACGGTGAATTGCTTTGCCGCTTGGCGCTCTAAAGGTTAAACGAAGGTATAAGCAAAAAATCTGCAGTAATTGCCGGTTTTATCAATATGGCGGCGGGCGCGGAGGAGGGGGAATTGTGTATTTTGCATTTTAAACACTCACTAACCATCCTAGACAACATATCAAAAATTCAAAACTACCGGACCGTTTTTTGTAAGGTCAAACTCCTTTATTCACTGGATTACCACTCTATCTTTTCAACCACGAATCAAAAAATTATGAAAAAATTCATGAAAATGAGGCTTTATAAGTACTTTCAGTGAAAACTATATTGAATAAAATCGGTCAAGCCGTTTTTGAGCTATCGCAAAATTTCATAATTTTCTTTAAAATGACGTAATTGCCGCGCGGTGTACTTATACTTCGAACGTTACACCATATCAGTTAAGTGCCATACTGCATTAAAACATTCCGCTCAATCTGGCGCGTATAATCGATAACTTCCAGAAGGTAATAAGTAATTACAGTTACTTGGCGTTAACGACCTTTTAGAGCTTGAAATCTATCTCGTAAGTTAAATCTCGGGCTTAAAATCGCTGTTTTAAGCCCGTCTATTGTGAAGGATGGGCAACTACGGAACCCTACACTGAGCGTGGCCCGACATGCTCTTGGCCGGTTTTTATTTAAATAAACTAGTTATATTATTATAAATCGCTTTCTTTCATTAAGGGGTTTCCTTCTTAAAATGTTTTTAGGGTTCAGAAAGTCCATCAATCCAAAAAAAACGTTTTGATCATTTAATGCCGTATATTTAAGTAAACGCCGCCCACTTTATTAATACATTAGATATGAAATAAGAACTTATGACTACGACTACAACTCTATTTACATGAAACTGCGTACCAGCGTATTCGCATACATTAGCCGTTTTATTATGAAATACGCTTAATAAATATACAATAAAACGTTCTTTCGCCCTATTTTATATTCAGCTGAGCGCACGTTTTCTATCTCGATCTTTCAGCAATTTGTTACTGTCTCTAGGAATTAATTAGGTATTTATTTGTATGATCCTGAACCAGAATATGTAGTGGGTATGGTACAGAATGTTGCTCCGAAATGTTCAGTTCATTTTTAGGGTTCCGTAGTCAACTAGGAACCCTTATAATTTCGCCATGTCCGTCTGTCCGTCTGACCGTCCGTCCGTCCGCGGCTTAGCTCCGTGATCATTAGTACTAGAAAGCTGAAATTTGGTATGAGTATGTGTATGTATACCGCCGACAGAACGGTAAAATAAAAATAAAAAAAAATTTTTTTTCGGGTACCTCTCGAACACCTAAAGTGGGGGTGATTTTTTTTCTTTTCAACACTGGTGTGTGGGTTGTCGTTGAATAGGTCTGCTAAAAATAATAGGCCAGGGGTCTTTTAACATAATTTTTTGTTAAAGTCAGCAGTTTTGTAAATATTCGCTCCAAAAACAAAAAAAATTGTGTCCCCCCTCTAAATTTTCAACCATGGGTCAAAAAAAATCGGGAAAATTCATGTTAATGAGCCTTTATAAGTAATTTCAATGAAAACTACATTGAACAAAATCGGTCTAGCCGTTTTTGAGTTATCGCCAAATTTCTTATTTTTTCTTCAAAAGGTCGTAAGTTGACTTCCAGAAGGTCGGTTTCTAGGGCGTTTACGACCTTTTTATAGAGCTTAAAATCTTTCGTAACGTAAACCTCGGGCTTAAAACAGCAGTTTATTGTGAAGGATGAGCACCTACGGAACCCTACACTGAGCGTGGCCCGACATGCTCTTGGCCGGTTTTTTATATTCGATCAGTTTTCTGTAGGTATCGAAGATGAAGTTTAAAAAAAAACAGGCCAAGAGCATGTCGGGCCACGCCCAGTGTAGGGTTCCGTCGTTCCCCATCCTTCACAATCTGTTTTAAGTCCGAGGTTTAAATTACGAGAAAGATTTCATATCTAGCTCTCTCAGCTCTATAAAAAGGTCGTAAACGCCAAAGTAACTGTATTTACTTAAGGTATTACCATTGAGTATGGCACTTAACTAATATGTGTAACGTTTGAAGTATAAGGACACCGCGCGGCACTTAAATTTGGAAATTTGGCGGTAACTCAAAAACGGCTTGACCGATTTTATTCAATATAGTTTTCATTGAAAGTACTTAATAAAGCCTCATTTTCATGTTTTTTTTCATAATTTTTTGACCCGTGGTTGAAATGTTATAGGGGGGGGGGGGCGCTATTTTTTTGATTTCTGGAGCGAATATTTACAAAACTGCTGACTATATAAAAAAATAAAGTTTGTAGACCCCTATTATTTTTAAAATACCTACATTCAACGACACCCCCCCACACACTAAGTGTTGGAACGTAAAAATCACCCCCACATTAGGTGTACGATAGAGGTACCCGAAAACGGTTTTTTTCTAGTTTTTTTTACTTTGTCGGCGCGATACATACACATACTCATACCAAATTTCTAGTACCTACTAATGATCACGGAGCTAAGCCGCGGACGGACGGACAGACGGGCAGACGGACATGGCGAAACTATAAGGGTTCCTAACTGACTACGGAACCCTAAAAAGAGTAATATATTATGAGCTTCGATCGGCCGCGTCGGCCGCTAATCGTGTTAACGATTAGCCACCGTCACGACCGATTGGAGCTTATGAAGGTGAACCGCAAACCGATTTGAAACATATGTCGAGCGTTACTCGTTTCATATGTGTTTTACTATGTCAATTTCAATTTCAAGGAGAGAAATATTTCAATATGTTATTTTATACTCGCGTACCTACTGTAAATCTGTCAATTGTAATTTCACAGACAAAATCACAACAACGCACTTTTTAACGCACGCACTGTACCAAAATTCTATACTCTATGGTACCCGCTACTGAACTTTAATATTCATAAGGCACCTCTCTATTCAACTTAAATAAATTTTAAAAAGAGATCATTGATAAAATAAAAAGACGCTACTGTTCCCTGATTGGTGGAAATTATTTATGAAAAAAATAACTAATCACGAGGCACCCGCCATGACCATCGCGATTTGTGGGGAATGACGATTAGAGCAAAACGTGTTTTTTCTGCGTTCTGCTCGTTAAAAAGTAGGTATTGTATGCAATAGTTACATAAAATACATAAAACAATACTATTTCAGTTTTTGTTTTATAATCCATGTGTATCTACTTATCTATCTCGATTTATAGCTACTTAAAAGCTATCATAGCTTAATATAAATTTAACTAGAACAGCTCCTTTTTTAACATCTATGCAACAATACAACAGCTTTAATTCACTTTATTCAAATACATTGTTTGTTTATACTAATTAATTATACTGCATAAATAAATAAATAAGCCCCAGCGTTTACATTAAATCGGCGAATTGTTAAACAAACTACGTTATTTATTGAAGAAAATTGTGCTGCACAGCTGTCGAAAATTATATTCGAAGCGCAACACAAACGCATTATTACTTATGTGTTTCATTTAATTTTCACTTCTCATGCTTTTTAAATGTTACTTTAGTCTCTGCATATCGAGACTAAAGCTCCTTATTAATCTCTAGGGACTAAAGTAAAATTGTTTTAATTTACTTTGAAAAACCCCTAAACAGCCAATCACGACGTTTGTGAATGGAGGTTTATAGCCATTTTCAGTGATAGGTATACAAACTTTTTGGTGCGTGAAAATAACCTCAAAATTACAACTGCTCAAAAAAAGTAAAATTGTTTTAATTTACTTTGAAAAACCCCTAAACAGCCAATAAGGACTTTTGGAATGGAGGTTTATAGCCATTTTCAGTGATAGGTATGTTGTAGTATTTATAAATGAAGGTAGACTCTGTAAAAATAGTATTACCCACATTGTGAAATATAGTCAGTTGCAATTCGGACATGATGTCTTATTTACTAGCTCCTTATTCTAAAATACTTCATGGTGTCAGGTGTGGTTTACCAAGGATTGCAGTGATTTAACTGTGTAAAGTGAACATATCCGGTGATGGAGAGTAAAAAAGTAACGACGGAGATGGCAACTACCATGAGCAGCGCGATGATTTCGCTACAACAGCCGGCGCCATTGTCCAGTGATGGCAATATGGCTACTAATTGGAATGAGTTTAAAACGGCTTTCGACTTCTATTTAATGGCATCAGGGCGCGATCAGGCAACGAGCAAAGATAAATGCGCATTATTTTTACACGTAATTGGGAAGTACGGACGCGAATTGTATGAAGAATTCGATTTTACGCTCGACAATAAAAGTGATTATTCAACTTTAATAGGAAAGTTCGCCAGTAGATGCGACCCAGAAAAGAATGTCAATTATGAACGGCATTGCTTTTTTGAAATCACACAGCGCAATGATAACTTCGATAAGTATATATCCAGGCTAAGGCTAAAAAGTAAGACCTGTGAATTCAAGGATTTGCGAGAAAGTCTTATTTTAACGCAATTAATAAGAGGTATCGGCGATATTCAATTAAGGGAACGCCTTTTACGGCAAAAGGATTTGAAACTCGACGAAGCCGTGTCATGGTGCCGAGCGGCAGAGGCCGCGAGCGCCCAGGCGAGCGCCGTGCGTGGCGGGCCAGCGCCGGCGCTGAGCGACAGCGCGACCGGCGGCAGCGGCACCCTCGAGGCGCAGCGCGCGCGACCCGCGCCGCCGCCGCGTGGCCGACGCTCGGCGCCGCCGGGTCCTGCGTATCCGAGGGATCGTCAACGCGAGTCAGTGCGGTTCAAATGTGTGCGATGTGATTTAACGCATGCGAAAGATAAATGCCCGGCGTTTGAATCGAAGTGTTATCGTTGTGGTAGGCGTGGGCATTTTTCGAGGTGTTGTTCAAAATTAAATAAAAACGTGCGTGAAGTGGAGTGTTCGTCGGAAGAGAGCTCGTTTGACCCGGGCGAGTCTGGGTGCGAGGAGTTGATCGTGGACGCCGTCGGCGACGACGCCGACGAGTCTGCAGGATGGTACGATAAGATCGACGTTAATGGTATGTCAATAAAATTTAAATTAGACTGTGGTGCGGACACAAGTGTGATTTCACACAAAACTTTTGTTATATCGGGATTTAGTGAGTCTTGTCTACAAAAAGGTTCATTTGTTTTGCGTGAAGTAAGCAAGAGGCGATTGCCAGTTCTCGGGTATTTTGTTGCTAAGTTGTCAAAAGGTAATTATTCCGTGTCAGAAAAAATATTTGTGTTAAATGTCGATTGCAACAGCTTGTTAGGCAGGAGTGCATGTAAAAAATTAAACCTTATAAAAAGAGTGTGTGTTGAAAATATTGATTATTTGTCTAACACTTTTACAGAAAATTTTAAATGTGTTTTCGAAGGTATAGGATGTTTACCTAACGAGTATAATATTCCGATTGACGAGTCGTTTCAACCTGTCGTTAATGCTACGCGGAAAATTCCTATAAAATTGAGGCCCAAATTGCAAGCCGAATTAGATCATATGGAACAGCTGGGGGTGATAGTGCGCGAGGAGGGGCCCACGGACTGGGTGTCCAGTATCGTGCTGGTGGAGCGGCCCGACGGGCGCCTGCGCGTGTGCCTCGACCCGCGCAACCTTAACCGCGCCGTGCGCCGCAGTCACTTCCAGCTGCCCACCTTCGATGAAATCAGCGCTGGGCTCGCGGGAGCTAAATACTTTACAAAACTTGATGCGAACAAAGGTTTTTGGATGCTCCCCCTGAATGAAGCCAGTTCGAAGCTTTGTGCGTTTTCGACTCCATTCGGAAGATATCGATTTTTAAGGTTACCCTTCGGGATCAGCTGTGCCTCGGAACTGTTTCATAATGAAATGCTGAAGATATTTCGCATGGAAGGGGTTGAGATTTTTATAGATGATATATTAATTTGGGGCAAAGATAAAAAAGAACACGATGACCGTCTTAAAAGGGTATTATTGAAAGCGATGAAATTCGGAGTCAAATTTAATAAGGCTAAGTGTGAATTTTATAAAACTAGTGTGTCATACCTGGGGCACATATTTAATGAGCACGGGATGAGTCCGGATGGCTCTAAGATCAAATCCATTCAAGCGATGGAAGATCCTAAGTCAAGAAAAGATTTAGAAAGATTTCTTGGGATGGTGAATTACTTAGCGCGCTATATTCCAAGATACGCCGAGATATCAAATCCCCTGAGAGAGCTCATGAAGAAAGATCGCGAATGGGAGTGGCATAAATGTCACCAAAAGGCTGTGGAAGAGTTAAAACGATGCGTGGTGTCGGCGCCGGTGCTGCGGTACTACGATCCGGCGCTGCCGGTGACGCTGTCGGTGGACGCGAGCGCGCGCGGACTGGGCGCGTGTCTGCTGCAGCGCGGCCACCCTGTCGCGTACGCCGCGCGCACGCTCGCGCCCGCCGAAACGAGGTGGGCACAGATTGAAAAGGAGCTTCTCGCTATAGTCTTTGCATGCTCCAAATTTCACCAATATATATATGGACACGCATCGGTGGAGGTCGAGAGTGACCACAAACCTCTAGAGGCCATTTTCAAAAAGAGTCTAAATGAAACCCCCCCAAGGTTGCAACGAATGTTGTTGCGTTTGCAAAAATACACATTAAATGTTAAGTATGTTCCCGGAAAATATATGTATATTGCAGACACGTTGTCGCGCTCGGCGACTGAGGCGTACACTGATACAGACATATTCGATAAATCCGAAATTCATGTTAATATTGTGTATAACCATACCAATTTCTCAAAAGACAAGTTACATCTGATTAGTGAGGAAACGAAAAAGGATGAATGCCTGCAAAGCGTTGCAAATTATTGTAAAAACGGATGGCCCCATACTAAAAGTGCAGTATCAAGTGTAGCAAAACCGTATTGGTCCGTGAAAGATGAACTACATATAGTGAATGGTATCATTTTCAAAAACGAGCGAGTGGTTATTCCCAACTCTTTAAAAAGAGACATGCTACAACGCATACACGAAGGTCATTTGGGGATCGAAAAGTGTCAGCAACGCGCACGCGACGTGTTGTATTGGGCGGGCATGTCGCGCGATATCGCGCAGGCTGTGGAGCACTGTGAGACGTGCCAGCGCCGTCGCGACGCCAACCGCCGCGAGCCGCTCGCGCCGCACCAGCTGCCCGAGCGCCCGTGGCAAGTCCTGGCCACTGACATATTCCAGGTTAACGATAAAAACTATCTATTGGTAGTCGACTATTATTCCAAGTACGTGGAAATTGCGAATTTAACTAATTTGCAAAGCTCCACAGTGATATCTCACCTGAAAAGCATGTTTGCTCGATTCGGAATACCTGATAAAATAGTATCGGATAATGCCGGAACGTATGCTTCTAATGAGTTCCAGATGTTTGCGAAAAAGTGGGAGTTCGATCACGTGACAAGCTCTCCTCATTACCCCAGATCAAACGGCCTCGCCGAAAGAAATGTAAGGACTGTTAAAAACATCCTAATGAAAGCCCACGACTCCGGTGAGGACCCGTATATAGGATTGCTTAATTTAAGGAATTCTCGTATCACCGGCGAGCAGCAGTCTCCTGCACAACTGTTAATGGGCAGACGTTTGGCAGACAGATTGCCAAACATCCACCGAGAAGCATATCGTGGCGAGCGCTCTAATGCATTACTTAAAAGAGACAGGGCAGAGCGGACTCGACAAATGAAAAATTACCACGACCGCGGAACTCGTCCGCTCCCGCCGCTGCAAGAAGGAGAAAGCGTTCGTATGCGAGACGGCGCGGGAGGGTGCTGGAGACGCGCGCGGGTGGAGAGCGCCGCGCCCGCGTCCGCCGGGGCTCCGCAACGCTCGTACTGGGTGCGCGACGAGGCCGGGGCCCGCTACCGCCGCAACAGGCAACATCTGATCCGCGCCCGCGAGCGCGTGCCCGCGCAGCCGGTGCCGCGCGACGCATCACCCCGAAATTACGACGATCTTATGCCCGAATCGTCTCCAGCTGTGACTTGTGCATCACCGAAGTCTACTGATGCCGCGAACAGGAATGAAATGGCTCGTCCAGAATATAGGAATACTAGAAGTGGCCGAAGGGTTAAAACCCCTGATTTTTATTAATATTGAGGCCAAAACGGCATAATTCGGTATTCAACATAAATGTAATTAAACTTCAATTTTTAATATGATGTTAGCAAGTAAACTCAAAAAGAAATACCTGTATACTTAATTATAATATAGCAATTCGTTCATACTTTTGATATAGGTATATACCTAGTAACATATAGCGTTTTGTTTGTTTATTTGTATATATATATATTAAAAAAAAAAAAAAAAAAAAAAAAAAAAACAAAGTTACCTATAGGTACAGTGATTGTCAAATGTTTACTATCTATCAGTTTAGTATTTAGTACTTACCTAAATGTCATTAATGAAGCTGATGTGTAATGTGTATAAAATTATTCTTATTCAACTCCTTGTTTGACTAAGCAAACAGGTAATGATGTTGTATTGTGGATGCCTTGTCTACAACTAATTATTTTGAATGTTCAATGTACTAAAATTTTATAATATTACTTTAACATTTTTATCATTATAATAAGAGAGATGTTGTAGTATTTATAAATGAAGGTAGACTCTGTAAAAATAGTATTACCCACATTGTGAAATATAGTCAGTTGCAATTCGGACATGATGTCTTATTTACTAGCTCCTTATTCTAAAATACTTCAAGGTATACAAACTTTTTAATGCGTGAAAATAACCTCAAAATTACAACCGCTCAAAAATTCAAGATTTTATTTAATGAAACACGATTAATTATTACGAATACGAATGTAATTTTATCATGCATGGTCCATAAGTCCATATTAGTCTTATAAAATAGTTTTCAAGTTTGAATCTGTTGGCTAAATATGCAAGCATTTAAAGCGTCACTACAAAAAAAAGAAAAAACCACGGAACATTTCTTTTTTCTATTAGAATTTTGAATGGAATGAGTAGATATCCATTACTTGTATTAAGCTTGAATTGTAATCACCAATTAGACCAATTAACTGTGTCACTTTATAAATTACGGATAAAATATGTAATCATCATCTTCCAATGAAGAAGAATAAAGCTGAAGGGTATAAAGAGGAGTCAATCCAAAATAAACACAGGGTCTATTGATCGAATCTATATTGAAGGAATTAAAATATCCTCAAAGCAAAAATCACAACCAACATTTGACCCACGCCCATCAACATCGCGGGTTGAGAATGAGCCTTAATGAAATGACCATCGGCAACCTTTTTGAGAAAAGGTCTACGTCTCTACTATACCTACTCTCCATTCTCTCCAACCTTTACTTCGACTTCGAGTGAAAATATTGAACATACTTCTCAATTACAAACCACGCCGACCCAGGCTTAGTTTACAGGGGAAAACCATACATTTAAATGTAAAGAATTGTACAAATTGCCCTTTAAATTTTTCTGAGGTTAGATTAACGGCTGTACTACGTAATTGTAAGAAACTTTGTTATAATAAATATCGTAATTTTATATTGAAATTAAAGAAAAGTAGAGTGTTTAACGCGAGACTAAACAACCATAATGACACTCGAACTATTAGCCACCCTCGCATGGCTTGTTTTAGTCCCTTGTTGAACAATCTACTATTATTACGAACAAAGAGGCTCAAGTGCGGATTCAAAGTTAAACGGATATTTCTATCAGTCTGATATTAATCAAATTAACCGTGGTTGAAGTTATTATACATATTTCAACATTTGGCGACGATGTGATATTCCAGGCTTATAGTTGGCTAACCATGACTACTAGTGCCTACGCGACATCTTGGGATATAGGTAGCCGACCCCGATTGAGAATTCATTCTCAAAAAAAATGGGACAAAGGCTAGGAGGATGATATAATTGGCTAACCATGAGAAAAAAGTACTATTTTTGTAAAAGCAAGACCCTTTTCCCCTTCTCCAATCTTACCTATGTTCTAACCATCCGTTATTTATTTTAATATCAGTCTCTTTTGTTAATTTCAATATGTTTTCATTACAAAATCGATAATTCGGATTTTAAAACGAATTTCTCCCTTCCATCAGATTCGGTCCCCCAAAATACTGCGTTCTACCGCCCATTGGCAATTCTTGGACGCATAAGCCCCACTTGAAGGTTACGTTTAATCAATGTGCCCACGTTTAATTGTAATTGGTAGATTGTTCTCAGGGCGGATACAGAGCAGGGACAATGGTCATTTACTCTTCTCCTCACGACTATGACTTACTACCAAGGTACTTAATCATCCAAAATGTTTATATGGTAAAATCATAAAGATTGTCCGTTCCCCACCATATTTCCTATACCCGCGACCGAAGGTCTACTCCGAAGTTTTCCAAATTCGAATTCCATACAGTCTGTTGACAACCAAAACTCACTAAGTAACAAATACCTACTTAAAACAAAGCTCGTATCTCAGTATCAATCTACAAACTAGATACGACGTTTTGAAGAGCAGTGACAGAAATTTTACTGAGTTTTGATTGTCACCTGGCGATACCATACCTACTATGTCTCTCCCTCTACTGTCTCTCCTTCTACTGCCTCTCCCTCTACTGTCTCTCCCTCTACTGTCTCTCCCTCTACTGTCTCTCCCTCTACTGTCTCTCAAGCTTAGTAATTATTAAATAATAGAAAACGATTACACGCTCAGGATGGCATCAATTCAGTCCATCAGTCTGGTCAGAATGACGAGGGAATGTGTCTCTGTCTCGCACTGACGGTCCGGTCTTGTGGAAATGAATGAATGACCGTAAAGGGTTAAGCCAGTCGAGCGTAATTTGAGTCGCGTAATTTCGGTCGCGCGATACATCATGTCACGTGATCACGTCACACTAAGTATGGCGCGACCGAAATTACGAGACTCAAATTACGCTCGTCTCTCGTCTGGCTCCACCCTGGTAGACGACGATAACATCCATAACCCACCAACAAATATTCGAGTTCATCACACAAATATTTTCCCTTGCTGGATTCCAACCCAGGTTCAGTGCACTACAAACTGCGCCAACCGTGTCGTCAATAAAATATAAGTAAATAAAACCCACTAACAAATTACTTAATCAGCAAAAAATCTAGAGATCCCCCGCAGTGTAGCGGTCAGCTAATTCTAATATAAATCCATTCAAACCCAGGCGGCCCCCTGTTTGTAGATTGAATTACATGAGGCGGCGTTATTGTGAAATATAGCACGGTAAGAGAAACCGGGGACAAAACTGGTACCTGCAATGATGCTGACATATTATATTTGTCCAAGCTTGTCTAAATGAAACACTGGGTACACAATTATATTATAATCTTGTCAATTTCAAAACCTCCAAGAAAATCCATCAGTATACAACATAATAAAATACTACAGAAAGTTCACTCTTTTGATCTTTGCAAGACCCGCCTGAGAACTACATCGTATTGGTTGTTTGTGTAAAATCCGACGCAATTAGTCATAAAGCCTGGGAAAGCGAACGACCAACGATAACACGCCTCTAAAGTGGCTAGGAACGCGCACCGATTTACCCGGAACAAACACTGATGCGTCAACTGCGCGATTAGCGACGTGTAGTAATGCACGCAAGCAATAAATAATAAAAGTCTGCAAAAATTAAAAAAATCCCGCAGCGTAGCGGTCAGCTAATTCAATCATAATTCCACTCAAACCCGGGGCCCCCTGTTTGCAGATTGAATTAAACGAGGCAGCGTTATTGTGGAAGAGAACCGGGGGAAAAGTGGTACCTACTTGCAATGTTACAGCTATTTTGTTTAAGTTTTAGCAAAATGTAATTTCTGGGTAGACATATCCTTTTATGCTTAGTCAGACATCCGAAAAAATCCATCACGACACTCAAAAAATTTGTTTAAGGAAAAGCTCAATGCCAGTTTCTTTTGTGTCATAACCCACGAAGCACACAAATGCTAAATAAGAGCTTATACGGCCTTTTTTCAGCTTATTACAGCTGTGTAAGAGCTGTATAGAGCTGTGTGCGGCCTACGTGCTACTTGGAGAGGGCCTTGACTATAACGCCAAATAGTAAGTCTGAATATCCTTGAAAATTCATCACGCCAAGGCTGGAAGGTTTTTACCATTAGTGGTAGGGATGGTTGAACAATCCATGGCGAGTTTGCTTTACATTTATATTTATAGTTGTTTTTTTTAGTAACGGAGTTGTTACTTATATATAGGTCCGACACACATTTTTGTTATATAGACCCACGAAAAAAAACCGGCCAAGTGCGAGTCGGACTCGCGCACCGAGGGTTCCGTACAAACACTTTCCATCCCTAAGTGGTTAAGTTAAGTTTGCACCTGGTATGTATAGCGCCCCATATAAATTAGGTGCAAAGTTAGGTATTAAAAAAACTACTTACTAAATCTCGTTCAAAACAATTTTCGTTGGTAGTTTTTATAGTAATGTACATCATATGTTTTTTTTAGATTTTTCATTTTTTTATTTTAGAAGTTAGAGGGGGGGGGACCAACTTTTTTCCACTTTGGAAGCGTCTGTCACGCAAACTATTCGGTTTAGAAAAAAAATATTTTAGAAACCCTGTATCATTTTTGAAGACCTATCCATAGATACCCCACACATACGTGTGAAAAAAATTTTTGAGAGTATGGGGAGCCCCCAATATTTATTATTATTTTTTTATTTTTGCATCAAAATCTTAATGCGGTTCACAGAATACATCTACCTACCAAGTTTCAACAGTATAGCTCTTATAGTTTCGGAAACAAATGGCTGTGACATACGGACGGACAGACGAACAGACAGACAGACGGACAGACAGACATGACGAATCTATAAGGGTTCCGTTTTTTGCCATTTGGCTACGGAACCCTAAAAATAAGAGCTCAGTTATAGGTAAAGGTAAAAAGGATGATCATAATGCAAGTCTCTACGTTTGTCCGCTCTGAAATTATATTAGAGCCATTAACTGAATGAAGTAAGATAACACTGTAAAAGGTATTAAGTACATTGGAAGTTTCCTACACATCCTACCTTCTTATACCAGCAAAGCCTTTCTAACATTATAATCACAAACCCTGTGTGGCTGTGAATATTTCAGCCATCTAACTGAGAGTTAGATCAGATTCGAGTACATACTTCAAAAAGTGTGATACAGACAGTTTTCGAACTGGTTTGTGCCCTAGATTTGTAAAGGGCCGGGAAATCGTAAATCTGATTTAGAACTTTTAAGTAGTTCCTAAATTCTAAACTTGATTTAGCTTGCCGCCGTTTCCCAGGTTGTACTCTAATTCTAAGTTATGTCTTTATTTACTTGTAAGTTGGTAATTTTAGTTTTATTGCTCTCATCTAATGTGCGCTAACACCCACTCTATCGAAGATGTATTACTAGTACTATCAATAAATTATCTATCTTTAGGCAACTGTAACCAAAAGAACTAAACCAAGCACACATTTCAACAAGATGGTGCTGTATGGATGAACACCCGGCCATACCGAAACCTACATCGCGCTTTTAGGAGTTTCTCTGAAATAATGACCCCCTCCATATAAAACTGTAATAGATAAATGATTTTCAATACAATTAAGGAACTTTTTAATAGTATAGATATATGTTCGTGATATGGCCGTTGCATAGTTGTAGATAATAGATATATGCCAGTTTCCATCAAATTAAGCTCCAGTGCACGATTATTGCTTCGCTATTACATCGAAGCTCATCTTTATTATTTATCACGGAACTTCCAAGAAGTATCCGCTATTTTCTAATACTGTAAGTAGTCCATCGATTTTCTGTTCTTGGAAAGCAAAAGGCAGTTTATGATTGCTTAATAAATGTTACAGCATTTTATTCTTGCATAAACGTTTTAAGTAATGTATATTTTCTCAGAATGTTATTTATAAACAAGGAAAGTGCCCAGTTTCGCCCGTGTGAAAAGAAACATAAATCCTTTTTCACATACCTAATTAAAAGAAAATAATCGGATGGCCATAAAAGTAGGTAACTACTTTATTTTTCCACTGTATGTGGTTTGTAGCATCATCATCAGGGATCGGAAATTCGAGTGGATATTTGCCTATAGTTGACAAAATCTTATTGATATCTCACTCATGCCTCATACAAGGCCGCGTATACCTACAACTGACAAAGAAACCCGCCGCCAAAGTTTAGGTAAATACTCATCCGAATTTCTGAACCCTGATCATGACACTACATTGGCTTGACAAATTATTTTACATAGGCATAGATCGGATACATTTTACCCGACTAAAACAAAAAAAAAACGGTTGACTTCTATACCGACGCGAATGAAGTTGTAGGCGCCATCTAGTATGGAGAGTAAAGAGTACTGTAGACTTTTCCATGCCTTCTCATAAATTTACATAAAATGAGAGGGGTACATCGAGGACCAAGGAGTCGAGGTAATTATAAACACCTTTTTGAACCCAAAAAGCCTTAAGTAACTTGGCCAATGGGCATTTGCACATACTCTTGCCATTTTTTTTCTCAAACCAGAATAGTTTGCTTTTTTCCATCTTCGTAGGTAAGGTTTGAACCATCGGGTACCTAAAGTTAGTCCCCCGTATTTCCGCAAATTATTCCGGAAATTGTCGCTAATTGTGAATGGCTCCACAGCCACAATTCAATTTGGTTTCATAGCCGCAAATTAATCGAATTAATATGCAAATCAACCACTTTAAATTTTTAAATTGACTTCTCCTGTGAGACTTAATGGTTTTCGAATTGTTAATATTTGGTTGTATTCTGAATAAACGCTTCTAAATAAATAAAAATTTAGTAGACATACGTTTAAGTTTCAAATATCTTTTATTTTTAATTTAGTATTAGTAGTTTATTTAGTATTTATCAACTATTTTGCCACTTATCATTTCAACTATCTTACCCATTTAATTTATCGTAGTTGAAACTTGGAGTTCACTTTGAAAAATGAGTGTCTAAAATTACGGTACCTATGTAGAAGTAGCGTTTTACTCAAAAAAATGCAATAAAGAGGTGATATCCTTATTTCCAATTAAATAAAGTAAGGTTCGTCGTGTCGTACCAGGCTGTCAAGGAGAAGGAGCAAGAACGAGATACATGGAAGTTGCTCCACCGACAAGAGCGTAGCTCTTAAATTTATGATGATGAAGGTTCAGAAACTATTATGGAGATACCTTAAACAAAAGGCTACCGTACATAATAGTTTTGTACAAGCAGTATTCCAGGAAACTGTATAAAGTATAATTAATAATAAGTAAATAAATAAAAGGTTGGTTGTAAAAACAAGTAAGTATTAGCATTGTGATAGATATTTATAATAAGCTAAGTTAATCTTCGGTCGTCTGTGTTAATTTACGTACCTTAACTTATAAATATCATGCATAAATGAATAACAGACGAGCTGTAAACATATTTATTTCGATAAACATCTAAAACAAGGAACAACAATTTTCATCTCTACATTTGCAATGTGTCTACATCAAATGTATTGTAAAGCTCGCGTGTAAGCATCGTGTGCGTTCTAGAATAGCTGCGCGCGCATCAGTGTCCACCTGACCTGACTACCTACATAGGCCTTCCCCCTGCAGGAAAAGCCTGAAAGCCTCTGCAATCTTATTTGGCTGTTCCTCCAGAACCATGCCAACATCGGAAATATTAAGCCAGGATGTCTTAGACGGCTCCAAACGGCCATTAAAAGTGACAGTGTCATCCACATGAGGAGACAACGCACCAGTCATATTCAGGACGGGAACTTTAATCGTGCTTGTGTCTCGAGCTATCCCCAAGTCTGTACGACGAAGATAGGCATCAATGAACATCGATAAGTTGACCGGGTTGACGTGGGAGAAGCACTCTTTGTAAACGTGAGACAGGTCGTGGTTGCGGTCTTCGGTGCTGCGTCCGAAGTGGTGCCACATCAGATAGTCCAGCGCGCCTTGAGTCATCCCGCTGGATCGAAGCTGCCGAGTGTTTATCTTCTGGTACAGCCACTCCGTCCATCCGGCTTGAGTGGAGGTGCAATTGATCAGAGCCAACGCGTCCACCTTCTGAGGACTAACCAAAGCGTATCGAGCCAAGATGTTAGCGCCGGCTCCTACTCCAAATCCAATAAATGACCTTATACCAAAATGCCCGAGAACAAAATCGATCTGTGAAGCGAGCTCGTCCATGGTCGGATAAGTGTAATCTTCTGGTAAAACCGTGGCTCCTTCCTCTTGCCCAGGGGCGTTCACGTGGTAGATGCAGAACTGGTCTAAAATGGCGCGCATGTCGACGAAATTCAAGAACGCCTGGAAGTTGGCGGCGTAGTTGAGCCCAAGGTCATGGTAGGTGAGTATGGCCCGCTTGGAGCGGTCTCCCCTCACGGCCACCAGAAGGTCTCCGCGAGACGTTCTCACCCGCTCTTCGACGCATGCGCCGTCGCTCTGCAATCGCCGGTCCGATGGAAAATGCAACTGGACACTCTTCAAATCATCATCATAGTTGTCTGAAGACATCATGTTGAGAAGCGCGATGTTTTCATGCTTCGTTGTGGTTGGCATTTTTTTGTTTTTTTTTTACTAACCACGCAATATTTAAACTCGTTGCACGTCGAACACCTTCGACAACAGCACTGAAGTGATAGTTTTCTGTCACTTAATTAACATTTAATTATCGCAATCCCATTAACTCCACCTTGTAAACATGCGGTAACGAACATGTCTATAACTGTAGCACTGATGTATTGTCCGTGGAAACGTTTATTTGTCACTAGATCACTGTGTTCCTTAGTATTTAATTGGATGTCTTGGGCAGCTTTAACAGGCAATGAGGTATTTTGTTGAGCCGGGCTCAGGAAATGGTCAATAATATGACGGCCGGACGGACGTGAATCCCAGACGGCGGGCGATTCGGCACTGTTCGGTCGTCTTCGGCCCCAATCGGGTCTTAACAGCCTCGATTCATTCATAACAGTGCGCATGTGCGAGCCCGCACGTCGATGTTTTTTTTGTTGTATCATATTTTTAAAACTTGTTTGTAAATACTTAGCCATGGGTCCTTATGATTAAACGTAAAATGAACATACAACATAGTTTAACATGAAATAACTAGCCCTATTCATATACGGCCCCAGTGTGTTACAACAATGCGCCATCTAGCATAAAGCTGGCGAACTTAACAGGAATGTAGCGAGAACTAGTTTCGACGTAGATGGCGGTGTTAGGAGCACACCATTTGTAGGAATCGCCGGGTGATTGATGATGTAACAACAATATTCTTTGTCCTTTGTCTCTTTGAATAGTTTGAATGCCCGAAAGTAGAACAAGATGGGTATTCCTTTTGAAGTTCGTGTAACTATTTAATGACACAGAGCTTTTATTTTAAGTAGCCTTACTTATAGACAAGGGGGGACTGGGGTGAAAATACGGCTTCAAAAAAGATCCAATATTGTATTACGCTTACTTAATTTCTTTGTTTGTTTTATTATTTTTTCTGTTTAACTAACTTCTTCTTTTTTATAATTTTCTTAAATGTAATCAATATCAGAAGTGTATACTTATGAAGCTTCTAAATAAGTTTTTTTTTTCATTTTGCTATTTTGTTTAAGTACCTACTATGATTTTCTTAAATGTAATCAATATCAGAAATTTGTACACTTTATGAAGCTTACAAAATTGTATTTTTATTTTCTTTATTTTTGCTAGTATTTTATTAAATATTGCTATATACCTAATGGTACAAAACTATAGCAAGTGACATCATCGTAAAGTAATTGATATGCCACCCCATTTTAAATAGACTAGCGTGACAAGTAGCCATGAAAACAAATGCAAATTAAGCAAACATTATACTATAAGTACTTACTTAGGGTTCAGTGTCAGATCAAAAGATAAACTGCGAGTAAAGTTAGTTTCGACTTCGTTACCTATTGCTTTAGGCATAAATTACACAAATTGTAAAAGAAAATATTTGTACCTACCTATTATATTTTGTATAGCTACTGACCTTCAGCTTCTGGGTTTCAGTCTACTCTTATTATTAACCGGGTTTAATATTGCCGTATTGAGTAGGTAGTACTACTGACCGGGATACACTTCAATATAGGGGAATGTTGGTAGGATTTGAACATTTTTCAGAAACTCTATTACCTAACTTGCAATTATGCATGTAAGTATGTCAAATCTTGCCAAGAAAGGTCACAAAGGTATTACCTATGTCTGTTTTTTAAACTACACTATTAGACCCGCGACCGTAAAAAATATTTTTACCGCAGTCGGGTAATAAATATCCTATACCTAACCATTTTTGGATCTCCAGCTATCCCCGTACCGAAATTGGTTCAAGATTTTCTAATCCGTTCAGTCGGTTTGCGGTGACGAGAGGAGAAAGAAATTGGGATATATTTAATTGCACATCTATATAATTTTTCAGTACCTACACTGGGTTACTCCACTAATTAACTGAATGCATACCAGAAAAACTTATGCTGTGCAAAAAAAAAATGATTAACTGAACATGTCCGACAAAAAAAACTTAAAAATCATACAAAACCAAATGACCTTTTTAACCGAATTCACACCAAAAATATGGTTTGTACATCAGATATATTTAAAAGTTTCACCAAAAATACTGACTTGCGCACTAATTATCATCGCACTGCACACTAAGATCCGACTCGGCCGGGTTAGGTTAGTTTGGTTTTTTTTTTTTATATCCAGTAAAACAGTTTTGCAAATACCTTTAAATAGTATATTGAATTCGCATTATTTAGTGTGCATAATTAGTGCGCAAGTCAGTATTTTTGGTGAAACTTTCAATTATTTTGATCGAAAAAAGGGAATATACAGATATCGATTTAAATACATGCCAAAGAAATGATGACCAACAGATGGCGGCACGCGCTCATACAAAACAAAAGGCGATCGCGCTATCAAGATTTTTTCTTCATTGAAAACAGATTTTCAATACGAATTTAATATTTTATAATAAATAGCATAGATTACATTTACAAACCTTGTCAGTTTGGCGGAACCGGGGCACCTGGATTACCGTCGCCATTGGTCATTGTTTAGTTGCACGAACATTCATTAAATATAATATGTACCACTCGATCGTACATGATCGAAAACTGACAATAAGTTTGTGCTAATACGGTATTCGACTATAGTGAAAAAAAAAAATATCCTTCGGAAAAACTAAGCAGACATTAAAAAGTACACGGAACCAAATCACCTACCACTAAGTTTTAGACATTACATGTACTTATTAACAAGTGGATACAAACTTAAAAGAAGACGTTGATTACTGATTTTTATGACGTCACAAACCATTGTCTTCATGTAAACTTCATACTAACAGATCGTTTATAGACTAGCTGATTTTAACAGTCTCCAAAACCGTGTTGTTTAGTTTGTTCAACTCAATAGACGTTATAAATTTATGAAACATGAAATGTATTTTTTTAATGTGGTTACACACTACAATTTTTATATTAAACCATTGATTCAAAGATCAAAGCTCAATGACAAACTCAAATGCGTTAGGCACTTGGTGGAAGAGACCCGAAATCGAACCTATTTTTTTTTATTTGCCTAACTATTTCGGCCATAAAGGTATTCCGACCTAGGTGGCGCTGTAGTATTTCGTTATCTGTTTGTGTAATTACAAGCAGATCCCATTAAAGCTAAATCGGACCGGGGGCAGCCATTAATTAGCCTCACAGAAATTTACGGTCATTAATAGCTGCAAATACGCGATTACGGGCATTGTCCGGAATACCTTTACATTGGATTATTTGATATTGTGTCCGGGTTTCATTACTTACAGGTTTAAAATATAGGTACATGTCGAATTGGGGTCCGTATTGGCTCACATACAATTCTTATTCATAATTTTTGTCATTACTTAGTCATATTTTTTTTTCATAAGTTCTACTTCCCCCTGAAACAAATAACTTGTCAGCGTTGTTATAACCTATCTAAGCTAAGGGTTTTACCTACTCTCAAAACTCTTATAAAGTTAATAATTTCAGAGTTATGGCTAACGATTTTATGACAATTAATCGTTATGTGAAAAAATGCGAACCCACCGAATTGTGAGGCGTCCCCAATTCTCTGATTAAAATGATTGGGATTGCATAATATATCAATACCTAATGAAAAAATTAACTTTATTCTAAAGGGTCTAAGGGGCCCTGTAACAGGAGCAATAAATTAAAACATAGATTCGTCCCTTGTAACTAAACAACATTTGTTAAGCAACTTCTGAAAATAACGTGTATTAAATGACATTTTGTACAATAAAGTTTAGACAAAGAAGCAATGTATTGCGAAATGTCCGATATTAGTAGAGTGACAGCTATTTCAATGCTCAGGGAATGTCAACGTTGGACGACATACGTACATTGAAAATACTATTTAATTTGTTTGAAATAATAAAATTTTGAAAACTGACTTTTTTTTAAAGTTGATGAACAAATGTTGTTCATTTTAACGAGTAAAATCTATGTTTCAATTTTTTGCTTATGTTACAGGGCCCACGTTGTATAAGTATACCACAATGGCACGTTCCATCTTCTTCGGTAGAAAGAAACGGTAAAAGGTAAAAGTACTTTAACAAGTTGAGTCTACCGCAGAAGAGACTACTGATGAGAAGAAAGCCGAAAGAAAGTCAGGAGTAAGTAATTATTTTGTAAACTCTATTTAACTATTGCTTAACTTAAAATATATCTTAACAATTTAAATTATAATGAATCATGTTGCAATTAATCACGTCTTAATTAATTATACCTTTCTTATAATGCGTTAAGAAAGGTCTACGCGTCCTCTAGCGCCGCCTTTTAATAAAATAATAAATATATACATATAGCTTACATACTTTATTACATAGGTCGATGTCTATTGTCTATCGAATATCGATATAGCGTGTTACAGTTAAATGATACAATGGATAAAAACTGATATCCAAATACCTACTTAAAGAATCAGACTACCCTAGTAATTTACCCCACTGACGCAATAAAACCTCAAAATAAGGTGAAACAATTACTCAACAGAAACAATAAAGACATTGACCGACTGTTACCTCAATGCATGTGGCCTGCCTGACCGAGCCGCCCATTATCTTGATTACTACAAGAAACGCGAATGTTTTGGCACAAAACAGATAGGTGCAGAAATCAATCTACATTATCTGCCTATCTATCTGCCTATCTATATGCCTATCTATCTGCCTATCTATCTGCCTATCTATCTGCCTATCTATCTGCCTATCTATCTGCCTATCTATCTACCTATCTATCCGTACAAGCACGCTCGAGCAAACGCACACATAGACATTGCTCACGGACACGTCAAGCGGATGGCACTCGCGCTCGCACTGGTCTAAACTGTGGTCCGATATATCGCGTCCGTGAGCAATGTCTATGTGTGCGTTTGATCGAGCGCGCTTGTATGTCGATTGATTTCTGTATCTATTTGTTTTGTGGTTTTGGGCCCTCAAGAGTGATACGGTAGCAGACAGCGATTCCGGTTTGGGTGTAAACCGAGAGGCTCTTATCTGAATCGCGTAAGAACGAGCGAGACAGGTATCAAACGTGAATCGAATTCTGACAGCTCACGCACTGTAGTTAGATTTCAATCGACTTCAAAAAAAGGTGTTCCAAATTCGGTTGAATTTTTATATTGCTACACCTCAGAACTCTGCCATAATTTAAACGTAGTTCTAGAGATTACTTCAGATTAGTCCAATAAAATTATGATGAAAGATTTGATGACGAGATCCATGAGAAATCGATGGAACTCTTTAAATACTGTAAGCACATCTATTTCAGCGTTTTTTATTAGTTCGTTTTATTGTTCTCGGACACAAGGTGGAAATGGCGACTTCCAGACAAGAACAATCCGGAAATCCGGACGAACGGACATCCGGACATACGAAAGCACTTAAGGCCAAGCTGAAACGGAACGTTTCGCTCGCTCGGTCAACTAGGTTTACCTTTTTTGAGCCCAAATGGTAAAGCATGTCAGTATTTGAAAAACGTTCGCTCATCAAAAGAGTTTGAGAACCAACGGAATATGGCTATTAAAGATAGCATGCGACAGTAGAACACGTGAGCCATTAAAAGCTTCATTTTACCGCATTTCCATTCAGGTAGTGAGGATACCGCCGCCATAGTTGTCAAACCGTGTTAGGAGATAAACGTAACAAATGAACATTGGAGCCGTCCTTTGTGTTAACGTAATATTTAACTAGCACAATTGCTTGGTTCTAGCACAATTGCGCCACGCAAATCTATCTTGCGAGCCCGGTAAAGCAAAATACCACATTTGAAGGCCGAAGGAGAAAAACCACCTAAATGCAAATTTTACCTATCTGCAGACAATTGAAGTTGTTTTACACCTTATGGTTGTATGGCGTACTTAAGTAAAAATATATTGAAAATTCGGGAGCCAGTTAGTTTTTTACCACTGTTTTAGGCTGCCACTGAAGCAGAGCGGAGACAAGGAAGAAATCAGCAGGGCTATAATATCTTTCCGCGACTTCGCTTGTCTCGCATGTCAGCATCTCCTGTCTTGCTCGCACGATATTGAAAGAAAAGTGACAGGTAGTATTTGAGAAGCCCAAAAGAAGCGCATTTCAATCTGAGGAATGTGATTGGGCCATTTTACGCAACTCCGCTCCGCCCCAGATATGATGAACTGAATACGAAAATATGAAAAATTCCCCAGATATGAAAAATTCTGACCATATATTAAAAATTTAATACAAATGAACTACGCCAGCCGTTTTTCCCTTTATCCCTTCATTTGCCTCGTCGTATGTAAGAGAAATCATCGCAGAACCAAATGGCAGCGACAAAAGAGTGATAAGTGATACTATTGCGACATTTATGACCGAAGAATCTGTGGATTATAATGTTGGATCAACAGTAAAAGTGACGCCGAAATAATCATTAAAACCTGCTTAGCCCGAAAGCTGACTGGTAGAGCTTCATGGCATTAATTCCGCCTTTTGTACGATAAGGTTTTCTGTAGTGCAACCAATATTTAATAAATAATTAATATCAAAGTTGCGATGTTTCGCGCATTAAAACTACTGTTGTGTATAACCGCAATATTAACAATAGCCGTAAGTGCTAAACTTTTTTATTAAGTGCTAATTTCGTTAATAGCTAGTTACGTTCTACTGGTATTAAGTAAGTGCAAGTTTCTTTCACGTGCTACTTAATTTATAGGCTGGCGTACCTCCGCATTTTCGGATTCTTGCACCGGAGTTTGTATGTCCTAAAGATGAAGAAACTGGCCCAGTCAACACTGATAACACCATTATTACGTAAGATTTATTACATTTTTAATTAATAACAAAAGATTTTGACGTAATATTTCGAAAAGAAATACTATTATGGGGTCAAATGTACGACAACTAAATATCGACGCTTAAGAATCAATACCGTCTAAGTAACTAAATGTTAGTTAGACGGTATTGATTCTTAAGCGTCGATATGCTTATTTCATAAATTGAGGAGTTTGATTGATCCTTCATGGATTCGATTATATCTGATAACGATACACCAGCTCACACTGTTAAGGCAGCCACTTAAAGCACTGCCAACGTTAGTTAGTGTTGGTACCAAACCAGCCTAATAATTTCATGTCTTTTTCTTTCTTTTGCAATAAACCCCATTGGCCGTTGGGGCAGAAAGGTTCTTGAGTGGCGACCGCGGACCGGAAGACGCAGCGTTGGAAGGCCTCCAACAAGGTGGACCGACGACCTGGTTAAGATCGGGGGTAGAAATTGGATGAGGGCGGCGCAAGATCGATCGTTGTGGAGAACTTTGGGGGAGGCCTTTGTCCAGCAGTGGACGTCTATCGGCTGATATGATGATGATGATGAAACCCCATATACCTATATCTATTGATCAACTAAATCACAATCCACACTTTTAGGCCCGGATTTAGAGGGCCAGGGCAGGGCCCCTAGGCACTTGGCATTTGGGGCCCCCTCCCCTATCTCAACACGCTTTTCAGCAAATTAAGTAGGTAGTAGTATTTTAAGTGATAAATAAGGAGAACATAAGAATGGTGCAAGTCCTACTAGTGCCTTCTGCTTCCTACGGGCCTTATGGGCTTCGGGATAAATACGGCACTGGCCATTTTTATTAAAATGAAAGTTTTTGATCGGCATTTAACAACCTCTTCCCTCAGTCTCCGTACGCACGCCGGTGCTGAGTTGGACATGCGCTGGACTGTACGCTGGACGCCCCTCCCTGCTCCGCCACAAAGATTCACCCTGCTCCTGTGGCGAGCGACGAGAGAATTGGAAAAAAAGTTGAACGGACCACAGAAGGAACCCTTTGTCTATGTCATAGAGAACGATGAGGTACTTATAATAACGTACAACTGTACATCCATAAAACAAGTTTTCTGGTAGATATCCGGTTATCTGAAATAAAAGACCAGTAAATTTATGAAACATGTAATCTCGCATATAATTCAATGTGTAACACACCATATAGTAGAGTTGTTAGTCCGCTGTTTTCTAACATAATTGTGCGCATCGGGTTACAAGCATGAAATTTCTACCACAGATAGAGTGTTCCACGGTGATTATTTTCAGATGTGGAGGGAAGTCAGATTCGTCCCCGGTGAGGCGGGAAAGCGGAGTGAATACGGCCAAGTATCCCTCTTTTCTTCCTTTATTGCTGGTCAGTTAAGTCTACCAGGACGTGTTTGGTATCGTTTCCGTGTAAAACTAATATCATAAATTCTTTTTTTATGTTATCTATACATATAAACGGACAAGTCCTGACTGACTGACTGACTCACTCATCAACGTAGAGCCGAAACTACTGAACCTAGGAACTTCAAATTTCTGGAATAGATCAAGTATACAATGCAAGCAAGCACTAAGAAGAGATTTTTGAAAATTCATCCCTTAAGGGTGTCAAATTGGGGTTGAAAGTTTGTATGGAACTTACGTAATTTTTCAGTTAGAGTAATAAAACTTTGTGCATAGATTTTCAGTTTAAAATCAAGAAAACTAATTTCAGGATTTTTGAAAACTCATCCTTTAAAGGGGTTAAATAGGAAGTGAAAGTTTGTATGAGGAACTTGGAACTCTTTGAGTAAGAGTGATAATATTTTGTGTACAGCTCTTTCTGTACAAAGTAAAAAAACAAGTTTCAGCATTTTTCGAAATTCATCCCCGAAAGGGGTTAAATGCACAGTGAAACTTTGTAAGAAAAACGTGGTCTGTTTGAGTAAGGAGTGCATTCTTTTGCGTGTAGACTGATCATTAAAAATTGAAAACATGTATTTCAGCGTTTTTGAAAACTCAACCCCTAATGGGGTAAAGAGGGAGGTGAAAGATTCTATGAAGAGCTTGGGATTTTTTGAGGAGTGGGAATATTTCGTGCACAGGTTCTTATTTGCAAAGTAAGAAAACAAGTTTCAGCATTTTTGGAAATTCATCTCCGAAAGGGGTTAAATGGACAGTAAAACTTTCTTGAGAAACGTGGCTTTTTTTGAGTGCCTAAGGGGTGCATTCTTTTGCGTGTAGACTCTTCACCAAAAACGTTGAATATTGATTTCAGCATTTTTGAAAGTTTAACCCCCAATGGGGTAAAGTGGGAGGTGAAAATTTGTATAAAGAGCTCGGGATTTTTTGAGTAGGAGTGGTAATATTTCGTGTATAGGTTCTTCTATGCGAAGTAAGAAGACAAGTTTCAGCATTTTTGGAAATTCATCCCCCAAAGGGGTTAAATGGACTTGGGCAGTGAAACTTTATTTGATAAAACGAGCCTTTTTGAGGAAGAGGTGCATTATCTTGGGTGTACACTGGTCATCAAAAACTAAGTAACATGTATTTCAGCGTTTTTGAAAATTCAACCCCTAATGGGGTAAAGAGGGAGGTGAGTTTCAACAAAGACCTTGAGGTTCTTTGAGTAAAAATGGTATAGATTCTTCTACACAAAGTAAGAAACCAAGTTTCAGCATTTTTGGAAATTCATCCCTGAAAGGGTTTAAATGAAAATGGAACTTTGTATGAGGAACGGGCCGTTTTTGAGTAAGAGGTGCCCTATTTTGCGTGTAGACTCTTCATCAAAAACTGAATATTGATTGCAGCATTTTTGAAAATTCAACCCCTAATGGGATACGCTGGGAGGTGACAGGTTGTATAAAGAGCTTGGATTTTTTTGAGTAAGAGTGATAATTGAGAAAATAAACTTAAGTTTTTTGGGAAATTCATCTCCGAAATGGGTCTAACTAATGGGAGGCGAAAGTTTCGATGAGAAAAGATGAGATTCTTTTCGTAAGTCTGGTCATATTCCGTGTGTTAAAATACTACTTTCAGAAATTTTTGAAATGTACCTGTATTGTCTGAGTAAAGGGCGAAGATGAAAGTTCATGTGAGGAATATTTTCGTGTATGAACTCTGCATTCATTTTTGGAAGAGATAACACTCCTGGAGTGATTAGAAACTTTATATGCAAAACGTAGAATTGAGTGACAAAACTTCGTGTAAAAAAATACATTGTTAGGGTTCCATACCTCAAAAGGAAGAAACGCAACACTCAAAGGATCACTGGGTTGTCTGTCCGTCTATCGAATAAAATGGAAATGAAAACCATGGGTATAAGTACTCAGGACTATAGTCCTTTGAAGTTGTTAAAAAAAACAAACTTCTAAGTTATAACGTAAAAAAAGGACCCGGCTGTTTACCTGTGCCACAACAAACGATGATACTCTCAAGGGAATCAAAAATTATAGGGTACTTAGATATTTTCAGTTGTACTAGAACTATGAATTTGGCAAGTAATACCGTGTCTTACTAGAAGTACCTACTTATAGGGAGTAATCTGAAACTATACATTTCTAATTAAATAAAAAATTAATCTGCATTTAAAGTACTTACGTTAAACAGTTTTCCAACGGTAATGTGAAGTTTGCCAATGAGTACATTTTATCTTTTCCTTAGTAATGTGCAGTGTTTTCATAGTTCGTAAGGAACCCTCTGTGCGCGAGTCCAACTCGCACTTGACTGGCTATTTGTATTAACTGAGAATACTGATTTAAACGTTAGAGGAAATTCCTATCCTTAAGGAGATTAAACTTTTGACTATGATTTTGTTCGGTTCATCGGAAAATGAATTGTCCCATGTGTAGGTATACCACGACGTGATCTAGAAAAAATATAAATGTGTTACCCAAAAAATTATGTATGCGCGCAGATTTCTATTAGTTGTATTTTTTTAAGAAACAATAAAACGGGTAGAAAGTTACACAGATAACGTTTCTAGACCCTGTGCGAGCGAAGCCGCGGGCAAAAGCTAGTTTTTGTATAGTTCTATATAAAAACATGGGTGTATGGCCGAAAAGATAAAAATCACAATAAGTTGTTTTATTCAGTGAGGTAAATCAGTTCAATTTCGTGAACATTTTCAAATTATTATTATAATTTAAAAAATCTCATTTAATCTAGTTTCTAAAAATATATGCATGTTGGGGACTTCTCATACAAACAGTAGCTTAAAATATATCTTTACGTCGGCGTAACCAACGTAAATCTCCGAACGCATCCATATTTCGCTTCATTAAATACATGAAATAATGATTGTTAACATGCTTGTACATATAATATTTATATATGCGTCCAAAAAAAACAAATTAATGTAATTAAAACACAATATTTCTTTGCTAATGTATCACGAGCACACGGGCTAATCTCAACATCAACAATAATTTATTTAAGTTACTGTTTGTATGAAAAGTGCCCAATATGTAAACATTTTTAAAAACAAGATTAAATTTGCTGTTTAGTAATATTTTTTTAAATTGTAAATATTCAGGATAGATAACTAATTTATCGTTCTGAATAAAAAAAACTTGTTGTGATTTTTACCTTTTCGCCAATAAACCCAAATTTTTATATGAAACTATTCTTAAATAACATGAAAAATTAATAGCTGTTACCTATTTTACACGAAAACGATGTCGCACAAGCCCTAATAGCCTTAACTGATCAGTAATAAAAAAAAGAAAAAGAGCAGTACTTGGTCCTCTTCACCCCGCTCTTCCACCACACAGGGGACGAATATGACCTCCCCCCACATCTGAAAATAATCACCGTAAAACGCTCTATGTGTGGTAGAAATTTCATGCTTGTAACCGGATGCGCACAATTTCGCGGCTTAGCAACTCTACTAATATTTTTTATATTATACCATTGATACAAAGATCAAAAGTTCAAAGAAAAATCGAAATGCGTAACCTCGTGGAAGAGACCGCGGAAATGTTAACGCGCTGGACCAGCAATCCAGAGGTACCAGGTTCGATTACCGGTTACCGGTCTTCTTTGTATCAATGGTGTAATATAAAAGACCAGTATTTAATCCATTGAATTCCACATCCACAAGCCCAAACATCGAGCCGAGGGACTATATTGAAAACATATTTAGATTTCATAATTTCACAACAGTTCATGCATCTAGCTATAGCCATATTATTTATTCTGTGCTATAGCTTAGATACTGGGTCAATTGTTTCATGATTCATGACCATGACATGTGCAGAAACAACATCAATGTGAGCAGAAGTGATATGTACGTTACTATTAAATGTATTACATCTTGTAGCTTCTTCCCGGCGTCGACTACAAATTCAACGTCACAGCGTCCAACTCTGAGGGCGAAGCGACGACTAAATCCTTCCACATCAACAACGTCAAAGACAACCAGTTGCTGGAGAACCTGGAGGGCAGGACGGACATGCTGTCCATCATGCTGGTCGGCGGGCAGGAGACGTATGCTGATGTGGAGTTTACGTTGGAGGCGCTGGTTACTACGTGTCATCCGACGCAGGATTATTATGTGAGTTATATTATAATTGAAGTTAAACAATTCATTATCTATACATATAAACGGACAAGTCCTGACTGACTGACTGACTCACTCATCAACGTAGAGCCGAAACTACTGAACCTAGGAACTTCAAATTTCTGGAATAGATCAAGTATACAATGCAAGCAAGCACTAAGAAGAGATTTTTGAAAATTCATCCCTTAAGGGTGTCAAATTGGGGTTGAAAGTTTGTATGGAACTTACGTAATTTTTCAGTTAGAGTAATAAAACTTTGTGCATAGATTTTCAGTTTAAAATCAAGAAAACTAATTTCAGGATTTTTGAAAACTCATCCTTTAAAGGGGTTAAATAGGAAGTGAAAGTTTGTATGAGGAACTTGGAACTCTTTGAGTAAGAGTGATAATATTTTGTGTACAGCTCTTTCTGTACAAAGTAAAAAAACAAGTTTCAGCATTTTTCGAAATTCATCCCCGAAAGGGGTTAAATGCACAGTGAAACTTTGTAAGAAAAACGTGGTCTGTTTGAGTAAGGAGTGCATTCTTTTGCGTGTAGACTGATCATTAAAAATTGAAAACATGTATTTCAGCGTTTTTGAAAACTCAACCCCTAATGGGGTAAAGAGGGAGGTGAAAGATTCTATGAAGAGCTTGGGATTTTTTGAGGAGTGGGAATATTTCGTGCACAGGTTCTTATTTGCAAAGTAAGAAAACAAGTTTCAGCATTTTTGGAAATTCATCTCCGAAAGGGGTTAAATGGACAGTAAAACTTTCTTGAGAAACGTGGCTTTTTTTGAGTGCCTAAGGGGTGCATTCTTTTGCGTGTAGACTCTTCACCAAAAACGTTGAATATTGATTTCAGCATTTTTGAAAGTTTAACCCCCAATGGGGTAAAGTGGGAGGTGAAAATTTGTATAAAGAGCTCGGGATTTTTTGAGTAGGAGTGGTAATATTTCGTGTATAGGTTCTTCTATGCGAAGTAAGAAGACAAGTTTCAGCATTTTTGGAAATTCATCCCCCAAAGGGGTTAAATGGACTTGGGCAGTGAAACTTTATTTGATAAAACGAGCCTTTTTGAGGAAGAGGTGCATTATCTTGGGTGTACACTGATCATCAAAAACTAAGTAACATGTATTTCAGCGTTTTTGAAAATTCAACCCCTAATGGGGTAAAGAGGGAGGTGAGTTTCAACAAAGACCTTGAGGTTCTTTGAGTAAAAATGGTATAGATTCTTCTACACAAAGTAAGAAACCAAGTTTCAGCATTTTTGGAAATTCATCCCTGAAAGGGTTTAAATGAAAATGGAACTTTGTATGAGGAACGGGCCGTTTTTGAGTAAGAGGTGCCCTATTTTGCGTGTAGACTCTTCATCAAAAACTGAATATTGATTGCAGCATTTTTGAAAATTCAACCCCTAATGGGATACGCTGGGAGGTGACAGGTTGTATAAAGAGCTTGGATTTTTTTGAGTAAGAGTGATAATTGAGAAAATAAACTTAAGTTTTTTGGGAAATTCATCTCCGAAATGGGTCTAACTAATGGGAGGCGAAAGTTTCGATGAGAAAAGATGAGATTCTTTTCGTAAGTCTGGTCATATTCCGTGTGTTAAAATACTACTTTCAGAAATTTTTGAAATG